>CM039138.1:10260035-10860035 GCA_022036555.1 Microstegium vimineum | reverse complement strand
CTACGTGCCCAACAAAGACTCAAGTTGAGCTTAAGATCACTTTAGAAGCTATTTTAGAGAGCATTACATGTGAGAGCAGAGAAAGGGTATCACCTCCTAGAGACAACTAGACATGGCAAACAAGATAGAATCTATCTCAAAGCAATCTCATGTATAGCAAGTAGAACTATCCCTAGCAAAGTTCATACAACAAGTCAATGACCCAACTGAATAAATTTTTCAAGTTTCAGAGTTTCGCAGCCAAATTTCAATTTTAGGCACATTTTGAGTTGTATGCGAGTGGTTGTAAGCAAGGTGATGCCACTTACCAACCGGGCGAAGTCAAAGGACTTGACACACCGGTTTCGGTCATGCGCGACACCGCTCAAGTTCAACCCATATGGGAAGCAGTCTCGAACACACGATGAAGTGCTCACAATGCAGACCCAACTCGATCTTTCCAATTCACAATTCAGAGAGCAATTTCATTTTAGATCAATGTTAATCATGGTGCTCAATGGAAGTGAATGAAGCAATGAAGAGCCATAGTTACAAGCTATATACAAAACAGCCAAGAAGGATCTTCAAAAGCCTACACATGCTAGTGCCATTTCAGAGGTGACATGGGGAATTAATTTCAGTTTTAAAGCTTTTCTAACTTAGATCTTTTGCATATCAATAGATCAAAGAGAGTATAAGTTAGGCAACACCATAGACACATAAAGCACCTCAAATAGAGCATAGATTCATTATATCGGCTATAGGTATGAAGCTTAAAATGAACTATGTCACAAATGCAAATGAGATGCAAGATGCAATGACACCAAAGAAAAGAAAGAAAAGACAAAAAGAACAAAAAAGAACTACGATACTCAAAGAGCTCCCCTCAAATAAAAAGGGAAGCAAACACCCAACTCGCCCCGAAGGCGAGAAAACGCAGCTTGATCCAAAGGTTTTGTGAGAAGGTCCACAAGCTAGTTTTGGGTCTCGACATGCCGAAGGTCAATGTCGCCCTTCTCGTAGTGATGAAGTGAAATAGGACCTCAATGTGCTTGGTCTTAGAGTGAAGCACAGGATTTTTTTCCACACTAATTGCACTCGTGCTATCGCAAAGCAGAGGCACCTTAGTAAGCACAAGACCAAAGCCTTTAGAAGTGGCAATCATCCAAATCAACTGTGAGCAACAACTAGCCGTGGCAACGTACTCAGCTTCCCATGTCGACTCTGCCACGCTAGACTGTTTGCGAGAAGACCAAGACACCAAAGAAGACCCGAGAAACTGGCAAGTCCCAGAAGTGGACTTCTGATCAAGACGACAACCGGAAAAATTGGCATCAGAATAACCACAAAGCGCAAGAGAGGAGAAGGCGGAAAACCAAAGACCAAATTCGGGAGTGAAGCGCAAGTACCTCATGATGCGTTTCACCGCCTACTTGTGTGATGTACGTGGGGACGCCTGAAAGCGAGCACACAAGCAGACGGCGAACTGAATGTCCGGTCGGGTTGCCGTCAGGTACAGAAGCGACCCGATCATGCTTCGGTACTCCATCTGATCCACTGTCTCTCCTTCCTCGTCCGCATTCAAGGCAGTCGCGGTCAACATGGGCGTCGAAAGAGGCTTTGCCTCACCCATGTCAAACTTCTTCAAGATATCCTTCGTGTACTTGCCTTGGTGCACAAACGTCTGTTCTCGAGATTGCTTGATTTACAACCCGAGAAAGAAGGTCAACTCTCCCATCATGCTCATCTCAAATTCCCTGCTCATAATATCTGCAAAGTTGGCAATAGGAGCATGAGAAGAACCACCAAAGATGATATCATCCACGTATATTTGGATTAGGAGAGTGTCTTTGCCTTGCTTGAGGAGAAACAACGTCTTATCTACCGATCCCATTTTAAAACCCTTGGCAAGCAAGAAGGTTCGCAATCTATCATACCATGCTCTAGGGGCTTGTTTCAATCCATACAAAGCTTTGTGAAGTTTAAAAACATGGTTTGGAAACTTGGGATTTTCAAAACCAGAAGGTTGTTTAACATATACTTCCTCCTCTATGTAGCCATTTAGGAAAGCACTTTTAACGTCCATTTGAAAAAGTTTAAAACACTTAGAAGCCGCAAAATCAAGAAGGATTCTAATGGCTTCTAAACGAGCTACGGGAGCAAAGGTTTCCTCGTAGTCTATTCCCTCCTTTTGACAAAAGCCTTGAGCTACCAACCTAGCCTTGTTGTGCACTACCACCCCATCTTCACTTTGTTTATTTTTGAAAACCCATTTGGTACCTATGGGGAGGCAACTAGGTGGTGGAGGAACTAAGACCCAAACGCGGTTTCGCTCAAAGTTCTCTAACATCTCATGCATGGCATTAACCCAATCCGGATCCATCAAAGCGTGTCCAACATCTCGGGGCTCAAAAGAAGCAACAAAAGCGGAATGAGCAAAGTGAGAGAGATAGGACCTAGACTGCGTGACTCGACGGTCAATGTCGTCAATGATGTTCTCCGGCAGGTGCTACTGCTGGATGTAGTGGGGACCTCCCCTGGAATAAGTAGCCTCCCCCTCGACAGCAGCTGGAGCTCCCTCAGGTGCAACATGCACCGACTGAGGAAGCTGCTCGAACGACCCCATGTAGAGGAAGTAGTCAGATCGGGACCATGAGCCAAAGTGGACGTCGCAAGGTCGATGGGGGCAGCTGGTGGAGTCAGCTCGGGATCACCCCAATCGGCGTCGTCCTGCTCCTCCTCCACAAAGATGCTAGTGTTCACCTCATCATCACCTACAAGCTCAAAGGCAGTGGAAATAAAGGGCATAGTCTCATCGAAAGTAATTTCACAAGTCTCCATCACTCGGTTAGTCTCAAGGTTAAGAGCACGATAAGCACGAGAGTGAGTAGAATAACCAAGAAAGATACCGTCAGAAGACCGTGACTCAAATTTTTCCAACTTACCACCCTTCTTGAGGATGAAGCACCTGCACCCAAACACCCGTAGGTGACTTACCTTGGGTGGTCTCCCAAATCGCAGCTCATAAGAAGTCTTTTTCTTAAAAGCTCGGAGAAAAATGTGATTGGAAACATAGCAAGCAGAACTGATCGCTTCGGCCCAATACCGCCTAGGAGTCCTATGCTCATCGAGCATCGTCCTAGCCATCTCAACAAGGACCCGATTCTTGCGCTCAACAACACCGTTCTGCTGGGGAGTGTGAGGTGAGGAAAACTGGTGGACGAGACCCAAAGAAGAGCAAAGAGTTGCAAAGTGAGCATTCTTGAATTCTGTGCCATTGTCACTGTGGATAGCTCTCATGGCATTCTTAGGTAGCTCATTTTGCAATCTCAAAATCAGATCTCGAACAAGTGGAAAAGCCTCATCCTTACTCTCCAAAAAGAACACCCAAGAGTACCTCGAGTAGTCATCAACGACTACAACCACATACCACTTCCCTCCTTCCGACCTAACCCAAGTTGGACCAACTGTGTCCATGTGTAAGAGCTCGCCGGGTCGAGTGGTCATGATCTTAGTCATAGGAGGATGGGAATCGTCTACCATCTTGCCATGCCTGCATGGATGGAAAACCAAATACTTCTCGAACTTTAGCTTTGGCAATCCTTGGATAAGGTCCATCGAGCTAAGCCTTCCAAGCAAGTCGAAGCTAAGATGTCCCAATATCCTATGCCACTTTCAAAGCTCGGAGGAAGAACCGGCAAGAAGATAACGAGAAGGTCCGGAAGAGATAGAAAAATCCGCACGAAAAACCTTCCCGAAGGGTATAATCCGGCAAACAAGATCACCCCAAGAGTCCAAAATCCAAGACAAGTTTGGCTTAAAGCTGACCTCAAAACCGTCTTCAAGGAGTTGCGAAACCGAGAGAAGGTTAAAATGCAAATTCGCAACCAAAGCAACATCCTTGAGAACAAAAGACGAATTGACTCGGATGGACCCCCGGGAGACAACCTTACCTTTACTCTTGTCCCCGAATGTGATATACTCGGTTTGGTGCATGGGGTCGAGGCTGGAGAACCACTTGGCACTTCCGGTCATATGGCGTGAGCATCCAGAATCCACAAGCCAAGTCTCCTCCAGTCCTCCTTCCAACATCAATAAAAAGACATAGGGTGAGCAAACGAAGCAACACTGGGGTTAGTTAACTGTGAAGGATACCAGTGTTGTCCCATTTGCCCAAAGAACCAGTTAGGAGAAAAACCAAACATCTCCTGTCCCATGGGGGAATAGCGATCACCACGATAGGGAAAATGTGGTCCGCTAGCAAAGGGAGGAGTGAAGCCACCGCCACGAGGCCCGTAGTCGTATGGGTCACGACCGGTACCTTGCCGGGCACAACCACCACGTGGCCTCGCCTCCTGAGGCCTAGCACCTTGAGGCATTGCACCTCTAGGTCTAGTAGTGCGCCTCTGAACTTCCGGTTCACGCACCCCAACTAGTGGGTGGCACATGTCCTAGTTGTTCAACTCAAACTGCCTCCGATCATCTCTCTTCCTCCTAAAACAAAATTGAGCCAAGTGCCCATCTCTCTCACAATACTCACAGTGGTACCTCACCGCACTCTTGGTAGGCACTCTCTTGGTGGGTTGGGTGGCTCTAGCTTTCTTAGGAAGGGGATCACTAGAGATGTCGGGTAGTGTGTCAAGTGGGTTCCGAAGGTGATTCGGTTTGACAATCCACACTTGCTTCTGTGGAGTGGTTTTGGGTGGTTCCTCAAACACACCATCTCTCACAGGTAACTCAGAGGGGTTGGTAGGCTTAGGTGGAGTGAACTTGGTGAACTTGGGAATTGTACTGGATTTCTCGCTCTCACTCAACCCACTGCACTCACCGATCTTGCCAAACATGCTATCGTCCTTCCCACCTATAGCAAAGCCTACTCCTGTGTCGCCAGCCCTTTTGCATTGGCTAAGCAACATCCCCAGTTGCGGCTCTCGGCACGACACCCAGCTCAAGATGGACCGAAGGTATGTGTTTTCCTCCTTGATACGCATCTTGTCGTGTCTGCACGACACGATCTCAATCTCCAAAGCCTCAAAGTGATCCGACTCTCTAGTGATATCTGAGCTGACCTTCTCTAACACAGTGATCCTAGCATCCTTCTGTGCCAGCTCAGAACGCAAGCCTAAGCAAGACTTGCACGCACCAAGTAAGCTAGGCCTAGCCTTCAACTCACTGACCTCCTCAAGTAGAGTGTCATACTTGTCCTGAAGAGTGACAAGATCAGACATGTGGATGGCGCAAGCATCACACTCTACCTCCTCGGTAACCACCATAGACGACTTAGCAAAATCTAGCTCAGGAAGCGCGCTAAGGTACTTAGCCTTAAAGTCGTTCCTCTCTCTAATCGCACGCTTGAGCACGGAGTCTTGACTCATGTATGTGGCACTCAAAGTCTCAAGATAGAGAGAGAGGGATTCGATGGTGGGAGTTACCTCGGGTGATTCGGAGTCGGACTCGGAGTCGGAGTCGTCCTTGTGTTTGCTGGCCTTGCCTTCTTCAATCTCCATGGTGCAAAAGCCACCGTGTTTGGCGTCGTCATAAAAGCATAGGCCTTTGAGCTTGTCCTCAACCTTTGCCTTGGACTCATCGTCGCTTGAAGAAGAGCCTCATCGGGGGAGAACTCGATGTCGCTGAGGGAGGCGAGGAAGGCTCAATGATCAGCCTTCACCTTGCCAAGAACCTTCTTCGCGGATCTTTGGTGAAAGCCGCCCTTGGTTTGTGCTTGCCGTCGAAGCGGTGCTCGTGTTTGTCCTTGCGCTTGGTGAAGTCACCCACAGCTTTCTTGGGGTAGTTTGCGATGAAGTGATCCTCATCACCACAACGGTAGCACCCCTTGGCCACGCCACCACGTCATCGGTTCTAACGGTTGTTGTGAAACCGTGAGAACCTAGTGATGACCAAGGCCAGCTCGTCATCTCCAAACGCCTCCACTTGTTCCTCTATCACAGAGATCAAAAACAAAGCGAACGAAGAGTGTGAAGGGTTAGAGGAAGAAGAAGAATACACACCGTCGGGGCCGGAAACCAATGCCATGGATGGTTTTGACGGGTTTTCAAGCTTGGCCCGGGTCTGGTAGTCAATCTCCGAGGACTTAAGCTTGTTGAACAGCTTTTTCACGGTCAGGGCATCATATCCCGGTGACTCCTGAATGGCAGCCACCTTCATCTCCCACACCTTCCGATCAAGAGCATGCAAAAGCTTGACAGCCATCTCATGATAATCATAAGGCAAGTTGTCTCGATTAGCATGCATCTTGTTGACGATAGATTGGAAGCGAGTGAACATCCCGTCAACAGATTCGCCGGCCAACTGAACAAAGTTCTCGTATTCTCTACGGTACATGTCGAAGAGTCTGGACTTGATCTGAGGGTTGCCCTCATGATATCTCAAGAGTATTTTCTAGATCTCCCGTGCCGTAGTGAGACTCGAAACTCGCTCAAACTTAGGAAGACACAAACACGAGAAGAGAATGTTGCGGGCTCTTGTGTTTGACACAAGCTGCATAACTTGGGCTTTGGTGATCCGAGCAGCAAGAACCTCGTAGTCCTCATTCTCACAAATCTTCCAAAACTTCATATCAAGCCCTTGGAGGTAAGCGGACATGCGCACCTTCCAATAGGAAAAGTTGGTTCCATCGAAGTAAGGAGGTTTACCAGCACCTCGCTCCATGTCGCCCTTGGAGGTTTACCACAACTGTGTAAGGTGGATTGATCCTTAACCGGCTCTGATACCAATTGAAGGATCGAGAACAGCAACCAGAGGGGGTGAATGGGAGCCTCAAATTTCTCTCGAAATATTTGGACCACTCCTCCCAAAAACCAAACGTAGTTTCTGGGTGCTCAACCTCTACCGAGCAATTGAGAGCTCACCAGCAGTGGAGAAAACTCACCGGAAACTCCCAAGATTGAGTCCTCAACCCCTATGGAAAGAGGCAAGAACCCGAGACAGCTCAGGCAGAAAAGCAACCGACGGACGCTCGGAAGGCAGGTGACGGACGCTCGGAAGGCAGGTGACGGACGCTCGGACCAAAGTGTCCGACGCAAGAACAGAAACAAACCCGAGAGCGACTGGAAGAGACGGACGCGTCTGACGTAGTCCCGACGGACGCTCTGCAGCGTCCGACGCTAAACACACAGAGAGACTGCACTGGCTGAAAACCGACGGACGCTCCGTCGCACTGCCGACAGACGCTGGTGAGCGTCTGACGCGAATCACACAGAGAGCTTGCAAAACAAAAGAACCGATGGACGCTCTGGCGCATGGTCGATGGACGCTGGCGAGCGTCCGGCGCAAACTTAACTTACGCAGACACAATGAGCGACGGACGCTGACGTCAGCACAACCTAGCGTCCGGCGCCTCTCGACGGAGCGTCTGGCGCCCCCAAGCAGAGCGTAATAAACGCGAAATTCGTTTTTCTCTCTGCCAAATCTTCCCAAATCCTAACCAAATGATCTCCACTAGCAACCCAACTTGGTAGGCATGTTTCTAGTGCTATGGAGGAGCTATCCTGAAGAAATCATCGCTCAACTTGGTTTGGATTGAAGGAAAACAAAGATTTGGGAAAGAAAGAAAGAAAGAAACGAAGAACACCACAAAGAAATCGCCCAATCTACGTACTCGAGAGGTTTGAGGATGGATCCTTCGGTGCAAAGATGCTCCTCTTGAATACTCAAAGTGCAATCAAGCCTTAAGTGGGTTTTGGTGACATGACAACATATTTAGGAGACTAATGAGACTTTACAAGTATGACAAGCACGTTAAACATAAGGAGGTTGATGAACAGTTTGGCGGCCCCCTCCAATTACAAAAGTGCATGACAACAAACTCAAAGGAGTTTAAATTCATTTATACTTTGAATTTGAGTTAGGGATGCCATACTATTAAGAGGGATTCAACACGCATGCCAACAAGTGAACCAAATGCAATATCTATCCAAATATATCACACCTCCACATACATAGTGGGCAAAACAACCAGCTATTCGAAGATCACATCTCTATTGTTTCTGTCAGGCTGGCAGTGCTGGTCTCCAGACTGGCACTGCCGCGACTTAACTTGCCCATTGGACAGTGAAGGGGTATTTCTTACCCCCTGACTCTCCCCCAACGGCTAGGTCTGCCATTCTCTCATTCTAACTTCGTGAAACAGAAAGAGAAGCTCTCTTCTAGCTCTCCCCTTCTCCCTTGGTGCTCAACCACTCTCCTCCATTGATTTCCAATCAACCTTTGAGAGATTGAGCCTCCAAGCTTGAGGAGAAGCTTCTCCCTCGTATCTTCAACTCCTACAAGCATTTGGTTTGCGTGGTGGCCGGTGGTTTGAGTTCTTTACTCTTGGAGCTTTGCTCCTAGCCGGCTATTGGTTGCCCTTGAGCTTGCCTCCTTTGTGTGGCAGCCTAGGGAAGTTTGTATCACCCTCCATATTGCTAATACATTACCTCTCATCTTAAGGGTTCATTCCCTTGACTTGAGACCGAGGAAAGAGCTAGCCTTTGTGGCAAGCTTGAGCCTTGTGTGGCGCACCTCGACAATGTGGACGTAGGCAAGCCTTGGTGGCGAGCTGAACCACGGGTCAAATCTTGTGTCACCGTGTTCTTGTTACTTTACTTTGATATATATTGTGTGCAAGGTGATTTCTAGGGTTTGGACCAGATCTACTCGGTGGGTGTGTTGCTACCACTTTCAAGTAGTGCTAGAGGTTCCCTACACCTCTAGGAAGGTTTCTATTCAAACACAATTTACATTCAATACTTACTTTTTGAATTGTGCAAAGTTCTATTTAGGTGACCAGCAGTGCTGCCCTCAGAGTAGCAGTGTTGGCCACCCTGGCAGTGCCGGCCTCTGTGCTAACAAAAAGTTGCAAGTTGTTTTTAAACAGGCCTATTCACCCCCCCCCCCCTCTAGGCTAATCAGGTCCTTACAAGTGGTATCAGAGCAAGGTTACCTCAGTAAGCACTTCACCATGCGAGGTAATGGCCGAAGAGGGTAAGGTCAAGGTGGTTGACCCCAAGGCTATGGATGTGCACTCCACAGACAGCAGCGATGAGAGTATACCCACGGAGAATTACTTGACCACCGGCTTGTTCGAAGGAGATAAGGCAAAGAGAAAAGAAGAAAGAAGATTGAGAACAGAATCAAAGAGATTGCAAAAAGAAGAAAAAGCAATCAATGAAGCCAAGAGCTTGAAGCTTGCCGAGAAGCTCCATAAACAAGAAGTCAAGAGATTGAAGAAGGAGCTCAAGGCTAAGGAGGAAGAGCTAAGGAAGAGCAAAGAGCAAGCCTCTCAAGTGGAGGTTGAATCTAGTAGCTCCGATGGTGATGATGATGTACCATACCAAGCCTCCAAGATAGTGAAGAAGGATGAGAAGAAGAAGAAGAAGAAGAAGAAGAAGGATGAGGGCAGCGAGAAATACTCTGTCGTATCCTTCAACTATTCTTCCATTTCTAACCATGAGCATAAACCCCTATTTCATGTTCCCGCCGGCAAGTTGCCTCATTTTGATGGGACCAACTTTGCCAAGTGGAAACATTTGATGAAGGCTTATCTTGTAGATCTTCACCCCGGTGCATGGGAGATTGTCCATAGAGGATGTGAGCCTCCGGTTGATCCTACAAGCCCCACCACCACCGAGCTTCGCTGCATACAACTCAATGCACAAGCAACTAGTGTGTTGCTAAGTGCATTGGATGGTGATGAGTACAACAAGGTGATGGGCTTGGAAGTTGCCAAGGAGATATGGGACACCTTGCACCTTGCACATGAAGCTGTGAGCAAACTGAGGCAGTCCAATATTGATTTGTTGATGGCCAAGCTCAACCGATTCGTGATCAATGAAGGTGAAGGGCCACAAGAAATGTTTGATGGATTAATGACTATGGTTGGGAAGATTATAAGTATTGGTGTTGAAGAGGTCAATGATCACAAGGTCATCAAGATCATGCTAGAAGCCTACTCTCCAAGAAATGAGACCGTTGTGACATTGATTAGAGACAAGAAGAGATTTGAGTACTTCACCCCAAGTGATGTGCTTGGAAGGATCATGACCTTTGATCTACAAAGAGAAGAAGCTTGGTGAGATGCAAGCAAGGATGGAAGGGATGAAGATCAAGGATGTGGCTCTCAAAGCCAACAAGAGCACAAGGAGAGCAGCCCCTAGCTGTCCTAAAATAGCAAACAAGCTTCCTCAAGCAAATCACATGCAACCAAAGCCATCAAGCATGAACCCGAAGCTCCAACATCAAGTGATAGTGAAAATGAAGATGAGCAAGCCGAGAACATTGATGACATGGCTCTCTTCATGAGGAGATTCAACAAGGGCATCAAGAAGAATGGGTACAAGCTCACAAGAAGGAAGTTCACAAACAAGAAATCAAGAACTTGCTTTAGATATGGTAGCACCGAGCACTTCATTGCCGAATGCCCAAATGAAAAGAAAGAAGACAAGTTTGGCAAGGGCAAGAGAGAAGACAAGGGTGACTACAAGAAAGGCAAGAGATATGTGGGTGAAGCACACATTGGGCATGAGTGGGACTCATCAACCGAGAGCTCAAGTGAAGATTAAGAGATGGCTACAATTGCTATTCACAAGCCATCCACTTCACCAAGGCTCTTCAACAACATGTCCGATGATGATGAATGTTCCCCTCACATTTTTCTCATGGCAAAGGGTGAGAAGGTAAAATCAAAACCGAAACCCAAAGCTCCTCTCCCCGATGACATCTCTAGTAGTGATTTTAGTGATTACTCTAGTGATGATTGCTCTAGTGATGAAGAAATAACTCAAATAACTAATAACATGGATGAAAAGACCAAAATCTTCATTGCTAACATATTGGATGAATTAGAGGCAACCAAGAGTGAGTTAGCATCTAGAGAGAAGACTCTTATCAAACAAGAGGATCTCTATATTGCTAGCGAGGAAGCTCTTGCATTAGAAAGGAGTGAGGTGAGCTCTTTGACTAAGGCTTTGGCCAAAGAACAAAAAGCTCATGCTCTCACTAAGAAGGAGTGTAGTGACCTCGAGCAAAAGCATTGTGGCTTAATTGAAAAGCATCAAGAGCTTGAGGCACAATACAACCTTCTTTGGGAGGGCAACTCACATCTTCCTAAAGCAAATGATGCCTCTTCTCCATCCACTAGCCAAGGCTGTGGAAAATGCTATAATATTTATTTGAATGCTTATACCACTAACCTTGCCAACATGGAGGCCATGAAGAAAGAAATAGCAAGGCTCAACAATGTCATTTCAGTTTCAAAGAAGAATGAGAAAGACAAATTTGAGCCAAAGAAAATCCAATACAAGGATGGAAGGCATCCATCAATCAAAGATGGGCTTGGACACACTCAAGCAGGTAAAACCAATGGAATAAAAATAGTAAAATGCATTGAGTGTGTCAAGTTTGAGATGAAGGGAAGCATTGGTGCAGATAAGCCTCCACAGACAGTTTCTCTGCTGGACCAGAGGCCGGTAGTGCCGCGCCCCACTAAAGGGAAAGCTACTAATGCTTCACCTGATCAAGCTTAGGCCAAAGTCCATGCCAAGAGGGTGCCCAAGCAAAAGCAGGTTTCTCAGAAACCCAAGGACTCAATCTGGGTGGCCAAAAACAAGTATGTCTATCAACCAAAGGCAAGGTCACCCCAAGGAAGCTTATCTTCGTGCTACATGTTGAAATGCAATGACCGTGGTAAAGTCATTGCAGAATTTGTGGGTGATGAGAAACATGATAAAAGAAGCATGAATATTTGGGTTCCAAAGATTGTTGTGACTAACATGTAAGGCCCCAAGATTAATTGGATACCTAAATCTAGGAACTAAATTGTTTTGTAGGCATACTCCTCCGGTGGATCAAGTTGGGTGCTTGATAGTGGATGTACAAATCATATGGCCAGAGAGAAGAGTATGTTCTCATCATATTCCCCAACTTCAAATGCAAGTGAGAATATCATCTTCGGTGACAACTCCAAAGGGGAAGTGATTGGACTTCGTAAAGTTGCTATTACTCTTGAGCATTCCATCTCAAATGTATTACATGTGAATTCGTTGAGTTACAACTTGTTGTTGGTTTCACAATTGTGTGAGATAGGCTACAATTATCTCTTTATGAATAAGGGTGTGGAAGTCTTTAAGAGGGAGGATTCCTCTATTGTCTTTACAGGTCGTTTGAAGGGCAAGCTTTACCTAGTTGATTTCAACAAAAGTAAGGCTAATATTGAGACTTGTTTAGTGGCAAAATCTAGCATGGGTTGGCTTCGGCATCGCCGACTAGCTCATGTTGGGATGAGGAACTTGGCCAAACTCCTAAAAGATGAACACATTCTTGGACTAACAAATGTTCATTTTGAGAAGGATAGAATTTGTAGCGCTTGCCAAGACGGAAAGCAAGTAGGTGCACCTCACCCACCAAAGAGCATTGTCTCCACCAAGCAACCATTGGAGCTAATTCACATGGATCTCTTTGGACCGGTGGCCTACATAAGCATTGGCGGTAACAAACATTGTTTAGTTATTGTTGATGACTTTACTCGATTCACTTGGGTGTTTTTCATGTATGATAAGGCACAAGTGCAAGATAAGGTGAAAACCTTCATTAGAAGAGCACAAAGAGAATTTGGTTTCCAAATCAAGAAAGTTTGTAGTGACAATGGAACCGAGTTTAAGAACACTCAAGTGGAGGAGTTCCTTGATGATGAGGGCATCAAGCATGAGTTTTCAGTTCCATACACCCCTCAACAAAATGGTGTAGTGGAGAGGAAGAACCGGACACTCATTGACATGGCAAGGACAATGCTAGATGAGTACAAGACTTCGGATATCTTTTGGGCCGAAGCCGTCAACACCGCTTGCCATGCCATCAACCGGCTCTATCTACACAAGATCTTGAAGAAGACTTCATATGAACTCCTAACCGGTAACAAACCAAAGGTGTCATACTTTAGAGTTTTTGGGTGCAAGTGTTTCATACTTAACAAGAAACCCAAAACCTCTAAGTTTGCACCTAAAGTTGATGAAGGTTTTCTTCTTGGTTATGGATCAAATGAGCATGTCTATCGTGTATTCAACAAGACCTTAGGGAAAATTGAAATCGCGATAGATGTGACATTTGATGAATCTAATGGCTCTCAAGTGGAGCAAATTGATCAAGTGATTGTAGGTAATGATGAACCACCTTGTGAAGCAATCAAGAACATGACCATTGGTGACATTAGGCCACAAGAAGTCCAGGCCACAGATGTGGAACCTCAAGATGGTGATGCTACTTCCCCAAGACTTGAAGAAAATGGTCCAGCAGTGCTCCCTGGTCAGGCCTCTGTGCCTGTGGTCGGCACTGCCGGACCAGAGGCCGGCACTGCCGGACCCAGCAGACAGGTAGCAGCAAGTCCTTCACCAGCTACTCCAAGAAACCTACAACCTATCTTTGAAGAGTATGAGTATCATGACCAAGCTGATCAACAAGAAGCCACAGAACACCCAAGATTGAGGCAAACCATTCAAAAGGATCATCCTGTTGACAATATACTTAGGAGTCTTCGAAGGGGGGTAACTACTCGTTCACATTTGGCAAAAAAATTTCAATTTTACTCTTTTGTCTCCTCTTTGGAACCTCTCAAGGTTGAGCAAGCTCTAGATGATCTGGATTGGGTGATGGCTATGCAAGAAGAGCTCAATAGCTTTGAAAGGAACAAGGTTTGGTTATTGGTGGAAAGACCAAACACCAATGTGATTGGCACCAAATGGGTCTTCCGCAACAAGCAAGATGAGCAAGGCGTGGTGACAAGGAACAAGGCAAGATTGGTGGCCCAAGGTTTCACTCAAGTGGAGGGCTTAGACTTTGAAGAGACTTATGCATCGGTAGCTAGGCTTGAAGCAATTCGAATGCTTTTGGCCTATGCTGCCCATCATGACTTATGTCGATGACATCTTTTCACTCATAAAGTCAATAATGATATCTTTGTGTGACAAATATATGTCGATGACATAATATTTGGTAGTACTAACCAATCCTTTTGTGATGAGTTTAGTAGGATCATGACTAAAAGATTTGAGATGTCTATGATGGGTGAGCTAAAGTTCTTCCTCGGTTTTCAAATCAAGCAACTCAAGGAAGGGACTTTCTTATGCCAAACCAAGTACACCCATGATATATTGAGAAAGTTTGACATGGCCAATGCAAAGCCAATCAAGACTCCTATGCCAACCAATGGACATCTTGATCTTGATGAAGGAGGTAAATCCGTAGATATAAAGGTATATCGCTCCATGATTGGATCTCTCCTTTACTTATGTGCATCTAGGCCGGACATAATGCTTAGTGTGTGCATGTGTGCTAGATTTCAATCTAACCCTAAAGAGGGCCACTTAGTGGCCGTTAAGAGAATCTTGAGATATATAGTTTTCACTCCTACCCTTGGCTTATGGTATCCTAAGGGGTATATGTCTACAAGTGCATAAATGTATAGTATAAAGGTGGCATAGTACCTCACTGCCTGGCTAGACCGGCAGTGCCGGCCCCTAGGCCAGCAATGTCGGGGTGCCCGGCAGTGCCGGACCTAGTCCGGCAGTGCCGCGACTTAACCGACCAGAGAGGGTCGGGCCCAAGTCTAATCCCTTGGGTCCTTCTTTATTTCCTGCCTAGGCCCGAGGGGACACCATCCCAAGTCATATCCCCCTCAACAGAACCCTCTCCCTCTCCTCTCTCAACCCCAAGGTGACCTAGGGAGCCCGGAGGTCCCTCTCTTCTTCCCCGGTAGTGCCGCCCTTCGGAGGTGCTGCCATTGGAGGAGGTGTGGAGGATCTTCCTCCCTGCGTCAAGATCCATTCAAGCCCGATCTTCTTCATCCTCACCCCTCTCTTTCAAAGGTAATAACTTGAAATCCTAACTTGGGTCGATCTATGCAATGTACGGATTTTGAGATGGGATTTAGGTTGTTAGTGGTTTCATTATGTATGGTGATGTACCTCCAGTAGTTAGATTTCGTCAAAACCTAGATTCCATGGTAGATTGGAAAAGCATGCATTGGTGTTGTCTGCACCACGCCGGCAGTGTCGGGCCAGAGGCTGGCGCTGCCGGGCTCTGGGCAGCAGCACCCATGTACTTGCTTCTCCAATCAACCATAGACTCTCGTTTTTTATTAAATCTTTCCACTAGAGTTTCAGCCACTGTCTAAGTGCAGCCACTGTCTAAGTGCAGCTACTTAACCTTTTCTCTTTTTAATGTATAGATGGACGCCGGTGGATCGAGTGATGGTGAAAGAGGCAAGGGGTCAAGGACAAAGACCCGTACTCCCAGAGTTGATGATGGCCTGAATCCCAGGCAGAGGATAATTCAGGAGGAGGAGTTACAAAGGGTAGGGAGAACAATCAGAGAAGGTGCTTTCCCTAGGACACCTCCAGATTTGGGATTGTTTAATGGTTCCTATCTCACTCAACATGAAGAGGAGATATTTGTCAGGGAACCACAGGACAGCCATGCAGACAGAGAGTAAGCTATCAAAATCAGTGGCGGTCAGTCCAAGAGCAAAGGGCCATCTATCCCTATGATGTGCCAAAGGATTTGGGTGTGGACTATAGGTTTTGGAATGTGTTTCATTCCAATTACTATTCCATTGTCCTCTTCCATGTTGTCAAACCCAAGATTATCAAGATGAAATATGTTGATTGCGAGCACTTGGAGAACAAGAGAGACCATGTTTTTGACAGAGTCATTCATCAGTGGAGGGAGCTTGGCATGTATCACTGGATGGGTTTCCAGAATGATTGGAACACAGAGATAATTCACCGGTTCTATTCCACTTACTATCTTGACAGAGAGAACATGGTGATGCATTGGATGACAGAGGGCATGCATTGCAAGCTTGACTATGTGACTTTTGCCTGTCTCCTAGGCTTTGGAGAGGATGACAGAGCATGCTCTAACATTCATGATGAAAGAGGGCTGACAAATGAGGAAATATCTCAGCTCTACATTGTGCCTAAGCATGCAGTGGTCTGGTGAAGGGTTTGAGAAGTAAGTATTATATCTTGAACAATCTCTTCAGGATCACTCTTTATCCCAAGGTGGGATCAGCTTCCAACCTCTATGCTTCATCGAAGAATGTGCTAAGAAGGATGAGAGGTGAAGCACCACCTTTCTTAGTGGCACATTTTCTATGGGATGAGATATGCATTGCAGCTGAGGATGCCAGAAAGGGACTCCCTTATGCCCCCTATCTCATGTTCATAATTGAGAGGGTTACTGGCAGGATCTACATCAAGGACACTGCTCATGAGCCTTACAGAGGTGAGAAGGCCATTCACTCTACTGCAGCTCAGGAGGACGTGACTCCTCCCAGGGCTAGGACCAGGGCAGCAGCAGCTTCAGATCACCCTGAGTCCTCCACAGCAGCAGCTACTAGAGGCAGGAAGAAGGGTAAGCTTGGCAGGATTCTGAAGAAGATCTTTGCTGGCATCTGTTATTCCAATGACCATGCTTACCAGACTAGGCTGGAGATCAAGCAGCTCAGACAGGAGCAGGGTCTCAGACAGATACCTCCACCTACACCTACACCACAGCTCAGTGAGGAGTCTACCTATGATGAGGATGATGATGAGGAGGAGGATGATGATGAGGAGTAGGAGATTCAGCAGCCGCAAACTCGGAGGTGCAGCAAACGTGCCTCAGCTCCTAGTGTTCACTTCACAGCCCCTGATGATGATGATGAGGATGAAGATGAAGATGATGGCGATGATGACCATATGGAGGAGGACAGCGACTAGTTTGTATTTCATTTTGCTTGGTTCTTTTTCTCCTTTTTGGTGACTTGTTGCCAAAGGGGAAGAATTACTAAGTGAAAGGGGTACAACAATCTTCGACAGTCATGGAGGAGCTGCAGCTAGTTATCCTAGTTTTTAGTTTGTGAGATGAGAGAGCAACATTCAAAAATATTTTATTGTAATATTTCCACTTAAGTACTTCATTTGTGTTATTTATGGACATGTACTCTCTCATATATATCATGCTTATCTTAGTATGCATTTAGTTTTCCTTTATATTGTGTTGTGTGGTCGTGCCTTAGCTTCCGTAGGCTTGCTGTCTGCAGCCAGGCCGGTAGTGCCAGGCTCAGGGCCGGCAGTGCCAGGCTGCTCAACAGCAAGCACTCTGATTTGTGTTGGAGACAGGTTTGTATCTTCACGTATATACTTGTGACACCTTTTTCAGCACCCCACAGCAGCCATGGATGTAGGGGGAGCCCTACTTCACTCCAATGTGTGAATCTTGGCTTTTCATGCCAAGTTTGGAAATTCAAATTCCCATTCACACATTTAGGGGGAGCTCCTACACCCATGACTTGCATTGTCACATATTATTATTCACTTTTGTAAGTTCTAAGTGTGTTGTCATCAATCACCAAAAAGGGGGCATTGAAAGTGCAATCAAGCCTTAAGTGGGTTTTGGTGACATGACAACATATTTAGGAGACTAATGAGACTTTACAAGTATGACAAGCCGGTTAAACATAAGAAGGTTTATGAACAGGTTGGCGGACCCCTCCAATTACAAAAGTGCATATCAACAAGCTCAAAGGAGTTTAAATTCATTTTATACTTTGAATTTGAGTTAGGGATGTCGTACTATTAAGAGGGATTCAACACGCATGCCAACAAGTGAACCAAATGCAATATTTATCCAAATATATCACACCTCCACATACATAGTGGGAAAAATAGCCAGCTATTCAAAGATCACATGTCTGTTGTTTCTGCCAGGCCGGCAGTGCTGGCCTCCAGGCCAGCAGTGCCAGGCAGGCCGGCACTGCCGCGACTTAACTTGCCCGTTGGACCATGAAGGGGTATTTCTTACCCCCTCACTCTCCCCTAACGGTTAGTTATGCCATTCTCTCATTCTAACTTCGTGAAACAGAAAGAGAAGCTCTCTTCTAGCTCTCCCCTTCTCCCTTGGTGCTCAACCACTCTCCTCCATTGATTTCCAATCAACCTTTGAGAGATTGAGCCTCCAAGATTGAGAAGAAGCTTCTCCCTTGGATCTTCAACTCCTACAAGCATTTGGTTTGTGTGGTGGACGATGGTTTGTGTGGTGCTATAGGTTCCCTACACCTCTAGGAAGGTTTATATTCAAACACAATTTACATTCTCTCCTTACTTTTTAAATTGTGCAAAGTTTTGTTTAGGTGACCAGCAGTGCTGCCCTCAGAGAAGTAGTGTCGGCCACCCCGGCAGTGTCGGCCTCAAGTCCAGCAGTGTCGGCCTCTATGCTAACAGAAAGTTGCAAGATGTTTTTAAATAGGTCTATTCACCCCCCCCCTCTAGGCTAATTAGGTCCTTACAAATACGAACAACTTAGTTCAAAAGGATTTGCAAGAGCTACTCCCAACAAACAGATTTCATCTCGGGAACAAAAGAGAGCAAAAAGCAAAACGCGAAGAACTCAAGCACAACTCGGTATACGATCAAGAAATCAAACCAAACCTGGCTTACGGAGGGTAAGGCCTCTGATTCCCACCAAAAGATTTGAGAGTTCTTACAAAGGTTGGAGAGATCAACCTAGGGACCTCATGAACTAGAGAGAGGTTAGAGAGAGAGGTGGTGCAAATGATTAGGGTTCAAGTGATGGGATGAGGATACCCCTTCATCCCCTATTTAACAGGGCTTTGGCTATTTCCCAAAGAATCCCCTAGATACAAGACTGAATTACCTAGCCCTAAGACATTGTAATCCAAGTCGATAACTCTGAGCCACTCGTTTGAATGGACGGCCCTGCTTCATGCCGGGAGTTGTCATCGCCTCGACGCAACCTCCAGGATTCCG
Organism: Microstegium vimineum; assembly: GCA_022036555.1. Taxonomy (NCBI): domain Eukaryota; kingdom Viridiplantae; phylum Streptophyta; class Magnoliopsida; order Poales; family Poaceae; genus Microstegium; species Microstegium vimineum. The sequence goes on along the minus strand of CM039138.1, from coordinate 10,841,256 downwards.
CCACGTGCCATCCCCGCTTCCTCGGAAGCTCCGCCTAGGTTTTGAGGCCCAAACCCAGGAAACCTGCCACCGGTAGCTTTGGGCTCAACTACCGAACCCGAGTTTTGAGGCCCAAACTCGGAAACCGTCCTCAGATGGTTTTGAGGCCCAAACCACCAAACCGCTCGACTCGAGCCACCTTGTCTTCGCCCGGTCAGACTCCGAGTCCCATGAGCCTCCGCTCGACCCGCTCGACCGCCGTCTTGACTTGGTCAACTCGGTCTACCTCCATGTCTTCTCTCACTCGCCGGTGCCAAGTACTAGCCACCATAGCTAGTCCTCCGGCGCCCATGGTCCCTCAGTCCGAGCCCCGCTTCCTCCCTTCCCCGCTCTTAGTCCATCAGCACAGCAAGCCTCTACTCGACCTTCTCCACGCCATTGACCACTGTCACTAGGCATAGCACCTGCACACCACAAGCCGATAGACAGGCACACACATGCTTTCGCAAGAGTTAGAAGTAAGCCACTCAAACTGAAACGCCCAAGTGTTGGGCAATCACTCATCAGAATACTGAACTACATGGGTACTTATCCACCATGTGTTCGCAAGTACCAAAGATATCTCTCTCTTCGGGATCGATCTTTCGAGCACACAAGTATATTGGATCCGAGTCTTCTCTCCAACGCAAGTATGACCACCGAGTTTGACACTATCTTCTCTACTATTGGTTGGTCTGGCTTTTGGCAAGTAGAAGAGCTTGGAATTGAGTTGCTCACCATAGAATTCTTATGCTCTCTCCAAGTCTCTAATATTGGATTCATCTTTCGCATGTTTAACCAAAACCACAGTCTAACTTGGAGTCATCTAAGTATTGCTCTTGGTTTTGATAATTCATGCTTGATAGATTTAGACCTTTCCATGCGTAGGTTTAACAAGAAGAAATTTTGGTTCTCCATCTCTACTCTAAAAGATTGCTCAAATCCTAAACCTGAGGAAATTCATAATCGAACTCTTTGTTTCATGCTTCTTTGGATGAATATGACTTTGTTTCTTGGAAGTAATGCTAGCATGCTAAGTGACATGGAATTAAAATTGCTATATGCCATGGTAAACTAAATACAAGTCTCTCCTGTAAAATGCTTAGTGGAATTCTGGCAAAGTTCAATAGAGAGTAATGAATCCATTCAATTCACTTCTTTAATTACTCGTCTTCCTGAATCCATGAATCTGCTAAATGGCGCTCCACCCTTTGTGTACATCTCTGCTCCTATAGCTGTCATCTCAGAAGAATATCTTACCACTCTTCGAATGCTAAAAAGAGATGTCAATGGTGAACTTAAAATGATATACAGTGGCCATAAAATTGAGGTGCCTCTTCCAAATAGGCAACTTCAGTTGTATAGGACCCGTAGGCTAACCCTTGATTTAGATCAAGGAATTGGACAAAGAGGTTTTGCAGGTTCAGACAGGAGAGATCAGGAGGGGCTATACTTTGTTCATCTTAAGCAAGGTGGTCCTTCCCAAGGAGCTATTGACAAGGAGGAAGACGATGCATCTTCCATGCACACTTCTAGTGGCATACCTCCTTGACCATCACGTCCGCAAAGACCACGGGCATCCTTCTCGTCCACACGAGAAAGGGACCATCGTGAATTACGGCAACAATTAGATCATCTCACCAATACCTTTGGTGAGCTACGTGTTGAGCACGTTGAGACAACACGCATCACCCAGGAAACTGCCGAAGAAATCCAAGCAATGCAAGAAGAACAATACCGGCATTGGGACGCGTGGTGGCAACTACATCCACACCCGCCGCATTATTGAGCAAAAGATAAGCTTGGGGGAGGTTCCCTCCCCCACTAAGGTAAGTTTTTTTATTTCAGCATTTATATCCATGTATTTTCATGCTTATCTTTGCTTTGCATTTAGAAAAAAAATAAAAATAAAAATAAAAAGACTTTCTCTAAATCCACTCTCACATGTTCCACGATAATTAATATCTCCTATGGAAATGATGATTAGTTGCTCTGCTAAATACTTCTCTAGTACTTAGTTTACAGCGTGGTATTTCTCTAAGTATGGATTACTTGACTTAAAAGAAACCATCATGAACCTCAAACTTTTGTGGGTTGCAAAAGCCGTAACTAAGTCTAAGTTGTTGTGAGACATGCTATGACAAGATAAGAGCTACTATACTATTGTTCTAAGCAAGAATGACTATCGGAGTTTTATTTATTAAAATGATAAAACACTTTTTGTTCCTCAATGGTGGAAATTCCTACCAAAGCCATACATGCTCTTTCATGATATAAGCTTTCTATATAAGCTGCTTGCTTTGTGTTGAGTTTGGTCAAGTTTGGTGACCCTTGTTGAGAGATTTATCATGCTCCCAAGATCAAGATCACGTGCACGCCACATATACATGCTGCTTCTACACTGGAAGTATGCAGAAACATGTCTTACATTTCCACATAGTTCATACTCCATGCTCTATTAGAAAACTCTCTCTCTAGTATATTGCTAGTAAATGAGACATAGACTATGCAAAATCCAAGGACATTCTAAAGTTCTAAATTTATGAGCATTCCAAAGCTCTTTTTAAAAAAAATGATGATCATCTTCAAAGCTCATAGAAAAATTTAAAAGATAGTTGTCTCAAAATAATAAGTTAGGAAAGAGAGATCATCCAAATATAGGAGTATTGATCATTTACCATGTTTCCACGCACTTGCACATCTTGATCTAAGAGTATGGCATTTCTCTCCTTGGATCCGGAATTTGACTTTACAATATATACAAGGTAAGTTTGCTACATCTATGATCCCTACCTATAGCTCCACATAAGCTTTAGAGATAGGATGAAAGGAGGCAAACTTTGATATATGCCTTGGTAAGGAATCATACACCTTATGAGCGACTCGAGAGTACCATTTGAGGAATACTAAGTTTTCTTTTACAAAATCTTGCAAAAACCTCCGATATGAAACTTGTGAAAGAATAAGAAAACTAGTGCTCAAGTCAAGTTGATCTATCTCTCAACCACCTAAGACAAAGGATAAAGCTATAAGCCCCATGAAGGACTAAGGTAATATAGGTGAGTCTTTATTTCTAACTTTTCCATTCAAAAGAGAAGTATGATTGTTGTAGATTTAGTACTCTTGAAATATGAAGCATAGTAGCAACTCCTGATTAATCGAGCTAAGTTTGATTGTTTGCTCGGGACGAGCAAAGGTTAAGCTTGGGGGGTCTTGTTGGCACAAATTATGATCAACTTTTTACATAGCTAAAATGTTGCCACCAAACTCAGGATCAAGGATAAACAAACACATCATAGGCATATTTTATCAAATAACCAGTTCCACATGTCCATGAGTGTTTGAATGCAGAAATGAAGAAATGGAGCAAAGGAGAGCCAGTGGGACCCACATAGGGGGTCGGCCGACCACCCTGTGGGCCCACCTGGCTCCCCTCTCGGCCATGAACCAAGAGAAGCATCCTAGAGTGATTTCCAACCCTTGGATCACTCTGTGCTTTCTCTCAACGGCTCACAAGAATAGCACAAGGATTCTTGGGCCCACACCAAAGAAATCAACACAACAACTACCTCAGAACAACCACCCAACATCAATGACGAGTGGGACTAGCACCAGGGAGGAAGAGGTTGGCTAGAAACCCCAAGGTGGGGATCGGCCGACCACCCCCTGGGCCCATATGGCCCCCACTCAGTCCCTGACCAGTGGGGCCTCATCCAAGGAGGCAAGGGAGGGCCCACTGTCCATAGGGGGGATCGGCCGACCGCCCCCCTAGGTCGGTTGGGTCCCTCCAACCGCCATACCTCTCCCCCACATGATGAATCACATCCATCCATCCCTTGGTCGGTCCAAGGGTTGGTTGGATCCAAGGGTAGAGGATGGAAGGCCCTGGATCACTGACGTGGCGCCGGAGTAGCCCCTGCTCCATCCCCCACTATAAATAGAGGGTCACACACCCCTCTCTACACATGGTGAAGAAGCCTACAAGCTATATTCCTTAGATTGTTCTAGCAGTTAGTCTAGTGTGGGAGTTAGAGTTGAGTCGAACTATGCTCGGGATTTCCGGAGTTTTCTTCTGGGAAGTCTGGTATAGCTCTTGTATATTTCCTTCTTTGTAAGACTTATCTTTATTAATATATTATCTTTCTCTCTACTTTACTTAGTATTTACTTTGAGAATTACTATACTAGATATAGTATTATTATATGTTTTTGCTCTTTAGTAGCCTTTACATCCATAGTCTGTGATCCTTGTGGCATTTCCCGTATACGATCATTGCATGTAATAGGGTGCTTTGATCATAGATCGTAGTCAAAGTAGTAAGTTGTGTGTAAGCTTGGTGCTTATACATCATCTTATCCTTGGTTACCGCTTGTTGCACAGATTGTTTGTGGTAGCTAGCAAGAGGTGACAACCTTGTGTGGTCATTGTTTTCCACCATGTGTTTTTAGGCAAGTTCTTAAAAGGTAAGGCCCCGTAAGAAGAGGGCGCAGTCCGGTAGTGTTTAGACTAGTTAATTAGCTAAGTATATTGAAGTAGAGTGAAGTACATAGGAGTCCATATACTCTCTCGTTATCCTCCCACCTAGCTATTCTATCTAGTCCGTTCTAAGTATCTTTTACTTTGGCTTATTAATTCATCAATCCCTTCCTATCACATATATCGTTTACCCCCTTATACTAGTTGATACTAAGTTGAGGTCCTCTCTAGGATCTCTCTAATTATCATTTCTAGCCCAGCTTTCCTTTGGGAAAATATAAATTATGATACCTTGGAATACTCCTAGGTAAAGTGCGACAACGGTATAATCTGTGTGCTTGCGGATTTATCCAATAGTCATAAGAAATATCAACAACATCGTGCTCCAGATTGGATCTATGTTCTGGACCATCGGACCCACTCCACGCGGGGCAGACGTGTCGCCGCTCGCACGTCGTCTCACCACGCCAACGTACCACCCGCGAAAGAAGATTAGCGTCGACGATCTGGTCGACGCCATCGACCACTCCAACGTCAGTATCATCGACTACATCAACCTCGTGCAGTTGGCATGACGACGACTTCCCGACCATCACGGCCGCCAACCACGCCGTCATCGAGCCCCGACGAAAACGACGACGGTGACGACCAGGGGCACCCACCCTTCTCTGATGATGCCTTATGGACTCAGTAACCAGGCAACGGTCTTCCAACGCCAAACCCTCCAATCAGCCTTCGACCAGATCCCGGTGGCTCCTACCATGAATATGGTCGTCATCTCCGCAATACCTAGCGACTCCGACCAGGCGGTATCCCTCGACGGCACAGTCTCATCGGGATCGGCCACCAGTGCAAGGAACGAAGTCGCCGACTCCTCCGAATCGACTAGCAGTTTGCCGGAGTTCCCTCCAGGCTTTGGAGGAATAATTTTTCAAGTCTCCGCTGACAGCGTCGCTCCCGACAACGAGACAGATGTTGAACGCGTCACGAGAGAACAGCAGGACGCCGAACGTGCACAGAGGCGTGACATCGAACGCCACGACTAGGAGAAGCGCTACGAGCAGCGCCGTGAGAAGGAGTGACTCGCACGAGAATAGCGTGAGCAGGAGCAGAGGAATCGTGACCGCCCGCCACGATGCAACCTCCAGCAAGACTTTGACAAAGTGGGCGACGTTCCGGTGTACCCAACCCCCAGCAGAAACCACCCCTGAAGCTCACAGAGGGAGCCCAGGCGAGGAACCCCACCTTACAACGATGAAGAGCTCGACGGGCCCTGGCGCGATCGAGCACCTGCACCGCCGCGCCGAAGCCCTCTGAGGGAGCAGAGGCGAGGATCCCCACCTCATAATGACGGCGAGCACGAAAGACACCGGCGCTATCGAACACTGGCACACCGAAGCCCTCCAAGGGAACATCGACGCAGATCCCCACGGCATGATGATGACAATCCCCGACGTGGACGCACGCCGCTGCTAGCGCCTCAAGCTATTGGGGGCTTGCGCCCTTTCTCCACTCGTCTACGCGCCATCTGGTGGCCCCAGAATTTCAGAGTTACATCAGTGGAGAAGTACGATGGCAAGGCAAACCCATAGCAATGGGCATCCACCTACGAAATCGCCATATATGCCGCCGGAGGGAACCAAGACGTGATGGCTAATTACCTGCCAGTGATGTTGTCGACCTCCACCAACAGCTGGCTCCAGAAGATCCCAGAAGGCACCATCGACACCTGGGAGCAACTGAAGGAAATCTTTATCATGTCGTACAAGGCTACATGTGTCCAACCTGGGACGAGGTACGACTTGGAGAGCGTCCGTCAGAGGAGCAACAAGAGCCTCTACAAGTACATCAGGCGCTTCTCCGACAAGCTACTGAGAATCACAGAGATCTCCGACCCAGAGGCCATCGCCATCTTCTCCAACGGCCTGCGGACGAACGATCTCCGGAACAAGTTGGCGCGGAAAAGCATAACAACCATAGAAGAGCTCATGATGATAGCAAATCCTTACGCCAATCAAGATGACGCCAACCGCAGCAGGGAGAATAGGCGGCGCCATTCCCGCTCTCGAGAACGCGCAAGGGATAGTGACCGCCGACCAGATTACCGCAGCGAAGGAAGGGTCGGCGATGACCGGGACTACCGGTCGAGCAACTCTGAGCGCTACCCATTGAGGTACGATTATAGGTGTGACAACCGCCACGTCACCAATGCAAACGCCTGACCAAGGAAGAACTACGACGTTAGCTACGAGAAGGTCCTCAACGGCCCGTGCCCCATACACAAAAACTCCAAACATTCCATGCGCGATTGTGAGTTGCTCGAGTTAGCAGTGCGGGAAAGAAGCATATATACAATCTAATTATCTCATCTCATATACACTAAAGTTTCTGCTCACAGTCATAAAGTTAAACGTATATACACACCAAACTTTACATACATCAAAGTTTTCCCCTATGCTTAATAACCATCTCTCGTAAGATGTAGCCTACTAATTTCAGTTAGAACCCTATACTCTGGCCTTCCCAAGGGGCACGTAGCATCGTGATATTTTCCTTCACGTGGAATGACTTCTTTCAAAAGAAACGAGCACAAGTCCTCAACTATGGCGTATAAAGATTTATCAGACATGTGAGTCACCTTTTTGGGATGATGAGCCTGCAAAAGAAGATTATAAATATCTTATATTTAGACTTATTAATATGTTTGCATCCTTAGTGATAGAAATACATACATAAGTATTATTTATATTACCTTATCAGGGTTCTTGACGTATCGTCCTTCTCCCTCATGAACTCGCACACGTAGAATCAATAGTGGACAGATCTAGGTTGTTGCTTGTGGCACTATGTAATGGGCAATTGGTTATCTATATGCAATATTGCTCTTATGTATTTTACATATATGGATTCAAAAATTCACATACGTACCGGCCATTGATGGAATACTTCCATTGGTTGCCCTTGTTTCGACTGGTTGAACTTTCCGCCATGCATCTTGTACCACCTATATGACCTGTTATCTCAAATACAATTAGACACATGTTATTCTCAAATTCTCATCGATAAATGCCATGTTATCTTGATGTATGCATGCATATCTCGGCTTACCACTCTAAGAAATTCACGAAAGGTATATAAGTTGAAGGATCGTAATCTGCGGAGTCTAGGACGAGCACCCTTCCTTCACTTGGGAAAATGAATAAACAAATCCAGTGGTCCCTGCACAACTCAAATTTGTTATGGGATGTGTATTTGAGTTATTAATTTGATGTATGCAAACTCACAATTACGTACCTAAAGTTGTAAGGGGTCACTATGAATCTCCTGTCTTGAAACTGAAGCATTGCGTTTCCTATGTAGATAACATATTTGGCTTCAAATTTCTTCTCCATGTCTGCTATTGTTTCTTCAAGATCTTTTCCTGTCTTCCCCTGTAATTTAGCATGGCCCTTACCGATTGTGAATGTGTGCTCGCTCTCGCATATTTTCATAGGGCTAAGGTACCCAATCCTTTTATCGGCAATATTATCGGCACTCTGACTGTACAGTATCTCCTCCTGATCGTATTGCATTCTGCAATATTAATAAAACAAGTGTGTGTAAGTATCAGATCGTAAAGTTTATGTTAGAGATAGGATATACAACTCAACAATAATAAAACAAATATGTGTAAGTCAGAGTGGCGCACTTACAATGCAAACACCGTTATGAGTTGCACGTCGAGCCTCTTGAGCCTCATCATCAGCCACATGTCTTCAAATGTAACAATCGTCTTTTCGTGATTGTTAACGAATGCATATGGGGGTATACGCACGTTGATTGTGTCGATGCCAATAGCATATGCTCTCATGTACCAGTCATGCATTCTTTTTATACCAGCTGGGATCTTCTTGAGTTCTTCCCAACTTAGTAGAGGCCTACCTGACACAAATTCGTTAGAGACGTTTTCATAATCCTTATTTGTCGGTGCCTTGATTGGTATGGGTACCGGTACTGTCGACATAAGATTTTTCCCATATTTTTTCAATTCATCCAAGTCAACGACACATGTCATGCGGGTATTTGTGATTCCTGCCATAAATTTCACTGTGCCAGCTCATTTTTTCTTTGTTTGAAACGGGGAAACCAATTTGGGTATTGGGAACAATATCCTCTTAGCAACGGCTGCTTTTTTCTTAGGCAGTGGCGTTGGTGTAGTTGTTTGTTCTTGCGTTGGTGGTGGGTTAGGTGATGGTGGTGGGCTAGGAGGATTAGGCATGACCGGTGATGGTGGTGGGCTAGGAGGATTAGGCATGACTGGTGATGGTGGTGGGCTAGGAGGATTAGGCATGAGCGGTGATGGTCGTGGGCTAGGAGGATCGACTGGTGATGGAGGTTGGTTATCAACAGTATCTGCATGTGTCGACTCCTGAGAAACTAGAAGGGCTTCCTGAGTAAGTGGCTCACTCAACTTGATGTCTTGTCGGGGCCAAAGGATGAAATTCTTGATAGCTTGTCCATGTTTCTCAATACCCTTAGGACCAGGGATATCTAGCATGTCGTCCTCGTATCCTAGGACCACCGTCGACACTTCTACCCTACAGTAGTCTTCTGGAATGTTGCTACCATGAAATTTGCGCCCTGGAATCGCATAGCCTGTTGCTACTTCCCTTGTGCGAATATTGTTAATACCATATCTTATGAGTAGGGAGCAAGGTTTGGGCCCATCAATCAAGTCAACTGGATACTGACTCTTATCTGTCATAGATGCGACACTACTTAGGACGACGACTGGGCCATGTGTGACCAACGGTTGTGTTGGTACGACTGCTAGCTGCATCTGTGGAGCTTGAGTGGTCATATGTTGAATAGACATCACGCTCGTCAATTGTTGCATCAATTCTGGAGGAGGATTGGATAGCATTTCAGACATCATGTCTTTGAAATCTTTTTTAGCCTCTTCCTTAAAATAATCCTTCATTGCTTCGTTGTATCGATCGCGATTCTTGTAAATACCCCCCCCCATTCCTCATCGAATCCTTCTTTCCATCCTTCTTTAGACGAGATGCCTTGTACATGCCTAGTATGCTCGGGGTTACCTAGACCAAGACTTAGGACGTCTCTCTCCCTTTGTGGCTTGAATGTTCCTTCATGCTGCTTAGCGGCGATCGCAAATATGCTCTTTGCTGCTTCTTCGACACTGGGGTCATCAAAAGACAAATCACCTGTGTCAGATTCTCTTGGTTTCCGAGCACGGATCCAATTCACAGATCTCTCGCCAAGTTGCTCAGACAACACCGGCAAACATGTCGCCTTCTTCGCAGATTCTTCTTGCCTCCATTCGGGAACCTGGCGCCGGTAACCACCTGACCCTAGGTGGCGGTGGTACTTGTTCTTCTTTGCAAGTTCAGAATTAGCTTCGCTCAGAGCTACAAATTCTAGGGACCTTCTTTGCTCTAGAAAAAACTGCCATTGACCTTCTAAAATTTTAAACTTTTTTGTTGGGTTCAACCCTTTCTTTGCCCAACTCATATTCATACCCGACCTCCAACTTCGGAAGACGATCGCACACTACTTCATTGCATAGTCTCTTACGAGATCTTCTGTGCCTCAAGGAAAAACAAACCTCGTCAATAGCTTAGCCCTCAGTGTGTTCTTGACATCTTGTGGCACATCTTTCCACAGGTGGATTGTGATATCAAGATTATCCCTGACTATGAAACCAAGCACATTCCAAAACTTAGCTACCACCTGTTTAGGAGCTAGTGGCTGTCCTTTGGAGATCACTTCTGTCACTATATATGTTTTATCGGGCCACTTGTTTGTTCCCCTATCACCTCGTTTCCGATCACTGTTCTTTCTTTTCCTCGAACTCTCGGTGTTGGTGGTCGTCTCGGTCGGTTCCGGTCCCTCGTATCTAGGTGGCACTTGTTCTTTGGCATCAAACATACCTCTGGATTGAGACAACACCTCCTATATATTGATATAATTAGATACAGAAACATGAAATCACATGTGAAATCACTTGTGAGATAATCGACGCATAATGTACCTCATCTTCCGTTGGATTATAAGTAGGGTCACGTTCGGATTCACGACGACCCCTATCTATACTTGGCTCGGGGTCGCTACGACTATGGTATGATGGAGATGCTGCTTCTCCCGTGTGGTGTGACCCTGATGCTTCGCCCGTGTGGTGGGACCCTGATGCTTGACCCTTGTTAGGAGAACACATGGGCCGTAATCTGACATATAATTGACATGAAAAGCTAAAGTTCCATGGTATAATAAAGAAAAGATAAAGTCATATAAAGTTGCATGGTATAATAAAGAAAAGATAAAGTCATATAAAGTTGCACGGTATAATAAAGAAAAGATAAAGTCATATCAAGTTGCATGGTATAATATTACATGGTACCATAAATGAATTTCTAATATATAAATAAATTTCTATTGTACAATAAGAAAATTTCTATAACATAGTCAGTTGGAGGCCATATATACAATTATACTTTACAATTTTCTATGGCTAGGAAAAGAAAAGAAAAGAAATTAAAAGAGAAAAAAAGAAAATGGGCCATCTATCTGGCCCAGCCCAGCGCGCATCTCTCCCTCTCTCTCTGACGGTTGGGGCCCAGCCATCAGCTTCTTCCCTTTCCTCCCGCAACCGCATCCGCTCTGCCCACGCGCGCCACCATTGGGGCTCGCCACAGCTGTTGCTCTCGCGCCGCTTCCGCTCTACCCGCGCGTGCGCCACCGTTGGAAACTGCACGGCGCAGCCCGCCACGGCCCACCCGCCGCCGCGCCCGCGCGCAGCGCAGCACCGCCAGCGCACGACCTCAACGAGCCGCTCTGGCGCTGCGACCTCTTCCCCCGGCAGCACCACCTCCGTCGCGGCCTCCTCCACCGGCACACCGCCTCCGCCGCGGCCTCCTCCCCCGGCACACCTCCACGAGCCGCCGCGCCGCCACTGTCGCTACCGCCCAATAGTCGCCTCCATCGCGCCGTGGAGACAGATGGAGAGGGAGAGGGAGAGCGAGAGCGAGAGGAACCTCACCGAGGAAGATGCGACGGAAGAGGATGCCGAGCTCGATAACGATGCGGCGGTGCGGGTGGATGGTGGCTGGTGTGAAATTTCGGCAGCCTGACAGCGTCTGAGAAGAAATGTGCGCCACCGGACTTAGAAAATTTTTCGAACGAAATCGGAAACTATTATAAGGAGAGGCATTTGTCCAGGCGGTTCTCTTAGGAAACCGCCTGTAGAAATGATTTCTACAGGCAGTTGATATAGCCAACCGCCTCTACAGGCAGTTGGCTACAAGAACTGCCTATAGAAAGCCTTATTTGGCTTTATCTTTCATTTAGTCTACTAATTAGGTGTTTATATATTGATTATTGTACTTTTTACTTCTTTTTCTTTGTTGGTGGGTTTGGAACTCTGTTGGGTTGTCTTCTGTTGGCTCTTCTTTCGCTTATTTCTAGTACACATGGATGCAGCACACTCTTCCTCTCGATAGTCTTTATTAGTCTTGTACCTACTTCCATTACACTGTGGACATCTCTGTAAGTCTTTATAATCATCACCTCGAAATAGGATACAATGATTTCTACACGCCTGGATCTTCTCGACACCCATGGTCAGCAAACTGATTAGCTTCTTTGCATAGTATGTGATAGCAGGAAGTTTGTTCTCTTTTGGAAGCATGTCTGCGATAAGACTCAAGAACGCATCGAAGCCAGCATCAGACAGACTAAATCTTGATTTTAACAACAATAATTTCAGCACAGACCGCAATGTTGTAAACTCTTGGGTACAACCCTTAGACTCATCATACAAAGGCTCTTCTGTTGCCTTCATTAGGGTCTTCATACCTCTCATAAAGAACCATGATGGATCCATATGACGATGCAGTATTGCATTTAAGAATTCTGCATCTTCCTCATCTGTAACATTTGGTAGAACAGAAATTCTAATGCCTTCATTTCCTCCAGTGACACCATGATCGGTAACATTAGGCACACCATGTTCACTATGACCAAAAGGTTGATGTGTGTCATCTACGAACTGATTACTATCATGAAGAATGCCTAGATCATCAGCAATGTTTGTAGGGTTTCCAGTTGTATAAGGCGCAGAGCTACCCTCTCCATGTTTTGTCCAAATCAAGTAATCCTCCATAAATCCCCGGCATATCAGATGAGAAATGATTGGTTCTGTGTCATCAAATACAGTAACATTCTTGCAGTCTATGCATGGACAATATAGGTGCTTCCTCTTTGATCTCCAAGCATGGTTCTTAGCGGCGTCAATAAACTTATGGACCTCTAGTATGTATGTTGGATCTAGTCTTGATAAGTTGTACATCCAAAAAGACCTTTCCATCACTAACTGTAAAAATGCAATGAGAGAAGAAGTATTTAAATTCAAAAAGTTATTGAATACAAATAGGTATTCAACACATGGTGAAACCGACGATGAAAAAGGAATAAAAACCTCATTTTAAGGAATAAAAAGGAAAAGCCTAGATATATATTATTGTATTTAACACATGGTGAAACCCTAGATCCATAAAGTGTGTGGCTCCAATTGAGAAGGAATGATTACAAATACGTAAAAAGACCACATGAATACAAATAGGTAAAAAAGACATAAACTAACCTTTCTTCGCAACCTCTCCTTCAAAGAAATAAAGATGAAAACTTCTCCCCTTGTATTTGGTGAAATCTGGACCTCCAATAATAGGTGCTCACGATGAATAGTTCTAAACATATCATAATTAAAAAAAACTAAGATAAGCAACCTAATTATACAACAACCTCATTTTAAGGAATAAAAAGAAAAAACCTAGATATATATATAGTTGAAGAACACATAGTGAAACCCTAGATCCAAAAAATGTGTGACTCCAATTGAGAAGGAATATAATGATTATCTAACCATCATAAACAACCTCATTTTAAGGAATAAAAATATTAACCTAATTAACATAATTAAATAACTCACAATATCTATACTAATAATTATTTAATCATGAGAAGAGAGGAGAGAGAAGCTAAAAAACCCTAGATCTAAAAAGTGTGTGGCTCAAATTGAGAAGGAACGAATAAAAATACGTAAAAAACCACAAACTAACATTTCTTAGCAACCTCTTTCAAAGAAATGAAGATCACAACCTCCCCCTTCTATTTGGTGAAAAACTGGACCTCCAAATCGTCTCCAATGACTACTGTGCATGAACAGCGCTCTGTCGGGAGGAGGGAGAAAGGGAGGAGAGGAAGCGCACTTATGACACTTTTTTCACAGGCATTTGGTGTAAGGAACCGCCTGTGAAAACATCTATACATAGGTTGTTCACTTAATCGAACCGTCTGTCAAAATGATCCATTTTCACAGGCGGTTTGGTTTCGTAAACTGCCTGTGAAAATGGAATGTTTTTACAGGCGGTTGGATTAAGTGAACCACCTGTGTATAGTTGTTTTTACAGGCGGTTCATGAGTCCAGTCCACCGTTTTATTTCTACAGCCGTTCGATAATCAAAACCGATTATAACTAGTGACGTGAGGACGCGAGAGGGCAGGGAGGCAGTGCGGCCGCAGGACAAGAGAAGTAGAAATTTGTCATGGCAGTGGCTTGGCGTGGCCGGCGAGCAGCAGTGTGACGTTGCAGCGACTGCGGACCGCCATCGACGATTCCAGGTATGGGCGTGTCATTGATGGAAATGAAAAATGGTAGGCTGAAATCGGTGGACTCTACTTCCTTGGATGCGAAAAAAGACTTCATTTCTCAAATAAGAAATTGTTTCTCTCTTTCATTTTGACGTTTGGTTAGATATATTGTAACCAGGACTAGTTTATTATGGGGACAATTCTTTGTGCGCCATATAAAACATCGCATTTCCTTTCGTGCCACTAAATAAGTTCAATGGCCGTCAGCACCACTGTTCTAAATTTTTTTTACTCTCCATGTCATTCCTGTCAGATTGGGCTCTAACGGTGTTAAACTGTAAAGTGTGAAAAGTCGAAAATACCCTTAGTCTAAATATACCATTAAATTTTTTTAGCGTCTTAAGGACTTCAAATGGAAAAACCCAAAACTAGAAAGTTGTAGATCTCATCAAGATCTACATTTTTTATATAAAAAATATCTCCATTTATTTTCGCAAAAAATATATGATTTTTCTAAGACATATTAATCATATGAAATCATTTTTTTACAAAATTAAATGAATATAAACTTTATATGAAAGTTGTAGATCTCAATGAGATTTACAACTTTTTAGTTTTGAGTTTTTTCATTTGAAGTAGTTAAGATGCTCAAAAAAATTTCATGACATATTTAGAATAAGGATATTTTCGACATTTCACACTTCCAGTTTAACACCATTAGAGCTTAATCTGACGGTAGTAGCATAGAAGGTAAAAACAATTACTACAGTGGCGTTGAAAGCCACCAAACTTTTTCAATGGTATAAAAGGAAGTACGATTTTTTATAATGGTGCACAAGGAATTGTCCCTTTATTATCAGAGAAAAATATTACCCATTCTATCTTATAAACTCAAACGAATATAGCCTGATTGTAACTCCACCTCGGTTGTGGCGAGTATATGTTGAGCCCTATATAAAGGGCACTGTCGACAAGCCCGACCCGGCAAGACTTAGAGCAACTCCAACAGTTTGACATTTAGACTTGGCATATCTAATTTTACTAAAAAAAAACTAAAAAACTGGTGGCTAACAGTTTGGCATTTGGGCTTGGCATTTTTGCCAAAGTTACAAATAGGAGCTTGCGCTTGGCAATTTGGCGACCGTGAAAATGGGGAGGCAATTTTTTTCCTTCTTTTTTTCACCGCAGAACCGTGGGCGGCGGCCTTTTTTTTCCTTCCTTTTTTTTCACGGCGGAACACTGGGCGGCAGCTTTTTTTCGCAGACGAGGCTTTTGCCAAGTCATTATGAGAAACTGTTGGAGATTGCATATTTTTTGTTTTGACATATCTATTTCAGAGTTGGCAAATTCCATGTTTTGCCAAACCAAAATTGTCAAACTATTGGAGTTGCTCTTAGTCCGTCTTCCTATGCAGTGGGTCTGGTCAGACTTGACATCTAACTACACCATCTAGAAAATAAATTACCCTATTCATTTGTCTTGTGAGCTAGTTTTTCAACTTTATTTCAGTTTATTTTTAATCACAAAGTACTATTGAATTAGTTGTATTTTTTTAATAGACTGACAGGGTGAATAATGACCCTGTTTGGATCCTAGTGCTAGAGCTAGTTTGAGTTAGTTTACACTCAACTAGCCCAGAAGTATCCAAACAGGAGAGCTAGATTGGGCTAGTTGTAACTAGCCCACCTAAAAAACTAGCTTCCCAAAGAGATGATTATTTGGGCTAGTTTGAGTTGGTTGTGGTGGAACTTGAGACCCACCTCATATGCAACTACAAAAAATATTATAACTAACAAACCAAACATCCAAATAAAATTCTGATTACACCATTGAATTTGTTACAATAAATAATTTAAAATAAGATCTTCCATAGATGTATTTGGATGATTTGTAAAAATAATTTATTATCAAACTAGTTCAAACTCGCCTTCAATCCAAACATCTCCTTGGCTAGAGCTAGTTTAAACTAATTTACAAACTAACTCTAACCTCTATCTCTAGCTGAGCTAGAGTGATCCAAACAGGATCAATGATTTTTAATTTAGAACTAAGAGATTATAATTTATATTGAGTCTCGGGACTACTACCATAGATATATCAGCTTGTTTCACACCTCACTTACCTACGGGCGACGAACGAGCTGGCGCCGTTGCATTCCTCTCCGCCGCAGGCAGCGCGTTCCCTGCTTGCACGCGCTTGAGACGACGGCCGCTTGGTGTTGGTGTGGCTTGAGCCCATCTGTGCTCTGTGCCTCTGTCTCTGCCCCGGAACAGCCCAGTCGCGGCTGCCTGCTTCGCGAGGCTTCAGCTCGCCGGTTCTCCGGACCTCGCCCTCCCCGGCTCGGCAATTATCCCGAAATCTCAATCTCAAGAGTATTCTGATGGAGTAATATTCACCTCACGTTTCCAATCACTCGAAAAAGTAAAGAGGATAGAATTTGGCGTATCTGTCTGTACACAGTATACGCTCTTCTTTCCTCCAACGACTCTCGCTCGTTCCCCTTCAAAATGGCGCCCGCTTTTCTGACAACCCCTCTCCATCCTGCGGCGACCTCCTTCCGTTTTCCCGCCGGCGCCGGAGGTTGCGGCCGCCCTCACTGGGCCCCACCGGCGGCAACGCTAGCGGTGCCTCGCCGGCTCCTCCTACCAGTGGCGGCCGGCATTTGGGACTTGATCTCCGGCGGAGCTGGCGGCGCGGCCGCTGCGTCCCTCGCGGTCCGGCGAGGTATGCGGCTCTTCCGGCAGGTAAGCAATGCGCGACGGAACATCCTCTTGCCTCCTTTCCTACACCTTTTTGTTTGGGTTTGGGTTTGGGTAAAGTTACTCTTTTTCTTTTTATTTGGGTTGCATTTGCAGGGAGATGTAGCTGGCTCATTGGCAGAATTCGACAAGGTGATCGAGATGGATCCACGACAGAAGCAATGTACGAGCTCTTACCTGCTGCTTTCGTTTGAGGTGTGCCTGTGAATGTCAATTATCTACAATCATTGCCGATTATACATAACTGAAGTTAACGCCTTGTTACAGATCTTTGGCAACGGGGCCTCTCACTGTACTACCTAGACAGGTGTGTACAAATTATCCGACTACCACTTAACACCCACGATCCTGGTCATCATCCAAGAGCATTGATCCATACATAGGTTCGAAGAAGGAGCAGAGCAGTTCAGGATAGACGTTGCAGCTAATCCGAATGATACCGAAGAGTCCATATGGTGCTTTCTCTGCGAGGCTCAGCTATACGGGATTGAAGAAGCAAGGAAGCGATTCTTGGAGGCAAGTTCTTTAATTGGGGTGTACTTGTTCAAGTACAATTGTCTCCTCATCAAATTCGAACCTGACGTGCATTCATTTTCTTCAGGTTGGTTTGGACTCAAGACCTGTAATGCGTGAAGCATATGCACTGTTTAGAGATGGTGGAGATCCTGAAAAGGTTATTTCAGCACAAGTTCGAATGTCTATTCGCAGTTTGTACTATTCTATAACTTCTTTTTGAATATTTCCCGTCGTCCTTTTTCTTTGTTTGGGCTTTAGTTAGCTGCAAACTTTTCGAGTGGCTCTGATGGTCAGGTCTTCTATTCCTCACTATATGCTGGACTTTACTACGAATCTCAGGTATGGAACGCCCTGTTCAAAATGGGTGGCCTTTTATACATTGATTCGGGAAGTGAAGTCTAAATTCTTGCATTCTAATGAGACCCTCGATTTTTTTGTCAACATTTTTGTTATCTGTTAACTGATCGACATTCTAAAATTTGCACATTTAATTTGGCACCTAATGTGGATCCACCCTTTCATTGAACATGTATTTCAATGTTGTAGTTTCCTGTGTTCAAAGAAACATGATACAAATATGTGACATGATACAGATGTGCATCACTAGGAAGCATACTTACATTTATAATCCATCTGAACACTTCATTCATGTACTAAATATGCTAAAGAGCAAAACTTTTAATTAAAATCCAATTTAATAATATCTTATATTTATTCATGATTACTCCCTCCTTTGCAAATTGTAGTTCCTTTGGTTTTGTCTTAAGTCAAACTTCTATAATCTTTTTCTAAATTTGTAGCCAAATTCACTAACATCATATCTAGAACACCAAGTTTGTTTCTTTAGATTTTTCCATGCAATATACATTGATAGAGAATTTATTTGAACTTATTAATATCAATATATCTTTTTTCTAAAAACATGGTGATAGTTAGAGAAATTTAGATATGGCAAAAAGATGAGTGTGAAGTTAATTACCAGCTACACCTGATACTCAGCAGAAAGATGCAGATATGGCAAAATTTCACATTGTTGCAGCATGCAAGTCCCCGTATGGATCGAGGTTTG
Source organism: Microstegium vimineum (assembly GCA_022036555.1). Classification (NCBI taxonomy): domain Eukaryota; kingdom Viridiplantae; phylum Streptophyta; class Magnoliopsida; order Poales; family Poaceae; genus Microstegium; species Microstegium vimineum. The sequence continues at coordinate 10,822,773 of CM039138.1, read as the reverse complement.
CTATATGCTGTGCTGAATAAGTAATAAGTATTAAGAGTTGCCATGTATGCTAACAGTCCAAATCTCTGTTTAGGTCCGGCGATTACATGGCTTCCCTTGCATTTGTCCACTGCCAGTGTCGCAACTGGAATCTAGTGTGAAAGAAATCATCATATTTAAGAGGACCCGACAACTTTCTTTGGATCCAGCCAACAGATTGTAAATTGAGCATTTTTCATCCCGTGATATAACTGTAGATATACTTGCAACCGGATTCTCCTTGTTAAGCAACATTATCAAAAGTTATTAGAACTAGCCCAGATGAAGGGATGATATGGATTTTCAGACAACGACTGACCGAGTTAGGGACAACTAGGGAGCGAGGTGCGCTTCGCTGCACGCCTGCACCTGCCTAGTGTCCGTCAGGATGGCTACTGTTGGTGCTGAGAAGCTCTTGTAGTCGAGGTGGATGAAGTTAGTGAGCTGAGTTCCATATGTTCGTGTCTCAAACAGGATGCACAGGCTGCTCGGCGTTTGTTTGTTTTTTCTTTGATACGTTGGCGCTTGTGTTTTGGTTCCCCCATATGTGCATGTGGGTGCAAGGAGGCACGGAGCAACTTAAAACGAAGAGAACCAGGTGCTGGGAGGGCACGAATCCTCTCTGCGGGTGAAGATGAAAAAACTGACTTCTCTTTCCATCGATCTGTAAAAGGAGGAGAGATAGGAGATAAAAACAGTTTCTATAAATAATACAGAAACAATGAATATGTCAGAGGAGCTGGAACCAGTGGGAGCCCTGCCAAATAGAGCCTATATATCATGAGGCTATGGAGTGTAAAAGTCTAAAAGATCTTCTCATGTGTTATGAGAGGGGGAGGCAGGCTATAAAAGTGTATGGAGAAAAAATTATATCATATCAGCACGCACGTCTATCTGACGCTATAGTGCACTACTAGTGTCATTCCACTAAACTCAGCATGGTAGTTAAGATTATCTCCAACAATCATAACCCAAATGCAACACTCATTTGTCCTTTGAGTAGCGCTATAGTTAAAGAGTTTAATATCCAGTTTTCATCTTCTCCAATAACATGACTCAAAAGACAACTCTATCTCTCTCCAAATGGGTTTGTAGGAGAGAAGGTACTCAGATTTAGGTTATTCCTTTCTTTAAACCCAAAATGGATCTTATGAATAGGTTCTCTGTTGGTGGTCATAGGTATCCTGCTCAAGACCCATTTTGGATTTGGCTACCCTATGAGTATCCTTGTTGGAGACAGTCTAAGAGCATCCCTAGAAACATAGCAAATGAACATATATAAGTTTTTTTGGCAAGAAAGAAAATTAAACACGCCTTCAACAATTTGGTAAAACAGATCCATAAATTTAAAGGTTGCTAAATCTCCTCTTCAACTCATAATATTCCGTGCTCGATAGAAACTCTATAGTTGTCATGGTTTCACTATTCCCCAACTCCATAGGTTGGTGTCTGAAATATAGCCGGTTTTGATTGCAGCTTTCTATTTTCTTACTCCATTCATCTTAAATTATAAATTATTTAAAAAATCTTACAGAGTCACAGTATCTTAAGTGTGATCAAATTTATATGATAATATAATAATATTTATGATGCCAACTAAATCTCATTAGATTTTTTATCAATTATATTTTTATAGTATACCTATTTGATATTATAGATCTTTATATTTTTTATAATTTTGGTTAAACCTAAGATGTTTTAACTCACCAAAATTCTTAGAATGACCTATAATTTTTAATGGAGGGAGTATTATTATTTCTCTTCCATCAAAAAGACATTCTTCAAAAGTCATTTACTAGGAGCCAGTGTCATTAAGTGGGTACAGGTAGCAACCATACGCACTTGGCTGAAATCATGCTAGTAAGTTAGGTGTTTATGTGCCGAAGTCATTTCCTCAGGTGAAGCGAACAAAGTTATTGGAATACTTTATTTATTGGGTAGGTCCTTCTCTTCTCATTTCAAGATCGATCATCTTAGTCTCTAAGCTCTTCCTCTGATTTTTTTTTTCTTGAATTCATCACTGTATTAAGCAGAAAAAGATTAAACACACAAACAACACGTTTTTATCGAGCGCCAAAAGAGATCGATCTAAAATAGTCTTAGCTCGGCCGTCCTAACAAAAGATCTCTAGATTCCATATTACATAAATGGAAACAGACGAGACCGATGAAACAGTGTGACCTAAGAAGTGGCCTTGTGCCTTAGCAATTGCCTAGATGGGCACTTACCACCATCTAAAACAGAGCGTGACCCCAGTGCTTCAACGTTGTATGCAGTTAGGTTCAAGGTTTAGGGTATAGGTTCCTACCGAAAATCTTTTCAAAGACCTCCAACTCCAAAGCGGATGGCGCCGAAGGAGTGAAGGACACTAAGTGTAGCCCATGCACTGCATAATTAGCACCTCACTTCGCTTGGAAGCATGTATTCAAGAGAGGCTTTGAGTCACCAACTGTCTGCTCCGCCATGGTAGCATAGGCTTAGCAGGAGGCTACTTAGAAGGCTCACGAATAAGCGAAGAGTCGACCTTCTGTGGTACGCGTCTGGTAAAGCTCTTGAGGCGGTTGAGCTATCGCTGATGTCGACCATGCGGTCCTCCTAAGGTGGCATATTGAACATGTCTGCAACCATCGTGGACTCAGCCGAACCGAAGTCAGGTGGATCGCTGACCTCGTTCCGTGTAGGCGTGTCTGCTCCTGCGTGGCCTGGGGTGGCGTGACCTGTGACTAACCGCACTAGAGTGGCGATGGAACCGAGTCCGCTGCCAACTAAGTGGCGTCTGGGACCATCGTCAAAACAGCGTCGGTGCACGCACTGATGGCTAGGAACGGGGCTACAACCTTTTCCAATATGGGGTCCTCTAAGACTTCGCATGTGGTGTGTCGCATTCGGGTACGGTGAGTTCAACGAAGAATCGAGCTCAGAGATGACCCATATGTGGTGCGTCTCGCTGGTCGCCTCGATATGACCTTCCTGGGGAGCATATCGGTGGCTGCCGTGGAGGCTGTTGCCACAACAGTGTCTTCTCTCGATCGTCGCCGACTTCTCTAGCGTCTCTGACGTTAGGCTGGTGTTTGGTCAACCAAATCGATCGGTTCGGTTCTTTGGTTTTTGACACAAATTCGGTTATGTATAAATATGAACGGATTGATTCTTTGGAAAAATCTAGAACCAAGCAAAATTGGTTTCAGTTTTGGTTTGATTCTAGTTCTGACCAAACTAACCAAGGATTTTCACAAGAAGCAAAAAAGAACAGAAAAAATAGGAAAAAGATGTTTTTAAAATAGCATGATGCCAAGATTTTAAAAATGTGAGGATGTGAGGCTGTGAGGTGTCATCCACTTTTTATATTTAGGGTTACGGTGATATTAGGCCTAGGTTAAGGTTTATTAGGCTTGTTTGTGGATTTTGATTTTTTCGGTTATTTCAGTTAACGAGGCTAAAAATCAAAATTTGATTGGTTAGTTCAACAGTTGACTGAAATTTTTTGGTTCTGATTCTTTTGATTTTGGTTCTAATTCTTTTGATTCGGTTTTTTGTTTTCGGTTATTTTTGCCTAGCCTTACCCGACGTCAATGCCCTATACCACTGCGCCCAACCACACTCAGCTCCATCGTCGATGCCCTATACCTCTGCGCCCAACCACACTCAGCTCCATCCGAGGCTAGTCTGTCCCACGCGCGGGGGATCGCGGCAACCTGGGCATATATAATTTCAATACCTCGTTCTTACATGAGGTAGTGTTTGGCTCCCTCATGTGAACTTTAATTCCTATCACACAATCTGTTGTTTGTAACACTAATCGAAAAGTTGTTTGTAATACTAATTTAAAAGTTGAAGGGAATAAATAATACTTCTTCAAATTTGATCAGACCGTGGTAGGACGGGCCCGTTAATCGCCATGCTTTGCTAGCGCAAAAGACCGGTCTCGTCTTGGTTTGCTCCACGAATGCCCCTCCCGGCCTGTTGGTTTTGGCCTGCCGGAGCTCGTTCGGTCACTGGACCACCTGCTCTGGCCCTCCACTTCTGCAGGCACAAAGCACACGATCCGCAACTCCTCCGGAGCAGAGCGATGGAGAAGGGAGATGATGAATGCGGGAAGGGAAGCAATCGGCGGTCCCCTCGGTGGGCACTCGGTAGAGGAGCATCGTCCAGCTAGTACAGCTAACAATGGTCCGTACGCCAACGGCGGCGCGCAAGGAACACGTGTTTGCTTTGGTTCCGCTACCTGTTTGTGCAGGCGTGCCACATCCGCGATAGTGAAGGAATGAATGAGCAATCTTCTGTTGAAACAGTGGTAGCCCTGTCCTGACACTCAAGTAATTTTCTTGCTCATGGCACAACACAAACTTACTGAAACTAACTGAAACGAAACAGCTCAAGTCCTTTATTATCTTGACCTTTATTCCAGAATGAGGAGGGATGGCGTCTCCTTTTGATCATCCATCCCTCACAAAAGGGGCAACATCAAAGTGCATACAAAAACCAAAAGATGGAGAACATAAAAAAAAAGACAGAGAGAAAAAGGACAGAGAAAAAGATGTGTGGGGGAGTGAGATCAACAGACCTCTGATTATGGAACCTACCACAAATCACACAGCAGATATGGCTGCACATCAAGATCTATGGGTACGGCGAAAACAGAGGAGAACAAGACGATCAATGGAGTGATTAGGTTGGCACTAATAGTCCACCCCTATCACAAGATCACACAATCCTGAGATAGGTCCCCTCCCTCCCTATCTCATACTGGTGTGAGAAACTTTGTATGATTTGGACTGGAATCGTTGGGTAGTGACTGTGAAGGGGTGTATGTGTGTGTGTGTATGTACAGTGTTGATTTGGTGTTGCAGGGTTCTTAGCCATGTAGCAATGTGGATGTGGGCGAAGATAGGGTCATCAGCAGAAAAGCAGCCTCCTCCACTCCCATTAGGAGCCTCCGTTTCTGCACCACCTGCAAGTTGCTGCTCCCGCTGCTACTGCTGTTGCTAGAGATGTCTTTTACTTCAGTCTTTGCCTCACAATTATTTTGTTGTTGCTGCTGCTTGTGGTCTAGGCCAAGCTCTTGCCTCCTCTTCTTTCGGTACCGAATCCCGCAAGCATTGCAAAGTGACTGCCAACAGAATTGAAACGAGTTAAAAAAGACTGCATTCGATTTGTTTTCAGGGCATAGAGTGAAATTAAGCATCAAGTTTTTTTTTCCAAAACAATTTTCTTGGTTACTCAATTGTCCTAATCCTAAAAAAAGTGTAATAAGTCATGTCTTGGTGCGCAATTCTGGTCAGCGGAAACACATTGAAAAAGTGGAGGACAGAAATGAAAAATTATTGAGCTAGGAGAATCAAAGTGGATAAAGTATCTTCCTCCCGGCACACCATTGGCTCGGTGGTTAGCACTGTTGGAAGGAACAGCTCACCTAACCACCAAGTTGCAGTCCAATTGAATAGAGAGAAATATCAACAAGACAAGTCGTATTAGCAACATACCAAAACCCAACTCACCATTCCCTGTCCCAAATCAAACAAAACGTTTGCAACTACAGATTGAGATAGAACATTTTTGTAATCCCTATTTCAGTTGCTAAAATATTGCTGTATCATGAAAACAAAAGAAATATTACATGAAAAATCAATAGAGTAGGTTTCATTTATCTCAATTAATTGCAAATAGTTCCTCAATTGTCAAGTCGACTTCAAACATTTGGCCCTAGGAGTAAGAGGAAACTTGGATGAATAGACCCTCGAAAAGCATGCTTGTCTCAGAGTGACAGCTCTCGATGTCGATGATGCTACTGTTGCGTAAGGAATTCAAAAACTGAAAGACCATGGGCGCACAGGTTAGATTTGGTGGAATGTGGCTCGATCGTCCTTAGCTAGCTGTCTCTGATTAGAAACACACTTCTAAGAGCGCACCAATTTGACTTGGTCTTTGGTGCCTCGATTGCATCGGTATTGTTTTAACAAAATTTTAATTCCACATTCACTACAGGATTCAGCTGGCAGATCATCGTGCATCCAGTTACGCTTTAGCCAAACTTGTACCAAGTTGCTGATAGTAACATGCATGTTTCCTATGAATCCTATCGAATAGAACGTATTCATAAAAAGAAGCAGTTCATAAGCACATACCAGAAGTACTAAGCGGGCAGGATCGACAGCACCAGATTTTTCAGTAATATAAGTTTACAAGTAGATGATCACATATATCCTATCCCATAGGATAAACAGAAAAACGAGTAGTATTTGCAGGACTATCGGGGTCCATGTGTATACATAGCTAGGTTGATCAAGATGAGCAGCGACCAGGAATCCCCGATCTGATGGTTCCTTATCCGGACGAACATACTCTATGTAGCCTGGCAAACTAGAGTAGGGAGGGCGATCAAGAGCTTACCCTGGGGCCGGTCGGGCCGCTACGCCACATGGGCGTGGTGGTGGCGCGGCATTCGACGCAGCTCCTGGCGCCTTTCTCCGCCACCACGATCCCATCGATCTGCAACGACGGACCGCAGGAAGCAGAGGAGAGGTCAGCCCGGGATCGCAGAGCATGGCGGCAAATTAAGTGGAGAAAGAGAGAGCGGAGACGAGAACCGACGGATGTACCTTACTGCGATCGGCGGAGCCCATCGGCGCCGGCGGCAACAGACGACAGCCCCGATCCGTGGCCGGTGTTGGCGACAGGATTGCTTGGAGAATTTTGGTTTTCGGCCGGCATGCGTGGCCTGGTCTGTTTCTTCTTGGATGGATAGAAGCGTGTAGTACAGAGTAGAGAGTAGTTGCGGGGAAGGGAACGGGGATGTGTGGGTGTGGAGAGAAACCAAGGAATTCTGAGCCTGGCAGCGAGGCTGCCTACGCATGTATCACGTATGCGAGTGCGAGATAAGCCGGGGAGGTGACGTGGCCTTTGCGGCCGCCCTGGGAAAGATTTTGCTTCTCCCACCAACAGTAGCGGACTCAAAACTACTCCCTCCATCTCAAATAACGAGATATTTTAAATTTCTAAATATATTACTTTCAAGATATATCTAGATAAAATATATATAATGAAAGTTATATATCTAATAAAAATATCAAAACGTTTTATAATTTAAAAGAAAAACGATCAGCCAGGCTGTTCGATAGCTTAAGCATCGAGAATCGATTGGAGCACTGTTTGTACTAAGTTGATCTCATTTTATATCCCTGCATTTACTGTCACCAACATCTCAGTTTCAAAGGCATTCAATTAGCAAACTTTTAATCTTGAAAAGTTTTGCCACTGTTAGTAAGGTCTGTGTTCCATCAAACCACATGTGTTGGAGTGTATTTGAACTATTATACACATCAATTCACTCTAATTCATGTGGTTTGAGCTAGATACATGCGCATTCAAACAAGGTCTAAGTTGGTTTCAGAATTTCCTGTAGCAAAAATAAAACCCCAACTATATATAAGCGTTTCTCAGCCTCCATTCAACTTTTTCAGAATTAAAAAAGTTGTGCCATTTTCTTCTTGGGAAACAAACTTTCAGCTTAGAAGAAAATACATCCATAGAAAAATGAGAAGATTTAAGGACAAACCAAACATGTGGGTTTTGCTCAACAGCCACAATGTTAAGAAGCATTGTGGGGAATATTCCCGTTTGTTTTTATGGATATCTCACTTTTTTTTAACATCTCTTTCAATGTTGATATTTTTCAATGTATAAGGCTAGCGGCTGCTGTTTCGTTAGATGAAGATAAGATAATGTTTCAGGGATAAGGTCCTTAGAACTAAGGTGCTAACAGTTCAGGTACATAGCTAAACACATCAATTCTAAATTTCTTTAGACTGAAAAGGAAAAGTCCACATTGATTGATACAAACTGATTTTATTATTTTGATTTGATGCAAAATCTACACTTTCAATAAAGCCTCGTGACAAGGTTGAAACTCGATCCAGCCACTTGGGCCGCGTTTCACTTCAATGATAACTAGGTGGATACCCACGCCTTGCTGCGGGTATTCCAGAGACATGGCGGGTCACGGGCCAACCACGGCGACCGGGGGAGTGGCCGATCTTCGGTGTAGCCTCGTTAGAAGGTCATCGTAAACCTTAGTGGTTTCGAAACATTTCACCCGAGGTCCCACTCAACCGAACTCTCTTCAACGAATATACCGGAGGGGCATCTCCCCTACAAGGAGTTCTAAATGTTTTGTATATGGATCATTCAGGTGTTTTGAAGGACCTTAGAAAATTCATGTGGTATGTAGTATTGTCACGTTTTTCTCAGAAACACTTGTTTCGGGTATTCCAAAAACATGGCGGGCCATGGGGCAACTACGGCGACCGGGGGAGTGACCGGCTTTCGGTGGAGCTTAGTTAGAGGGTCCTCGTAAACCATAGTTTTTGAAGCATTTCACCCCGAGGTTTCACTCAAACGAACCCACTTTCCATAATATACCCGAGGGGCATCTCCCCTCCCAAGAGTTCTAGTAGTTTTGTATATGGTTCCTTGAGATGTTTTGGAGGACCTTAGAAAATTCATGTGATATTCAGTTTTACCACATTTTTCTCAGAAACACTGATTCAGTCATGGAGGCGCACGCGAGAGTTATCGAAATATATCTTATCGAAATATATCCATGTGGGGTCTTGTTTTGAAGAGTTTCTTGCGAGGAACATCATGATACAATTGGATTTTAATTATGATACTTGGTTTATGTGCTATGACTTTTTTCCTATTTCAAAATGAAATAGCTAGTGGGGAGATAAATGAGGGTTAGTGGGCTGATGACATTACCTGATCTATGATGACATCACTTTTAGCAAATACTTGAATCTAATTGGAGGGGGCCCTCTGAGTGGGTCTTTGCAATATAGAAGTAGTAGATACATACTCTCTCCGTCCCAAAATATCTGTCTTTCTCACTTGTCGAGAAAAAAATTAGATTAATTTTATATAAAAAATTATTAATAGTTATGATACAGAATTGATATCATTCGATAGATCTTTTGATCTAGTTTTTTTTAATAAATTTATTTGGAGACACAAATGTTACACGCATTTTATATAAATCTAGTCAAAGTTATGACACGGAAACCAAAACGACAATTAATTTAGGACGGAGGGAGTAACTTAAATTCAAGGAACTAATTTTGTTTTGCCGATGGAAGACTGTAAAATTATAGTTTAAAATGGAGAAGAAGAGCCTTCATGTCCCATTTACTTTTTGTTGCTGCTGGTTGTGCCCTTCTTAATATCACAGTGGATACAGTGTACAGGAGGAGCAAACAGAGGGTGTAGTCACCGAGAAGAGAAGAGGCAGAGGATGAGAGAAACGTGACGTCACGGCTAACTGGTCAGCACATAAGCTTGGGGCTTACGCTGTCACAAGCTAGTAGTTTTCATATAATCTACCTAAACCTAGACGATCGTGATCTGATTTTAAAACAAAAAGATGCTGATCTGTTTTTTATGCTGTCACGCTGGTTTGGTGCTCTCATTAACTTTGTAAGGATGATTTTGTAGGACACTGCTTTAACCTGCTTGTAACAGTTTCATGAAAAAGGGTGCCATATTAATTAATCATATAAAAAGGAGTTTTAGAGCACCATCTTTCTAAATCGTTGCTATTATTCTCGGTAATTCAAGGTTTTGGTCAATCCGATAACTATTTGTCAATCTTCCATGAGAAACACGAGGGTGTAGCACCAATCTCGCCGTCCACTAAGGGGCCGGGCTTGTTCAGTTTCGGCTACTCTGTAGTCAACTCCCAGCAGTACTCTGTTTTCTTTTTTTACACAAATTATAACACAGCAGTACTCTGTTTGGTTGCACCGAGTATCTCTTCCACCAGGACATATTCTATGTTATCCTCTGAATTATTGCCAGGTGTATTTACTTTTATATGTACTGCATAGGATCTAAACGGATTGGAAATTAGTAGAATAGCTGCCCGCAACAAAATCTGCACAAAGAGTATCTCCTTGGTGAAAACAAATCCACCAAGGAGAAAGACGTGGACGCGGACACATGTATCCACACACCGATCTTTCAATTTCCAAGACCGGATCAAGATGAACCCATACCAAACAAGGCTTGAGCAGGAGCCCTCGGCCAAGAGATTTGATATGGCAGCCGAATCCAGAGGATAAGAGGATAGCCTTAGCCATCATCATCCATTAAGACGAGAAGCTTAACCAACAAACTGAACAAAGGCAACCAGCTACACCCTCCATAGGACCACCAGGTCCACACCACACCACCCACATCTCTCAGGTGTATAAATAATGACATGTTGACAACCTCTTCTCTTCTCTCATTAATAAATAATAAATAAAATATAAGCAGAGCCGTTTGTATGTACTTTGACGAGGACGAAAAGTAGAGCAGCGCTACTGAAACTGCAATGCACAGCACCCAGCTGTCAGCCGCCCGGGCCGTCAATCATCCGACCACGGGTTACAGGTTTTTTTTTTCTAAATTCTGGTGATGATTGGGTGGGGAGAAGAAAGGAGGTGAGAGATTGCAGGTTAATGAGGCTAATGATGGGCACTACCGTACCAAACGCATGCAGTAGGGGTAGGGCAAGACAGGCAAATACCCTCCTGGACCTGGAGAGCATGATGATTAGCACCACTCCAGCTCCATCATAAGAATCTTCCGAAAACACCAAGACCTGGAGAGCATGCTGATTAGCATCTCCAGCTCCAGCATAAGAATCTTCCGAAAACAACAAGGATCACCCCATGATTGGGATGGCGCTGGTAACATGCATCTCGTTCTTCCATTCACCCCATGATTTGGTACCGCGACTTCGATTCTTTGCCTGACAACTAGGGACGACAACTAGAATCAGTTTTGGGTGCAGTTAACTGCAATAGAAGCATTGGAGAGGGGGGAGTACTATAGTATAATTTTTTTTATTGCACATGAATTTTTTTGTTGGTCAGGTTTATATTATGGATAGAAAAAAATTATATTAAAAATTTTTTTTAGATAATGGATAGAAATATCCAGTCTCCAACCAATTATTACAAAGTCACTCGACACACGCAAAGATAAAGAGCAAGCATGAGCTTGAAAACAAAAAAGCACATGTCTCTAGAGTATCGATTTGAAATCTCCAAAACAATCACTTCTATCTTCTTGCTTATCCGCACAAGTGTGGTCTTGGCTTGCTCGTTACGCTGCAGCGGGGCCCAGGAGAGTATCCAATACGTTCCCCTGAAAATAACCTGCGAAATAGAGTTAATTTTCATTTTATTAAAAATAACATCATTCGAAATAGAGTTAATTATATTAAAACATACCATATCATATGTTCACTATAGATCTTCAACACAATTGGATTTTGTATTTTACGGATTTTTAAAAAATTCAGCCAAAATAAATAAAGAAAAACAAAATCACCATCACGGTAGGAAAACTACGGTTCAAAACTGGCTAAGCAGTGAAAACGAACGGTTTTCAATGTTGAAGGAGAAAAAACATACGCATGTCAAAGTTGAGGTGAAAAATGATACTTTTTCTTTTTAAAAAAACACTCTCAAATACATACATTTGTCGCGAGAAATAAGATGGAGCAACCATATTTGGGCCGTGCTGGGCTGGACCTCTATATGTGCGTACAATTGGGAACAGGCGAACCAGGCCATACCCGGCCGGCTAGTTACCCATACATAGCCGTATACGGATACAATCGGAGCACAAAACGATAATATAATACTAAATTTAGCAAAATAAGAGTCCACGCTTTGCAGTAACAAACTACGGAGTAATAACAATCTTGGTAGAAAACCACTAGGATGCTTATACCATAACATTTTTCAGTACTTCATATAGATGACCTGATGAAAGCCAGCCACCTATTATTCTTTCACCTCAACAGATTTCAACGAAACCTGATTTGACAAGGAGTCAAGGAGAGGTGAAAAACAATAAGAGTTTACTCCGACAATGCAAGCAACATGATCAACGCCAGGCATGGTTGCAGTCTTCACTTCTTCAGATAGAGAATTACTGACCACGAGAAACAACCGCAGGATAAAGACAGCATGGTGCGCAATAGCTGTGCATTCCGTTGATCAATATTCGGACAACCCTGCTGCCTGCTTTAGTGCTTTTACAAGGACTGACCAGTGACCACGACGACTGTCTGAGATGAGGACGACAGGACCCAACCACGACTGCAACATGAACCCTCCCTCGTGGTGAAAAGACCCAATCCAAATAGCCAGTGTCCACATTCAACTTCCAAATGAAGACTGGGAAACTGTTTCACATAGTGACAAAGCATCACATGATCTTAATTGCAAACTTACCAAGACAAGCATGTCATCCAATTTGAGCCACCAGTGAAGACAAGCATACCTTCAGCCAAATTTGAAAATCCCTGGTGGAGCAGAGACCTGCTGGTTACTATTGTGGATGCCGGTCTGGGGTGCATTCCCCTCTGAGGGCATGACATCCTCTTCCACTACCCAGAACGTCTCGAGCAAGTGAGCCGCCATCTGATATACCATGTTATTGTCATTGTTCAGGAGGTCCTCGATCTTGTCCAAAGCATCAGCATCTTCAATCATCTGTGCATACATGTTGACATCGCAAGCCCCTGATTCCTTCTCTTGCTCCCCAACCTTCAAGATATTCAAAAGGCCTTCCAAACAGACTGTCAATACTCTAGAGTCAGAATGACCAAGGATATCACAAAAGGCCTTAATGCAACCCTGGCTTACAAGGTACCTAGCAAACAAATGATATGTTAGTAAATGATTGGTGTTTGCATAAGAGCACAGACGCACGAAAACAAAGAAGATGAACTAGCATACTTTATCTGATCATGTATTCCACCACATGCGGCATTACTAATTGCCCAAGCAGCCTCATTGCTGACAGCAAACTCAGAAGTACGCATCAAATCGACCAAAGGAGCAATTATGTTCGCATCAATAACAGCCTAGAACATGAGTACAAGTTACTTCAGTAAACTATGATCAGTAAACAAGGGATAAAATGAATTTAAGACGCCCCCAATAAATAATACATGGTGGCTTCCCAACAAATGTGAAATTTCACAATACAAAGTATTTATGCTCTCCAACCCTATCAATTAGCCATAGCAACGTTCAATGAGGTTGACAAACCTGAATCTGCTCCTTGTTTCCAGCTGTGATGTTGGAGATTGTCCAACAAGCTTCTTTTTTTACTTTTTTGTTTTGATTTGTTATCAAAAGATTTAAAAGATATGGAAGTACTTGATGGTCAATAATATGCTGAAGCAATGGAAAAAAAGCATTAGTGACATGTATGCAGGAAAAATAATATTAGTGTTAATAAAGGGAAATACAAATATCTAAAACAAAAGGCAAAAAAAAAAACCACAAGTGCATAGATTTGCATAACATGAGACACTTCAGAAGATTGAACTACCAAAAATATGACAAATCAAACTGAGAGGTATGTAATGAACCAGTTTACACTGTTCTTCTATCGAATAGATTAATAGAGTTTCTTGATCAAAGAATGATAAGGTCCCAAAGTAAAGATAAAATACAAAATTCAAGAATAATAAAGAATAATAGCATACTAACTGAAAAAACAACTATAATTTACCATCTACATAAATATCACTCTGCTTTCTTTTATATACTCAAATTTGTCCTGATTTGTTGTCTTGGCTACAGAGACTGGTAGAGATGTACCAAAGCAATATCTGATATTGGATGTTAGATAGAAAGAATACCTGAGTATGCACTTCATCCCCTGCGGCAATGCTACCAACCACGAGCAGAGAAGGAACGATCACCGAAGGTGAAGGATGGCTAAATCATATTTTAGTAGCTTGTGCATAAGAATTTGTATTTACACTTCTCAAACTAAAGTCTAGATCGAGTTAATATAAAAGGAAAAAACTTACCTAAGGAGCTTAAGAAGTCGTGGGCATACTCCAGTTTCAATCACAGCTTTGATCCTGGTGTTGTGATCATTACCACGAGACAAGTAATACATTGCCCAGCAGGCATCACTAAGGACTTCCTCGTCTTCAGAGTGAATGAGTTGTCGCAAAACTAGTAGTGCCGGCTTCACCTGATCGATCACAAAACCAACCAACCATCAGTCATTATTAAACAACATATATAGGCAGTACACCATCAGAGAGAGGACCTCCATACATGTTCAAAGTTGGGTTCTCCACGGCAAAAGTTGCTGAGAGACCAGGTAGCAGTTCTCAACATTGTGAGTCTAGGGTTCCCATTAAACAGCTGAAGTAGTGGCCAGAACGCACCATGTGCATGCACAATGTCACGGCACTTTGCAGAATCACCAGCCACATTGCCCAGGGCCCACACAGCCTACAAATTTGAAACAAAACATCCTTTTATAGATCACACTATGTGCCACTAATGACAGGAAATGTTTGCGCAATTCAAACAGTGATAGTTTGTTTCCTAACGTGCCTGTTCACGGACATCCTCATTTGGTGAGGTGAGAAGCTTCACAAAGATGGGAACAGCACCAATATTAACAACCAGCATGGTGTCCTCTGATGATCCAGAGGCAATGTTTGTGAGAGCCCATGCTGCCTCAAACTGCAGCCACAACAAAACCAGAAAAGAAACTGTAAGTTGTCATCATAAACAGATCAGGATTAATACCATTCAATCTTCAAGCAAGTTGACGATTCATCATAGATAGATTGGGATTATAACACCAAACAATCTCTTCAATCAAGCAAGTAAAGCAACAATGTTATGTTTGAGAAGCAGCAACAGTACAACCAATTTTGAGTTTGCAATGCAAGTACAAACTATATTTATATCTGCATTCTGCAATGCACTAGTACAGAGTCATAAAGCTAATGCAGAAGTTTAAGACTGAATGTGCCTCAAGAGTAGTAGCGCTGTTGAATTGGCAGAATCACTGCACATACCTGGAGCTGAGGGTAGTCCTCCCTGGAAAGCAACTGTACGAAGCAAGGCAGAACTCCACATTTAACAACCTCTTTAATTGGGGCATCCCGCTCTGATAAATGAATCCATTGTTAATGATCAGAGAAAACAAACGTATATTTTGGTTGCACTTTGGACAACCGCACCACACAATAACGAATTGAATGCAAATTCAGTAGGATTATTAGACGAAAAGTTTGTCTACGATTCCAAAAGTTCAAGAGCATTCCCACAAGTTTTATTATATTATTTTGCAAGTGAAAAAAAAAGGCAGGGATTTGAAAATTAACTAGAGAAAAGCTAACACACACCGATCGAGAGCAACTTCCTGAACTCCCTGACCGCCTCAAATTGCATGCTGCTGTCATCCGAGTATAACCCCGCCGCCAACTGCGTCAGGTTCCCCAACTACACCCGCAAGAGAGATTGAGAAGAAAAAACAATCAGGAAACGAAACACAACGGGTCGAACAAATACACTGTATAACGAAAAGGAAAAAAAAAAACACTAACGCCGAACCCACCATCTTCTCAAGGTCCGGCGGGTGCGATTGCGCATGCGGCGCCGCCTCGGAGCACCGCTTCCTCCGGAGGGCGTTCCCTCGGCTGTCCTTGCGGATGCTATCCATGGCGCTTACGCGCCGCCGCAGCCCGTCGGCCGCACTCACCGACGCCTTGAAGCTGCTCCGGCGTAACTCCGCCTGTTCGCTCGGCCGCAGCGACATCTCGGATGGCGAGCGCGCTCCGATGTTCTCTCCTCTCGTCGGAAACAACCAAAGCGCGCGGCGATTGGAGCGGCGGCTTGGATGGAAAAAAGACTACTAGAGGAGGCGGCCCGTCGGGTGTCGCATTTATAGCATGTGTACGTACTACATGGGAGCTGAGAACGATACACTTCCATGTGGGCCAGCTCTACCAAGTCGGTACTCGGTAGGTGCTGACGTGCCGTGGAGCCGTATGGTGGAAGGAAGCAGCCAAGACCAACCCCAGAACAAAATGGACCAAAGTTGCGACGGCCGACGGCTTCAAACCCCAGAACACCAGAACGGGGTCAAACCCCAGAACCCCAGAACAAAACACACCAGCCAGAAGTCCGGAATCATTATTTTAATTTTTTATCCCAAATTTAATCATCCATTTTATTCTAAAAAATTATATAAACATAGTTAAATTTAAATTATTTTTTTAAAAAAAATATTAATAAAACAAGACACACTAAAAAAATAATATTTTTATATGGATAATGCCTTCTAAAATGGTGAGGTAATAGTTCAAAGCAATCTTAGCCATTGATTTATTAGCTTTAGAAATTAATTAATTAAATAAATAATCTAAGAAAAAAAAGAAAATCTTCTAAAATCCCTTATCACCGGACAACAAGGAAGTGGGAGAACTTTCCCTCCCTGATTACATTGGAGCGGTCGACGTGTTGTCCACACGCGAGAGGGGCCGCCGCCGCCGTCGCCTCCCTTTCCCTCCGGCATCTCGCCGGGGGCTGAAGGGAGCGGAGATCCATTGTTTTTAATAAGTTTTTCTAGTAGATCGAGTCCTTAGGGTTAGGGTTTCTCCATGCCAAAGTTTTTGGTATTGAAGTTTTATCTCTTCCTTCTCTTCTCCGACAATGGTGAAGGAGAAGGGTGGAATCGTCTTCTCCATGGCGGTTTCGTTGAAGACGAGGGCGACAACTTCGGCGTCACCATCTTCATCGACATGACGACATGGAAATATTTGTTTCCGGACGGCGGCATCAAGGCGGAGATGATGTCGTCGCCATAGAATAATTTTCTCCGGTCTTTTCTTCGTTTTGTTGTGGTTAGATCTGGCCACAATAAAAGACTAGGGAGAATATCCTTCAGATCAGTCTTCCTCATTCTTCGGTGGCAGAAAGAAGAAGGAAGACACCAGCAAGAAGAAAAAGATCCTCGTTGGGCATCTGTTCTCAGGCTTGCCGCTATTGCTGGTGCCGAGTATTTGACTGTGCGGTCATCTAGACGAAGCGTCAAAAAGGTTTGATTTTGAGATTTGGGGTTTTTCACAGCGTGGGTATATTTTAGATGAAAATCAGTTTCTAGATATATCTAATGTAATCCAAAGTGCTTGTAATATGTTGATGTACCCAGCTATTATATAATATAATTCTTTTTTTGCCGCAAAAAAAAAGATTACATTGGAGCGATTGAGTGTCGTGGCCACTTTTTTTTGTGTGCACGTCGTATTTATGCATCATGTATATGTTATAATGAATGTTAAAACATGTTACATGCAATGTACGTAACAACAAAATCATCTTACCTCCTTTTTCTTGTGTGCCAATTGGTTGTTTTTCTATAGCGCAACAACTTCTAAATTAAGGGGATGTTTGGATCCCCGCGTCTAAAGTTTAGACCTGTCACATCGAATGTTTGGACACTAATTTAGTCTATTAAATATAGATTAATTATAAAACCCATTACAAATTGAGACTAATTTGCGAGACGAATCTATTAAGTCTAATTAATTCATGTTTTGATAATGTTGTGCTACAGTAAATATTTGCTAATGATAGATTAATTAGGTTTAATAGTTTCGTCTTGCTAATTAGTTTACTCTCATGTAATTAGATTTTTAATTTGCTCATGTTTAGTCCTCCTAATTACCGTCTAAATGTTCGATGTGTCATGGTCTAAACTTTAGACCCTCGATCTAGATAGCCTCTAAAATATGTTAGGTATACTGATGAACTTTGGGAACCACACACGCTACAACTTGTAGCTGTCACGTACCGGTGAACGAAAAGCTACGTGCAATTTGAGCTAATCAAATTAGGGAGAATTGGTTCGGTAGCATCGAAAGATTACGAAAATCGGAAAATACCACTGAAAAAGTTCTGTCACGTGAAATACCATCGAAACATGCTAGCGTTAATCGAATTTAGCATTGCGTTCAATTATGAGTAACGGCCGTCGTCTCCGTCCGCACGAGCACACGGTGTGACCTGTGACACACCCTTCTTCCTCCTCCGGCCATTTTGTTGCCCCACGCTTGGTTGCTCGCCAGCTATGAGCAGCGTCGTGTCACCGCGCTGCCCTCAGCACGTCCACGAGCACCATGCCGCACCGCCATCCACATGTCGTCCGCGAGGAACTGGAGGTTGCTAGAGTCGCGAGGAAGCACGTGGCAAGGACGATGTACTGCGTCGGGCTGTAGAGTCGACCGCACAGAAGCCGAAGCGAAGACGCTGGATCGGCATGATGGCGGCGACGTGATGGCTTTGCATTGGTGCGTTGATGGAGGAGGCGGGGACAACCACGAACTGCAAGGAGAAGGAGCGGGGACAACCACGAACTGCAAGGAGAAGGAGCAGCCAGTACACGTGCGCGGCGTCGCAACCGAGGTCGAAGTTGCGCGCGGCGCGGCAGGCCGGCGGCGCAACTGCGGTGCCATAGGGGTTGTGCACTCGTACTGGCACGCGTAGCATCGACTCCGTGGCCGCGCTCAGCGCCTGTCTTCCTTGTGCCGCAAGCGTCGCACCAGCCAATGTGATCCAGGAGCACGACGGCGTGGCCGACGACGGAGATGGGGCGGCGGCGGCGGCATGTTGCCTTCCACCAAGGCCGACGGCTGGTGATCTTGGCCAGGCGGCAGCAACTTCAATCGGTATTAAAATAGGATAGTGGCTAGACAACAGTTCCAAACGTCAGCTTGGCTAGGCAGCTCGCGCTCGTGGACGGAGCCAACTTGAGCAAAAACCTGCTGCGGGCGTCGTCCATAAAATCTACGGTCAAGTGCATGTCGTTTTCGCTTCCTCGACTCCAGCGATCTCCAGGCTTCAGCTCCTCGCGGAAGGTATGTGGATGGCGGCGTGGTGACGTTGCTCGCGGACGTGCGGACGGCTGCACGGTGAGGCAACGCTGCTTGCAGCTAGCGAGAGTGGTCCGTGGGCATAGCAGATGGACGGAGGAAGAAGGAGAGTCGCAGCACATGCTCGTGTGGGTGACGATGACGGCCGTTAGCCTCAAAAGTAACTAAACGTGACGGAATGCTAGTTTTGGTTAACGCTAGCATCTTTGGATGATATTTTACGTGATCGAGTATTTTTAGTGGTATTTTCCTATTCTTGTAATCTTTCGATGCTACCAAACCAATTTTCCCATCAAATTATGTCATGTTCACTGTTACAAAATAAAAGAGTTGAGTTGGCTCATCCTCTCATCCGTGGGAAGGATAAATACTGAACTTCCTCGTTTGATCAAGAGCTGACTTTAATAGACAACCAAAGTTCTTGCTTGAAGAATCATGGACCCTTGTGTTTAGGCGATTAACGACAATACTAGGTCACTATGACTAACTTGTGTTTTGCAGAGACAAAGTCATTTGAGTTAGGTCATTAGTGATGCTAGATGAATTGGCTTAATGGATATTCATGCCCCCAAGATGGAAATCGTTTCGGTTTCAAAGGATGAAGATTCAAGTTGAAGACTAGGCTAGTCCTTAGTGCCATAAGGTTGAGAAGGGCACTAAGTATAGCTAGGGCTTTGTTTTTCCTTTGACCGTACTATAAAGGGGGGTATGAGGTTAGTAGGTTGACCTAGCAGAGTTTGTGAATGTTGGTGTATGCACATTTGTCACAACTAGTCCTAGAGACCCTGCTAATAGCCCTTGAGATGGTAGGAGCAAAATCCCTTTGAGAGACTTAGTGAAAAGAGTTGAAATAGGGGGGGGGGAGAAGCTCCGGACCAGATTTCCTAGGAGGCGTCGGACCATGCAAGGTAGTCCGACGGTCCTGCCTTAGGCGCCAGCTCAGTGCAAGTGAGCTCCGGACCACCTGTCTGGAAGGCGTCGGACCAGAGGCGAGTGGTCCGACGGCCCCTGTCAGAATAAGTGAGCCTCAGAGTGAGCTCCAGACTAGTCCGACGGTATGTCCGACGGCTAGTCCGACGCTTCCAGGCAGAATGGAGTTCCAACACAGTAAGGACCCTGGCTCCAGACTAGAGCGTCGAACCAGGGCTCCGGACCAAGGAGAGTGGTCCGGAGGTTCGAAGATGAGAAGAGTTTTCAACTCAGTGAGCACCCTGGCTCCGGACCAGAGCGTCGGACCAAGGCAAGTAGTCTGACGGTGCCTGTTTTCAGATGGAATCTGAACTGAGAGTGAGCACCGGACCAGTTTGCATAGTTCGGTGGTGTAAGCGTCAGACTAATCCGGTGCCTTCGCAGAGAAGAGAAAAAGCAAGAAATGACTAGTTTTGGAGGTGGGGACTATTTATAGTTGCCCTCTTCGTCCTTAGGACCTCTCTTGGCTATTGTTTCAGCTGAAGGAACTTAGAGTGAGTTCTTGGAGAGCCAAGTGCCTAGAGAGGGAGAGATTTGAGAGAGTCCATCTTGTTCTTCCCTCCTAGAGTGATTAGGAGTGACAAGTGTGCATCCATCCACCTTTCCTAGCCTCGAGTTGGTCAAGTGAAGGTCTTGTGCTTGTTACTCTTGGTGTTCGACAGCACCTAGACGGTTTGGTGGTGTTCGGAAGAAGTGATCGCCGGAAGATTGTCGGCGGCTCTTCTCCAAGCTTCTGTGATCGGTTGTGGGCGATTCACCGAGCCGGAGTGGCGAAGAATCAGCCCGTAGAGAGCACTCTACCCTTGCGCGGGTAGAGAGGGAGCTATACCTTGCGAGGTGCTCCAACGAGGGCTAGGGGGAGTGTCGACTCCTCGATACCTCGGGAAAACATCGCGTGTCACCAATTCTCTATCCCTAACTCTTTACATTTCCGCATTACCTTTCCGTTTGTGTTCTTTCAATTCCTACTATAATTGCTTAGGTTATCTTTAAATTCATTTGCCTTGCTACCGCTTTCTAGTTAGGACACGCATCCGGTAGGCACTAGGGAGTGATTGGAATTGTAAGGTTTTAATATTGCTTTAGAAATTTAAAAGAAGCTCAATTCACCCCCCCCCTCTTGGGCATCTTGATCCTTTCATTGTTGTCTCATTACTTCTCCGTTCTAGAGCTTGCGCACACATGTTCTGAAAGAGTAGAGCCTCCGGAACGTCTCTGTCCACTGAGTTCATCTACTCGGGTGAAGGACGACCATCACGTTTTTGGGGAGTACCCGTCGGTGGCACGACTACTCGCTCCGGTGGCATGACTACTCGCTCCGTCCACTCCTTCCCAGCATCATTGGTGTCCATACAAGGCACTGCTGATCATCTTCTTGCCGGCGACATGGTCTTCACCATTTTCAATGGGCACTGTATCGAGTAGTACGACTACAACGACAAAGCACCATGTCACTTTTGGGTGCTACCAGCTCTACCGCATGGTGTAACTTCTTCAATCTACTTGTTATTTTTATTGTCATAATAAAAACCTTGTTGATTAGTGGTAACAGTATGATAGACATGCTTGTTCTATGTGATAATAGTTGTCATACCTTGTTGGTTAGCACTATGTTAATATGCATGATGATTTGGTTAAACAAACACATATATAATGTCATCATAATTTTAATAATGTCATTTTTTATGGATTAAATTAAACATGAATTTGCCTAAACCGGCGTTTTGCAGACCGTGGGTCATTTTCCACTGGCTGCCCCTCCCGCCGCCCTCCCCGCTCACGCGCGTGCGCACGAGAAGCTAGCGTCGTGGCCTGGTTATATGCGGTGAACGAGCGAGGCTAAAGAAATTTAAAAAATAATTCTAGAAATACACTACAAAATACATATATTTATCCTTCAAATCGGAGCCGTTCATCAAATGATCCATTTATCATTTTTTGGTATTTGTCTAGACTTTTGTTAATTCCATGTTGTCTATATATTAGTTATTATCACAAATATTTTATTATGCTAAAAAATAGTACCATAACTATTTTGAGCTCGTACTAGAAATACACTAGAAAATACACGTACTTATCCCTCACATCAAAGTCGTTCATCAAATAATCCATTTATCATTTTTTTGTATTTGTCTAGACTTTTGTTAATTTCACGATGTCTACATATTGGTTATTATCACAAAAAATTTATTATGCCAAAAAATAGTATCATAACTATTTCCAGCTCGTATTAAGTAAAAAATAAGATGTCATCACTCTCAGAAGCATACAAGTAATTTTACACACAACACAAATAATCTATGGGTAATAATTAGAATTGTCAAACACTCTCGATTCTTTAGACAACATATATTTTTTATCGCAGTTTATCAATGAATCCTGATCAGATTAAAATCGATTCTCATATAGGCCTTCCCAAGCAGGGCCAATTATCTAGTGAGTTAATCTTAAACTCTTCCCAATCTAGAAATTCCCGAATGATTAATTGATTAGGTCGATTTTTATAGAGCTGCACAATAAAGAGGAACGAGACTTTACGGTGTTGATGCTTTCACGGTTAATGAGAGATAATTTCATACTAATTTCTACCTTTTCAGTTCTAAATTATAAGGTTATTTTTTTAGTACATCTAGTTTATTTTATATTTAGATATAATAATATGTCTAGATATATTGCAAAATAGGTAAACTAAAAAATAAAGACTTATAATTTAGAACGGAGAGAATATATTTTTATATTGCTAATATTTTTAATAATTAAATGCACTATGGGTCCATTAACTTTTGATGATGTGTTATCTATGTCATCAACTTGCAAACTGCATTTATAGGTCCACTAAGTGGTGTTTGGTTCACCCGTGCTAAACTTTAGTATCTGTCACATTGAATATTTTGACACTAATTTAGAGTATTAAATATAGCCTAATTATAAAACTAATGGCACAGATTGACACTACTTTGCGAGATGAATCTATTAAGCCAGTCGAAGATTTGATGATGTAATGCTATAGTAAATATATGCTAACGATAGATTAATTAGATTTAATAAATTCATCTTGCGATTTAGTCATAGCTTATGCAATTCATTTATAATTAGCTCATGTTTAGTCTCTTAATTAATATCCAAACGTCCGATGTGCAGGAACACTACCTAACTTTTGATGGTGTGTCATTTAGGTCCATTAACTTTCAAACTATATTTTTGGGTCATTAATTTTTTGTGGTGTGTCATTTAGGTTCATGAACTTTTAAATTGTATTTTTTGGTTCTTAAACTTTTTAACTGATTCACCGTAGGTCCATACCCCTACGATTAACGAATAGATCTAACATAGCACACGAAATAAGCAGCTACCATAGAGTAAAAATGTGTAAAATGCAATATATATATTATGTTCTTTCTTATGCATCATTCTATATTATATTTCATTTTATCTATTTACTCATCTACATTTGATTTTGATTGTTATTTTTCTTTGTTTAGTGATTTTTTCATTTTTAATGTTTTTGTATTCCCCTTATATTTTGTTTAATCTTTATTAACTTATTTATTTATTCATATGTATTCATAGCATATTATTATTTATTTCTATTTTCATTTTTGTTCTTATTTATTTTGGTATGATTATTTTGAATACTATAGAAAATGAAATATAAGGGAACAAAAACGTTAAAAGATAACAAGAGAACACAAAAATAAGTTAATTAAAGATTAAATATTTCTAAAAAGTAAGTTTGTAGAAAATATTTAATAAATATTAAACAAAACATAAGGAAAAAGCATTAAAAACAAAAGCCCCATTAATAAAGAAAAATAATAATCTGAGTGGAAGAGAAAATGAAATATGATATGGATTAATACGTAAAAAAGAATACTATAAAAGATAGATTGTATTTTACACGTTTCTACTTCATGATAACTATTTATTTGACATGTCATGTCACATCTATTCTCTGATCGAAGTGGTATGGACCTACGGTGAACCAGTTCAAAAATTTAGGGACCCAAAAATATATTTTGAAAGTTGATGGACATGCCAATAAAAGTTAATGGACCAAAACTACCGTTTAAAAGATAATGCACATGAATGACACACAACCAAGAGCTAATAGACCAAAGAATGCAGTTTGAAAGGTGATGGATCTAGATGGCACACCATCAAATATTGATGGACATATGATGCATTTAACTCTATTTTTAATACCAAAGTAATGTGTAGCTTGAGGTTCACATGCTATTGTTAATGAAGATATGAGATGCAAGGGAAAACCAAGCCATCATTAGTTAGGTATCTTTTTTGACATTTCATATTTTTTAACGATTATATGTTGTGTATTCAAGCATGGAACTTATGCATTTATAAGCTACTTTTGTTATCTATTGCTATTAGATCCCATTAGGACAAAATTGTGACCCAATGTAGACAATATAAATGCTTTGATAGTGGCTCTAGGTGTGAAAAATAATGAGCTCCGCTGCAGATGGACACCTATTCTACAACGAAGGCTACCTAGTGGACGATGGGCTCATGATTGTTGTAGGGCAGCCACAAGTCACGCTGCCACGAGAGACATGTCGGCGTCATGGATGCCAAGGTACACCCAAAAAGCTCTAGCACCATCCCTTAAAATACTAACACGGACACCCTTCCTAGGTTATCTGAACGTGGAAGCTTTGCCGCCAAGAGACTAGACCGATTATCCGACAAGAACCTACGTAAGGGGCTATCGCCGCTGCTCCCTTAGCCGACTGTAGAGCCACAACCAAAGTTGCTGACTCGTAGTAGTAGGATCACTGCCCAGGCACTTTCATATATCTTGGCTTCTAAACGAGGAGAGGTGCTGGTGATGAAACGGATGGGAATGCTCGATGGATAGACGAAGCCTTCCACAACAGCCTAAGAACGTATACAACAATATCTCCGTCAATCAGCTAAACCCCTTGCATGCTGAGACAATGCGACAACCCTAACTCAAAAGGAGAGCAGGCAAGGCGCCACGCAAGCGAACCCGTCTAATCGCCGATGCTGGCTAAGTAACATGATTAGCGAGTGATAGCTCATGATATCCTTCTGCTAGTGAGTGCAGCGCTAATTTTATATCACTACCCTCTACTCTGTCATTTTTGTGGCACGTCGTTGTAAATTTCACTATTTTTCGATGTTAATACAAAGATGCATAAATCTTTTATGTATTCAAGAAAAGTCATTATACAAATCAGATGTAGGAATTAACGCCAGTGTCAATGGGGTTTTATGGAGGGTTTCATGCACATTAAATAGGTGCCACATCAGCAGATTTGCACGTTTTGTATGAAACAATGAGGGGAGAGAGGGGAAATGTTTCGTGATGATGAAACTATACAATGTTGTTTCCAAAACATTGGAAATGGTGTAAAATCCCTATTAGGAACCTTTCTTAGTTTCATGGGATGCATGCAAAACAAATGTATGATGGAGATGAGAGAAAAGAAAGAGACCGACATTGGTAACTGCATGAAACTATGCAATAAAATTATGCATTGAGAGATAGACTCATTTCATAGTTTTATAAAACTAGGAAAGTGGGAGGTGAAACATTGCATTAAGACTGGTCTAACAGATTTTTAAAGTTACATTAATTACTGCATCCATCCATTCATTACTAGTAAATACAGAGCATTGATGAAACATCGTCAAAATTCTAACCATTGCATTAAAATCCTGCTAATCCATTTCAAATTTTAAGACATTTCGATTTTCTATATACATTGTTTTTTACTATGTATTAGACATAGTGTATATTTATACATATTTCAAATACAATGTATCAAGAAAAAACAATACGTCTTATAATATGAAATGGAGGGAGTATAACAGAGATAACATGAACACATTATTGCATTCAGAACTCATAGTAAAAAATGGCGATTTCCTTGCCAAACCTGCCGAATCACAGGACACACTCTTTCCTGCTAAAGGCCTTGTTTAGTTCCAACCCAAATCCAAAATCCAAAATCTCAACTATTTTGGATTCCAAAATCCACAACGTGTTGACGGTAATAATGAGCTATTTTATCACCATCAAAATACCGTCAACATCCTCATATTCGAAGGAAAACAAGTATAACCTGAACATATTGTATCCAATAACTAGTTCCACATGTCCCTTGACTATTTGATACATGTAATTACAAATGGAGACTTTTGGGAGCTAGTGGGCCCATTTAGGGGGTCGACCAACCACCCTGTGGGGCCACTAAGCCTCCCAAGCCCCCATGATCCAAGCACACCCTCTAGAGTGAAGATCCAACCTTGGATCTCCTCTGTGCTTCTTCTCAACGGCTTTAGATCAAAGCATGAGGATACATGAGCCCACAAACTATCTCGGAACAATACCAAACTTTGCCAACGTGCCAATGACATATGGGCCATGCTCCACACGAAAGATG
Organism: Microstegium vimineum; assembly: GCA_022036555.1. Classification (NCBI taxonomy): domain Eukaryota; kingdom Viridiplantae; phylum Streptophyta; class Magnoliopsida; order Poales; family Poaceae; genus Microstegium; species Microstegium vimineum. The sequence continues at coordinate 10,796,610 of CM039138.1, read as the reverse complement.
GCCACAACTTGCGGTCGGCCGACCGTCGGTATGGGCCCAGAGGCCACCCACATGCCCCCTGACCCGTGGGGACACCTTCTAGAAGGAGTGGCAGGGGCCCACGCATCATAGGGCGGTCGGCCGACCGCCCCCATGTGCCTAAAAGCTGCCCCAAGCTTCCCACCGCCTTCCTGCATGCCTCCATGCATCGACTTCATCTCCACCGTTGATCTAAGGCGGTCACAATGATGCTTTGATCCTACGGTGGCTGATGGAGGTGGCGCGGATCGCTGACGTGGCACCGGAGTAGCCCCTACTCCACCTCTATCTATAAATACCCCCCTAGGCCTTCACTCTCAACTCATGCCTCATTGGAGAAACGAATTAGCTTAGCGTAGCTCTGCTATAGTCCTATGCTAGTTGGAGGAGAGTGAGGAGCACCTGGAGGAGAGCCGGGCTTGTCGGGCGTCTTCTCCGAGTTGTTCCGTAGCGGATGCGATTCTCTTGTAAGTTCAACACTTGTAAGTGATACATCTGAGTTCTTTATAGTATTTGATATTCTACCTCTGGCATAGCTATTATACATCTTTTCGCGCTTGTTCATCGCTTTACTTTAAGTAGAGTGCTTTAATCTTATGCAAGGGTTAAAGTAGTAAGAATAGTGTAGACGTGGTGTCTAGACTAGATCTTACCTTTGTAAACCGCTTATCGTGCGGATTGTTTGTGGATGCTAGTAGAAGGTGACAACTCTATCTAGTCTTCGTATTCCACCACGTGTGTCAGATAAGTTCTTAAAAGGTAGGGCCTCAATACAACTTGATGGCGCGGTCCGGTTAGAGTTTTGTCCTCTTTCTGATCTATCCCATCGCCTCCTGCAAGAGAAGGGTTGATAAAGCCAGTATAACCAGATTTGCCTTGTTAGATATCCCTGCTATATTGAGCCTCTCAACCCAGTTATTATAGTCTCCCTTGATCCATCATAGGACATATCCATAATCCTAGTTAACTCACTTCTCGTTCCTTGTGCAAAATACGATACCTGGAATACTCCCGGTGAAGTGATACAACGGTATAATCTGTGCGCTTGCTGATTTATTCAATAGTCATAATAAATACCAACAAGCATCTCCGGCGCCGTTGCCGGGGAACGGTAGTTGTTTTAACTAGAACCTTTTGATCTTATTTATCCTTATTTTATATTTCTTTTCATTTTATCCTTTTCACACACCATGAACGAATCATCCATCTCTCATCTTTCTTTTCCAAAGGGCAATAGTTTGGAACCACCACCATCATCACAATCCTTCCTTTCACCTAGCTATAAGCTTTGCCCTAGCTTGATAGCCAAAATTTAGGAACAAACTTTTTCTAGGGATGAAGATGAAAATTCTTACACTCACCTACGTGACTTTGAACAATTGTGTTCATGTATCCACATCCAAGGGATGATGCGAGGTACCCTTAAGTGGAAGCTATTTCTGTTCTCTTTGACAGGAATAGCCAAACGATGGTACTTTCGTAACGTAGATAGTGTAAACGAAGAATGGGAAAGGTTACAATCCAAATTCTGCCTAACTTTCTTCCCTATTTCTCGCGTTGTTCGTCTTCGAATAGAGGTCCTAACCTTTAAACAAAAGGAGAAATAACCTCTAGGTGCGGCATGGGACCGTCTTTTAGAGCTATCATCATCTGGCCTTGATCTTGCTATAACCTAGCCAACATTGTTACAACACTTTTATGGCAGTCTTAGCAAAGATTCCGCACAACTTCTTGATATAACTTCTGGGGGAGCCTTCCTGTGTTTATCCGTTAGTGCAGGGAAGAATCTTCTCACGAAGATTCTTGAAAACACTCCCTGTACTAACGATTATAATGAAGGACCCATAGAAGGAGAAAAACCAGCCCCTAGAAAAGAAATCTTGATAGCTGAATCACCACCACTCTTATCCAAAGATTCTGCCATCAATCCTGAACCACAAATACCACAAATCTCTAAGGAAGAAGAAATCCAACATCTAAATCATTCCTTCGAGTTCGAGGCTAACCTTTCATATGATTTTGCTGGTTTTGGGAATGCCCAAAATGATCCTTTCCTAAGGAGACCTTCTAAGAAACATCTTTCTAGACCTCTCAAGAAGGGATCTCTTCAAAAATCTCCCAAATCAACATCATCTTGTGCCTCGACTTTGCGCATGGCACATCAGGAAAATTCTAGGATACCTCATAAAGGAATGTCGAGTGAGCTTATAGAAGGAGAACTAAAGTGTTTAGAATCCAAATCTATCCTCTCGTTCTCTATGCCCACATTTGACTTATCTTACGAACCCATCCTTGATCCTGATGATCCCCCATGTGTTCCTTCATTCAAGTCTTATGATGACCCACTTAATGACTTTGAGAATTCATTAAGACACTCGAGGCATGGAAGTCATGACGGCCATAAATCTAACCAAGAGGAGCATAATCAACGGTTAGAGCCTTTGTCTACCGTTGTAAGTCAAGAATGGTTGGATGAGGCCAAATCCTCAAAGGAAGTCACTAAAATTCCCACACATGTGAGGAGAATATCATGTGAAGTGTTGGGCATTGATGGTGAAATTTGCTACGATCCTAGCCTCGGGATCAACATCATTCCTCATTTCCATGTTCCAACAGCATCAAAGGATCATCTATCCCAATCACAAAAACACCTTAGACTCCCCAATGGTCAAGTCCTTGATTGTTTAGGAGTTCTTCATGATGTTCTTGTCATGGTTGATGATCGCAAGATCTTTCTAGATTTCCATATCTTTGACCTTCCTGGACTTTCCTTTCATCTCACCTTTATCGGAAGGCCAATCATGAGAATTTTGGAGAAGACAATAGGAAATGAGAAGTTTGGTCATAGAATAGGTGAAGATTATCTACCCGTTTGGTCTTCTCAACCTCTCATCAAAGGGTTAGAATCCAAACCAATTCTTGATCCAAGGGGTGAGCTTATGTCAACCTCGCCAACAGCCATGACCCATTCAAGCCTGGAGGATGACTTGAAATGTCATGATAAAGAAAGTGATCACCCACTCCCTGAAAGGGAGAATGATATCAAAGAGCATGGAAGCTATTCCCCGATCTTCGCATCAATTCCATGCTCACATGAGAATTCTCCCAAGTCAATCCTTCCCTCTACCATCACTACGCACATGATCTACAACCCCTTCATGCTTGTTGTTTCAAAAATCTTTGCAAGATTGGTTGAAGATGTGTTTGTCTACCATAAATTTTACAAATCTCATAGTGGTTTTGGTCTTAAGGATAGGTTTGAAAATGTTGGAGTTAAAGGGGAAACCGCTTCACCAATATGAGTTGCAACTTGAAGGCTTCCCAAAGACAAGCTTGTGTATTAATGTTAAGCACTTTTGGGAGCTAACCCAAGTATTCTTCTTTTCTATTAAAGTTTGCTTAAAAAATATGAAACAAAATAAATATTTTTTATTTTCCTAAAATTTTAAAATAAATAAAATGACTTTGTAAAATAAGATCAAGGGAATATTTGTGAAAGTGTTCCTTCGGGTATTTTCGTCACTAACCATTTCAGGTTTGAACAAAAAGAATGATGGAGCAAAACATAAGGTATGTCCAACCAAACATCTTTCAATAATGAAGCATTCAAAAGAAATTTCCTTATCCTAGACTTGGAATTGCTTACTATCAAATGTGCAAAATCCAAGTATGGGGGAGTGGATTTCTCTAAAAGAACCTCATGTCATACTTCATTTTTTAATTTTGTTTGGTTGTTTCTACCTTTCTTTCTCTTTATACCTTGATCATCTTGCTAAGACTTAGAAATAATAAAAACAAAAAAATGCAAATGCTCATCTGGTTCACCATATATGATGTTGTCTCTTTTTAATGAATCTCTTTATTCTTTCATGCTTCCTTGTTCTTTTATAAGTATGCCTTGGTTTGGGAGTAGAGATCTTGCTTCCAAAAGCTCTTTAAATTAAGCACGGTGCTTAGGTTAAATAGCTTTCCTTAATCAAATTAGACATGGTGTCAAGTTTGATTATTGAATCAAAAGTAAACTTTTATGGAATCTGGTGGTACATTTTGGACTAACCCATGTAAGATAACTTCCAAATTTTTGTGGATAAGTCATGAGATCATTCATAGAGACAAATCAAGGTTTGAGGTAGTTTTGGGATAATCTTGCACATCTTTGCCTCAACCTTGCTTAATCATTAAAGAATTGGTGAACAATGTTGGAACATCTCTTTCTGTGCTAAAATGCCAAAGCCAACTTTTCTATAGCATAGAAGATGCCCTTCATTTCTATGACAACATTGCCCATGCTTCAATTTATTCGTGAATTCCTTCGGGTATGTGTTGTCCACTAATCCTTCGCAGGAGAGAAGCAATGAATGGAGAAAAAGGGTCTGAGTACAATGCAATGATTCACAGAATAAAGACCATTCGTCATCATCAATATCGTGACACAAGGAATCGTCATGCTTCGAGATTACGGCTGCAACACCTTTAAAGGTAAATGGTCAATGTCTTAAAAGTTTTCATGAACATGAATCACCTGAGCATGAAATTGACATAGTAGATTTTGTCCTTAATCCAATTTAGAACTAAAATCTACATGTTTTAATTTTTGTTCATTTTTTGTGTTTGACCCTAGAATTAGCATGTACCTAGCCTTGTCACCTCCCACACGAAATCTTGGCCCATTTGGCCCCGAAAAGCGGTCAACCGACCGCATGTTGAGGCTTCTCAGCCCGATGTTGCACGGCCTACCTAACCTGACCTGTGGGACCTCCAATCTAGGCTCGGTCAAGCCAAACCTCTCTAAAAGCGGTCGGCCGACCGGGGTTTTTGCCCTTCAGCCTTGCACGTTGCTCCTGAGCGTTGGACCAACAGGTATATCCTATTTTCGACACGATCCAAGTTAAAATAGAGGCGAAGGACGTTGGTTTCTCTCTTCTTAACCTCTCCCTCTCCTTCCTCCTTTTATCTTGTTCTTCTTCACCACTAGTAGAAATTCCATCTCCTCTTGCTTCCCTTCTCACCTTCCTTGACCTCACCATGGTTCTACCAAGAAGAAGATCAAAAGAGAGATATGGAAAAGCTCCTACGTGTTGTTGCTAAAGAGAGCATTATCAACTTAGAAGAAAGGGCTTCTGAGGAGAGAATGACGCGTCTAGGTCTTGAAGATAGCTTTAATGATCTTCGCATTATCGCTAATGCCAAGTTCAAATGCTTATCCATAACCATTGAGAGAGAGGATCTCCTTGCCCCTCCTTCTCCTTAGTCATCCTCTAGAGCCATCAACACAACCTTCATCATGGTTCCGATAGAAGAAAGCATGGCAAGATGCTTGACATCCCTTATACTAAGGCCATAACACTTTCTCTCTCCACCTTCACCCTTGGCACTTAGGCTTGTTAGTATATCACTCATGAATCAACGAACTTATTCCTAAGCTGTCAATGACAAATGAAACTCTTGGTTCTGCTGGTATCTTACCCCAGCAGAACCCCTGCATTTGATCTCTCTCTGTCCTGTGTCATAGTATGCGCTGAAACAAGTATGGGGGGAGGTTGGTCGACACTCCAACTTGTCAAAACACCAGAACGACCACTGAATCATGTTGTACACATCCATGACACGTTCCACAAAAAAGTTGGACCGAAACGACCACTTTTGTGCATCGGCCGATGCACTTTGGAGGCCAAAATTCAGAACAGGCAAAGCAAAGCAATATTCAGAGGTAAGGGATCTGAATGCAGAGTTTGAAGTGGCCAGACGGCCCCAAGGGACGGTCGGCTGACTGTGCTTATAGGGATCGGGCCCACCAGCCAACATCCATTCAACTTCAAATGTCTATTCTGACTGGTTTGCCACGTCTCTCCCCTTTTTTCCTTTATACTTTTATTTGCTTAACTCATTTCCCTTCTTAAAAAAATTAATTAAAAAAATAATAATAAAGAAAAAATATATAATAATAATCATAAAATAAAATAAAATAAAATTTTATTTCTTCATGAAACTCATCACTTAGTTTACTTTCCTTTTAATGCTGAATAAAAACAAGAAGATCGCATTTGAAACTAAAATTTGAAAAGTGACATGATCTATGACGTTCTAAGGGTAAAAGCGTTATAAAGATGAATTCTTGCTTTTGCTTATGCTAGTGGGAAAATATCTTGATAGGGAACCATATTGACTAAGTTGTTGATTAATGTGATATAGTTCTCGGCTCATGATTCATACCCTATCTATTTAAGGTCCTTGGAGATTAACTTTTGAAAACGTCATAAAACCATAATGTCACTACTCCTCTATAGTGAGAAAATTCCTACCACAACCATATATGCTCTTTCATGATATAAGCTTTCTACATAAGCTACTTGCTTCGTGTTGAGTTTGGTCAAGTTTTGTGACCCTTGTTGAGAGATTTATCATGCTCCCAAGATCAAGATCACGTACACACCACATATACATGCTGCTTCTACACTGGAAGCACGCAGAAACATGCCTTACATTTTCCACATAGTTCATGCTCCATGTCCTAATAGAAAATTCTCTCTCTAGTATGTTGCTAGTAAATGAGACATAGACTATGCAAGAGTATAGGGACACAAAAAGTCCCAAGTTTTAGAAAAAAATGATGAGCACATCAAAGCTCATTTAAAAAATTGAGCATTCCAAAGCTCATAGAAAAATAAAAAGATAGCTATGTCTCAAAATAATAAGTTAGGAAAGAGAGATCATATAAAGGAGTATTGATCATTTGTCATGTTTCCACACACTTGCACATCTTGATCTAAGAGTATGACATTTCTCTCCTTGGATCCGAAATTTGACTTTACAATATATGCAAGGTAAGTATGCTACATTGTTTATCCCTACCTAAGCTCCACATAAGCCTTTTAGAAGTAGGAAGATAAAAAGAAGGCAATCTCATGTTATGCCTTGGTAAGGATTCATACACCTTGAGCGATCTAGAGTGCTATATGAGGAGTAAGTTGACTTATGAGCTTTCTTTTGAAAAACTAATCAAAAACTCCAAGTACTAAAATATGAGTTGGGAAGATGACTTTTCCTTGAGAATTGTTCCATTTCTCAACTTATCAAGGATATATGTTAGCCAGTACCACATATCCCATTGGTATGACAAAATGTCTTGAGTGAATCTTTATGTTTGCTTTATACTTTGAATAACATAGTCTTGTTAACTTTTAACCTTTACTCGAGGACGGGCAAAGAGGTAAGTATGGGAGATCTTGTTGACAGTAATTATGAGCTATTTTATCACCATCAAAATACCGTCAACATCCTCATATTTGAAGGAAAACAAGTATAATATGAACATATTGTACACAATAACTAGTTCCACATGTCCCTTAACTATTTGATACAGGTAATGACAAATGGGGACTTTTGGGAGCTAGTGGGCCCATTTAGGGGGTCAACCGACCACCCTGTGGGGCTACTAAGCCTCCCAAGCCCCCATGATCCAAGCACACCCTCTAGAGTGAAGATCCACCCTTGGATCTCCTCTGTGCTTTTTCTCAACGACTTTAGATCAAAGCACGAGGATACATGGGCCCACAAACTATCTCGGAACAATACCAAACTTCGCCAAGGTGCCAATGACATATGGGCCATGCTCCACACGAAAGATGGCGACAACTTACGGTCGACTCACTGTGGGTTTGGACCCAGAGGCCACCCACAGGCCCCTTGACCTGTGGGGACACCTTCTAGAAGGAATGGCAGGGGCCCATGCGTCATAGGGTGGTCGGCCGACCGCCCCCATGTGCCTAAAAGCTGCCCCAAGCTTCCCACCGCCTTCCTGCATGCCTCCATGCATCGACTTCATCTCCACCGTTGATCTAAGGCGGTCACAATGACAGTTTGATCCTACGGTGGCTGATGGAGGTGGCGTGGATCGCTGACATGGCACCGGAGTAGCCCCTACTCCACCTCTAGCTATAAATACCCCCATAGGCCTTCACTCTCAACTCATGCCTCATTGGAGAAACTACTTAGCTTAGTGTAGCTCTGCTATAGTCCTATGCTAGTTGGAGGAGAGTGAGGAGCACCTGGGGGAGAGTCGGGCCTGTTTGGCGTCTTCTTCGAGTTGTACCTCAGCGGATGCGATTCTCTTGTAAGTCCAACACTTGTAAGTGATACATCTGAGTTCTTTATAGTATTTGATATTCTACTTCTGGCATAGCTTTTATACATCTTTTCACGCTTGTTCATCGCTTTACTTTAGTAGAGTGCTTTAATCTGATGTAAGGGTTAAAGTAGTAAGAATAGTGTAGATGTGGTGTCTAGACTAGATATTACCTTTGTAAACCGCTTATCGCGCGGATTGTTTGTGGATGCTAGTAGAAGGTGACTGCTCTATCTAGTCTTCGTATTTCACCACGTGTGTCAGATAAGTTCTTAAAAGGTAGGGCCTCAATACAACTTGATGGCGCGGTCCGGTTAGAGTTTTGTCCCCTTTATGATCTATCACATCGCCTCCTGCAAGAGAAGGACTGATAAAGCCAATATAACCAGCTTTGCCTTGTTAGATATCCCTGCTATATCGAACCTCTCAACCTAGTTATCATAGTCTCCCTTGATCCATCATAGGACATATCCATAATCCTAGTTAACTAACTTCTCGTCCCCTGTGGAAAATACGATACCTAGAATACTCCCGGTGAAGTGCTACAACAATATAATCTGTGCGCTTGCGGATTTATCCAATAGTCATAAGAAATACCAACAGAACGCAAAATATTTTGGTGGGGTGTTTAGTTTGAACCAAAATTTGCCTTCTAATGATGGGGATTGTTAGGATGACACTGTTGGGGATATTACCTCGGCATATCCCCAGGGACCTTACGGTATACCTCCGCCTACAATCTACTATCGTGGGGTACCCCTAGGTAGACTGCGACGCATATTTCGTCGACAGACACACAAACCAATGCAAATATTCTCTTATTTTGGCCTTTGAGTCCAAAATGCAAAATGGGGAATAGACCACATTTTGCCAAATATTTTGGGTGGTGTTTAGTTTCATTTTGCAAAATGAAGAGCCAAAACCCAAAATATTTTGGATTCCATTGGGAACTAAACATGGCCTAACAAGAAATTTTCTCTCTATGAAGTTCATTCACTTCTCAGATACGTGTATCATATTTACATCACAAAATAAGAAGGTAATAAATGTGTCATGTAAGCAAAGTGAGGCCATGTTTAGATTCAGGGTGTAAATTTTTTAGATGGTAATGTTATATGGGATGTTGCATGAGATATTCGGATAGTAGTAAAAAATAAACTACATAATTTTTTTGTAAACGAGACGGATTTATTAAGTTTAATTAATCCATCATTAGTACATGTGTTACTGTAACAATTAATGTTTAATCATGAATTACTTATGCTTAAAAAGTTCGTCTCGTAAAATACATGCAAACAGTTGAATCATGGGCTGAATGTATACCTCACATTTACGATTTTTTTCCTACTTCCCATAAAGTACAACGCGGCGATTAGGCTGATTTTTTTTTTGCAGGAATTACCCTTGTGACTAAAGAGACGGGTGAGGCCGGCCTCTCGTGAGGCGACAATCCTGGCTAGTGCTCCCAGAGCTTCATCGAAGGAAGATCAATTTATCGGAGCGACGAGGCACGGATCAATTTATGCACGTGGGAGACTCGCTCCCAATCTTTTGTGCCAAAATCCTCCACCCACTCATCAACATACTTTCTCCACCCTCGTTCTTCCCCAGCACCTTTGCCGAGCGTGGCAGCGGCGGCAGCAAGGCATGACGCCAAGGGCTTTGTGTTGATGCGAGCGTCCACAGGCGCGGAGATGGCACGGTCGTCCGAGGATGCGCCGCCATGGCGGCGGCACGGACGTCTGATAGCGCAGCGATGACAGTGCGGCTGTCCGAGGCCTGTTCCTAGCGCCTCGTCCTGTACAGCGGCAGCACAGAAGGCCAGTCCTAGTGCCGGGTCCTCTGCTGGATTTGTTGAAATCCAATTTATTTACCGTTGCAGTCTACTAATCTGAAGTATATTCAGACTGCATACTGATTTGAATTCTGAAGTAATGAATCAGTCTGGTCTATATTATTTGAATGACAAGATAATTTTAGTTGAACTATATTTTGTTCAAACTGGATTTGAATTGCATTTGCAATCATAAGATAATTTACAATTGAAAAAACTAGTAGGCTTTGAACTGAATTTGGTTAGTGAGATGGAAAAGTAGTAGGCTTTTAACTAAATAGAAAATACAAATATGGAGATAGTTGAGTTCAATTGCTACGAGGTGTGCTACTGATGCATGATCTCTGAATCTAGGAGTGTATTTCAGCAGAAAGGATTGGTTTTTGGCTGTGATATGTGGATTTGGGCTGAAAGAATTGGTCTTTAGATTGATATTTAGTTTCTGAACAACAAGTATGGGACTATGGATATCTCAGTTGTCCATTTTATTATCTGTTTTCATGCCTAACAGAGATAAAAAATGTTATTTCCATTTCTGAGTAAAATTAGGCAAAAATGTTGCTATATAATATATATATATCATTTGTATTCATGGTTCTAGAAAAATATGGTAACCATGTGTTATTTATGCTTGTCTGTTTTCTATCAAATATATAACACAATGATATATACAAAATAATATTCACGATTGATCGTAGGGACACACAAAACATTAAAGAACTTAGAAATAGCTAAACAGACAGTCCATTGTATAAGCTGCCTATTTAGCTGTCTGTATTCAAATTTTCAAAATATTAGAGACAATCCTTTGATGCCCAAATGCTTGGTAGTTCGGCACATGGATGTCAATGTTTTCTTATGCAAGGTCTACAAAAATCCCCTTCATCTCCACTGGCATATCCTGACCAGCAGAGTTCTAAAAAACACCGTCACAAATTGGAAGATGATCCATCCATCAAATGGATTACAAAACATATAACAAAAAGGCATTGTAATTGTTGGCTTCAAACTATTTACAATTTGGTTATCCTAACTGTTTGTTTCATCCTCACGTACACTTGTTTAGTAGCCACAGAAGGGTTTTGTATGCGCATCAGATTTTGACGCCAAAGGCAGCATTTAGACCACTATTCACAACATTCTTTTATTTCTTTGATTTGATAGGGTAATAGGCTACATGCCAAAGATCAGCTATAGCTTGCCAAGAGGTAGAAGTGATTAGACTAAATTACAATTCCTATGTACTGATGAGTGATGATAAATGTAGACACTCAAGATGATGGCAAAGCAAAAACCTTCATCATTTACAGGACAGATGTTTAGTTTAAGCCACTGAAAGCAGATGTTGTACATTGCAACGAATGGTAGGTTATGACGTCTTCCTCATCTCCTCTGGAAATTGAACTTCATGATTGCAAAGCTGAACATAAATGCAAAGGCCACAGTAAACACGATATGCACCAATGCAACAACCCATAACAGGTCATGATGGAAGCCAAAGTATTCTGTAACGAACTGCGCTGCAGTTTGATCTCTGCCATCAATCTTGGTTTCGATATCACCATATTGGGAGGCAACCAATCCATATAATGTCCACGCGACTGGGCAAATCCAACAGAACCATCTCCACCAAACAGGAATTCTCTGACAAAATAAGGGTTGAATGTGCAAGTTATAACAAAAAAACAACATGTTTAAATTCCGAAACCAACAGGTAATGACAAGAAAAATGGCATACAATGAGAGACTAACTTACAGGTCGAGGGATGAGGTACCCTGAGAAGAGGTTCCATGCATTGTAGATTGTGGATGACACGACAGATGCTACAGTCTCGTTAGGTGTCAATCCTATTGCCATCATTCCATGGAATGTGAAATACAAGAGTGTGAAATACATGAAGAACAAGTACCAAAAGAACTTGGCAGCAACCCACTCAAATCCTATCATCGAATAGACTAGTATGCTGTATATCAAAGTCTGGACCAAGATGTACGGAAATTCAATTGCAACCTACAAAAAGACAAGGCAGCGTTGTTAGCATCAGACTTTAGAGGCCAAAGAAACTCGACAATGTTATTGATATATGAATAGTAGATTAGTAGCATGTGTGCATATGCAGTTTTGATAGGCCCTAACTCGGAGTTAGATTCTGTGCATTATTCATAGTCATATATCCTTGTTGGAATTAGGCATTTTAAGTCCAATTACCTGTCCAAATGCATACGGAAATGCAGAGTACATGCCGGCTGCTCTTTCTCGGTAAAAGACTGTTCTCTCTATCACCACAACTGGCTGAACAGCACCAGAATTTTGCACCCCGATGTAAAGAACAGCAGCATACATTGATCCCACGGCATTGAACAGATCTTGGTCTTTCTTACTGCACGAAAGTAAAACAGCTAGAATATATCTTCACTCAAAGTAACTAATTTAGTAAATATATAAAACTATAGGAGAATCAATATTAGAAGATTTACGTCTTGGTTCCGAGATCCCAGAAAATTGTCCCAAATAGTAGTGCAATGACGATTGTAAAGAGTAATCTCACTGCGGTGTAAGATGGGTTCCTCCAATATGATAAATTCTGCTTCCGCAAGCAAGCTAGGCATTGTGTAAACAATGATCTAGAGTACTGTGTAGAGAAGTGGAGATCACTAGAACCAGAAGGTGGTGTGCTCAGATCCTTAATGAGTTCCTTGTTCCTTCTGAACCAAAAAATAAATGTGAATTAAATATATAATCACCATAGTGGGCAGCAAGAGTTGCCCACGTGCATGAGAATAGTGTTCAGGGAGGTTAACTGATATAGTTCTGAACTCTTGTAGATTTCACTGAAATTAATCCCGAGCATGTCCTCTTGGCCAGTAGAGGTCACTTCCAACATCCAAGTTGCTGGATTATATCCATCTTTTATATTACTAATAATGCCTTCAATACCCTGAAAAACAATAAGACAAAGCAGTTTTTAAGTATGAGCTTGACAATAAAAACAGTTTATTGCACTTTCTGTTTACCTCGAAGTACTCGATTAATCTTGAGGAACTCTGCCCCAGTGGACCAACATATATCTCTTCTCCTCCTCTCTTCATTAGGAAAAGCTGCAGTTAAGAAATAAATGACAGCAACAATATCATTGTCTGATCTTCGTCTAATAAAACTAATGAAAGTATTTCCAAGAGCATAAAAAATATCAACCTCATCAAATGATTCAAATATGTCAATACTTGGCTGGTGAATGGTGCAGACAACAGTTCTACCAGTGTTAACAGTGTTCCTTACAGTCCTCATCACAATTGCAGCAGCCCGAGCATCGTGGTGCAGACAACAGTTCTACCAGTGTTAACAGTGTTCCTTACAGTCCTCATCACAATTGCAGCAGCCCGAGCATCGAGACCAGAGGTTGGCTCGTCCATAAAGATGATTGAAGGGTTAGCAACAAGCTCTACAGCAATAGTTAGCCTCTTGCGCTGTTCAGTTGATAAACCATTGACTCCAGGAAGGCCAACAAGGGCTCCCCTCAATAATGTGAGTTCGACAAGCTCCATGACCTCCTCAACAAAGATCTGTTACAAGAGATCAGTAGATAAGATCTCCAATTAGTTAAAGAGGAACAGTGCAAGAACCCACTTATTTGTATCAATCTAGCTAACCTACCTTTCGTTTTTCTGAACTAACATCTGAAGGAAGCCTTAGCCATGCAGAAAATGCAAGGGACTCGTAAACTGTTACATGTGGTGAATGGATATCGTTTTGCTCACAGTATCCTGATATCCGTGCAAAGGTCTCTTGCTTCTTGGGATACCCTGAAATTGTGATATCCCCTTCAATGTATCCTCCAGTTTTTCTACCTGCTAACACATCCATTAGAGTAGTCTTGCCGGCACCACTCACACCCATCAGTGCAGTAAGTAGCCCTGGCCTAAACGAACCACTGACACCCTTCAAAAGCAACAAGCGGTCTTCCAATACTCCTTGTGCTGCCATTGCCTGTAAGTGTACAACCATATAATTCAATAAACAACCTTGTATAATGCTAGGGAGATGCAGCTTTGTATTCATTGCTGACAAAAAGAAAATTACCTCTGGCATGTCAATGGAGTATTTAATGTTGTTAAAGGTAAGTGACAGTTGGGTAAACGGAAGTAGCAAGCTCTTCCTTATAGGACTAGAGTCTGCTTGGTTTGTCATATAGTTATGGTCAGGACTGTGGGACTGTTCTTGCCTCCTAAGTTTCTTATGTGAATGCTCCTCAACAACTTGACCAGTTAAGTTGACATGCTTTTCCTTCAATGCATCTTCAGGCATTGATGGGTGAGATTCGCCAATTGCTGCCATAAACAAAATGTAACTATCTACGGTTAATCTTTTAACTAGCAAATATTGATCTGTGAACCACTGAATTTCTAGACATACAAAGAATATCTCAGATAGCAAAGACACTTACAACTCAAAAAAGAAAGAGCTGCAGTGAAGAGCAGATTGAAGAGGAGTGTGTATCCAATCAGGGCACTGAGCCCAATCCAATACCACTTAGCATCAGTGAAGATTCCGCGAGATCTCAGAATGCTAACCCCCAGTGTCTCATTTTGTCCAGGAGTGATCTGTAACATGGAATGCTATTTTTTCTGTTTTTCTAAGTGGTAAATTTTGTAGCTGGTCATGGTAAGACAACTTACTTTGCTCCAACTGTGTCCCAGAAATTCATTTGTTGAAATAGCATTCTGTGCATATGACAATGGAGATATCCAGTAACCCCAAACCCACCATCTCTTCACATCATCTGGATCAGACAAAGAAGAGATGGAAAAAGAAGAAGAAATTTGCATCATACAAGTTAAGATATAAAGGATTCAGTTCAGTTTTTTTTTCTCTCGAAAATGCAGGAGCTTCTCTTCATTGTATTAAGAAGAAAATGGGACAAGAACCCAGTTACAACACACCACAAACGCCATAGTTCAGTGAAAAACAAAATATATAGTATTGAATTCAAGATTGGAATCCTAGTAACTTACGTCTTGAAAGAATAAAACCACCCAATGTAGCCAAAGCCAACAGAAACAAGGGTGCAAATGTCTGAGACATAACCATGTCTCTTCCGATTCCAGCAATGAAGCGGAACAGCGCAGATGACATCTGGTTGAGTGCAAGTAGCAGCAGATACTGCTTAAAAAACCTAACCACAAATAATTTTTTCAGATCTCACTAACATAAAACCACTAGTGGAATTTAATTTAACAACTTCCTTGCCAAGATATTAATTTCTACCAAGATCATAATAGATCAAAGAACCATCTTTTTCTTAAATCCTCCAGGCAGTAAGACAGGTCTTCTGGTGCATCTTACCTGCTTACATTGGGATCAAATCCAACAACATAGTATGTAGTGAAAACATATACTCCAACTTCGACAAATGTGATAGGTATCTGAAGGATCCATGATGGTATGGTGTAGGCCCATGCAGGGAAGAAAAGAAGATCTCTCTGCTTGAAGAAAACAGGAAGTTTCACAACAGTCATGCCAAGCTCGGTGAAACCATTAAACATGATGGTATCAATGGCAAAGTATAGTGCCCCCATATAGATTGATCCATAAGTCAAATCACGCTGCATTTTTGTTCGGAAGAATGTGGACATCACAAGGAATGCCATAAGAGTTAGCTGCAATCATGAAAAGTTTTCAGATTCATGCCAGGTTTATCTTGATCCTGATAAAAAGAAAAAACAGCAAAAGTATGAGCGTACATTAACTAATTTAAAAATGTACATGAATGCATTTCTCTTCATCAGTAGCAGCTCTCTGTCAATATTGGCTTTGAGCAATTCCATTCTGCTGACGCCGAACTTTGACATAGCCAGAGAAGCTGGGTGGCTCTTCCTCCTGTCAAATGGCTCCGAAAGCTCATCCTGAATAGACTGTCCAATATGGAAAGAATGAAATGCACCTGCAAATTGTTTCGCCGGAACAAAATGGTATGGCCTGTCAAGCCTGTACCAATATTGCTCCTGATCTTTCCTTGATGTGACCTTTTTAATGTATTGAGAGATGTCAGTGCCATTCATCTTCAAAAATTAGAATAATTTTAAGTTTATAGAAAATGCACATACTTCCTGCAAGAAGTCAGCAACACCCTTTCTTGCAGGGCATCTGAAGCCCATCATCTCAAAGAACGCAAGAACATGTTCACAAGAGCCATGGTACACAATCTGTCCATCAGAAAGGAGTATAATGTCGTCAAATAAATTGTATGTTTCAGGTGCTGGCTGAAGCAAGGAGATGACAGCCGTTCCATCAAGAATGTGGATAGTCTGCCTAAGTGAATTCACAATCTGATATGTAGTTGAACTGTCCAATCCAGTGGATATCTCATCCATGAATAGAGCTCTTGCTGGACCAACAAGCATTTCACCTAAATAGTAAAATATTATGAGAAATATTTTTTTTCTTAAAAAGGTCACAAGAATTTAAGAGAACAAAAATATGTCATTGTGACACAAATTCTCATCATTAACATACAAATATAAAACCAACCTACTCCAGCTTCACCCATACATAGCTATAAATTGGTAACTATACCTGTTGTGACACGCTTCCGTTGTCCACCAGATACACCCCTTAACATCTCATTTCCTACCAAAGTATCAGCGCAAATATTCAATCCTAGTATCTGCAGATGTTTCAGAATAGCATACCCAGAAACCGTACTCAAGTTAAGATCAATAACAAAACATCCACATAAAAAAAATAGTGCTGGGAGATACCTTCAGTATGTACTCTGTAACAACACCAGATTCGTCTCCTGACATAGCTGCTGCCTACAGGAGTAGATATAACTTTTATGCAATCGCCCAACAAATAAATATATTGTATCTGATAGATAAGTAATCTTAATATGTTTCGATCGGTGCTATGATAGTTACATAAATAGTTATAAGGAACATATAATGATCTTATACAATAGCAACCTTACCTTCATGTAAACATCAATATCATGTTCTGGCTTTATATTCGCTGCCTTTTCCCTTCTGGCCAACTCAGTCAGCATCTCTAGAACAAGAAAAAAGGGCAAACCTTAATATCCAATTATCTAGTCTCTAAAGTTTCATGCACTACTACTTCACTAGTTTGCCTAAGATCAATATGTTGATGAATCAATGCTCGTCCTTAACTACAGGATTCATTAATCATTAGTCCTTTCTCCTTTGACGGGGATTTGAAGCAGTGGACACATCTCTCTTTCAGAAGGAATGGCAGTCAGTTCTAGAGTATCTATTGACTTTGCTACCATTAAGTTTTATGTGTCAACCGGTTAGCATAAGCTTTTGGTAAATGTATTGATCTTGAATGAACAAGCCAAAATTCAATATCACATACCATATCTAGAGCCAGCACCTTGGCATCGTGCTGAAAAGGCTAAGGTCTCCCTCACTGTCATCTCCCCAATATGGAGATCATACTGGCTGATGTATGCAGCTGTCCTTTCTGGGACAAACTCCTTCATCCCATGGCCATTGTAGGTAACCTTCCCTGAAACCTGGAAAACAGAGATTTTTTAGGACCAAAAGAATTTTTCCATGCTACTACCTCTTATTGATGCACTCACAAAGGAAGAAATAGGCACAATAAAATGAGGCCCGATTAGATCACGTGATGACATGAATTTATTATATTAGATTTCTGTCAAATTGAATTATTTCCTTGTGGAATTCTTGTAGATTTCTTCAAATTTGCAAACTGGATCACGTCCCACAATGGCATCCTCACCTTGAGGTCCTTGTGAAGCTTCCCAGCCAGTGCGCGGAGCAAGGTAGTCTTGCCTGACCCAGGTGGTCCCAACAATAGAGTCATCCTGGAGATGACAGCAAGTCCATGGATGATTAGGACCATGATACACAGAAAATAGCAGTAGTATTCCACTAAGAGAGTAACTGGAATCGAAACAAATTCCCGATGGGTTGTTTACCTCCGAGGTTTGATGATTCCACTGACATTGTGGAGGACGGTCATGGGCTGTTTCTTGCTGGGGATAATGCCAAGCACGTTCCCAATAGCCTAGAGCAGAGCGACACAGAGAGAGCATTTAGGATATCACAGCAAAAAGGCACGGAATTGAAATCGTGTTCTTCTAGCTGAATCAAATACAAGTGGGCACGCACGCAATGTGCTCGATGAAATGCCCCGCAGATACATGGTGGAAATTGGATCGCGCCTCGGAAGTCAAGTGTTTCCTATGATGTAGATGCAAGATGGTATTGACGCATGGTCGGGAGCAGCGGCGGCGGCATCATTGCGTGGAGAACTGCTCCCTCTTTACCAAATCGTAGGTAGTGATATTTCTAGGAACATAGCTTTTATTATCTAAACATAGTTCATTAAGTGTGTAGTAAAAGTTATATAGCTAGAAAAATATAGTTTATACTTAAAGTGCGTAGCAAAAGTCGGAGCGATACAGTAGAAACCAAGGGTAGTTGTTTTTACTTTTTAGTCTCTAACGATCCAAACTAGTTCGTTAGTCATAGACTAGTTGTTAGTTTGTGATCTTTAGATATGAACTAATGACTGATTGTAAATGTAGTCCATTAGTTTAAAATGTTAACTTTAGTTTTGTTATAAATGCGGGCACAAACAGTACTATGATTTTTTTTCTATTGAAGCGCTTGTCCTTTCGTGACAAATTTGCTAGTTATAAAGAGCTTGTTTGGTAGATGGTTTCTACGATTGATACTGTTTTTGATCGTTTTATTATGACAGACACTATATTATGACTGATAAGTTAAGCGAATAAAGATGTTTTAACTTCATAAGGAAGTTATAATAACTTATAATTTGAAATGGAGGGAGTAGTATTTTAGAAGAACTTATTACTATTACTGCTTGCGGAAAAGTTCCTTTTTAGATCTCAGGATGCAATGCAACGCCATAAAAAGACCACGTTTTTTCCTACTAAGGACAAACAAAACAATGACATAGAACAAACATGTTTAAAAACTAAGTCTCAAATCTCAATTTGAACTTGTTAAGTTGAACACATAACCTACAACAACATTATTTTTTTTTACAAAATTTATTATTATAAATTATAAATATAACTTAAAGTAATTTCTTAGCTTATTAATTTATATGTTGTGAAGAAAATATTTTCCATGTTTGTTAAAGTATCCAAATTAGTATTTATCCTAACATATATTGTACATATTTACTTGGTTTAGGGTTAGTATTATGCTTACTTGGTCTACAAGTGGGTACTACCTCCATTTTAGAAAGCATGTATTTTTAGAGACATTTTTATTAAAGTATCTAGATCTTGAAAAATATATGTAGGTAAAATATTAACAACTATGCCATCAAATAGGCCTACTATAAAAATAAATATATCGCATCACAAATGTAATGATATACTTATTAATATCATAAATATTAACGTTTTTTATATAATGAGTCGCTCTTAAGTAACTTGACACTATGCTAAAGTTCCATTCTTTTATAGACAGAGGGAATACTTTTTATCTACTGAACTATCCTTCATAATAGCTCATATTGGTATTTAATTTATATTATAGTTCATTTTCTATAATATGAGAGGTGGATAATTTATATATAAATTAAAGGTGTGATTTTATTTATCTTTTATAATAGCAAAGATGGATAATTTATATATGAGTACAAAATTAGAATAGCATTTTAAATTATCTTCGTAATGAAGGAGTGGTAATTAGATTATATACATAAAGAGTTGTTTTGAGCTATATTCATAATGGTAGATTTGGGCACTATAAATGCAAATTTGAAGGGTGTCCTTATGTGATTTTCATAATGGTATGAGAATTTTTAAAATTTATCTTTCTTTTCCTAGCACCTCTCATAAGTATCAACATGAAAGCTCTATCGAGACCGCTACACAGTAAGTGATATATAGGAGCGTCTTTAAGAGACTCTTTATTTCCTTTCTAATTTACGTGAATATATATTTTAATAATAAAAAAAATCCTCCAGTAGCCTATTCAATTGGATATCAAAAGTAGATATTCTCTGTTTCGAATTTCTGGCTAGTTAAAGATGGAGAGTGAAGATGTTCTCTATACTACACACGTAAGAGATAAATTTTTTGTTGGGAATTATAAAGATTTAAAAAATATTTTTTACTGAAATGACTCTCCAAATAATAATGATTTAGTGATTAGATTTTAGAAATGACTCTCCAGACGTTTATTGGCTCACCTCTATGGTATTGGTGACAGAGTTAATGAGCGTTGGTAGCTTATATATATATATGTGTGTGTGTGTGTGTGTGTGTCCCCGACACAAAGTTAGTAACTTGTATCAGCTGCTGATGTCCGATGATAATAATTACATGCGTGATATATCTATCTACCTATCTATTTACAGTATATTCCATCAGTTTAATTTGCATCGCTGTAATAACTTCCCTGTGTGCACCAGTCCGATCCACCAGAGATGCATGCATATGATGTTATTACACCCAGCAGAGGTGTTGTTCGTTCGTCAGTTGTACTACGTACGTACCTGTCCATGCGCGCCTTGAGCTTGCGGAGGAACCGCTCGTGGTCGTCGTCGGCAGCGCGGATGAGGCGTCCGATGAGCGCGCGGCTCTCGCGGGCGCCGAGGCTGCCGACGTCGACGTCCACCTTCTCTCCCCCGTCCGCCGTCTGCAGGATGCCACGCCGCACGCGGTCGTACGTCGGCAGCCGCTCCAGCGCCGCCCACCGCAGCGCCTCCTCGTCGTCCTCATCATCCTTGTGCGCGAACCGCGACGACGACGAACGCCGCGAGAAGGCGGTGTCGCTGCCCTGCCGCCACAGCGACTTCTCCCGCCGCAGGCTCGCGATCTTGTGGACATCCGCCCTGTTCATCTGTGCTACCGTGTTGTGTGTGTAGTTAGCTCTTGCAGGAGTAACTATAGATGTTGCGCTGTGCGTGTAGTATATATAGGCCAGCAGCCAGAGTCATGGCACGCATGAACGAAGCATGCATGCAGTTGGTATGAACTGGGGAAGTAGGTACTACCGTACGTGTACTGTCTTCCTTCGTTTTGACCCTTGTTGTGTTAGTAAAAGCAAGCTACTTATTATTAAGTTTCGATCGTATCTAGCAAAGCAAGAGTGCTAATTGATTTGCTTCTGCTTGTTGACGTGTACACGTACGCACACTGCTCACCGGTCCGAGCGTGCTTGGTTGCGGGCCACGCCCGGCCACAGAAAGTGTGGCGGTGCCCCAGTATGGTGGCGATGGTATTGGCAGCCACAACCGCAGCGAGGATTCAATAGAAAAAAAAAGCTGTGGTGGCCACCGTTTAATGAAGAACCAAACAGCTACCTACCTGCCGTGGCCGCCGAAGGTGATGAGGCGAGGCGAACTGAGGCCAGGAACCAAACACCCCCGGTCTTCCCGCCTCCTTTATTTCTGTTTCCTTATTAATACTATATATATATATATTATATATATATATATATATATATATAATTAGTTGTAGTGTTAAACATCTATCTTTGTGTGAACATTCACCATGCATGATGTCCTATGGAAGCTTCCACGAGGTAACGAGGTTAGACTACTCATTTACGATCGAGACCGTAATTAGTTACAGTGATCATATATATGGAGACAAGACGATGACGAGTCACAACACCTAACCTGTTTCTTATAGGCCAAGCATATGTGTCGGTGTACGAATGTTCACTTCTGTATATTTAATTTGTTGAATGAATTGTAAATAACCGTACTCACTGACTGTACTAGTGTTGACGTCACTCAAGAACGGCTCAAAATATAATGCACATTGCACGCAATGCCACTGGGAGTAAATTTGGGGCACAAGTTGGGCGGCGGTTTTGTTCCACAAGCTTAGGCAACACCAAATAAATTAAACAATAGTAATAATAGATTGAAAATGTCACCACACAGTTCTTAATCTTTGTTTTGAGGAATGGAGGCTAGCCAACAAGCTTACACAGAAGGCAACAGGCACAATAATATCCCGACGGAGATGAGGATGAGAGATCGTCGTCAAAAGCTAAACCCTTCAACTCAAAAACTTCATCCTCCATCACCTACTATAAGAGACAACTTTTAACCATGCATTGAAAATGAAAGTCACAGTGAAATATATTTCGTCAAGGAAAACAATATTTCTTTGGAACTTCCACGAAGGCTTCTATTTGATTCAACAAATCACTACTACAAAGATGACTTGCATAAACGCATACTTTTTATCTAGAGATGGCTCTATCCAAAAATGTATCTAAAAAGGCCGTCCTAGAGATATCTTATTTTTACTAGGTACATTATTATCTCTATCGCACAAGAGTTGTGCAACCTAGGTACCAATCCTATCAAATATCTTAGCAAGCTAGAAATATAAGGGCACAACCTATGTACACAAATTAGATGCAAAAACTTAAGGGTCCGTTTGATTGGGCTTTTAGTTCGGCTTTTCGCCCCAAAAGCCAAGGGGTGCTTTTCGACACGGCTTTTTCAGAAGCAGCTGCTTTTTCGTAGTATATTTTGGAAAGTTGGTTGACCCTGCTTTTGGCTTCCTGCTTTTGAAAATGGATGGAATATAAAACTATTTCAGAGTTGTTTCAAGAGATATAAAGATAAGAGGTTTATTTATACTTATTTAATCAAATAACTTTTAGCTTTTCTATAGCTCACAACCCATAATAGCTTTCTCACAGCCCACAACCCATATAGTAGCTTTTCCCCACACGCCACGACCCAACCAAACACACCCTAAATGAGATGGAGATGCAAATTTTGGTCGATGTCACCATTATTTGTATCAAGGTATTGAATAAGCTCATGCTTCCCCCTAATCCTCATTATATTATTGGTGCCTCTCGCAAGGATGTCCTCACAAGAGCCAAGCTCCAGGTCGGGTAAATCTACGGATAGCCACAGGGCCTTCCCCACGCGTAAGTGGGTCTCGCGCGAGATGGCCTCTCTCATACCGCTCCTATTGTCTTCATTATTGAAGTTCTAGCCAAATCACCACGAGCTTTGTTCCCTCTGTTACACGATGGAGGGCACACCAACACAGTTGGTGTGGTCTTGCAAGACTATAAGCCTCTCCGATGAATAACAATGGTACGCTCAAGTGCAAACCTTACTAAACACTAGACCAAAATCTAGAGCAATTGCATTAGCAGTGGTCTAATTAGACTTAGCACTTTGCAAAGCACCTACACAATCACCTAATATTTTCATAAACACTTTTCGTGGCTAAAACATAAATGGATGAGCCTCAACTCTCTGTACACTTTCCTCAACTATAGCACACCTTTCTTAGCTAAATGGAGGGGGTATAAATAGCCCCAACTCTAAAAACTATCCGCTACAATCTTTTCTATGAGCATCAAATTGATTTGGTGATCCTAGGGAAGACACAATGGACTATATTAATGTGCCACTATTCATTTTAGTTCAGTGAGCACTAGATTAATTTATTAATCACCATACTAATTGGTGTGGCACTACATTAATCTACAACCCTATTTTGAACATGACACACTTTCGTATTTTGGATATGACTTTTAGCTCTGAACTCTGATTTTAATGATCTTGGACTTTTTGGAACTGATCTCATATCAATTTGAGCAGATTTAAAATCAGGTACAAGACCAATTCATCCACCTCTTTGTCTCGGCTTTAGTGGCCTCAATTTCATTTGTCTTTGCGTCTAGGATTCAACTTCTTAGTGTCTTAGATTTCCAGCATGTTTTGTGGGGCTTCAGCATGGCTTCTAATGTCTTGCTTG
Source organism: Microstegium vimineum (assembly GCA_022036555.1). Lineage (NCBI taxonomy): Eukaryota > Viridiplantae > Streptophyta > Magnoliopsida > Poales > Poaceae > Microstegium > Microstegium vimineum. The sequence continues at coordinate 10,772,861 of CM039138.1, read as the reverse complement.
AGTGGCTGATTAGTTCAATGTTCATGTTGCCTAATCCAAGACAACATTGCATCCATTTGAACTTAACCTTGTATGCTACAAAATGTTGTTGGTCCAAATGGTCATGTTGTTCATCAAACACCAAAATCAAACTTAGGGCAAGGTTCATTTTCCTAACTCTCTATTTTGAATCTCACTCAACCCACCACTTGATCTATCACTGACCACGCAATCTCATAAAGAGAGGTGTGGGAAGTGTCTCAGAAGGCTCTAAAATATCTCTAGGAAGCTCTGAAGTCAGCAACCCTCAAATGATAGGGCTTGGGGGTATATAAATACAACTCACTAAAAAAAGCCATTGGATTGCGTCAGTGTATACCACACTATACAATATGACTTGCCAAGCAAAGTTAATCCAAAAGTTTGGCCCAAAGCCCACTTGCAAACTTTGGAACTTCCAACTTCTGCAAAACTAAGAACACAATCTAAACACCACAAACCCTTGCACATACCAGATCATACGATATTTGCTCAATTGGTTCGTTATGCACACCCAAAGTGCATGACACTTTGACGACGTTAAAGATCACAACTAAAGTTTGTAGGGAGCATGCCAAAACTCTCTAAATGGTCCTTGTTCATATGGGATATCCTATAGCCATTGCCTCCAACTGACTTTGATTACCTCCGGGATGCAACCTTATAGGGGTACTACTAATCCATGCATATTCTTTATAATACTCCTTATCAACATTACTAACCAATATTAGGTAAAAAACATTACAGACCAATCCATCCATGTTTTTGGAATTCTTATGTATGGCTTTGACTACAAAGAAGTGAAGATTCCCATGTCTAGAACATTCATGTCAGGTGAATATCAAATCAGTTTGGAATACTGCTAATGCAAAGGCTCTATCATTTGCTAGTTAATGTGACAATGCATTATCTTGTTAAATATATATGGTTTTCCCAATATCCTCTCTTGGACATTTGCTACAACTACTTGAATAAAATGATCTACGCATGTCCATCAAAACCTTCATTGTTTTTGTGACCAATGTCCCCCTCTAGGTTGTTGTCACTTCTCCTTTTCGCTAGATCCTATGAAATTGAACATATCAATAGTTGTAACACCACTTTTAACTACCAAATAATTTGATAAAATGTTGCATAAGCTCTTACAAATAAGCATATCTCTACTTTGTTACAATTTCCTTCCTCATCATACCTAGGCTTTACAATAGCCGTAAGAAACAAGACTTTATCTATGAAACTTTTGTTTTGCACTATTCTTAATGGTTCGACAAAGGCAATGTAGAAGGTTTTGTTTTCTTAGTACCGTATATCACTTCTCATCAATGTGCATGATGTTATACATATCTTGAACTTCGAATCATTTTGCACTATTTGCACATCTATCATAGACATACAAAACAATATTCATTTTCTTTTATTTTGTTCCTTGAATGCCTTGTGCAACTTTGTTTTGATAAAATTAAGAGCTCCTATAAGATATCTATGGTAGTTCTTTGGTTTAATGGAATTGGTGTAACCTACTCCCTCGATTCCAAATTACAAAATGTTTTGGCTTTTCTAGACATGTAGATTTTGTTATACACCGATATACACTATGTCTAGATACAAAGTAAAAAAACAATGTATCTTAAAACGCTAAAAACAATGTATCTGATAGCATCACCATATTGTACAGTGATCCAGTGTTGATGAACAATACCACAACCATTTGTAATCACATAGGCTATCACCAACAACTTTCACCAATGATGGCCAAAATGTTCGGTGAAGGGCCGGGGAGGTTAGAACCAGTGGTAATGAACTTTTTCGAGTAGTAAGAACGTCATATAATTTAAAATGAATGAAGTAAGATAAATCAATATCAGCACTTTTGTAGCCATAGACGTTTGCTTTCTTTCAAACAAGACAATTTTAGTGCCCCATGCTTCTTTAAATTTTAAATGTTCCCTTCTTCTTATAGTATTGGTCTGTAATGGTTCATTGCTTTCATGATCTGCAAAAACCGCGACAATATATGATGCCTTTGAAAATATATAATCCAGTAAAAAAATATATACGATGCAAAATATTTGTCAATATAGAATGATCTGACTTTTTTCATGCAATCTTAGTACAAAAATATTGACTAAATCACTATTTTATTTTTCATGCGGTTACCTTTTCATCATCAATTGATGCTGCGAGCACGTCTTCATCTAATACATCATCGGCATCGTCATCTATATGTAGACAAACTAGACAAATGTGACATATTATACTCAAATGAGCAAGTACCACTACTAAAAAAACTTAAATGTAACCTTTCTAAAACCGCCTATGAGGCGGACAACAATATTAACCGCCTCGATTAATGTCTGCCATTAACTAAGGCGGTCGCTTTTTATTAACCAAGGTGGTTACAAGAAACCTCCTCAGTAAATCCATTAACCGAGGCGAGCATTTCTAATGCAACTACCTCGGTCATCCTAATGCAACTGTCTCGGTAAATCGATTAATAGAGATGGTCATTCTAACATAACCGCTTGAGCTAACATGCGATTAACCGAGGTGGTTGCCATATAATTCCTACCTCAGTGAAGCCTGAAATAAATTAAATACAAAATTTTGAAATTTCCAAATGTTCTTGGTTGAAGAAATGACCAAAATAAAAGTTTTCGATCTCAAAAAGTTAAACAACTTCATAGTTGAGAATTATTTTCATTCAAAATCATTTTGTGAAGAAAAACTACATTAGAATTTGTTATATTTGAAATTTGAATTTTTCAAATGGCCTCAAATGGAGAAAAAACCTAAACAAAAGTTGTAGATCTCAAAAAGTCATGCAATTTTGTAGTTGTCAGTTTTCTCATTTGAAATAATATAAGTGACGATAATTACATGTAAAGTTGGTAAATTTGAAATTTAAATTTTTGCAAACGGTCTCTATTGTAAAAATAACCTAAATAGAAGTTGTAGATCTCAAAAAGTTAAAGAACTTTGTAATTACAACATTTTCATTTGAATTCAATAAGTCTCAAACACTCAATTAAAATTCAGTTAATTATATATGAGGGGAAAACATATCTATTAGTGAGACAAGTGCCAAAGGTGTGGAGTGGTAAAACATGACTTGGACTCTTGGAGGTTGAGAGCGCACGGCGTATGTCTGACTGGTTAGGGCCTCCCGGGATTAAAAAATTTGATATTTTTTTACCCAAATTTAGAAATTTTAGAAAACGATTAATCGAGGCGGTAGCCAGATTAACCATGACCTTTCATCGGAGGTGGTTGCGTTTAACCGCGTCGATTAATCATTTATGAGCACTTCCGTTAAATTTTTTTAGTAGCGGCTACAAGAGAATTTAGATTCACCACATAATTGCACATTTAGGGTGCATTTGCTTGCGACTTGAGAGAAAAGTTTTTTAGATTCTTAGTAGAATCACTATAATCGCTGCCAAACACCATAAAAACAAACATTTTCAAGGAAAAACCCTTGAAACTGATTCTCATTTCAGTTCCCTTCTGCAGTTTATTGTGAAGTTTTTATTATGCCACTTGATTTAGGCACCGAGTAGTACCGGTGCCGTGGCTAGAGATAATTGACGGGAGGTAAAAAAAAAGGAATTCTGTATAGTTGCCATTTTTCTTTATACAATGAAACCGAGAGCATATTTTTTTAATCAGAATAATGACACAAATACTTATACATGTATACTCATTCCTATGAATATTTGATCATGCGAAATACCATGTCTGCATGTAGGATTTCAATAGGTTATACAATCAGGTCAGGATACGTACTTTTATTATACTCTATTTTAATTTGTCTTAGAATCACTAAAATACAGTGTATTAGGTTACTGTGACAGAGGGAGTAGTGTCTTAATTGGACTAGGAATAGAGATTAATGGTTGTGGTTTACACTTTCCTTATTATTAGTAGCAAATGTGTCCATACGTTGGAACGGAAGAAAAAAAATCGAACGCACAGATGAAAGTGCTTGTTGCATATATATATATATATATATATATATATGGTCTTTTCGAGTATTAAATTGGAGTAGTTCTTGATAGAGTCCATTGCTATTTTTTTTCTTTCTATTCTTTCTCCATAATATATGTCATTATTTTTTCATTACAAACCAAAAGAGTCCACGAAGGACTCCACTGCTATTCTTTTTTATTCTTATTCTATTTCCCTATGCGCTTCCATTGCTTTTTTTCCTATTTCTTCATGCACATCTTAGTGAAACGGGGAGATTCTATCACTGAATACATAACTATTCCTTTTTCTTTATATATATATTTTTTCTATTATATATCTACCACTATGAGTCATGTTAAAATATGATTCGTGTTAGAAAACAATTTTTTTTTGAAATGAATCGGCAAAAAAGTGTAACATATTTATCTTCCGGCACGAGTCATGTTGGAATAAGATTCGTATGGAAAGTCGGTTGTTTTCGATCGAGTTCAGATCACATACACGACATAATAGGTTTTGAAATCACACTTCGTATCATGCTAGACAAGAGATAAGCACATGTTATATATATAAGTCCGTACTGACTCTATTGTCCAGTAATTAGAGGGAGACCGACTAAGAAAACAGCTGAAATTTTACCTCTTTAGTATTAGGTATAGATTAAGTGGGGAGTTTTGTTGGGGATATTACCTCGGCATATCCCCAAGGACTTTATGGCCTGCCGACCAGACGACGGCCCAGCCCACGAGGCCTCGCAGCACGCGACCAACCTGTAGTGCTCGCCAAGAACTCCGAAAAAGCCTTGTTCGCCAAGAAGGATCCTTGTAGATAGACTCAGATCCCTTACCTAAAGGGACCGATCGTAATCTGTTAGGATATGGAAACTGTAACCCTGCTCCCCGGCTATATAAGGCGAGCAGGGACCCCCTCCAAAGCAATCTCTTAGATCCCTCATACAATCCTCTAGATCGCATCTACGGGTCTTGTAACCTAATACTCATATCAATCCAGCCACCAAAACACAGGACATAGGGTATTACGGCGATTTGCCAGTCCGAACCTGTCTAAATCGCCGTGTCTACGTTCTCTGTGTTACGTTTGATCGCCGTCGCCACACCTCCGCCTACAATCTACTACCGTGGGGTACCCCTAGGTAGACTGCGATGCATATTTCGTCGACAATTGACGCGCCAGGTAGGGTGTGTGTGCATCGACTCCATGGATCATCAAGCGGGTACCTTTCCCGGATCCATGGTCATCCCGGCGAGCGGGGCCACCCTCCAGATCGGATCTATGGTCTGGACCATTTACGACACCGTCTCTGTCTTGGAAACCGAGGAACCCGCGTGCTCCACTATGCTTAACCCTCCCTCAACCGAAGATCTAACCACCAGAATGACTCGAAGGGCTCCAGATCGCGCTGACCCCGACGACTCGGTGAGCGTTGCTGACCAGGTCGACGAAGACCTCGCTAACTGCCTCGACCTCATCGACACTGCTCACCGTCGACTCCGCTCCCGCGCGTCGTTCATCTGCAAGAAGTCCGCTCCGGAATCCTCACGGCGCCCCCTGGCGTCCGACCAGGCTGCTCCCAGCCCCGTGCGGAAGCGCCGACGCAACAACAACTATAAGGAAATCCTTGACGACCCCTGCCCTCTCCATGAACAAGGGAAGCACGCCATGCGGGAGTGCATTGCCATCAAAGACAAAGCAGACGCTAAGCGACCTGATAACGACAAACCAAAGGGAGATAAGACGGAAGCCCTAGACATCAGCTTCACAAGGGCCACGCACATCTTCCCTATATGTGGTAACGGTAAGCGCCGCCGAGCTTTTACTAACGACAACAACGTTCATGTCCCTCCCCCAGATTGGACAAAGCGCAGGATCGACTTCTCCAGGGACGACCACAAGATATGTCATGACTACCCTGGTCATTTCCCCTGGTCATCGTCACGGTCGTTTCAGACGGTCTCTTCAAAAAGGTACTCATCGACGGCGGCAGTTCACTCGACATCATCTTCCCAAGTACGCTCCGACAACTCAAGTTCCATAAAAGTAGCATCCAGCCGGCGAATTTCTCCCTCAATGGCGTAATTCCCGGTGAAAGCTCGAAGCCGTTAGGACAGATCACCCTCCCAGTACGGTTCGGGGTCTGATCGTTTACTACATGAAGAACTCATCAACTTCGTGGTCGCCAATTTCGATACTCCATACGACGCCATCCTTGGACGAACCGCACTCTCGAAGCTCATGGCAATACTGCACTACACCTACTTAGTGCTCAAGATACCAGCGCCACAAGGGGCCATCAACATCCACTCCGACCAACAGATCGCCTATGAGTGCGAGCAAGAGACGATCGAGGACGCGACCAGGCGGGAGTATCAACATGGTACTCAGGTTTGTTTATCGGAGGCGGCCAAACCCCGTGCGAAAGACTTCGACGTTACGGAGCCTCCGATCACACGTGCTTCGAAGAAATCCAGAGAGACGAAGACGGTGGCCCTGGTCGACAATGACCCCGAAAAGACCTCCGTAATCGGCGCCGTCCTCGACCCCGGACAGGAAAACACCCTCGTTGTTGATATTTGTTAACGCAAACAGAGAAATCACTTGGAAGTAATCCGCAAGCGCACGGATACAGGTGAGCACTTCACCCAGGAGATTATCCAGAGTATCGTAATTTATATTTCCACACGGAGAAAAGGTGTGTCTGACTAACCAATCTATGCTATGAACCTTTTGACTATTAACAAGGCGATCTAGATATGGGCGATTAAAGCAGATCACGACTGTAGTCTCGTTCTAGTCTAGATAAGATATGTGTTATTATTCTATTGGGGAGAACCGTCGTGAGAAGAGACACCTCAGAGAATGCTTATCACGCGGCCTATAAACCCTACCAGTAATTCTAATGGGATTGTGGGCTCCAAAGGTATCTACGAAATTGTCACTTTCCGAGCTACTACCACAGATCTGGCTAGACAGGGGATATCTATGAGTATCCTAGCCCAAACACCACGTTTACGCTAAAGACGATTACCCTACTCTCTACGCGAAGAGAATATAGTAAACTCACAAACCAAAGAATTAATAAACAGGGAACTTACTAGAATCAGAAGTCAAATTACCGAAGAAATCCTAGGAGCAAGCCTCGGGTTAGGAGTCTTGATCCCGTCGATACAAACTGAAGAAGAGACACCGACAGGCTGGGCTTCCTCCAATCCATTCCTCCACTCTAACTCTCTTAATCTAATCTCACATGTATGCTAAGCCCTAGAGAATAGATCCATAAGGGATCCTCTCTGGCGAATCCTCTCTGAAAAATATGTAAATGAATAATGGATTGCTCTTTGCCAGGGGCAGGGGTCCTCCTTATATAGCCCCCTCAAATGATCGTCAGCCGTCGGATCAAACCGACCTTAATGGATGGTGTAGATGTGATCTCAAAGGCAGTGGAGAGAGGCTCCACAAGGCAGAGGCCCATTGGTGCTTGACCTAGGGCGGCCGCCCCAGGGGGTAGGGCGGGCGCCCTGCCCCTAGGCCCGCTTGGCCTCTGGTTCCTTCCTGAGCCTTCTTCACCCTTCTAGAGTATTCTTTTTCATGCGGAGGTGTTATGTGTCTATGTAATCCTTACTTGTGGGCCTCTTTTGCTCTTTTGCAGTTGTCTCCCTACAGAAACAAATAAACACCAAAACTCGTGGAATTCTGTCAGTTAAAACCCTATGTTGACACTTAGAATTGATACTTAAGAGGTGTCAACAAGCTCCCCCATACTTAGGCTTTTACTCATCCTCGAGAAAAGGATGGTAAAAACATAAACTAAAGGTTTAGACATCAATAGTAAAAAGTTCCTTTTTATACCTGTACCGCGGGAGTTCTCTGTAGAGTCACCATAAAGCTATGAGTAATTGAGGAATAAAGTAGCTAGAAGTAGAGACCCTTCATCTATCAATCTTGTCACTTGGAGTTTTTGCATGTTTAACTTACTTCTTTCCTCTAGTTCTCTCAGATCACTTATGAATCTCGAAAAATGTAGGTAGATGTGGCATACTTACCTTGCATGCATTGCCTGGTCAAACCGGATCCGAGGAGAATAATGCCATACTCTTAGATCAAGACTTGTTGGTCAAATTTTATTATAATGTCATCTCTTGTTGGTGCATTGCTATTAGAGGAACCATGGGCTATCTTTGTATATATGTTTTTTTTTTGAGTGGGTGCATGAAGTACACCTAATTCTACTGCGAGGTTGTCGGACTTTTTGCCCATTTTTATTTCCTCGAATTTATTTATTTTTGCATAGCCCATGCCTCTAATGCAACACTACTTCTGAAGAGAGAATCTTTTGTGTTTGTAAAGTATGAATGAAGCCTTGACCTTCGGAGTATGATAAAATTCTAACAAGGATCCACACGATTCAGACAAACTCAATACAAAATAAGTAGCCTTTTGGCTTTGATTGGTAAGTGTGAAGCATATAGGAGATGGTAGTTATTTATTTTAAATAAATTCTCCAAGTGACAGAGATTATCAAGAATTAAGTTTTCATCTTCTACCATCTTATATTCCACAACGACTTAAGCAACATGGAGACTCTATCTTAATTCCCAACATTAGTAGGACTCTTAGGAAACTTCATATAGAGAGTCTATTCCATGAAGATGCTTTAAGGAAACATTTTATCATTTTAATTTATCATGTTTAGAGCATTTATTTATGGAAACTCAGTGCACGAATTGAAGTTTAGAGATGTGCATGAAAAAATGTAACGTACACGGTGCAAACCTGACCATGGTCGAAGGATGGAGCAGGAGGTGCTCAGCCCAGGGCGGGCGCCCTGGGTAGTGGGGCATCCGCCCAGCTTGGGTGGCCCCTCGGCCTCTGCTTCGGCGTGTGTGGTTGTTGCTCTGTTTGTTTCCGAATTTTGTGCTTGTTGCGGTTGAATCTGTTCGTCTCGTCATCGGGGGTCTCCCCCATACTTGTTTCTTATATTCTTCTGATAACAACACAGTGGAGACAAGCAAGGTACAAATATAATAGAAATGATCTTTATTTATTATTTATTATGAGGCATGTATACAAAGGGAAATGAATTAAACTAATCTTCTAGCTAATGGATCTAAACTATGCCTCATGAACTTCTTAACTCGCTATGGCATCTAGCGACATTCTAAAAACTTCATCTTCTTCTTAAGCTCATCTACATCGCGCCTAAGGTCACCTACTGAGGTGTTCAGGTTCATGACCTGCCTAGTGTAGAAGTCTAGCGAGCTTTGTAGATTGATGATCGTGTCATCTCTAGCATAGAAGTCTTTTTCTAAATCTGCTACAGTCTTGCGGCGTTTGGGAGGTTACTCGAAGGAGTTGAGGGAGTGCTTAGGGGCTTCCTATGGTGGTACGAATTTGACTTTGGATGCCTGGATTCCCTCGAAGTAGGGTCATTCCTCCTCGATGGTGTACTTGATGTGGTTGAGCTCTCCATTTTGATGGGTCTTCACTCCTACGACCCTCTCCTTGGGTCGTGGCGGAAGAACCTTGGTGCCGGCAGGCACCTCGATGATGGCCTCTTATTTTGGCCCCTTGAGTAGGAGTGGTTGCGGTGGTGCAACAAGGACAGGCTGCGCGTAGAAAGATTTGCTATAGCGCTGCTGCTTTGGTGGAATGGTGGCTAGCGGGAGCTCATCGTGGACTAAGACTAACGCCTTGGAATCTGGGTCTTCTTCTGGGAGCTGGTTGAGGTTGGATCCGTAGGGGACCATCTTCCTATCGGCGTTGCTGTTGTTGGCAATTGGAGCAAAGAGATCTAGCGAGCTTCTAAGCAAGTTCTAAGGGAAAGATTGAATGACGATGATGGCTAACATCAGGGGTTGTTTATATAGGGGTGGAAAATAGCCTCTAGAAGCATATACAGAGCAAATCTCGCGAGGAAATGGTTGGATAAGTGTTCTGCAAGGTTTATCGGATAAGAGAGGATAGAAAGTTTGGGAGTGCAAAAGGCGGCGGCGAGAGGTGATAGGGGTGGGGCGGCCGCCCTACACCCTAGGGCGCCCGCCCTGGCTATGTGGGCTCTGCCGAGCTCCTTCCGCGCACTCGTTTCTAGAAGGTTCTCTATACCGAAAAACATATGCATGACCCAGAAATGTAAAGATAAAGTGATTGGGCCTTAAAATTCACTTAGAAGGTAAAAGTTAATTACGTCTATCTCTTCTAATTCTTCATTAGGCTCTAGAAGTATTTTGAGACGTTGACCATTTACCTTGAATAACGTACCTTCGTCATTTTGAAGTGTGATTGCTCCGTGGGATGATGAATTGATTACCTTATATGGTCCTTCCCATTTGCTTCGTAGCTTTCCGTGTCCGAAGAGCTTCACCCTGGAATTAAAAAGTAATACCTTATCTCTTGGTGTGAACTCCTTCTTGATCTTCTTGTCATGCCATCGTTTAACTCTTTCTTTGTAGATCTTTGAATTGTGATATGCTTTTTCTCTCCACTCCTCCAATTCTGATAATTGCATTTGTCGATTCTCTCCAGCGGCATCAAAGTTCATATTCCATCTTTTTATAGCCTACTGTGCCTTGAACTCTAGTTCAACAGGTAGGTGACAAGTCTTCCCATATACGAGTTGATATGGAGATATTCCAAATGGGGTTTTGTATGCAGTCCGGTATGCCCAGAGTGCATCGGGTAACTTGTCCTTCCATGCTGTTCCCATTTCATTGTCTTCTGAAGAATATTCTTGATCTATTTGTTTGAGGTTTCTGCTTGGCCACTTGTCTGAGGATGATAAGGTGTAGCGACGTTGTGGCGGATCCCATGTCTCGCTAAGTACTGTTCAAAACGTTTGTCGATGAAATGTGATCCTCCATCACTTATCACTATTCTGGGGACTCCAAATCTTGGAAAGATAGTTTCTTCAAACATCCTCTTTGAGTTCACGTTGTCGGCATGTTTGCAAGGTAATGCTTCTACCCACTTGGAGACGTAGTCAACTGCCACCAAGATATACTCATATTTCTTTGATGGGGGGAATGGTCCCATGTAGTCGATTCCCCAAACATCAAAGAGTTATGTCTGCAAATTGCTGGTGAGTGGCATCCCTTGAGTTTATGTTGCCGTGTCTTTGACATGGCCCGCATCTTCTGATAAATTCTCTGGTGTCTTCATACATTGCTGGCCAATAGAATCCACACTGCCAAATTTTTGCATGTGTGCGGAATGCTCCATAATGACCTCCGTATGGTGATGCGTGGCATCTTTCAATGATCTTCATTCCTTCTTCAATAGTTACACATCTCCTAAGTAAGCCATCAGAGCATACTCGGAAGAGGTATGGCTCATCCCATATGTGTGAACGACTCTCTTGAATAAGCTTTCTTTTGTTTCCTCCTGGTGGTATTGTGGACGCCGTTTTTTGTACGGGTCAATATTAAACCAAGTGTGTTGATCGGCAAAGGGGTAATTGTTGTTCCTCATCGGCATCAAGATGCTGCTGGTCTAATTACCGATGGAAGTAGAGGAAATCGCCGATGGTGAATCTGATGGAAGAAGCGTCAAGGGAGAAAGAAGATATGTTTGCCGATAAGGAGGTATTTCCGATGGATACAGGTTGATGTGGCTGATGTCAGCAGGAAGTTGCCGATGGCAATAGAAGGAAATTGTTGATTGAGGGAATCTGCCGATGGAAAGTTTCATCGTAAGGGAGACGGATAAGGAAACTGGCGGTTTTATGCTACTATTATTGTTTTAGTTTGAGTCCAACTCTTGTGCGAGTCGTTTTATTTCCTTAAAAATAGGAGTTTTGTTTAGGTATGAGTCGTGTCCATGTATAACTCATTTTACTGGAGTATAAATATGTACCCAGGGCGGTGTAAATCAATCAAAATACAAATCTATTACTTTTTATCTACTTTTCCAGCATCTACTTTTATTGCATTAGTTCTAGTTTATTCACGAGTTCTTATGATCTCGACGGGATGCATCTACAAGAGCTCCGTCTACCTCGCGAGTTCCACTTTTTGAGCAATCTGAGCCTTGACGTCCGGGCGCATCGCCGTCGTCTTGTTCATTGTTGTTCTAGTTATCGTCCTTGTCGATTAACTAGTCAAATCGACTGGCACACCTTGGAAATCGAGTTCAGGTATAATCCTGAGGTGTTCACAGATTCGACGCTTTTTGTGTCAACACCTCTTTTTGCACACCCGGTGGGACACTAGATACATCTTTGATCACGATCATGGTTGATTCTACTGATGTCAATCCGAAGAATGTCATTGAGGTCTCTGAGGCTGATCTGAAAGATGATCAAAAGCAGATCATGGAGAAGGCTATGGAGGAGTACAAGCAGTTGTATCTGAAGTCCTTCAGCCTAAGCAGGAGTGGCGAAGCTATCCAGAAGCACGATCCGCCGTTGCCGCGGCAGGTCACTTTCGATGCCAATCCTGGTAAATTGCAAGAGATGGTTAATTCTGCATTAAATCAAGCATTAATTAGCCACTCTACGGTGTTATCCAATACTGTATACAATGCTGTTATGCAATCTTTCAAAGAAGGGCAGACACCCCATTATGTTGGTCCGACGTATCATCAACCTGGATCGGCATCTACTGTGACTCCATCGGCGGTCCCAGCGGCATCTTCCCAGCCTACGAAGCCATCTGCCGGTGAAGTTACTCCACCAAGATCAAGCCCTATGAGCGTCGTTCGGCTAAGTACAGATCCGATAGCATCGGAGATGTCAGGACCCATGATCCAGAGTCAACCAATTCCTGCTAGCTGGTGGGGATACGGTATGCCTCCAAATTCGTCTGCCGATGCTAAGATGATCCAAGGTGACAATGCGGCGGGGAATGCCCCTATGGAATCAGCAATATCAGCACAACCGATGAGTCCAGTGATGCATTATGCCACGTCTTCTCCAAACGTGCAGTTGCCGACAGGGAATCTTCAGATGGTGGTACCTAAGATGCCTTATGGGCAACCTGCTTTGCCGATGCAACAAGATTTAGCAGTGGTAAACCATCCCATGATTGATGAATCATCAAACTGGGGTATCAGTGCACCAAGGAGGCCAATTTATCGATTATTCGAGGGTGCAGGAGCAGCAAGCGCCGGGTAACCATCAATTATCGACAAATCATATGCCGATAACTTATAATCCTGCATGGACTAATCCAATTCAACAACAGGTGGTGCAACCTGGACACCAACTAGCAGGAGCGCAGCAGTACCACTACCTGACGAATACTCTGAATGAAACATCGGTGTATTGACCGATGAATATCATGTCGCAGTATACCCCAGTGGGTGCTCAAGGTCATACATCGGTAAATCAACCGGTGCATAATATTTAGCAAGGTGGTGCTGCGCCCGTACCAATCGGATCAGCTTATTTGCCGCAAAGGCAAGAAGGGGCGTATCCACTATTCTAGCCGGTTAATGTCCAACTGACCTATCGACAGGATCATGATACGTATTGGGCCAATAAAATCGCCGAAGTGATGAAAGAGCAGTTCGACATCAAGCCTAAGCTCAATACGTACTCCTATCGGACGCCGTACCCTCAGGCATCTGACTTGATCCATCTCTCGAATCGGTACAAGGTGCCATATTTCATGAAGTTTTCCGGCCAAGATGACACGTCAACAATGGAGCACATCAACCGCTTCATTATTCAATGTGGAGAGGCAACTAGCAGGGATGAACTGAGGGTAAGATTGTTTTCATCGTCTTTATCTGGATCGACGTTTACATGGTTTATCTCGCTTCCTCCAAAACTCTGTGATTACTTGGGCCGATCTGGAGAAGCAGTTTCACAAGTATTTCTTCTCTGGCGTTCATGAGAAGAGGATTACCGATTTGGTCAAGCTGAAACAACGTAATGATGAATCGGTAGAAAGCTTCGTCCAAAGGCTTCGGAACGTGAAGAATAAATGCTACAACTTAGTGCTGGATGATCGGCAATTGGCAGATTTGGCTTTCCAGGGGTTGCTACCGCACATCAAGGACAAGTAAGCATCTCAAGAGTTCGAAATCCTGAGTCATCTCGTGCAGAGAGTTGCCGATCAGGAAGTTAAAGCTTTCGAGCCTAGGAAAACTTGGAACAAGAAGGTATCCTTCATTGAGCAAGAGGAAGATTCTGAGTCAGGTGAAGGGACGGATATCGGCGTTGCTAAGTGGGTGAAGGATAAGAAGCCGATATCATGTCCATTTGGTCAGAAGGAGGCTGAAAGATTCGCTTTTGATACTGCTAAAGCTGATAGGATATTTGATCTGTTGCTTCAAGAAGGGCGGATTAAGCTGGCGCCTAATCAAGTGATTCCATCAGCTGAAGAACTTAGGAGGAGAGGTACTGTAAGTGGCATGATGCAACCTCACACAGTACCAATGATTGCAAAGTCTTTAGGCAGCAGTTGCAGTCAGAAATTGAATCTGAGCGAATCAAGTTTGAAAATTCTAAAGCTCAGAGGCCGATGAAAATTGACCAGCATCTGTTTCCAAATAATATGGTGGAAACTAGCGGGAAAGTCAAAGTACTGACATCGGAAGTGGCCCAGAAAAATGCGTCGGTAGACCCTGAACATCAAATAACTATGCATGATGTAAAAGGGAAGAAGCTTGCCGACAAAAGAAGAGGTAAAAGAACTGCCGATGAAAGCAGCGGCTCCACGGGGCCTCAGAGACGTGCGTCATATGGTGTTGTAATTACGCATAGAAGACCGCGGCCAGAGTATGAGCGTTCGCAAGAAGAACAACATCGGCGGCGGGAAGAAGAGAAACGCCATGAGTGGTATCGGCATAAAGATCATTGGAAGTGCCCCTTCTTCATCTACTGTTGGGAAGAAGGCATCAAGTTGCCCACTGCCGATAATTGTCCTGAATGCAATGGGTACTATCCCGCCGATCGGTCAGAAAAGAAGTCTCGCTTTGAAGGTCAAGGATCAAGCTATGCTAGGACGATCAGAGGAAAAGAATCAGTACATGATCGGCTGGGGGCAAGCTCAGTGTGCACGACAGGTTCGGCAAGCGTGTTCATCAAGAGAAGCTTGAAGAAATGGCTGATGCAAGAGTACCCAATGAAGAGATATTCTCTAGAGATCTGATCATAAGGGGTAATACAAGCCGACATAGTGAAAAACAATACCAACCTGTTTGGAAGACCAAGCTTCCTCAATGGTGTCCCAAAGGCCTGACAAAAACTCAGAGAAGGAGGATCCAGCGTGAATGCAAGAATTATCTATGTTATGGTGAAAACCCTTCGAAAGGAGAACCTCCAGTTTGGGAGTGGAGGACAAAATACCAGGAAAAGAGTTCATTGACATAAGTCAACATGGTTGTTATGTTGCCGATGGAATTTATGGCACCTACTGATGCTGAGGAGGAAGCTACTGATATGGCTCAGCTAGTGCTAGATCCACTGACAGCTGTCTTTGAAAAGCCTATCGATGATGAAAGGCAGCATCTAAGAGCCTTGTTTGTCAAGGGCAAAGTCGATGGGCAACCAGTGTCAAAGATGCTAGTCGATGGTGGAGCGTCGATTAATATAATGCTGTATGTCATGTTCAGGAAGCTTGGAAAAGGTGACCAAGAATTAGTCAAGACGGACATGAAGCTGAAAGATTTTGAGGGCAATGTGTCACCAGCTATGGGAGCCGTATGTGTCAATTTGACCATTGGTAGCAAAACTTTGCCGAAACCATTTTTCGTGATCAACGGTAAAGGTACCTACAATTTGCTCTTGGGAAGGGATTGGATCCATGCCAATTGTTGTATTCCTTCCACGATGCATCAAAGTCTCATACAATGGGTTGGAGACAAGATTGAAGTCGTACGAAGTGAGGCTCTGTCAATTGTTGCATCAGCAGAATCGGAAACCTATGAGCAGACCAAGTGCATATCTGGTGAGGCTTGGGAAACAGAATTCCTCAAAGTGGTCGATTACCAGATTACACCGATCCAAGCAGTTGGTTCTGAAGAAGAGGTTTAATGGGTCAGTTCGCCGATGATGGAAAACTTGGACAGGGGTTCACATCAGCCGATGATTTGCTAGAAATAGACATCGGCGACGGTGGCAAGCCTAGGCCAACTTTTATTAGTGCTAAGTTAGATTCCCAATGTAAGCAACAGTTGAGTGATTTGTTAAAATAATATAAAGATTGTTTTGCTTGGGATTATACCGAGATGCCTTCTTTAGACCGATCAATAGTTGAACATCGGTTACCTATTAAGTCGGGATTTCAACCACATCGGCAACCAGCACGCCGATGCAATCCTACTGTGTTACCCAATATTAAAGCTGAGATTACAAAGTTAATCGAAGCCAGATTTATTCGGCAATGCTGATATGCTGAATGGATTTCTAATGTGGTTCCTGTATATAAAAAGAATGGAAAACTTCGTGTTTGTATTGATTTCAGGAATCTCAATAAAGCTACGCCGATGGACGGCTATCCCATGCCCGTTGCTGATCTGCTAGTTGATGCTTCTGCTGGACATCAAATTATCAGTTTTATGGATGGTAATGCTGGATATAATCAAATATTCATGACTGAAGAAGATATATCCAAAACTGCTTTTAGGTGTCGAGGTCATGTCGGTTTGTTTGAGTGGGTCGTAATGACTTTTAGGTTGAAGAACGCTGGTGCTACTTATCAAAGAGCGATGAATTTTATTTTTCATAAGTACATCGGCACATTGGTCGAAATCTATATTGACGATGTGGTGGTCAAGTCCGGAGACTTTAAGAAGCATCTCACCGATTTGTGGAAGATTCTACAATGCACAAGGGAGCATGGGCTAAAGATGAATCCAAATAAGTGCGCGTTTGGCGTATCGGCGGGTCAGTTTCTGGGGTTCATGGTGCATCAGAGGGGCATAGAGATCGACAGCAAATCCATTGACGCAATTAACAAAGTAGTTGCTCCTACAAACAAGACTGAGTTGCAATCTTTGATCGACAAGATTAATTTTATTAGAAGATTTATATATAACTTTTCTGAGAAGATTAAGTCTTTTAGCCCATTGCTGAAGCTAAAGACCGGTCAGGAGTTTGTATGGGGAAAAGAGCAGCAATCGGCCTTGGAAGAAATTAAGAACTATCTAGAGAAACCTTTCAGATTATATTTGTCTGCCGATGATGGCATTATCGCATCAGCCTTGATTCAGGAATTTGATGGGAAAGAACGTGTGATTTATTATTTGAGTAGAATGCTGGTGGACGCTGAAACTAGGTATTCAGCCGTTGAGAAATTGTGCTTGTGTTTGTACTTCTCTTTTACCAAGTTAAGACATTATTTGCTATCGACCGAATGTACTGTCATATGCAAAGACGATGTGGTCAAGTATATGATGTCGATGCCGATATTAAGTGGGAGGATCGGCAAATGGATTTTGGTGCTGTCGGAATTTGATCTGAGGTATGAATCAACTAAGGCAGTTAAAGGGCAGGTGATGGCTGATTTTGTTACTCAGCATTGTGGTACACTAAATTCCGTAGAAATTGCTCCTTGGACTTTGTTCTTTGATGGTTCCACATGTAAGGAGGGAGCAGGTATCGGCGTTATCTTAGTTTGACCCCGAGGGAAAAAGTATGAAATCTCATTGCCGATTGTTGCTACTTCGACGAATAATCAGGCTGAGTACTAGGCGTTACTGAAGGGGTTGGAGTTGCTCAGGGAAGTGCGTGCAGATGCCGTGGAAATCTTTGCCGATTCTATGTTAATAGTCAATCAATTGATTGGAACATATGAATACCGGAGTGATATTTTAATTGCATATCATGGGAAGTGTTTGCAGTTATTAAAGGAATTTAAAGAATATTGTCTTGAGCACATTCCCAGGTTGCATAATGAAGAAGCCAATCGATTGGCGCAACATGCTTCGGGGTATCAGCCGATTCAAGAGGTAATGACATCGGTAATGGTTGCCGATGACCGGAGAAAAGAGATTGCCGATTACTTAAGAGATCCGTCTAGGAAAGTTGAAAGACATTTGAGGTTTCAGGCTACCAAGTATGTACTCCTTGATGATGAGTTGTATTATCATACAATTGATGGAGTTTTACTCAGATGCCTTAATGGAGAGGAATCGAAGAGGTTGATGGGTGAAATTCATGAAGGGGTATGTGGAGCGCACCAATCGACATTCAAGATGAAATGGATGATTAGGAGAAATGGATATTATTGGCCAACAATTCTTGAGGATTGTTTTGAGTACTTCAAAGGGTGTCAAGATTCTCAGAAGTTCGGTAATGTTCAGAGGGCACCCGCGTCGGCAATGAATCCTATAATCAAGCCTTGGCCGTTAAGAGGATGGGCCATTGATCTCATCAGCCAAATTTACCCACCATCGAGCAAGGGGCATAAATTTATACTTGTTGCTACTGATTATTTCACAAAGTGGGTTGAAGCTATTCCTTTGAAGAATGTGACATCGGCAAACATGATAGATTTCGTGAAGGAACATATTGTTTACCGATTCGGGATTCCTCAGACTATCACAACTGATCAAGGGACCATGTTTACGTCGGGGGAGTTTGATGAATTTGTTATCGGTATGGGGTTCAAAGTGTTGAATTCTTCTCCTTATTATGCTCAAGCTAATGGTCAGGCTGAAGCAACTAATAAGGGGATAATTAAGCTTATCAAGCGCAAGATTGAGGAGAACCCTAGGAGGTGGCATACAGTACTGAATGAAGCTTTGTGGTCGTATCGGATGGCGTGTCATGGTGCTACTAAGGTTTCGCCATATCAGTTGGTATACGGACATGATGCTGTCCTACCTTGGGAAATTAAAACTGGTTCTAGACGATTGTTTTCCCAAGACCAATTAGCGGCCGATGAGTATGATATCCTTATGAAGGATGAGTTAGAAGACCTAGCGGGTCATCGGCTAAGAGCTCTAATCAGTATCGAGGAAAACAAGAAAAGGGTTGCTAGGTGGTATAACAAGAAGGTGTAAAAGAATTCGCCGATGATGATTTAGTGTGGAAATTGATTTTACCGATTGAGACTAAAAGTTCGAAGTTTGGGAAGTGGTCTCCTAATTGGGAAAGCCCTTTTCGGATAAATCAGTCTGTTTCTGGCAATGCTTATATTTTGGAAACTCTCGAAGGAGTTGCATTTTTCAGAGCAATAAATGGTAAATATTTGAAGAAATATTATCCTAGTATCTGGATGGATGTATGAAATGATGTAAATATGAATACCGATGATAGGGTTACCGTACAAACCATCAGTAGAAAAGCGTTCATATTACATTACAGGAGGGCCAGTTGTCAGGTTCAAATATAACAAATTACAACAAGGATTGGATAGATGAAATCGTACGGAGGCGAACTTGGTCAGCTTCTTCTATTTCCTTGGCATCGTCATTGGCAGTGCCTTCAACTGGCTTGATTTTTCTCCTCAGCAGGAGAGCTTCACGAGCACAAGTATCCCTCTCTTGTTGCAGAACCTTAGTAGCTATGGGGAGTTGAGTTTTCTTCTGGTTAGCTGAGTCTAAAGCTGCATCTACTTTCTTCAGCTCAGCTAACAGTTCTTTCTGTGCCAATAGACGAGTAATCTCTTGTTCAAGCGCACTGCTAGAGGCTTCAAGACGGCCGATGTCTTTGTGTTTGTCGTCTGCAGTTTGCTTAAACTTGAGTATTTCTTCTTCAAGTTTTGCTTGAGCGGCTCTATCGGCAATACGTCGTGAAGCCCTTTGGTATTGCAGTTGCCGACTCTCGAGAAATGCCGCTTGGAAGAGCAACTCTTCAATATCGGTAGACAATTGATCTTGAATTTCTCTGAAAGCTACCCTTACTACACTAGAGTCTTGGACTAGTTGAGGTGTATTTTGTTGCAGTAAGAGTATCAGTGCTTTAAGTTTGGATTTTGCTTCTGCCGATAGAACCACTAGAGCTTAAGCAAGGCTTTCTCCTTCTTCATCGTCATCTGGGACGTTGACGGCAAAGGAGAATAAGCTATTGGGAGAGTCTTGGGCCTGAAAAGAGAAGGATTAAGGTTTGTCGGCTGCAAGCTTGTGTCATGCAACATTGTAATAAATGTTTGATTTACCTATTTGAGAGCGGTCTCTCACCTCGGGCTTGACTGAGTGGTTGGCATAGACGTGTCTGGAAGATCGGCAATAGTTGCCAATGAACTTGCCTCGGTAGGATGAGCAGTTGGCGCTGGTATCGATGCCGATGTTGTTTCTGTTGTTGTAGCTATCTCTTGCGGTGATGGTACTGTCCCTTGGTCAGGAATCTCAGCCTGTGATTGCTCAGGGATGGGCATCGATGCTGTTTCTGTCGTTGCGGTTATCTCTTGTGATGATGGTACTGTCCCTTGGTTAAGGATCTCAGCATGTGATTGCTCAGGGATGGGCGCCGATGCTGGCTCCAGTATTGGTGTATCGGCAGGATCTTGAGGAGATGCAGCCAGTAATGTGCTTGGAGCTGATGGCTTTGGGCGTTTCGGTTTGGGAGCAGCACTTGATGAGCCTCAGCGTTTTGGCTGTTGCACTTGGGGGACATCGGTAGTTTGAGCCGTAGGAGTTTGCATACTTGGAACGACTACTGATGAACTTGTCTGCTGTAGAAGAGAATTTGGTGCAAATTGAGTAAAGATTGTCGATTAGATATATTATAATCGACATGAATAAATGAAGATTTGTTACCGTGAAAGCTTGCGCCAAGGCAGCGGCAGCAGTGGCAGCGTCATCGGTTGACAATGGTTTAGACCTGATGGTAACCTTAGGAATTGCCTTGTGATGCATGAGGGAAGATAATGAAGGGGCCTTGCTGCCGATTATTGATGTAGGATTCATCGGTCGCAAGTTGAAATGTTTGCCGCTCTTGCTCTTTTTGGGGATCAAATCATTAACCTGTTGATAGAGGGTTAGTTACCGATACATTTAAAAAGTTAACGAAGTAGTATCGGAAATAAGCTTACCACGTCGTCGGGTATGACATGATCAGTATCAATCAAGTACTGATAGTAGTGTGATGATGGAGCAAATAGTTGGTCCTTCCACTCTTGCCACCAGGACTTGTATGATTCAGTGATGAAGGATGTCGGTGCCCAAGAAGATAAGTCGATGTTGGCTATATCGGCATGAGGAGAGAGAGTGACAATTTTATTCCAATCCATAGCACTAGAGATAACCTCTCTTGGTTTAATCACATTGACATAGCTGAGTTTGATCGGCAATTGACCGAATGCTAGCTATCTTGCCGCTGCCGATGGATGATAGAACTTGTAAGATGGATGAGAATTCTTCCTGGTCCCAACGACGTTAACTGGAATAGCCCGGGGAATGAGGGTAGCCTTCATGATTGCTTCGTTTTGTGGTATATTCCCATCGGTAAGGTTGAAAGAGAGTGGGAATTGGTTGTCTTCATCGACATAAGGCCACCAGACTCGTTCTGCAGCAGGGATTCCGCAGTAGAGCCTCTGGAAGAACATGCCGAATTGATCAACATTGGCATCGGTTCCTGGTAGCACTATCATGACTTCCCTAAAATTGAGTGGGGAATGGGTTGCTGATTCATCATCATCAAAGACATAATCTTCAGATATATCTCTTGGGAACTATTGGCTAAACAAATCGAATTGGAGACATTTGTGCATTTGGGCATTCAGCCATAAGTTGATGAACCACCAAGGAACTTCAAGGTTGCCGATGGGCTCACCTAGTAATAATTTTCCCGATACTTGGTGTAGGAGCCGATAAACTGAACCGAGGAGGTATCTGCCAAGGGGAAATCCTCCATCGGCCAAAAGCTCTGCTGCAGGGAGATACATGTTGGTGGGTCCGACTGTTCTGCCACAAAAAACGAACTTCTCCAACCACATGTTAAGGAAGGTGGCATGCTCCCTTGGAGCTACCGATCCAGTCTTCTGATACTCTTGGATGTATCCGGTCCAACCAACGATGTTACGGGTACTTACCCGATGTTCAGACTTCCTGCGGAAGAGAGTGGCAGGATCGGCAGAAGAAACATCGAGGCCAGTAAGCATGTGTACATCGGCAAGTGTAGGGGTGGCTGGTCCATGTCTGAATAAAAATGTGTTCATTGTATCGGATCAGAAATAAGGAGCCGCAATCATCATATTTTCATTCTTGGCCATATCAGCAATGGACAATCTGATGCATTGGTCGATGTTGTGCTGTGACCAATAGAGTTGTTGTGATCTAGCTATCCTGAGGTACCAGTTCTTCCACCCTTTGGTAGGTTTGGGCCAAGAGCGAAAGGTGTCCGTCCATAACCCTAGATCGAAATGCTCGGATCTAAAAGGGATGCGGTTGGTCTCTGTGTTGATAAGGTTGATCGGATCGGTATTCCCCATTGGGCCCAAACAGCAGAGATGTTCTCGATCGGTAGGGATCACTATTTTGTTGCGTATTTCCTAGATCCAGAAAGCGAAGGAAGAAAGAGAGAAGGGATTGTAAAACAATGCGGAAGGATAAAATTGCAGTATAGCCAGCGAGGAAAGAAGAAAGATTACCGCAAGAGCAGTGAAGTTGATCGCCATTGAAGCAGATTCTTCTAAGGGGTTGCGCCTCCTGAATGAGAGAAGAAGCCGCCGGTGATTGCTGGAGTGTTCTTCGGAGATGATGTTGGAATGAAGATGAAAATGTGAGCTCGGGGTGAGAAGGAGAACGGACGGTAATCTTTATAGGCCTAGGTCAAGGGGTATTTTTGAGTTTTCTTTTTACTGAGTAGAGATATGGAAGGATATTGCGATGAATTTGCGCGGTGATCGAGGGATTGTAACTACTGGCGCTTCGGTTGCAGGAGTTGTTGGTAATTTGCGATGATGGTGCGCGGCAATCGAAATAATGGCATAGGCATTTTTGGAGGGAAAGATTACAATAGAGCAAATTTTGGCGTATAAGATATTTTATACTCCGAAATTGGGGGGCATGTGTTGACGCCGTTTTTTGTATGGGTCAATATTAAACCAAGTGTGTTGATCGGCAAAGGGGTAATTGCTGTTCCTCATCGGCATCAAGATGTTGCTGGTCTAATTACCGATGGAAGCAGAGGAAATCGCCGATGGTGAATCTGATGGAAGAAGTGTCAAGGGAGAAAGAAGATATGTTTGCCGATAAGGAGGTATTGCCGATGGATATAGGTTGATGTGGCTGACGTCAGCAGGAAGTTGCCGATGGCAATAGAAGGAAATTGCGGATTGAGGGAATCTGCCGATGGAAAGTTTCATCGTAAGGGAGACGGATAAGGAAACTGACGATTTTATGCTAGTATTATTGTTTTAGTTTGAGTCCTACTCTCGCACGAGTCATTTTATTTCCTTAAAAATAGGAGTTTTGTTTAGGTATGAGTCGTGCCCATGTATAACTCCTTTTACCGGAGTATAAATATGTACCCAGTGCGGTGTAAATCAATCAATCAATCAAAATACAAATCTATTACTTTTTATCTACTTTTCCAGCATCTACTTTTATTGCATTAGTTCTAGTTTATTCACAAGTTCTTACTATCTCGACGGGCTACATCTACTAGACCTTCGTCTACCTCACGAGTTCCGCTTTTTGAGCAATCTGAGCCTTGACTTCCGGGCGCATCACCGTCATCTTGTTCATCGTTGTTCTAGTTATCGTCCTTGTCGATTAACTGGTCAAATCGACTGGCACACCTTGGAAATCGAGTTCAGGTATAAGACCGAGGTGTTCACAGATCCGACGCTTTTTGTGTCAACAGTTATGTATCCTGAAACCATAAAATTAACAATATCTGCATACCAGGGGTCGGATCTGTTGATTCCGTCGAGCATGTCGTCCTGGAGTGAATCATCAATGGGTAGTTCTTGCGGATTCTCAAAATACATTCTAGACAAGTGATCTGCAACACGGTTATCTACTCCCCTTTTATCTTTTATTTCTAAGTCCAACTCTTGGAGCAGCAGGATCCATCTTATTAAACAAGGTTTAGCATCTTTTTTAGTGAGCAGATATTTTAAAGCAGCATGATCAGAGTAAACAATTACTTTTGCTCCTACTAAATAAGATCTAAATTTGTCTATAGTGAAAACAACAACCAAGAGCTCTTTTTCAGTGGTTGCATAATTAAGTTGAGGTCATGTCAAAGTTTTACTAGCATAAGCTATTGCATGATGCTTCTTATCTTTAGTTTGTCCCAAAACTGCCCCCACAGCATAATCACTGGCATCACACATAATTTCTGTTGACACAAAAAGCGTCAGGATCTGCGAACACCTCGGGCTTATACCCGAAATTCGATATCCGGAGGCGTGCCAGTCGATTTGACCAGTTAATCAACAAGGACGATAACTAGAACAAGATTCAATCTAGACAACGGCGATGCGCCCAGATGCTGAGATGGAGGCTTGATCAGGATAACTAGAGCAGAGCTGAACGAGACAACAGCGATGCGCCCGGATGTCAAAGCTCAGAGGTACTCCCACGCGGAACTTACAAGGGTTTGACGGAGATCAAGGTGATGCAGCCCATCGAAGCTTGAAGAACTCGTTGATAAACTAAGACTAATGCAATAAAGGGTAAATTGCGATAAAAGTAGAATAAGAATAAATTGGTTTGTTTTTGATATGATTGATATTTACACGCAGCCCTTGGGCACGTATTTATACTCCTGCATGGAGAGTTGTACAAAGACACGACTAGTATCTTTCCTAAAACAAACTCCTAACTTTAAGGAAACTGACTCGCGCAGGAGTCGGATCTAAAATAACAATATTATTTTCCTAAACAAACACACCTATTTTAAAGGAAAACAAACGACTCATGCAAGAGTCGGACTTAAACTGCTACAATAATACTGGTATAAAATCACCAGTTTCCTTATGTCTTTCCCTCGATGAAAACTTTCCATTGGCAGATCCCTTCAATCCGCGACTTCCTTCTTTGGCCACCGGTAATCTTCTGCTGACATCAAGCGCTAAGTCACCCTGTGCTCATCGGCACCCCATACCCATCGGCATTGGCAATACTTCCCGATCGACAACCTTGTACTGGTAACTTATCTTCACCAATCAATCCCTATCAGCAATCGACATCGGCAACATCGGCAATCGGCTTCTATAATTCTGGTGACAACCATTCAACTCCTATCAGCAACATCCGAAACCTCCAGCTTCCATCGGCAACACACTTAGTCTTCTCACAGCACACTCCCATCGGCAATACTGACCTATGTCTTCCTAATACCGATGGAAAACGGCTGTCGATCAACACAAGTCTTAGCTCATTTGACACGTGCCAAAAAACGGTGTCAACAATTTCAAAAGGTAAAGACCAATCAGGGGGTTGAATGATTGGTGCAGAGATGAGTGTTGTTTTCAATAATTCAAAAGCTTTTAAACAAGCGTCATCAAACATGAAAGGAGCATCCTTGGCTAGCAAAAGAGTTAAGGGTCTAGCAATAAATGAAAATTCTTTTATGAATCTTCGATAAAAACCAGCATGACCAAGAAAGCTTATTATTCCTTTCACATTTATAGGCGGAGGTAACCGTTCAATTACTTCAATTTTAGCTTTGTCTACCTCAATGCCTCTTTCAGATATTAGGTGTCCTAGCACTATTCCTTCCTTGACCATAAAATGACACTTCTCCCAATTAAGGACTAAAAGTTTTTCTTCACATCTTTGCAAAACTCTGTCTAAATGTTCAAGACAACTATCGAAAGTTTTTCCATAAACAGAGAAATCATCCATGAAAACTTCCATAATATCTTCAATCATATCAGAAAATATAGACATCATGCATCTTTGAAAAGAGGCTGGAGCATTACATAGCCCAAAAGACATTCTACGATAAGCATAAGTTCCATAGGGGCATGTAAAAGTGGTTTTGCTTTGGTCATCAGGATGGATCGAGATTTGGTGATACCCTGAATATCCATCTAAGAAACAGAAGAAAGAGTGGTTGGCTAACCGCTCTAACATCTCATCTTAAAAGGTAAAGGAAAGTGATCCTTTTTTGTAGCTTTGTTTAGCTTCCTGTAATCTATACACATCCGCCATCCTGTGACGGTGCGTTGAGGAATCAGCTCATTCTTCTCATTTGTGACAACAGTCATGCCTCCCTTCTTAGGCACAACTTGCACTGGACTTACCCACTCACTATGCGGCACGGGGTATATAATCCCTGCATGCAACAATTTTAAAACTTCCTTTTTAACTACTTCTCTCATCGCGTTGTTGAGTCTTCATTGGGGCTCTCGAGAAGGTGAAACAGAAAGATCTTGAAGGACCGAGAACGGCGGCCGTAGGGGGGGGGGGTGAATGGGAGCCTCAAATTTCTCTCGAAATATTCGGGCCACTCTTCCCAAAAACCAAACCCAATTGCTGGGTCCTCAATGAAAATGAAAACGAAAGAAAACGAGCAATGCGATTGCCTCTTCCCAAAAACCAAACCCAATTGCTGGATTCAGACGAAAACGAGCAAATGAAAGCTCTCCGGCAATGGAGGAAAACTCACCGGAAACCCCAAAAAGCCAGTTCTCAACCCCGATGAAAAAGAGGCAAGAACCCAAAGCAAATCACCCAGAAAACAACCGACAGACGCTGGTGACACTGGCGACGGACACTCCGACGCAGTGCAACAGACGCTGGGTGACAGACGCTGCAACAGAGAGCGACAGACACTGGGCGAGCGTCTGACGCTTATGCAGAGCCGAACCCGAGAGGTCCTCTAGGCGACGGACGCGTCTAGCGGAACCTCGACGGACGCTGGCGAGCGTCTGACGCAATCACAAAGAGAGCATGTCAAACTTAAAAAACCGACGGACGCTCTGGCGGGCAGGCGATGGACGATGTGGAACGTCTGACGCGAACTTGAGCCGCGCAGACAGAGCGAGCGACGGACGCTGACGTCAGCATGACCTAGCGTCCGACGCCTCTCAACGGAGCGTTTGGCGCCCCCAAGCAGAGCGCAGTAAACGCGAAAACCCCGATTTTCTTCGCCAAATCTTTCCAAAACCTAA
The DNA here is from genome assembly GCA_022036555.1 of Microstegium vimineum. Lineage (NCBI taxonomy): Eukaryota > Viridiplantae > Streptophyta > Magnoliopsida > Poales > Poaceae > Microstegium > Microstegium vimineum. The sequence continues at coordinate 10,745,904 of CM039138.1, read as the reverse complement.
CCAAATTATCACCAACTACAAACAAACATTGTAGGCATGATCCTAGTGTAGTTGGGGAGCTATCCCGAAGAAATCATCGCTCAATTTGGATCGGTTAAACGAGAACAAAGGGATTTCGGGAAGAAACCCCAAAACAAAGAACACAAGAGAAAAACGCCCGATCTACGTACTCGAGAGGTTTGAGGATGGATCCTTCGGTGCAAAGATGCTCCTCTCGATTACGAACAACTTGGTTCAAACGGATTTGCAAGAGCTACTCCCTAAAAAGAGAAATCAACTCGGGAACAAAGAGGGAGCAAAAGCAAAACGCGAAGAACTCAAGCAAAACCGGGACACGATCAAGAAATCGAAGCCACCATGGCTAATGGAGGTTACGGCCTCCGATTCCTCGCAACAAACTCATGTTCTTACCGAGGTTGGTGAAATCAACCTAGGGATCTCATGAACTAGAGAGAGGGTAGAGAGAGAGAGTAGTGCAAATGATTAGGGTTCAAGAGGTGGGATGAGGATACCCCTTCATCCTCTATTTAACGGAGCTTTGGCTATTTCCCAAAGACCCCCCTAGATACAAGACCGAATTACCTAGCCCTAAGACACTGTAATCCATGTCGGTAACTCTCAGCCACTCATTTGAATGGACGGCTCCGCTTCGTGCCGGGAGTTGCCGTCGCCTCGACACAACCTCCAGGATTCTGCCAGGTGCCGTCCCCGCTTCCTCGGAAGCTCCGCCCGGGTTTTGAGGCCCAAACCCGCGAAACCTGCCACCGATAGCTTTGGGCTCAACTATCGAACCCCGAGTTTTGAGGCCCAAACTCAGAAACCGTCCTCCGATGGTTTTGAGGCCCAAACCACCAAACCTCTCGACTCAAGCCACCTTGTCCTCGCCCGGTCGGACTCCGAGTCCCATGAGCCTCCACTCGACCCGCTCATCCGCCATCTTGACTTGGTCAACTCGGTATATCTCCATGTCTTGTCGCACTCGCCGGTGCCAAGCACTAGCCACCACAGCTAGTCCGCCGGAGCCCATGGTCCCTCAGTCCGAGTACCGCTTCCGCCCTTCACCGCTCTCAGTCCATCGGCACGACAAGCCTCTACTCGACCTTCTCCACGCCATTGACCACTGTCACTAGGCATAACACCTGCACACTACAAGCCGAGAGACAGACACACATTTGCTTTTGCAAAGGGGTTAGGGTAAGCCACTCAAACTGAAACGCTCAAGTGTTGGGCAATCACTCATCACAAAACTAAACTACATGGGTACTTATCCACCATGTGTTCGCAATCTCCCCCTTGATGAATGCATTGTCAACACAAGTGCATTTCAGATTTGAGCCACAAGGTAAAGCTCTCCAAATGACCAAAAAAACTATGAAAGCCAAAAACGGGGTCACTTGAGAGAAGAAAAACAAGTCCAAAACTTGGTTCCCAAAGACATGGGCAACGGCTCGACGCAACCAAGCAAAACAAAGCTAGCCCTCAAGAAGAGGCAGAAACGGGCTGAACACCGCTAGCAAGTTAAAGATACTAATAAAAGCTCTCAAAGCTCAGAATACCAATTGAAGCACTAAGGGAGATCAAAGATACCAATTAAGTCTCATAGGCTCAAGAAGCCAATTGAAACCTATCGGAGCCAACAGAGCAAGCTAGACCCTCCAGAAGAGGCAACGACTCAACACATCTAGCAAAAGCTCCCCCTGAGCAAGATACCAATTAAATACCTATTGAAAAGCCAAAACAAGATACCAATTTGAACGCCTTAAGGCAAAAGAAGAAAAAAAACTCCCCCTTGAGCAAAGACGCTCTAAATCAATGAAACCATGCACTCTATCTCCCCTTGGAAGTAGATGACTGAAAATGGAATGAAATGCACATCTCTCCCCCTTGGTGACACATGTAGCTCATGAAAACTCAAGATCCGGCCACAAATGCCATGATATGCAAAATGAGTGCAACAAGCTTCATACATAGAGCTAAGACAATGAATAGATGCTCTAAGTGATGTGATCTTGTGAGAATAGGAAAAGCTCTACGTGCCCAACAAAGACTCAGATTGAGCTAAAGATCACTTTAGAAGCCAAAATAGAGAAGATTACATGTGTGAGCAAGTAATGGGTATCACCTCCTAGTGACAACTAATCATGGCAAACAAGATAGGATCTATCTCAAAGAAATCTCATGTATAGCAAGTAAAACTATCCCTAGTAAAGTTCATACAACAAGCCAATGACCCTACTGAATGAATTTTTTAAATTTCAGAGTTTTGCAGCCAAATTCCAGTTTTAAGCACATTACAAGTTGTATGCGAGTGGTTGTAAGCAAGGTGATGCCACTGCTTACCAACCGGGCGAAGTCAAAGGACTTAGCACACCGGTTTTGGTCATACACGACACCGCTCAAGTTCCACCCATATGGGTAGCAGTCTTGAACACACGGTGAAGGGCTCACAATGCAGACCCGACTCGATATTTCCAATTCACAAAACAGAGAGCAATTTCATTTTAGTGCAATATTAATCATGGTTCTCAATGGAAGTGAATGAAACAATGAAGAGCCATAGTTACAAGCTATATACAAAACAGCCAAGAAGGATCTTCAAAAGCCTACACATGCTAGTGCCATTTCAGAGGTGACATGGGGAATTAAATTCAGTTTTAAGGATTTTCTAACTTAGCTCTATTGCATATCAAGAGATCAAAGAGAGTCTAAGTTAGGCAACACCATAGACACATAAAGCACCTCAAACAGAGCATAGATTCATTATATCGGCTATAGGTATGAAGCTCAAAATGAACTATGTCACAAATGCAAATGAGATGCAAAATGCAATGACACCAATTAACAACTAAAAAGAAACCAAAGAAAAGAAAGAAAAGACAAACAATAACCAAAAATAGCTAAGATGCACAAAGGGCTTCCCTCAACTAAAAAGGGAAGCAAACACCCAACTCGCCCCGAAGGCGAGAAAACGCAGCTTGATCCAAAGGTTTTGTGAGAATATCCGCAAGCTGGTTTTGGGTCTTGACATGCCGGAGGTCAATGTCACCCTTCTCATAATGATCACGCAAGAAGTGAAAGCGGACCTCAATGTGCTTGGTCTTAGAATGAAGCACGGGATTTGTGGCCACACTAATTGCACTCGTGCTATCGCAAAGCAGAGGCACCTTAGTAAGCACAAGACCAAAATCTTTCAAAGTGGCAATCATCCAAATCAACTGCGAGCAATAGCTAGCCGCGACAACATACTCAGCTTCGCACGTCGACTTTGCCACGCTAGACTGTTTGCGAGAAGACCAAGACACCAAGGAAGACTCGAGAAACTGGCAAGTCCCAGAAGTGGACTTCCGATCAAGACGACATCCGGCAAAGTCGGCATCAGAATAACCACAGCGCAAGAGAGGAAGCCGTGGAATACCAAAGTCCAAATCCGGGAGTGAAGTGTTGGGAATATGCCCTAGAGGTAATCATAGAGATGATTGTATTTCCTTGTATCCATGACATGTTATGAGTTCAATGAATATCCATTGAAGACAACTTGTATCGATAAACAATTATGTGAATTGTTTGTGAAACTCTTTTACTTGTATGGTTATTCTAAAGTTGTCCCTGATCGGAGTTCGTGCTAGAATGTGCATGAATATTAGATCAACACATTATTAGTTGATGACTATGTTTCACAAGTCATGGACATGAGATGTCAAACTAATAATGTGGGCACATGTAGGACATGGTGCTGGACAGACCCGACATGAGATTGTCTCTATACACATCATGTACCTTATGTCCTTAGACCTAAGATTGTCGTATGTACTCAAGATGTGAAACGACCTACTTAGAGACTACCAAACGCTACTCCGTAACTGGGTAGTTATAAAGGTGGCTTTCGAGTTTGTCAGGAAACATGCTGTGAGACATAGTCAATCAAGATGGAATTTGCCACTCTTCATATGAGAGAGATATCACTGGACTACTCAAATAATTAGATCATGAAATGCATGGCCGTGCTTGGGTTAAGTGTTAACCCACGAGTTGTACCAAATATCATGAGGCAAAGGAATAACAAGTATAGTGTATTGTGGTGGTTCGTCTAATATGATCATAGCGTATGCATAGGAGTTGTTACGCCTTGCTAGAGGCCGCTATCAACTATTGCTCGAGTAAGAGTACTTGGGCCATGTCTATGTGTGCGTGAGCCCATAGGGTCGCACGCTTAAGGGGCTGGAAGCCTAATTTGGGTTGGACCCGAATTAGACTAGGTTTAGGGTTGCTAATGAGCCTCCAACGTGGGAGCTTATTAGGACGCCAATATAAGCAAGGGGAGACATGGGGTGAGTCGAACTCACGTCCTTTGGCAGCCGCCGTTGCCCTCCCCACGCTCGTGCCTAGTACTCCTCGCGGACCTAGCAGTCCAGAGGCGTGACGCTTTTTCCCTGCACGTGTGGGATTCCTCGGAGGTGCTGCATCTGGAGCACAAGGACGAACCGCGAGTAAGTGACGTTGAGACGGACGACCTCGCAATAGCACGGCACTGCTGCGATGCGCACGACTACATCAAGTTGCTTCCTCTACACCTGCGCGTCTAGTGGTAACCCCGTGATCTATAACTAGCACTAGTTCCTGGTTTATGGGGTAAAAAATTTGTTTTCTGGCTAGCGTAGCAACCTCATAACCCTACATGAAGCGCAAGTACCTCATGATGCGTTTCACCGCCTGCTTGTGCGAAGTTCGTGGGGACGCCTGAAAGCGTGCACACAAGCAGACGACGAACTGAATGTCCGGCCGAGTCGCTGTCAAGTACAGAAGCGACCTGATCATGCTTTGGTACTCCGTCTGATCCACCGCCTCTCCTTCCTCGTCCGCATCCAAGACAATCATAGTCGACATGGGTGTCGAAAGAGGCTTTGCCTCACCCATTTCAAACATCTTCAGGATATCCTTCGTGTACTTGCCTTGGTGCACAAACGTCCCTTCCTGGGTTTGCTTGATTTGCAACCCGAGAAAGAAAGTCAACTCTCCCATCATGATCATCTCAAATTCCCTGCCCATAAGATCTGCAAACTTAGCAACAAGAGCATGAGAAGAACCACCAAAGATGATATCATCCACATATATTTGGATAAGGAGAGTGTCTTTGCCTTGCTTGAGGAGAAACAACGTCTTATCTACCGATCCCATTTTAAAACCCTTAGCAAGCAAAAAGGTTTTTAGCCTATCATACCATGCTCTAGGTGCTTGTTTCAAACCATACAAAGCTTTGTGAAGTTTAAAAAACTTGTTTGGAAACTTGGGGTTTTCGAAACCGGGAGGTTGTTTAACATAAACTTCTTCCTCTATGTAGCCATTTAATAAAGCACTTTTAACGTCCATTTGAAAAAGTTTAAAACCCTTTGAAGCCGCAAAAACTAAAAGGATTCTAATGGTTTCTAAACGAGCTACGGAAGCAAAGGTTTCCTCATAGTCTATTCCCTCCTTTTGACAAAAGCCTTGAGCTACCAACCTAGCCTTGTTGCACACTACCACCCCATCCTCACTTTGTTTATTTTTGAAAACCCATTTGGTACCTATGGGGTGGCAACTAGGTGGTGGAGGAACTAAGACCCAAACACGGTTTCGCTCAAAGTTTTCTAACTCCTCATGCATGGCATTAACCCAATCTGGATCCATCAAAGCGTGTCCAACATCTCGGGGCTCAAAAGAAGCGACAAAAGCCAAATGAGCAAAGTGAAAGATATAAGACCTGGATCGCGTGACTCGACGGTCAATATAGACGATGATGTTCTTCGGCGGGTGTTGTCGCTGGATGTGGCGGGGAGCCTGCACGGACAAAGTGGCCTCCCCTTCGACAACAGCTGGAGCTCCCTCAGGTGCAACGGGCACCGACTGAGGAAGCTGCTCGAACGGCCCCCATGTAGAGGAAGTAGTCGGATCGGGACCGTGAGCCGAAGTGGACGTCGCAGGGTCGACGGGGGCAGCCAGTGGAGTTGTCTCGGGATCACCCCAATTGGCATCATCCTGCTCCTCCTCCACAAAGATGCTAGTGTTCACCTCATCATCATCTGCAAGCTCAAAAGTAGTGGAAACACAGGGCATAGTCTCATCGAAGGTAATCTCACAAGTCTCGATCACTTGGTTAGTCTCAAGGTTAAGCGCACGATAAGCACGAGAGTGAGTAGAATAACCAAGAAAGATACCATCAGAAGACCATGATTCAAATTTATCCAACTTACCGCCCTTTTTGAGGATGAAGCACCTGCACCCAAACACCCATAGGTGACTTACCTTGGGTTGTCTCCCAAATTGCAACTCATAAGAAGTCTTCTTGAAAGCTCGGAGGAAAATGAGATTGGAAACATAGCAAGCAGAACTGAGTGCTTCAGCCCAATACCGCCTAGGAGTCCTATGCTCATCAAGCATCGTCCTAGCCATCTCAAAAAGGGTCCGATTCTTGCGCTCAACAACACCGTTCTACTGGGGAGTGTGAGGTGAGGAAAACTGGTGATCAAGACCCAAAGAAGAGCAAAAAGTTGCAAAGTGAGCATTCTTGAATTTGTGCCATTTTCACTACGGATAGGTCTCATGGCATTCTTAGGTAGCTCATATTGCAATCTCAAAATCAGATCTCGAACAACTGGAAAAGCCTCATTCTTACTCTCCAAAAAGAACACCCAAGAGTACCTCGAGTAGTCATCAACGACTACAACCACATACCACTTCCCTCCTTCCGACCTGACCCGAGCTGGACCAACTGTGTCTATGTGTAAGAGTTCACCGGGTCGAGTGGTCATGATCTCAGTCATAGGAGGATGGGAAGCGGCAACCATCTTGCCATGCCTGCAAGGATGGCAAACCAAATCCTACTCAAACTTCAGCTTTGGCAATCCTTGGATAAGGTCCATTGAGCTAAGCCTTGCAAGAAAGTCAAAACTCAAATGTCCCAATCTCCTATGCCACTTACAAAGCTCGGAGGAAGAACTGGCAAGAAGACAACGAGAAGGTCCGGAAGAGATAGAAAAATCCGCACGAAAAACCTTCCCAAAGGGCAAAATCCGGCAAACAAGCTCACCACGAGAGTCCAAAATCCGAGAGAGATTTGGCTTAAAGCTCACCTCAAAACCGTCATCAAGGAGTTGCGAAACCGAAAGAAGGTTAAAATACAAATTCGCAACCAAAGCAACATCCTTGAGGACAAAAGAGGAGTTCACTCGGATGGACCCTCGGGAGACAACCTTACCTTTACTCTTGTCCCCGAACGTAATGTACTCGGTGTGACGTATGGGGTCGAGGCTGGAGAACCACTTGGCACTTCCGGTCATGTGGCGTGAGCATCCGGAATCCACAAGCCAAGTCTCCTCTAGTCCTCCTTCCTACATCAATAAAAAGACATAGGGTGAGCAAACAGACCAACACTAGGGTTAGTAAACTGTGAAGGATACCAGTGTTGTCCCACTTGCCCAAAGAATGGGTTAGGAGAAAAACCAAACATCTCCTGTCCCATGGGGGAATAGCGATCACCACGATGGGGAAAACGTGGTCCGCTAAAGAAGGGTGGAGTAAAGCCACCACCACGAGGCCTGTAGTCGTATGGGTCACGACCGGTACCCCGCCGGGCATGACCACCACGTGGTCTCGCCTCCTGAGGTCTAGCACCTTGAGGCATTGTACCTCTAGGCCTAGAAGTGCGCCTCCGAACTTCTGGTTCACGCACCCCAACTCATGGGTGGTACATGTCCCGGTTGTTCAACTCAACCAGCCTCCGATCATCTCTCTTCTCCTATAGCAAAACTCAGCCAAGTGCCCATCCCTCTCACAATACTCATAATGGTACCTCACCACACTCTTGGTAGGCACTCTCTTGTTGGGTTGGGTGGCTCTAGCTTTCTTAGGAGGGGGATCACTAGATATGTCTGGCAGTGTGTCAAGTGGGTTGCGTAGATGGTTCAGTTTTGCAATCGACACTTGCTTCTGTGGAGTGGTTTTGGGTGTCTCTTCAAACACACCATCTCTCATAGGAAATTCAGAGGGGTTGGTAGGCTTAGGTGGAGTTATCTTGGTAAGCTTGGGAGTTGTGGTGGGTTTCTCATTCTCGCTCAAACCACTGCACTCACCGATCTTACCGAACAAGCTATCGTCCTTCCACCTAAAGCAAAGCCTACTCCCGTGCTGCCAACCCTTTTGCATTGGATAAGCAGCATCCCCAACTGCGGCTCTCAGCAAGACACCCATCTCAAGATGGACCGAAGGTATGTGTTTTCTTCCTCGGTACGCATCTTGTCGTGTCTGCACGACGCGATCTCAAGCTCCAAAGCCTCAAAGCGATCCGACTCTCTAGTGCTATCTTAGCTGAACTTCTCTAGCACATCAATCCTAGCATCTCTCTGTGCCAGCTTAGAACTCAAGCCTAAGCAAGACTTGCACACACCAAGTAAGCTAGGCCTAGCCTTCAGCTCACTGACCTCTTCAAGTAGAGTGCCATACTTGTCCTGGAGAGTGACAAGACTAGACATGTGGATGGCACAAGCATCACACTCTACCTCCTCGATAACCACCACCGATGCCTTAGCAAACTCTAACTCATGCAGTGTGCTATGAAATCGTTCCTCTCGCACGCGACACGTTTGAGCAAAGCATCCTGACTCATCAAGGTGTCGTTCAGAGACTTAATCTCGAGAGAGAGGGACTCGACGGTGGGTGGTACCTCGGGTGTGTCGGAGTCGTAGTCGTAGTCGGGGCCTTCCTTGCACTTGCCGACCTTGCCTTCTTCAATCGCCATGGTGCAAAAGCCACCGTGCTTGGCGTTGGCGTAGAAGCATAGGCCGTTGAGCTTGTCCTCCACCTTTCCCTTGGACTCATCATCGCTCGAAGAAGCACCTCCGTCGGAGGAGGCATCGATGTCGCTGAGTGAGGCGAGGAAGGCTCGGTGCTTGGCCTTCACCTTGTCGATCACCTTCTTGGAGGACCTTCGGTGGTAGCCACCCTTGGGCTTATGCTTGTCCTCGAAGTGGTGCTCGCGCTTGTCCTTGCGCTTGGTGAAGTCACCCATAGCTTTCTTGGGGCAGTTTGCGATGATGTGATCCTCATCACCGCAACAGTAGAACCCCTTGGCTGAGCCACCACGCCGACGGTTCAAACAGTTGTTGTGAAACCGTGAGAACTTGGTGATGACCAAAGCCAGCTCATCATCTCCAAGAGCCTCCACTTGATCCTCTGTCACAAAAATCAAAGACAAAGCGAACAAAGAGTGTGAAGGGTCAGAGGAGGAAGAAGACGTACTGCCGGGGCCAGGAACCAACGCCATAGATGGTTTCAACGGGTTCTCAAGCTTGGCCCGGGTCTGGTAATCAATCTCAGAGGACTTGAGCTTGCTGAACAGCTCGTCCACGGTTAGGGCATCATAGCCCGGTGACTCCTGAATGGCAGCCACCTTCATCTCCCACACCTTCCGATCAAGAGCATGCAAAAGCTTGATAGCCATCTCATGATCATCATAAGGCAAGTTGGCTCGATTAGCACACATCTTATTGACGATAGATTGGAAGCGAGTGAACATCCCGTCAACAAATTCGTCGGCCAACTGAGCAAAGTTCTCGTACTCTCTACGGTACGTGTCGAAGAGTCTGGACTTGATCTGAGGGTTGCCCTCATGATATCTCAAGAGTGTTTGCCAGATCTCCCGTGCCATAGTGAGACTCGAAACCCGCTCAAACTCCGGAAGAGACAGACAAGAGAAGAGAATGCTACGGGCTCTTGCATTTTATGCATGTTTGTGTAACCTGGGCATCGGTGATCCGAGCCTCAAGAACCACGTAGTTCTCATTCTCACAAATCTCCCAAAATTTTGTGTCAAGCCCTTGGAGGTAAGCCGACATGCGCACCTTCCAATAGGCAAAGTTGGTTCCATCTAAATAGGGAGGTTTACCAGCACCTCGCTTCTTGTCGCCTTCGCGGATCAAGAACCGTGTAAGGTGGAATGATCCTTAACCGGCTTTGATACCAATTGAAGGACCGAGAACGGCGACCAGAGGGGGGGGGGGGTGAATGGGAGCCTCAAATTTCTCTCGAAATGTTCGGCCACTTTTCCCAAAAACCAAACCCAGTTGCTGGGTGCTCAACCTCCCCCGAGCAACGCTCGGGGGATTCATACGAAAACGGAGAAAAGAGAGCTCACCGGCAGTGGAGGAAAATCACCGAAAACCCCAAAACATAGGTTTTCAACCCCTAGGGAAAAGAGGCAAGAACCTACACAAAACGGGAGAAAACAGCAACCAACAGGGAGCTCCAGACCAGATGGGACAGAGCCACCGGACTATGGCAAGTAGTCCGGAGCTATGGTCCAACGCTGGCCAAGCTGAGACAGAGAAGTGCAGGGAGCACCCGACCTCCGGACTACCTGCTCCGGACTAGTCCGGTGGTACGGGAGACTGGTCCGGTGCTCACTCACCAAGAAGTCCAGTAAGCTACCGACCTCCGGACCAGACCACCGGACTACCCCGTCCGACCAAGGAGAGTGGTCCGACGCATGGTAGTGTTGCACAGCAGAGCCACCAGAACACTCGTCAAAGGTCCGGAGCTCAAAATCCGAGAGGTCCGGAGGGTGGTTCGACGCCCCTTTCTGCTTGACACGGGAAAGGTCAAGACCACCGGACCACTCTCTATGGTCCGGAGCTTAGAGGGAAAGTGGTCCGACGCTAAGAACCAGAAAGCCGTTCCACGCGAAAACGAACTTCTCTCCGCCAAATCTTCCCTAAACTCAACCAAACGATCACCAACTGCAACCAAACTTTGTAGGCATGATCCTAGTGCAGTTGGGAAGCTATCCCGAAGAAATCATCGCTCAATTTGGAGAGGATAAACAGGAACACTCGGATTTGGGGGAGAAGAGAGAAAAACGAAGAACACCACAAAGAAATTGCCCGATCTACGCACTCGTGAGGTTTGAGGAGAATTCCTTCGATGCAAAGAAGCTCCTCACGATTACGCACAACTTGGTCCAAAGGGATTTGCAAGAGCTACTCCCTACAAAGAGAAATCATCTTAGGAAAAGAGGGAGCAAAAGCAAAATGCGAAGAACACAAGCAAAACGAGGACACGATCAACAAAACGTAGCCACCATGGCTTACGGAGATTACGGCCTCCGATTCCTCCCAACAATCGCAAGTTCTTACACCGGTGACACGGTGGATCTCAAGCAAGAAGAGGCTAGGGAAGGGAAAACCTAGGAATAGGTGGGAGAGAGAGTAATGCAAGAGATAGAATGAGGATACCCCTTCATCCCCTATTTAACGGGGCTTTGGCTATTTCCCAAAGACCCCTCTAGATACATTGAGTGAACTACCTAGCCTAAGCATTGCAGTCCAAACTTCGGAAAATATCTCCCTCGATTTGAATGGACGACCCCGCTTCGTGTCGGGAGTTGCCGTCGCCTCGACGCAACCTCCAGGATTCTGCCATGTGCCGTCCCCACTTCCTCGGAAGCTCCGCCTAGGTTTTCAGGCCCAAACCCAGGAAACCTGCCACCGGTAGCTTTGGGCTTAACTACTGAACCTCGAGTTTTGCGGCCCAAACTCAGAAACCGACGTGGATGGTTTTGAGGCCCAAACCACCAAACCACTCGAGCCACCTTTTCTTCGCCCAGTCGGACTCCGAGTACCCTGAGTCTCCACTCAACTCCCGTGTCCACCGTCTTGAATTAGTCAACTCGGTCTACCTCCATGTCTTCTCGCACTCGCCGGAGCCATGTACTAGCCACCACAGCTAGTCCGCCGGCGCACATGGTCCCTCAGTCCGAGCCTTGCTTCTGCCCTTCACCGCTTTCAGTCCATCGGCATGGCAAGCCTCTACTCAACCTTCTCCACGCCATTGACCACTGTCACTAGGCATAGCACCTGCACACCACAAGCCGATGGACAAGCACACATTTCCATAGCACCTACACACCACAAGCCGATAGACAAGCACACATTTCTTCTTTCGCAGAGGTTAGGGTAAGCCACTCAAACTGAAACACTCACGTGTTGGACGATCACTCATCATGAAAGCTGAACATACATGGGTACTTATCCACCATGTGTTTGTAGCTATCTGAGCTGACCTTCTCTAACACAACAATCCTAGCATCCTTCTATGCCAGCTCAGAACGCAAGCCTAAGCAATACTTGCACACACCAAGTAAGCTAGGCCTAGCCTTCAGCTCACTAACCTCCTCAAGTAGAGTGCCATACTTGTCCTGGAGAGTGACAAGACTAGACATGTGAATGGCGCAAGAATCACAGTCTACCTCCTCGGTAACCACCACTTTTGCCTTAGCAAACTCTAGCTCATGAAGCGTGCTAAGGTACTTTGCCTTGAAATCGTTCCTCTCACACGCGGCCTTCTTGAGCAATGCATCCTAACTCATCAAGGTTTCGTTCAGAGACTCAAGCTCGAGAGAGAGGGATTCGATGGTGGGTGATACCTTGGGTGTGTCGGAGTCGTAGCCGGAGTCATCCTTGCGCTTGCCTACCTTGCCTTCTTCAATCGCCATGGTGCAAAAGCCACCGTGCTTGGTGTCGGCGTAGAAGCATAGGCCGTTGAACTTGTCATCAACCTTTCCCTTCGACTCATCATCGCTTGAAGAAGTACCTCCATTGAAGGAGGCATCGATGTCGCGGAGGGAGGTGAGGAAGGCTCGGTGCTTGGACTTCACCTTGTCGATCACCTTCTTGGAGGACCTTCGGTTGTAGCCACCCTTGGGCTTGTGCTTGTCCTTGAAGTGGTGCTCGCGCTTGTCCTTGCACTTGGTGAAGTCACCCGCAGATTTCTTGGGGTAGTTTGTGATGAAGTGATCCTCATCACCACAATGGTAGCACCCCTTGGCCGAGCCACCATGTCGTCGGTTCAAACGGTTGTTGTCGAAACCATCTCTGAGGACTTAAGCTTGCGGAACAGCTTGTCCACGGTCAGGCATCATAGCCCGGTGACTCCTGAATGGCAGCCACCTTCATCTCCCACACCTTCCGATCAAGAGCATGCAAAAGCTTGATAGCCATCTCATGATCATCATAAGGCAAGTTGGCTCGATTAGCACACATCTTGTTGACGATAGATTGGAAGCGAGTGAACATCCCGTCAACAAATTCGTCGGCCAACTAAGCAAAGTTCTCGTACTCTCTACGGTACGTGTCGAAGAGTCTGGACTTGATCTGAGGGTTGCCCTCATGATATCTCAAGAGTGTTTGCCAGATCTCCCGTGCCGTAGTGAGACTCGAAACCCGCTCAAACTCCGGAAGAGACAGACAAAGAACACGAGAGAGAAAACGCCCGATCTACTTACTCGAGAGGTTTGAGGATGGATCCTTCGGTGCAAAGATGCTCGTCTCGATTACAAACAACTTGGTTAAACAGATTTGCAAGAGCTACTCCCTACAAATAGAAATCATCTCTGGAACAAAGAGGGAGCAAAAGAAAAACACGAAGAACACAAGCAAAACCGGGACACGATCAAGAAATCGAAGCCACCATGGCTAACGGAGGTTACGTCCTCCAATTCCTCGCAACAAAATCAAGTTCTTACAGAGGTTGGAGAAATCAACCTAGGCATCTCATGAACTAGAGAGAGGGTAGAGAGAGGAGTAGTGCAAATGATTAGGGTTCAAGAGATGGGATGAGGATACCCTTCATCCTCTATTTAATAGAGCTTTGACTATTTCCCAAAGACCCCCTAGATACAAGACCGAATTACCTAGCCCTAAGACACTGTAATCCAAGTCGGTAACTCTCAGCCACTCGTTTGAATGGACGGCCCCGCTTCCTGCCGGGAGTTGCCGTCGCCTTGACGAAACCTCTAGGATTCTGCCACGTGCCATCCCCGCTTCCTCGGAAGCTCCACCCGGGTTTTGAGGCCCAAACCCGCGAAACCCACCACCGGTAGCTTTGGGCTCAACTACCGAACCCTGAGTTTTGAGGCCCAAACTCGGAAACCGTCCTCCGATGGTTTTGAGGCCCAAACCACCAAACCGCTCGACTCGAGCCACCTTGTCCTCGCCTGGTCGGACTCAGAGTCCCATGAGCCTCCACTCGACCCGCTCGTCCGCCGTCTTGACTTAGTCAACTCGGTCTACCTCCATGTCTTGTCGCACTCGCCGATGCCAAGCACTAGCCACCACAGCTAGTCTGCCGGCGCCCATGGTCCCTCAGTCCGAGTCCCGCTTCTGCCCTTCACTGCTCTCAGTCCATCGGCACGGCAAGCCTCTACTCGACCTTCTCCACGCCATTGACCACTGTCACTAGGCATAGCACATGCACACCACAAGCGGATAGACATGCACACATTTGCTTTCGCAAAGGGGTTAGGGTAAGCCACTCAAACTGAAATGCTCAAGTGTTAGGCAATCACTCATGACAAAACTAAACTACATGGGTACTTATCCACCATGTGTTCGCAGATCTATTGGAATGCGATGAGTGCATATTATAGGACTGATTCCAGTGAGATCTTGGAGTGAGTAACCAAAGGTTGAACGATGTCTTTCTAGAACAGCCATCAAGCGTAGAGTTTTCTCCTGAGTGAGTTAATCACTTATGATTATAGGAGACTCTGGATCATTATTGAGGAAATCATATGTAAGACCAGGTGGTAGAGGTTTAAGCTCTACAGGAGGTCTAGGTGTTTCTGCAAACTCATCTAAGGGTTCAGGTTCAGAAGGGTCAGCTTCTTCTTCTATGAAGAAAGGAGCATCTTCTTCCAAATCTGGTTCATTGAAAAGCTCTAGAGAAGCAGTTTTTACTTCCTCCATAGGATCAGGTAAAAGATATGATTCAGTTTTAATGTTCAAAGAATGAGAGATTGTCATTGGGATTTGAAAACTCTTTCCAAAGGAAATGTTTAGTTTCCCATTTTGTCCTTCATAAAGAAGTCTTCTAAAAGGTTGTCCTAGCAAAAGGTCATGGTCCCATGTATCAAAGATATAAAAGTTCAAACGAACCATGGCACCATCTACCATAATGGGTAAGACATGTAAAATTCCAAGACTAGGGACTATATGTCTGTCAAGATTCTTCATGAACTTTGTTGTTGGGGTTAAAGTCACATTGCCCAATAATTCACGCGCAAGTGATTTAGACATGATATTTATCCCCACAACAGGATTATAGAGAGCATCAAATTGATCTGAATTGAAAGCACAACGTATTGGAATAGAAGGTGAATCCAAGCGGATCACATCAGAGGAAAGCTCTGATTCTTCTAACCATTGGCTACTTATGATTGATATAAGCTCTCCCAAAATGCTTTTGTCTGGCATTTGGTATATATGGTTGCTAAGGTGATGATTTTGGGGTTTTGAAATAGAAACATAGTTTGAAATGTTTCCGAAATCAGTGAAAAGATCAAGATCTATATCCAACATGAAATCAGGTGGTGGAATTTCTTCCTCTTTAGGCTCAGAACTTAGGATAGCTGAAGTAGATGTTGGATCTGGCAAGATATTGTCTTCAGCTTCATGAGTTTCTTCATGGACGGTATTATCCAACTCAGCATCTAGGATTCTATCTAAGGTTGATTTTGCTTCTATGGATGACACATGAAAGAAAGAACCTCCAGAAGTGGTGTTTAGCAACTCTCTATCCTTTCTATGAAGACCTTTATAAAAATGTTGAAGAAGAACAGGGCCTTCAATGCTAAGGTGTGGTCCAGATTCTAAAAGCTCAAGAAAATGTTTCCAGGAGTAAGCCAAAGATTCGTTATCTTCTTGTTTGAAGGTTAGAACCTTGACTCTAAGGTCGACGATTTGAGTGATGGGATAAAAGTCTAAGTAGAAGTTGGAGCGCAAAACTCCCCAATCTCCTTGTTGTTGACTTACCTTCTGATTATACCATTGTTTAGCTCTTCCTTTTAAAGAAAAAGGAAAAAGCTTCCAACGTAAAGTTTTATCAGATATGCCTTCTATGCGAAGACAATCACATGTTTGCTTAAAATCTCGAATATGAAGGTAAGGATTTTTGTCTTGTTTTCCTGAAAAGGATAGGCTTTGAATCATTGCAATCAACCGTAGACTCAACCGAAACTCGAGAGTTCGGATAGGTTGTGATGACTCCCATGGTAATAGGTCGGTCTCCGTGGGTGTAGAAAATTGATAGATAGGTGTGGAATTTAGATTTCCATAAGGATAGAATAGGTAAGAAATAAAGAAATTGAAAAAGATAAGAAAAGATAAAAGTATAGATACAAGACAATAGCAAGATTCAAGGTTATCTCAGCAAACCGTCTTTCTCGCCGGCAACGGTGCCAGAAATGCTTGTTGATATTTGTTAACACAAACAGAGAAATCACTTGGAAGTAATCTGCAAGCGCACGAATACCGGTGACCACTTCACCCGGGAGATTGTCCAGAGTATCGTAATTTATATTTCCATAGGGAGAAAGGGTGCGTCTGACTAACCAATCTATGCTATTAACCTTTTGTCTATTAACAAGGCGATCTAGATACGGGCGATTAAAGAAGTTCACGACTGTAGTCTCGTTCTAGTCTAGATAAGATATGTGTTATTATTCTATTGGGGAGAACCGTCGTGATAAGAGACACCTCAGAGAATGCTTATTACGTGGCCTATAAACCCTACCAGTCCTTCTAATGGGATTGTGGGTTCCAAAGGTATCTACGGAATTGTCACTTTCCGAGCTACTACCACAGATCCGGCTAGACAGGGGATATCTATGAGTATCCTAGCCCAAACACCAAGTTTACGCTAAAGACGATTACCCTACTCTCTACGCGAAGAGAATAAAGTAAACTCACAAACCAAAGAATTAATAAACACGGAACTTACTAGAATTAGAAGTCGAATTACCGAAGAAATTCTAGGAGCAAGCCTCGGGTTAGGAGTCTTGATCCCGTCGATACAAAATGAAGAAGAGACACCGACAGGCCGGGCTTCCTCCAATCCACACCTCCACTATAACTCTCTCAATCTAATCTCACATGTATGCTAAGCCCTAGAGAATAGATCCATATGGGATCCTCTCTAGAAAATATGTAAATGAATAATGGATTGCTCTTTGCCAGGGGGCAGGGGTCCTCCTTATATAGCCCCCTCATATGATCGTCAGCCGTCGGATGAAACCAACCTTAATGGATGGTGTAGATGTGATCTCAAAGGTGGTGGAGAGGGGGGCCACAAGGCAGAGGCCCATTGGTGCTTGACCTAGGGTGGCCGCCCCAGGGGGTAGGGCGGGTGCCCTGCCCCTGGGCCCGCTTGGCCTCTGGTTCCTCCCCGAGCCTTCTTCACCCTTCTAGAGTATTGTTTTTCGTGCGGAGGTGTTATGTGTCTATGTAATCCTTACTTGTGGGCCTCTTTTGCTCTTTTGCAGTTGTCTCCCTGCAGAAACAGATAAACACCAAAACTCGTGGAATTCTGTCAGTTAAAACCCTATGTATAGGTAGTGTGTTGCAAATATATCCTTTATTCTGCTTAGTTGACACTTAGAATTGATACTTAAGAGGTGTCAACACTCGTCGACTTCCTGCGACACAACATCAACATCTTCGCCTAGAAACCGGCAGACATGCCAGGGATCCCCCGCGACCGCGCCGAGCACTCGCTGAACGTAGACAAGGGCGCTAAGCCAACTCATCAAAAGCTTAGGAGGTTCGCACCAGACCGCAAGAAGCTATCAAAGCCGAAATAGCCCGGCTCCTAGCCGCTGGGTTCATTAAAGAAGTAAATCACCCCGAATGGCTTGCCAATCGAGTGCTTGTAAGAAAAAAGAATAACGAATGGAGAATGTGTGTTGACTATACGAGTCTCAACAAACATTTCCCCCCTGATCCGTTCCCCCTCCCGCGCATTGACGAGGTAGTCAACTCCACTGCAGGATGTGAACTCCTCTCCTTCATCGACTGCTACTCCGGCTATCAAAAAATAACGTTGAAGGCAGAAGATCAAGTAAAGACGTCGTTTATAACTCCTTTCGGCACCTACTGCTACACGACGATGTCCTTCGGACTAAAAAACGCCGGCGCCACGTACCAGCGTGCCATACAAGAGTGCTTAAAGGAACTCATCCCGGGAAAAGTCGAGGCTTACGTGGATGACGTAGTCATAAAAACTCAGCACAAAGAGACGTTGTTCGCTGATATAGAGGAAACCTTCAAGGCCCTCAACGAGTTCAAATGGAAGTTAAACCCAAAGAAGTGCATCTTCGGAGTGTCTTAAGGAAACCTGCTAGGCAACATCGTCAGTAAATCCGGAATCCGAGCTAATCCAGAGAAAACCGCCGCGGTTCTCCAAATGAAGCCTCCCTCTAACGTAAAAGACGTAGAGAAACTCGTCGGGTGCATGGCCGCCGTGAACCGTTTCATCTCCCGCCTCGGCGAAAAGGACCTCCCGTTCTTTGGACTTTTAAAGGGTGGTCAAAAGTTCACATGGACTGATGAAGCAGATCGAGCATTCCCCGACCTAAAAAATACCTCACTGAACCTCCCGTTCTTGTCGCACCAAAGGAAGAAGAGCCAATGCTACTATACATCACCGCCACCAACCGGGTAGTCAGCACCGTCATGGTAATCGAGCGTGAAGAAAGCGAACGCGCATACCCGGTTCAGCGACCATGCTATTTCGCAAGCGAAGTACTAAACGAGTCAAAAACAAGATACTCCCAAGTGCAAAAGCTATTATACGCGGTCCTTATTACCGCACACAAGCTTCGACACTATTTCCAACGGCCAACGAAGGTAACAGTCAAATGGGAGGTTGAGCTCGGAACCTTCAACATCGCATTTCAAGGGCGGCATACAATCAAGTCACAAGCATTCGTCGATTTCATCGCCGAATGGACCGACATCCAGGTCCCAGTAACCACCGAAGCCCTAGAGCATTGGATCCTATTTTTTTACGGCTCCCTATCCATCCATAGAGCAGGCGTCGGTCTCCTATTCATTCTGCCCTCCGGAGATAAGCTATGCACTGCGACTATTATTCCCGGCATCTAACAACGCCGCCGAATACGAGGCAACACTGCACGGGCTACGCATTGCCAGTGAACTCGGCATAAAACGCATCATTATCAACGACGACTCAGCCCTTGTTATCAACCAAATCAATAAATAGTGGAACTGCCCCAATGAAAAGATGGACGCCTATTGCACCGCCATCCAAAAGTTAGAAGGAAATTTCTTCGGAATCGAATATTACCACGTCCCGCGTGAGTAAAACAAAGCAGCAGATGAAATGTCCAAGCTAGGATCATCGCGTTCCCCTGTTCCCACAGGAGTCTTCATCCAAGACATACTTAAGCCATCAATCACCGACAAACAAGAAACTCCACCGAGCAAACCAACAACTCCTCAGGCTGACATAATAGTCGCCATGATCACCAGCCCACCAGTCGACTGGCGGGATGATTTCATCCAATACTTCTCCAACAACCTCGCCCCATCAGACGAGACGGAAGCTGAGCGATTAACCCGTCGAGCTCACAACTATGTCCTTGTTGATGGCACACTGATGAGAAAAAACTCCAGATTCGAAGCACTACAGAAATGTGTCTCCAGGGAAGACGGCGCCGCAATTCTATAGGACATCCACGCCGGCACATGCGGGAACCACGCTGCCGCAAAGACTATGGTACAAAAAGCCTTCCGAGCAGGTTTCTACTGGACAACAGCAGTCGCAAACGCAGAACAAATGGTGCGCACCTGCAAAGGATGCCAATTCTTCGCAAAACAAGCTCACCGCCCCGCATAAGAACTTCAAGTAATACCAGCCTCCTGGCCCTTCGCCTATTGGGGGCTCGATATGCTCGACCCTTTCCGACCAGCACCAGCGAACTTCAAGTGGATATTTGTAGTTGTAGACAAATTCTCCAAATGGATCGAGGTCAAACCAATCACAAAAGCTTCAGCAGGTAGCGTAGTCGCCTTCATCGACGAAATCATACACCGGTTCGGCATACCAAATTCGATCATCACGGACCTGGGCTCAAACTTTACGGGGAACTTATTCTGGGACTTTTGCAAAGACAATGGAATATTGATCAAATATGTTTCCGTCACTCATCCTAGCGCAAACGACCAGGCTGAACGTGCTAACGGAATGATACTTGACACACTTAAGAAACGATTATACCACGAGAAGGAGAAGAACCCAGGACGCTGGCTACGCGAGTTACTTGCAGCGTTATGGGGACTACGTACTCAGCCCAGTCCCAACACCGGGGTCTCTCCGTATTTCATGGTCTTCGGCTCCAAAGCTGTAATCCCAACTGATATCGTCTTCGGCTCTCCACGGGTAGAACACTATGATGAAGCAACATCCGACCAAGCTCGGATCGACGACCTTGATCGCCTCGAAGAGCAAAGTCTAACCTCATGCATACGAACCGCAAAGTACTTGGAGGGCGTCCGCCAATACTACAACCGCAACATCCACTCCAGATCATTCACCACCGGTGAACTCGTCCTAAAGAGGAAGCTCAAGCCCGAAGGCATGCACAAGCTCTCATCACACTGGGAAGGCCCTTACATCATCAAGGAAGTTACCCGACCAGGGTCGTACTGCCTCACAGACCAGAACGACATCGACGTCCCCAACTCATGGAGTATAGAACACCTGATGCGCTTCTACGCCTAAAAACACTTGTATTGTGTCTCTCTCCTGTATCAATAAAAGATCGATATTCCTCCTGTATGTTATATTTATCCAGGCGACCTCTACAAAACGCACACGGCGTTCGACGACCTCTACAAAACGCACACGGCGTTCAACGACCTCTCCAAACACTCACACGGCGCTCGACGACCTCTACAAAACGCACACGACGTTCGACGACCTCTCCAAACACTCCCACAGTGTTCGACGACCTCGTCAAAACGCGATACGACGTTTCTCCAAACAGCCTGGCCATAACCAGAAAGCACACGAAGTTGTCCTGCTGACTAACCACAACGGATACAATTAGCTACCCTAAACGTTGTGATTACGTCGACAGACCTCCCAAGTGGTATTTCCCTAGAAGTCGGGCGATACCACTCGGGTCGGGCGCCATGAGGTTACGCACCCAGAATCTATATACGGTCACGATACGGTCGACGACTCTACAAGTAGCATGGCTTTTTGCCCAACGTCTGCAGGAACGGTCTCCACATGCCCTGGTCACGCCACGATCGAGCCTCTCAGAAAAGGACTCTGTCTTGGGCATCTCCCTAAGCGTGCATGAGTTGTTCACCCTCTGCGCTGCAGGTTGTCAACATCTTGCCCCCTTGGGAGTCCTTATGTATCCTACGCGTGCAGTGGTGCTAGCCCTACGATATGGACCATTTGAGACCCAAGGCCGAACAATTCATCGCTACGGCTCACGACTCAGTTGGCACAAAAAGGACATACAAGTGAAATAAAAGCTCACCGCCTCAATAAACAAAGCTTTGACACATTTCACTTACACGTCCACGCAACACCAGTATCGTACAGAAACATCGGCTACATCATAGCAAAATACTCCATGTCATACACAAGATCTTCAGCAGCTGCGCCAGCCTCTGCCGTAAAACGAGATATATCCGCCTCGGAAGTACCATCACCATACCCACTCCGCACCCTCTTAAGATCAACACGCGGATAATGCGACCGGAGCATGGCAAATCCGTAAGCAAGCGTCTCCCGCCCCACCAACGACAAAAATGACCAAAAGCGGTCAACGAAACCTCGCGCCCTCGATAGCACGCCAGCTATGGCCTCCTCCGACGGGGAAACAGGAGCAAAGCTGACATTATCCACACACGCCATCACTGGTTCAACCTCCCTCACCAAGCTCCAAAAACCGATCACGCCAAACGGCGCCCATGGCCTCAAGCTCTACAAGAAGCAAGACAACATCAAGAATCACAGAAAGCCAGGACAACGACTCAAACGGTCAGAAAAGGCGGCAAAACGAATCCCTGTGCATCATTGATATCTGGTCGTGCAACCCGGAGATATCACGGTCCTTCTCCAGAAGAGCTCCTTCCAAATCACGCATATGTACGTGAGCCGCCTCCAAGGAAGCCTCCAGAGACAGAACCTGACGCCTGCGCTCCCGGTTCGTCTTAAACAACAACTGCAAAACAATGACTTATCAGTCGAACAGAAAAACTCCCCGACGCTCAACCAACAAAAGGGGTCGGGTACCCACATCAACGCGACATAGCACGTCATCGGCGCCATCTGAATCCTCATCTCCAGCATCAATACCCTCCCCAAAAGGGGACGGTTCGCCAGAGTCATCGTCAACAAAAGCCTTTCTCCTCCGCCTCTTCCTTAAACCACGACCAAATGACAGTGGTACGTCACCATCACCAGAATCAACTCCAACAACCCTAGGGTCACTCAAAGAATTCAAGTCACCCCCAGCATGATCTGCAGCTCCAACCTCAACGGCTCCGGCCCAATAACAATAGGCTTCTCTCAAACCAGATCATTGTCGGTGGCCTCCGGCCTAGCGTTATGCGACGACTTAGCCCCATCAGAACGAGTAGAGCCATCACCGTCCACAGCAGGCGCCGGAGGAACATAAAATTTTGGAAGCACACCAAGCGCCGGCGACAGGGCAAAATATGCAGCACGATTAACGCCACAAACCTACATACACTAACTGGGTATGAGAACAACGAACACTGCCAAAACAAAAGACAAAGGATAGAAATAGTGAAACCCTACGGAGGAAGGCGACGAAGACAGAAATCTTTCCTAGGGTGAGCTGGCGCCGAGCGCTTTGCAACATCGAAGATATAATGCAGTCGCTTATCGGCAACAGACGCGCTGATCCCCTCAGGCGCCTCCCGAGTACTGTCATCCCCACCAACATATTCAAAAGCAGGATGCAATAAAGCTACACGCCACCCATACACCATCAAGAGTACAACGATCCATCAACCCCAGCAACAGCTCCACCTTACCCAAACCAGCCTGAGATGGAAGCTCCGACCACGTTGCCAGCACCTTGGGAACCTTCACAGGATGCATCGAGATGTATTCATTCAACATACGATCCCTGAGTTGAAGATATACAGAGCTAATAACATCGGACGACCCAGTCCCATTTAGCTTCAGGCGAAAGAAGTATCGGAACAGGTCAAAATGAGGATAAATCCCAATGAACGCCTCACACATATGGATAAAGACCGCAATACGAACAATCGAGTTCGGATTCAGGTTGCAGATCGAGATATCATAATATTGTAGCAAACCACGAAGGAACAGATGGATAGGAACTCCAAAACCACATCAAAAGAAGGGCACGAACACAACAAGGTCACCCGTGTTCGGCGTTAGAAACAACTCGCCAAATGTCGACCGCCACCCGCCGATCTCCTTATCTGGAAGAAGACCATCAAACATAGGAACATTGATATCCTCCTCCTTCAGTGTGCTCTGCGTCTAGTGCCTCGCCTATGACGGAATCTCCATCTCATCAACCCTAACATTTGGGGGCGGCGACAAAGAAGCTCCCTTAGCCACCGATGACGACAACCGCGTCACCATAGCACTACGACGGAGAGCATTCTTCGGCGCCATCACCTTCAAAAAGAGAGATCGGGCACTGCGGCAAAAAAGAGATGAAAGATGAGACGAACAACCCACGGCGGAGGAAGAAAGACCTAATCCCAATCGAAGAATGGAGAACACCGCCGCCGCCGCCAACTTCCCCGTTTATACCAAGAGGCGCGTCCCCTAGAATCCCAGGGTTTTTGGGAAACCGCAACATCCAAATACAAAACCGCCACTACGCGGTTGTTTTGGCCCACAAACTTTCATTTCCAGTTTTTTCCTTTCTATATTTATTTCTCAACCTGATACCCACAGATTACGGGAAAATATTCCCTAAATAGCTCTAACACTACAGTCCCGTGGACTGGACGCACGACTCCGTTATGATTTCTTTTTTTTGGCATGAAGAGTAACACAATTATAGTACACCAGTTAACAAGTCTTGCAGGACATTTGCTACAACGCCACTCAAGAACTTCGCCAACAGTACATGACGACTCAGCCACCTGCTCGCAAGACCCAACCAGGCTCGGGGACTGTTGCAGTAGCACGAGAACAGTGGCACGGAAAACCGAAGAACCCGGGGACTGTGAACGAAGCAACGTGATCCTGACGCAAGAACTTTTCACCTTCTCGCATCAGGCTCGGGGACTATGGGTATTCACAGTCGTCTCTATCAAACTCATAATTTAGCATTTTTTCTATAAATCCCGATACAAGAACTTTACAAGCTTCTTACATCAGGCTCGGGGACTGTGGGTATTCGCAGTCGTTTTTTGCAAAACTCATACTTTACTCGTTACTTAAACTTATCCATGCATCCTTTATCTTTATAAAGCTTGGCACCACGTGCATACTTCACCTAGTACCAAGCTCGGGGACTAAGTGGGTACACTTCACCTTACGGTGAATGTACTTATTTTTCTTCTCAACAAACCTCTGTTGTTTCCTATTGTCTTGTTGCAGAGTTTTAGTGGGTACACTTCACCAGGGAACAAGCCATTCACAAGTTTTTTCTTCTTCAGCATGTCACATCCTCTAATGGGTGGGGCGTAGCATCCATCGAAGGCGACCTGCTCACACACCAAGCTGCAACGCTCTCGACCAGTCCGACCTGGTCAAGAGGCTTGCCCAAGCGGTGCCCCGACCAGCTAGCCTGGTCGGGACTCTGTAACGATGACTTCAACCAACGCCAACCAGGTGTACACCTCCGAAGAAGATGCTACTGACTCACCACAAGGATATAACGTGCTCGGGGACTTGTTGGAGATATTACCTCGATATATCCCCAGGGACCTTATGGGCCTGCCGACCAGGCGACGACCCAGCCCACGAGGCCTCGCAGCATGCGACCAACCCGTCGTGCTCGCCAAGGACTCCGAAGAAGCCTTGCTCGCCAAGAAGGATCCAGGTAGATAGACTCAGATCCCTTACCTAAAGGGAAATATGGAAATTGTAACCCTGCTCCCCGGCTATATAAGGCGAGCAGGGACCCCCTCCAAAGAAATCTCTTAGATCCCTCATACAATCCCCTAGATCGCATATACGGGTCTTGTAACCTAATACTCATATCAATCCAGTCACCTAAACACATGACGTAGGGTATTACGGCGATTTTCCGGCCTGAACCTGTCTAAATCGCCGTGTCTACGCTCTCTGTGTTACGCTTGATCGCCATCGCCACACCTCCGCCTACCATCTACTACCATGGGGTACCCCCTAGGTAAACTGCAACGCATATTTCGTCGACAAGTTTTGTAGTTGTCGGTGTCTAAAATGGCGGGGTCCAGACGGCCAACGAGTAAATTTCTAAGCGTGTCAGAGTTCGGATGGTTGCGCTCGGAGAACACAGAGGTTTATACTGGTTCAGGCGCGAACGCCCTACATCTAGTGTGTTGCGGGGTCATATTACCGAGCGCGGAGAGCTCGTAGAGAGGAGCTACAAGCTTTGGTGAGAGAGGGAAGTGTCTTCCCAGGTCTTGTGCGTATGAGGTTCTTGGTTCTAGTGGGTGCTCGCGTGTGTGCGAGTTTTAGTGTGTGTGAATGAATGTTGGGATGTCGAGAGCCCGAGATTGGGGGTCCATTCCCTCCCTTTATACGTAGAGAGAGATGGAGGAGTATAGTGGAGAGAGGGGGAGTGATCATGGGCCCGACTTGGGCTGCTGCCGAGGGAGGGCTTTGTCTTCATCCTGTCTTCCTTCCTGAGGAAGATTGCGCCAGTAGTCACATGTCCGAGTACTGTTCGTCCCTGTTGTACTGTAGCCATGCACCTTATGACCGGGAACACTGTTGTCCCCTTACCAGGACATGGGAGGAGGTCGGTCGCACATGTCCTGGTGTTGGGAATATGCCCTAGAGGTAATCATAGAGATGATGTATTCCTTGTATCCATGACATGATATGAATATCCATTAAAGACAACTTGTATCGATTAGCAATTATGTGAATTTCTTGTGAAACTCTTTTACTTGTATGATTATTATAAAAGTTGTCCCTGATCGGAGTTCGTTCAAGACTGCACATGAATATTAGATCAGCACATTATTAGTTGATGACTATGTTTCACAAGTCATGGACATGAGATGTCAAACTAATAATGTGGGCACATGTAGGACATGGTGCTGGATAGACCCGACATGAGATTGTCTCTATACACATCGTGTACGTTATGTCCTTAGACCTGAGATTGTCGTATGTACTCAAGATGTGAAACGACCTACCCTAGGACTACCAAACGCTACTCTGTGATTGGGTAGTTATAAAGGTAGCTTTCGGGTTTGCCAGGAAACATGCTTTTAGACATAGTCAATCAAGATGGAATTTGCCACTCTCCATATGAGAGAGATATCACTGGATCACTCAAATGATTAGATCATGAAATGCATGGCCGTGCTTGGGTTAAGTGTTAACCCACGAGTTGTACCAAATATCATGAGGCAAAGGAATAACATGTATATTGTATTGTGGTGGTTCGTCTGATATGATCATAGCGTATGCATAGGAGTTGACACGCCTTGCTAGAGTCCGCTATCAACTATTGGTCAAGTAAGAGTACTTGGGCCATGTCTATGTGTGCGTGAGCCCATAGGGTCGCACGCTTAAGGGGCTGGAAGCCTAATTTGGGTTGGACCCGAATTAGACTAGGTTTAGGGTTGCTAATGGGCCTCCAACATGGGAGCTCATTAGGACGCCTATATAAGAAAGGGGTGGGCGTGGGGTGATATACTCACGTTCTTTGGCAGCCTCCGTCGCCCTCCCCACGCTCGTGCCTAGTACTCCTCGCCGACCTAGCAGTCCAGAGGTGTGACGCTTCTTCCCTGCACGTGTGGGATTCCTTGGAGGTGTTGCATCTGGAGCACAAGGACGAACCGCGAGAAGGAGACATTGAGACGGACGACCTCGCAACTACACGACACTACTGCAATGTACACGACTACATCAAGTTGCTTCCGCTGCACCTACACGTCTAGTGGTAACCCCATGATCTATAACTAGCACTAGTTCTTGGGTTTATGGGGTAGAAATTTTTTATTTTTGGCTAACGTAGAAACCTCATAACCCTACACCTAGCACCCCCGCGTTCCGTCATATAGCGTTGATGACACCCTGATCCTTGTTGAAGTGTCCGTCGGAGACATGGCGTGGATGTAACGCGCAGAAGTCGTCGGTTAGGCAGCACAGGACCTTGTACCGTAGGGTGAATAGAGGTCGGCATGGCGTCCTCATGCCGTCAGCCCCATGCCTGAGGACGGAGGAGACTGTGGACCTTTTGACTATATGGGCGAGGGCGAGGGATGTCACGGATGACGTTTGCCAGGCTCAGACGGGGCGGAAGAGCCCCCGAGGGTAGATGACGTCTCGGGCGTCGTCACCCTCGCTCGGGCGAGGCGGAGGTCCCCCCCGAAGGTCGATGACGTCTCGGATGATGCCACCTTGGCTCGGACGAGGCGGAGAAGCCCCCGAGGGTTGATGACGCCTCAGATGATGTCACCTTGGCTCGGGCGAGGCGGAGGAGCCCCCGAGGGTCGATGACGTCTCAGATGACGCCACCTTGGTTCGGGCGAGGTGGAGGAGCCCCCCCCCCCCCGACGGTGATTTTGTTTTTGTGGAGTCTGGTAAATTGGGTACCCTATTTCTAGGTATCCGATAGTAGCCCCCGAGCCTTCGATGTAGTGAAGGACTATAACGGAGGCTTACGTGAGCGCTTACAGTGGTTTTGGTTGAGTCTTTGGATTCTGGTGGGTGCGCGCGAGCGCACTCGCCAGGTGTAGCCCCTGAGGCCTTAGGAGGGAGATTTTTCCTCCTAAGGGCTTATTCGGAAGTCTTGCACAATGTTTGACCCTTCGCCTCCCTCATGAGGTGGGGAGGGAGTGGTCTGCTCCGTACGTCAGAGCCAGAGCTCTGGCTGCACGCCAGCCCTGCTGTGGATTGCACTGTTGGCCTCGGGCTGTCGTGCCCAGAGATGACGAGTCGATACTGCGCTGTGTTGTCTTTTGGCCTGTACGGGCGATTGACCGGTAGAATATATGTTTGTCCCATTGTCTCATTGTCCCATTGTCCCATCGGGTTTTGGGGTTTGACTACGCCCCATTGCCCCCCCCCCCCGTCGTAGCCCGAAAGTGGACATCCTGTGTCGTCCCCGTTCGAGGAGCGGTGCCAGAGCGCCACTTGCTCTGCGGTTAAGATTCCGGATGGCGCGCCTTGAGCCACCGGTCTGCCTGCCCATTTATAGCCCCACTGCACCCTCTCAAAGTGGGTGATGTCGCATAGTGCGGCGTGGTTGGGAGGAGTTGTTGTAGACTCACGGGCCTACTGCTACGTGAGTGCCCTGTCGGGCTATAAATAGGGGCGGCCACCTGTGGGGAGATGCACATCCTCACTATATGGCTTGCCCTAGATTCTTCCTCCGAGGTCCCATCGGAGAGTCCCTTGAACCACCCTGGCGGGCAGCCCTTTGAGAGCAAAACCGGATTCAGAGGAAGTTCTGCGTTGCGGGTGGGTGCATCCCTCTTCACCCAGTGGCAGGATTCAGAGGAAGCTCTGCGAGATGTGCATAGGTTCCTCTTATCCTTACCACCGAGCGGAAGAGAGGTGTCACCACCTCCTACACGAATCGCTCCGGGAGGGCGGAAGGTGTGGAGTCCACCCTTTCGGTTGGATCCTGCTTTCCGCCTCCGTGGGGCGACGACGTGCTTCCCCTCCCCAGGGGGCAGTCAAGGATGTGTCCACTGGAAAGGTCATTGTGTTTTTCGAATGACTCCAGGAGTTGGCTCATCCTTGACTGTTGGTTGATGGTGATGCCGTCGCTGGCGAGATATGCGGACTCGGAGCTGCCGATGCACGGCGGGCTCGGAGCCGCTTGCCAACAACGTCCTCAATCACGAGGCAGCTAAGGCAACTTAGCTGTAAAGTGCCCAACCGACTCCGGAGGAGGGACGTGGCCTGGGGTTTCCTGAAGATGAGACAACCGCTGTTCTCCCACAGTTGTAGCATGCCTGGTCTAGGTAGCCCGGGGGTCGTGGCGTCGGCGTCCGAGGCAATCTTGTACCTCAGGCAAATGCTTCCCGAGCCCCGCGGCGGGGTTGCCTGACCTGGATACATGGGTTCGTCGAACGTCGGTGAGATTTTTAGCGTAGGTGCCCTTCGGGCACCCTTAGCTTTCGGCCCTTTGGCCTGGGATTTCCCTTCAGTCCACCTTGTAAACGTTTTTGTGTTTTTGGTGTCTGATGATTGGGCTTAACCCCTCGTTGCTCTTTAGAGAACGTGTAACCCCTGCAAAGATCAATAGATATGTGGATCTGTAATGAAAAAAGATGTTTGTGTTTACCTATGTGGACCTCTGATGGGTGAGGCACGATGCCTCCTTTTCCCTCTCCGTTATCCAGTTGCTGGGACCGGTAGGAGGGGTGCGGTGGCAGCCCCCGAGTCTCTACTCGGTGTAGAGAAACGTCTCAGGTGTGTGCCGTCTTTTCGTGCGTCCCCCGTGCATCTCTCCGTGAGATGGGGGGGTGAGAGCCGGACCATGCTATCCTCGAGGCAGACGAACCATGGATGCTCGTCGAGGTGATAACGGGCAAATCTGAGTGGGGTGCTCGGTTCCCGTTTGCTGGGGTTCCGGCTCGTGGCCCATGTTGTGGCTCACCCCAAATTGGTTTCATCTAGTAGCCGGGTCCGTTCGATGGGTCTCAGGGGCCTGTTGCCTTCCTTCGATAGGAATACCATGAACCAATCATCCGTAAAAATGGACTCAAATACGAAATCTGGGAATGACCTTAGAATCCGATTGTCAGGCTAATGACCGCTAGCGTGTCCATTCCCTATTCACCCCTCGCTCTGTCGTCCTGAGATGGCCATTTCGAACCCTGCTGAGTCGACCTTCGTTTCTCTGGACCATAGTGGGCCGTCAGGGCATCTATAGCCTTTATCCCTTTAGCTTACCTGGGCCCGCGGGCCGTTGCCGCTGGTCGTGCCACGTGTGTGTTCCTCCGATCCCTGCGTTAGTTGGTCGAGCTCGGACGAGCCGGAGGTCTCGTTGCTGTGTGCTGGGGACGCATACGAAAAAGATCTTGCGTGCGCGAGATGGTAGGCCCGGGGTGGATCCTGTAATGATGATAGATATGGGATGCGGGATTCGAAGCAAGAGGAGAGTCGGGTGGTGTCAGTTACCTGCCGTCCTGCGCGACTCTCGGTATTCCAGCGTACAGTGGAGTGAACGTGGCTGAGCGGCCGCATTTAATGTGACTCGGGTCGTGGGACCATGCGCGTCAGGAGCTGTGGAGGCACCGTTCCGTCTTCCGGTCCCTTATAAATATCTGAGCATCGCGTCATCCCCCGTGAGCCCTGCACCATTCGCCTCTCTCACCGCTTCGTCCTGCTCACGCCGGATCCTTTGAAGTTAGGATTTGCGTCGTAGTGCGTGCGTAGCCATGATTTGCGTCGCGCTGCACGTCGCTTCCCGAGAGTTCTTCAAATGGCCAGAGCGCCTCCGGAGAAGAGCTGGCCCCGTTGCGAGGTTAAGTACGACCGGGCGCTCGCGCTGGTGGATGCGGGCATGCTGCGCCCAGAGCTCTCCATCGACAATGATGCCGAGTGGATCGTCACCACCAATGTAGACAGGCCGGACCCGCCGAGCGGGTATGTGGTCTCCTTCTTGCCGTTCCACGAGCGCGGGTTCGGGACGCCGCCATCTCGCTTCTTCTGGGGGATCCTTCACCATTACGGGATTGAGGTTCATAACCTCAATCCCAACTCCGTCCTCCATCTCGCGGCCTTTGCGGCCATGTCGGAGGGGATGTTGGCGACAGAGCCAGACTTCAACTTGTGGAGGTTCTTCTTCAAGGCAACGGTGTTCCTCCTTCATTCTGGAGGGGTGAGACGGGTGGCATCGAGCAGAGGGTGCGCCATCAGTCTCCGTTCCTCCAACTCTCACCTTTACATGCCGGCGCGAACGAGCTCGTCCAACCGGTGATGGCAGTCACAGTGGTTCTACATTCGGAACCACCCCGAGGCGCCACTCCTGGAGTACACGGGCTGGCGTTTTGCCGAGGAGCCCCTCAGCTGGAACGACGACTTGACCCCGGAGGAGCTTGGGAGGATAACGCCCTATATCCGGAGCTTGGGGTGGCTCCGTGACGAGGAGCTGAACCTTTTGGGTGTCGTCGCGCAATTCTTGCAGCGTCGGTTGCTCCCGCTCATTGCGCGGGTGTGTGCGCTAGACGACATGGTTCCAGGGGCGTCGCGTGAGGGGTCCGCCATGGCGGCGGTGGACCTAGAGCTGGCAGACGTGGTCGAAGTCGCCCGGAGGCTGCTCGGTGACGCCCTAGACAAAGATGGCGCTTACCGAAGTCCACCGATGCGCCCTGACCTCAACTTCGTCGAGCTGGTGAGTCGAGACCGTAATGTAGTGTTTCTTCTCCACACTCCCTTTATTTGGTGATGACAACTCACACGCCGCTCGTCCTTTTTCTTCAGGGGCCTCTCTCGATAGCTCGCCATGTGGCCACGCCTCTCCCTCCTCTGCCTATGCTAGGTGCAGAGGACATGGATTGGGAGGCCCTCGGGGAGGATGACGATGATGATGACGACGAGGACCGGCGTCCTCTATCGGATGTGGTCCCTGCGCTTCGAACGGCGGGGGCAGTACGTCAGCCGGCCGCGGTGATGGTACCGCCGGTGAGGGTGCTCGGCGCGCATCTGGCTCATGGTAGCTCTAGGGGTGGTGCTGCTGGCGGCACTCCGTCCACTCATCTTCCCGTCCTGCCCGCGGAAGCCAGGGACGGCGAACGGAGCGGTGGTTCGGGGTCCTCGAGCCGTGGCGTAACGGGGTCGTTGCCAAAGCGTGGCCGCGTCTTCTCCCCAAGGTAAGCCTGCTTTGCGTGGTGTCCTTCTCCATTTTATAAATGTGGTCGGTTGTTTGTGTGGTGAACACGGGCTGGATGTGGCAGGGCCGTCGGGAGCCCCGAATACGCGGGCTGGAAGAAACTGCGCCGGGAGGCGCCTCTGGTTGGTCTGGGACGGGACGTCGTAGCTTTGGCCACAGGTTCGTCGAGCGCCGCAGGGACCGGGAGTGGCCCGGCCCTGAACGACGCCGCGTGGACCGGGAGGGACTGGGTGCCATCTTCTTCCCCGGAGGTGGTAGTCGTCGACGACTTTGGTGATGAGGGTGGCTCGGACGTCACAGTGGCTATGGGCGTTGAGGAGGTCCAGACGGACGCAGCGTTGGGGGGCGCCATGGTGACGGTCGGCGCGGGGGAGGCGAGACATCTGGACGGCATCCCTCCTCGTGGCGGGTTGCCTCATGGCGTTATAGTCCCCTAGCCGTTCACAGAGGAGTTGGCGGCCGCACGGGCGTCGAAAGCCGTTCTCCCCCAGTCTGGCACGACTTCGCAGAGCGCGCCGGCTGGCGTTGGGGGAGAGGCCGCTCCTGGGGCCCTTCACCGACTTGGCGCTGACTGCCACTCCTTTGGGGATTCTGACCCGATCGCGTGGGTCAACCGGGAGGACCCGGGGGAGCTAGTGTTCGTGCTGGACGACTGGCGAGAACTTCGACACTGGCAACGTGTTGCGAGCTCTCGCCGGGAGCATAGCCGCCGCGTGGCACGTGTGGTGGAGGAGCTTCAGCGGTCGGTCGCGTCGCTCGACGACGACCTCTTTCACCATGGCAATGTGAGGAGCCATCTGAACGTAAGCGTTGTTTCTTTTGTCTCAGTCGACTGCCTGACATCCCTTTCCCTGCAGATCCTGATGGCGACGAGCGCCGAGAAGTCCGAGTTCCTCTGCCGTGAGGTTAGGCGGTGGGACCCGGGGTCGTGGGCAGCGGCCGGGGATACCGACGTGGCCGAGGCCCTCTTGACTGTTCACAGCCGAGTGGTCGAGCTGGAGGAGCAACTGAGGGCTTCAGAGGCGAGGGAGGAGGACGCTTGAGCGTTGGCACGCCGGAACGCGACCGACGTCGAGCCGGTCGAGCAAGAGCAGGACATGGCCCGTACCGGTGCAGAGGACATCCGCCAAATGCTGGAGGACGAGCGCGCGTTGCGTCAGGTTGAAGTTGACCGCCTGACGACCGAGCGCAATGCCAAAGCGGAAGCGCGGCGCCGGGCCGTCTCGGCATCAGGCTCTATGGAGGAGGAGCGCGACGCCA
Organism: Microstegium vimineum; assembly: GCA_022036555.1. NCBI lineage: Eukaryota > Viridiplantae > Streptophyta > Magnoliopsida > Poales > Poaceae > Microstegium > Microstegium vimineum. Next base: position 10,712,768 of record CM039138.1, on the reverse strand, counting down.
TGCGGCGCCAGCGTGACACCATCCGACGGGAGCGAGATGGCGGCGTGTCCCGCTTCGAGGACCTGTCCAACCGGAGGCGCGAGCGCAATGCTGACGTCGACCGGAGGATTTTGGAGTTCTCCGCCCGGGTCGGCGAGTTGACAACGGTCGCCTCACAGCTCCGCGCGACAGTGAACGTTTTGGAGGGGGGCGAACTCAGGTATGTTTCGTCCGTCTACCCATCTGCCTTGGCATTGTGGGTAGTTTGTTTTCAGAGGTTGAGGTCGCCTTTTGTTGCTTCAGTGTTGCAGGTCGGCGTGCAGTAGACACGGGCGCTACGGGAGGCCGTGCACGGGGTCTGCGATCTCTTTGGCGTGGTAGCCGTCGAGGGTGGCCCGGCAGCGGCCAGGACCCGCGTCGGCCTGCTCTGGGAGCGCGGCCAAGCGCGGATCCTGGAGGCCCTGCGCATCGGGTTCCACCGCACGATGGCCATCGCCACCTGCCTCTACAACGCGGTGACCCTTGCACTTGTCAGCTTAGGGTACCCCCCAGACGCCCCAGAAGACCTGCTCGACCGGATCGAGGCCGATGCGGAGGAGCCTGCAGCGATCTTGGCCGCCAAGCTTGACGACGATGTGTTCCCGCCACCGGAAGAGTGACCCTGCGTGGTCAGAGATCAGGGCCGAGGGCCCTTGTAACAAACATCTTAAGTTATCTTGCGATGTGCCCCTGGGAGGGCTTTAGATGACTTTAATAGCTCTTCGGTGAGCTCATTTTAAATTTGTTTGCTTGTTGGTTTTCGCATTTGCCTTTTGCATGGGCTACTTGCCCGACTTTCCCTGGGAGGAGCTTTCATCTGTTTGGGTGTGAGGTTGGGTGGAGATACTTGGCTCCGGGGAGCCAAAGTATTTCGCGGTCCTTTGGCATGGTCCGGCGAGATCTCTTCTCTCGGCGGGGGAGATCGGGCTTTCGCCTGGCGGGTTCGGCAAAGCGATTTTGAGCGAAAACATTTTTCGAGTGAAAGACAGGGGGTTACCCCCTTCCCAGGCCCCGAGCGAGGTGTGTTCTGGCGCGCGCCGAGAGTGCACCTTTCTAAGCGGTCGGTCCAGGAGTTCCCGCGTTTTTATTCCTCGAAATTTTTGCTCTTAAGAAAAGATTACATGCGTATGTACATGGTGATAGGTATACTAGAAAATAGTAGAAAAGTGACATAGTTGTTGGTGTCGTGGGCGTCCGAGCTCCTCGCGCTCTAGGGGTCAACGTCCATCTTGTCAGCGGCTTTGATCACCGCCACCAGCTCCTCGCTTCGCACCTCGGCCATTGCGTTCTCACAACAGTCCACCTCGCATTGGTACGCCACCTTGACGTCGGAGGAGACTGTGATGATGTCGTACGACCCCGACATCTTAAGCTTGAGGTAAGTGTAGTTGGGAACGTCCATGAACTTCGCGTAGCTGGCCTCCCCAACACTGCGTGGTAAGCCCCTCGGTATGCCACGACCTCGAAGGTGAGATACTCGGTCCGAAAGTTGTCTGGCTCCCCGAACGTGACGGGCAGCACGATCTGCCCCAGGGGTACAGTTTGTCTCCCGGGGATGATTCCCTAAAAGGGAGCCCCCGAGGATCGAAGATTCTCCCTACATAGACCGAGGGCCTCGAAGGCATTGTAGTACATGATGTTGAGGCTGCTGCCCCCGTCCAGCAGTACCTTGGTGAAGCGCATGCTCCCTATGATCAGGTCCACGACGAGTACATAACGACCCGAGTGAGGAATGTGGCTCGGGTGGTCATCCCGGCCGAACGTGATGTCGAGCTCCGACCAGTCGAGGAAGGCCGGGGTTGTCGGGGCGACAGCGAAGACCTCGCGCCGCTCCTTCTTCTGCCGACGCTTATAGAAGTAGGCCTCTGGACCTCCGAAGATCATGAGGCACTTGTTGACGTGGGGGTAGGAGTCTTCGCGACCCCCGTCCCCGTCCTGGCCCTCTGATTCCTTTGGCTCGTCCTTGTCAGGGACGACCTTGAAATACCTGGCCATCACGTCACACTGCTGGAGAGTGTGCTTGATCGGCCCGTTGTGATACAGGCACGGCTTCGTGAGCATGTCGTCGAACTTGCCCACCTTCTTCCGGCCCTGGGGATGGGGAGGCTTGTGGTCTGCCGCTGCGACAAGGTTGTCGCCGCCGCCACGCTGCGGCTTGCCCTTCTTCTTTTTCCTGTTCTAGGCGCGGTTCGAGCCGCCTTCGCCGGCGGTCTCGACTTCCTTACCCTTTCCCTTGTCGGGGTGGAATATTGCGCCGACCGCCTCTTCTCCCGACGCGTAGCTCGTGGCGATGTCGAGGAGTCGTTCGGTGGTGCGAGGGTTGCTGCGGCCTAGCTCGTGGACCAGCTTTTTGCAGGTCGTGCCTGCGAGGAAGGCCCCGACCACGTCTACGTCGGCCGCCGTTGGGAGCCTTGTGCACTGCTAAGAGAAGCGACTCGTCTGCCGGAGGGACTCGTCCGCCTTCTGTCTGCAGCTGTGGAGGTCCCAGGGATTGCCTGGGCGCGTGTAGGTGCCCTGGAAATTCCTGACAAAGGCCTCGCATAGAGACTCCCACCCATCGATGGTGTTGGGTGGCAAATGCTCGAGCCACGTGCGGGTTGAGTCCGAAAGATGAAGGGGTAGGTTGCGGATGATGAAGTCGTCATCGTCTGCGCCGCCGGCCTAACAGGCGAGGCGGTAGTCGTCGAGCCAGAGCCCGGGGTTCGTTGCCCCGGAGTACCGGACGACGTTGGTTGGTTGTCGAAAAGGGTGCGGGAACGACGCGCGCCGGATGTGACGAATGAACGCTAAGGGCCCCGGGGGCTCCGGCGTGGGAGGCTGGTCTTCATCGCTGTCATATCGTCCGCCACGTCGGACGTGGTAGCCTCGGCTTGCGCCGTCCTGCTTGGTGTGCTTGCGCACGTTTAGCGTGTCGCGCACGTCGCGCTTTTTGTCTACGCGGGCGTGCACGGTGGGACGCCGGTGTTCGGCCGGTGCGGGATCGGGATGGACCGACCCCTCGCGGTCGCCAGGAGCCGCGCCGGCAGGGTGGCCGACGCTAAGCCCACGCCTCCACGATGCGGAGCTCTCAGCCTATTGTTCCGCGGCCCGCTCCAGAAGGGTCTTCAGCTCGTCGTGAGCGAGCTTGCCGTTAGGAGCATCTGGGATCCGAAGGTTGCGGAGCAGCATCCTTGCTGCCGCGATGTTCTGGCTTGCCCGCGTGAACTGCGGTGTGCCATGTTCATCGTTGATGATGCGGTAGTGTACCGCCCAGGCCTCCCTGCGAGCGCGAGGCTCCACGGGATCCCTGGCGGCTTCGCGCTCGAGCTTTTCGCGCTTGAACGTCACTTTTCGCTACCGCTCCACGAGCTGTCGCTCTATGTCGCGGAGGTCGCGGAGCTGTTGCTGTCAGGCCTCCAAAGACCGCGGATCAGGCCTCGGCTGGGGTACTGGCACTCCCGTCTGGCGGATGGGCGTGTGGCTGTCGTCGTCGTCGTCGTTGTCCCCCTCCTCGACGAGGGTGGGGTCGACGGCGGTTGCGAGCGGAGGTGCATCGCACATGAAGCACTCGCGGCCATGGTCCTCGTTGGGATCGCTCGAGTCGGAGTCGAGCAGATAATCGCTGGCTTGGAGGAAACCGTAAAGCGCCTCCTGGTCCTCCAGACCGTCGAAGTCCAGGGGGTCCCAGGGATCAGTGCTCCCACGGCTCGAGCCGGTGTAAGGTGTGGCCTCTGAGCTCGTAAGGAGATCGGAGATGGAGCGAGAGTGGTGGGACGCGAGCCCCATTCGTCTCCCTTCCGTGGGGACGGCATGGAACCAAGCGGCCACCATCTCCGCATACAACACGGCGGCATTCCTCATGCCGAAAGGTTGCGCCTCCGAGACGGGCGTTTTGACACACCCAGGGGAGAGCGGCTGCCCTCCCGCGAGCTGCGCCGTCACGTTAGCAAACGCGAGGTAGAAGTCACGCAGAGACCCCTGAGTTGGCTGGTGTCCCTGCAGGGTGTCGAGTTGGCGCTCGAACGGAAAATGATCGGCCCGCGGAACGATGGCCCGACGAGCAGCTTGTTCCCCGGAGGGAGACAGATGGGGATGGGCCATGGATGCGGTGATGGCGTCCATGGATACCTCGGAGGATGTCGTAGGGCGACAGAGAGCCAGATCGACCCCCTGCCCGTGGCACTGTAAGTCCAGGCTACCAAAACGAACAATGGAGCCCGGAGCGAAATCAACGTGGCAATCAGCCATTCGAAACTCTAAAATACGGGTGACACGCAAAGGTCCCCCACCTGGCACGCCAACTGTCGGTGTCTAAAATGGCGGGGTCTAGACGGCCAACGAGTAAATTTCTAAGCGTGTCGGAGTTCGGATGGTTGCGCTCGAAGAACACATAGATTTATACTGGTTCAGTCACGAACGCCCTACGTCCAGTGTGTTGCGAGGTCGTATTACCGAGCGCGGAGAGCTCGTAGAGGGGAGCTACAAGCTTTGGTGAGAGAGGGAAGCGCCTTCCCAGGTCTCGTGCGTATGAGGTTCTTGGTTCTGGTGGGTGCTCGCGTGTGTGCGAGTTTTAGTGTGTGTGAATGAATGTTGGGATGTCGAGAGCCCGAGATTGGGGGTCCATTCCCTCCCTTTATACGTAGGGAGAGATGGAGTACAGTGGAGAGAGGGGGAGTGATCGTGGGCCCGACTTGGGCTGCTGCCGATGGAGGGCTTTGTCTTCATCCTGTCTTCCTTCCTGAGGAAGATTGCGCCAGTAGTCACATGTCCGAGTCCTGTTCGTGTCTGTTGTACTGTAGCCATGCACCTTATGACCAGGAACCCTGTTGTCCCCTTACCAGTACATGGGAGGAGGTCGGTCGCACAGGTCCTGGCACCCCCGCATTCCATCATACAGGGATGATGACACCCTGATCCCTGTTGAAGTGTCCGTCGGAGACATGGCGTGGATGTAACGCGCAGAAGTCGTCGGTTAGGCAGCACAGGACCTTGTACCGCAGGGTGAACAGAGATCGGCATGGTGTCTCATGCCGTAAGCCCCATGCCTGAGGACGGAGGAGACTGTAGACCTTTTGACTATATGGGCGAGGGCGAGGGGTGTCACGGATGACGTTTGCTGTGCTCGGACGGGGCGGAAGAGCCCCCGAGGGTAGATGACGTCTCGGGCATCGTCACCCTGGCTCGGGCGAGGCGGAGGAGCCCCCGAGGATCGATGATGTCTCGGATGACGTCACCTAGGCTCAGACGAGGCGGAGGGCCCCCCGAGGGTCGATGACGTCTCAGATGACGCCACCTTGGCTCGGACGAGGCGGAGAAGCCCCCGAGGGTTGATAACGTCTCGGATGACGCCACCTTGGTTCGGGCGAGGCGGAGGAGCCCCCCGATGATGATTTTGTTTTTGTAGAGTCTGGTAAATTGGGTACCCTATTTGTAGGTATCCGACAGTAGTGTTGTTTTCTAAAAATACCACATCAAATAGAATACAATAAAACTTAAATGAAACAATCATTTTTAATGTATAATTTCATTTTATAGTTTTGTAGATATTTGATTTTATGATTCATTATGAGTTGGTAATTTTGCGACAAGAGTTTTCTAATCATTAAACTCATTTTTTATCATTTTTTAGGCTCATTTCGTTTGCAAAAAAACCTTCCAAGAACAAATTTAGATCTAGAATTGCTATTTGATTTTATATATGATTATTGATTATGGGCTAAGATTCTTCAAACCGAACGGAACCTTAGTAGCTTATTAAATACGAATGAAACTTGGATGAAACTCCTACTAGCTGACCTAATGGTCATTTATATTTTTTACTCTTTTTCTGACCTAATAGTCATTTATATTTTTACTCTTTTTCTTAAGAACAAATCGAGGTCTTCCGTGCATAGTTGATTCCGTATTTGTGTGCTGCCATAGATCCGTATCCCGCTATGGGTATGTGGCAGTTGTAGCAATCCATGTTGCCTTTACGAGTGAGCCATTTGCCCACAGCCACAGACCGACTTTTGAATATTCCTAGATATCCTATCCCCCAGCAAAACCCAGAGGCCAGAGCATCTTTTTTTTTCCCTATCATTGAAGGCTTTTCCTATCCTTCTGTCTATCGGCAAGGAATGATCCCATTCATCATAGGCCAAGAAAGTAGAGAGATATCTGCCCTTCTGCGCCGCCCCCTGGCCACACTTTCTTATCCCTTCAAGGATCTCCAAAGGAATAAACCTCTCCGAGTGATTGAGCATGACAACACAAAAAGGATCTGCCGCAGCTTGGGCTTCTGCTTCTGAATCCTTTGCGACTGGCACGGTGGCCGGAAAGAAGCAAGAATCCGTCAGGCAAATCCAGTCACCCACCCTGCCATAGTTGATGTCTTGCAGTCCGGGACATATCGTGAGTTCACCCGAGTCTGAAGTGACAGAGACTCGAGAGCGAGAAAAGGCCGAACAAAGGCAGGCGCGCGGCATCAAAATAGCTTTCCTGCCAAGCAAACCAGATGTACATCCAGCGATATTCGTTTCCTCTCAGGGCTATAATCCCTAAGAACTATAAATTCCGGCTCCACACAGCGTTCACTGGGACTTGCCAGTTGCAACTCCAAGATCGACTTCCGTTCTGCCCGATCTGTACTACGCACTTCTCCTGTAGTGCAAGCTCGTGAAGGCTGAAGGCTGAAGTCTGAACAAGTTAACGAGCTAGAGAGTAGAGACCGACATGGAGTCTTCTTCTGCTGACCACGGCCAGCCGAAGAATGAGACCACCGGCGCGAGCCACGACAGCAACAACAAATCTGCAGGCAAATCAAGGGCCGATCTCTACGCGGGCGCCGTGGCGCAGCGGGTCCTGTATGGACCGAGCCGGTGCCGTGGCGGCAGCCCCAGAAAGCCGGTTGCTGTCAGTGTCACTGGCAGCGGCAAGCCGCCGAGCAGGCTCAGCAAGATGTCCGGTTCCGCGGAGGCCACATGAGGTAGGAACTAGCTGTAGTACTACAACTAGTAGTAGACTGACTGATGGGAGCCTGGGAGTAGTTCCGCGGTAACCTGTGTGTTGATATGTGTGTGCACCCAGCGTGCTGTTTATGACTGTTGTGTTATAATATGTTACTCCAATAGTCCAATATGTACAGTACTATATCTGTATACGTGGTTGGAACAAATAAATAACATATCCGAGCTAGTTCAAGTAGGACTGCACAATGTAGACAGGAACAGGATTACATGGTATGCACTAGCAGTTTCCATTTTTTTTTAACAAAAAACAGAGCTTCACAACTCGTTCATCAGACCCTAGAGGCTTCGGCGAAGCCCCGAATTTGGAACGCGGTCGTGTGTGGGCTTCTATAGGCTGCTTGTTTGGATGGGCTTCTACATGATACTCAAATTTATTTTAGTCACATAATATGAAATTGTTTTGACTTTTCTGTTACTAATTAAGCAAAAGTAAAGCACAAGTGATGGCTTGACGATCGAGAGGCCAAGGCTAAGATGAAAGAAGAAGCAAGTATTTATGTTAGACACCAATGACTAGCTAATCAAGTCATGATGAGTCATGGAATGCCAAGTATCAAATACTTGTTGGATGAAAAATTGAAGTGACTTCTGTGAACTAATAAACTATTCTGTGTTCAAATAATCCAAGTCATATACTCAAGGAGAATATGTTTCATGTAAAAAACAAAAATCCCTCAAGGATGACCTAGATTACAATCGCACAATGAGGTATGGTTTATAAAATATGCAATGCAACAAGATCTATATGTGCATGGTGATGTGAATTAATTAATAATTAATGTGATATGCTTGTTTGTCTTGTCTATATAGCTCAATTATTTTTCTGAGATTACACAGTACAACGCAGACACTCAACACGCACGCATACTCGCCCCTACGAACACACGCACGCAAACCCTACCCCTATGAGCACCTTCGAAGAACTGAGCCGACAAATCTTGAAGTTCACGAAGTCACCACAGGCGCCTCGCTGTCGACGGGAACGTCGCCTACCACTTAATGCATAGCGCCGGAAAATCCTGGAATAAATCCAGAATAAAGTGTCGCACACAGGATTTGAACCCTGGGTGGGAGCCCCCAAACCAATGGCCTTTGTCATTGCCCCGTGAACCCCTTGACCTATATAGATGAATTAGAGCATCTCCAAGAGTCTTTCTAAATCTCACTCTCTAAATCATCATTTGGAGAGTCATTTGCATAGAAATCGTTTTGTATATCTTTTAATTTTCCAAAAGCTTTTCTAAATCACATGCATACTGTCGCATACCTAGAAATAGGGTACCCAATTTACCAGACTCCACAAAAACAAAATCAACCATCAGGGGCTCTTCCGCCTCGCCCGAACCAAGGGGGCGTCATCCGTGACGTCATCAACCCTCGGGGGCTCTTCCGCCTCGCCCGAGCCAAGGTGGCGTCACCCGAGACGTCATCAACCCTCGAGGGCTCTTCCGCCTCACCCGAACCAAGGGGACGTCATCCGTGATGTCATCAACCCTCGGGGGCTCTTCCGCCTCGCCCGAGCCAAGGTGGCGTCACCCGAGACGTCATCAACCCTCGGGGGCTCTTCTGTCTCGCCCGAGCCAAGGTGGCGTCGTCTGAGACGTCATCAACCCTCGGAGGCTCTTCCGCCTCGCCCGAGCCAAGGTGGCGTCACCCGAGACGTCATCAACCCTCGGGGGCTCTTCTGTCTCGCCCGAGCCAAGGTGGCGTCGTCTGAGACGTCATCAACCCTCGGAGGCTCTTCCGCCTCGCCCGAGCCAAGGTGGCATCATCCGAGACGTCATCAACCCTCGGGGGCTCTTCCGCCCCGTCCGAGCCAAGGAGACGTCACCCGTGACGTCCCTCACCTTCGGAAGTCTCACCGCCGTCAACAGCCTGGGATTCCCTAGTCCATATAGTCAAAAGGTCCACCGTACCCTCCATCCTCACGGATGGGGTTCAGGGCATGAGTCGCCATGCCAACCTCTGTTCACCCTGCGGTACAACGTCATGTGCTGCCTAACCGGCGACTTCTGCGCACTACACCCGTGCCATGCCTCCGACAGACACTCCAACAGGGATTAGGGCGGCATCAACCCTGTATGACGGAACGCGGGGGTGCCCAGTCCTGTGCGACCAGCCCCAACCCATGCCAAGGTAAGGGAACAGCAGACTTCCCGGTCACAAGACGCATGGCTACAACACAAGAAGGACGAACAGGACCCAGACATGTGTCTACTGGCGTGATCTTCCTCAGGAAGAAAGATAGAATGAAGACGTAGCTCCCCCTCGGTAGCAGCCCAATCTGGGCCCACGATCACTCCCCCTCTCTCTGCTGTACTCTTCCATCTCTCCCTACGTATAAAGGGAGAGAATGGACCTCCAATCTCTCTCTCGGCATCCCAACATTCATTCACACACACTCAAACTTGCACACACGCGAGCATACACCAGAACCAAGAACCTCATACGCACAAGACCTGGGAAGGAGCTTCCCTCTCTCACCAAAGCTTGTAGCTCCCCTCTACGAGCCCTCCACGCTCGGTAACACGACTCCGCAACACACTGGACGTAGGGCGTTCGTACATGAACCAGTATAAACCTTTGTGTTCTCCGAGCGTAACCATCCGAACTCCGACACGCTTAGAAATTTACTCGTTGGCTGTCTAGACCCCGCCATTTTAGACACCGACAGTTGGCACGCCAGGTAGGGGAGCTTTGTGTGTCACCTGTATTTTTGAGTTTCGGATGGCTGATCGCCGCGTTGATTTTGCTCCGGGCTCCATTGTTCGTTTTGGTAGCCTAGACTTCCAGTGCCACAGGCGGGGGGCCGACCTAGTTCTCCATCGCCCTACGGCATCCTCCGAGGTAGCCATGGACGCCATCACCGCATCCATGGCCCACCTCCATTTGTCTCCCTCCGGGGAACAAGCCGCTCGTCGGGCGGTCGTCCCGTGGGCCGATTATCTTCAGTTCGAGCGCCAGCTCGACATGCTCAAGGGACCCTAGCAAACTTAGGAGTCCCTGCACAACCTCTACTTCGTGTTCGCTAACGTGACGGTGCAGCTCGCGGGAGGGCAGCCGCTCTCTCCTGGGCGCGTCAAAGCGTCCGTCTCGGAGGCGCAACCTTTCGGCATGAGGAATGCCGCCGTGTCGTATGCGGAGATGCTGGTCGCGTGGTTCCATGCTGACCCCACAGAAGGGACACGAATGGGGCTTGCGTCCCACCACTCTCGCTCCACCTCCGATCTCCTCACAAGCTCTGAGGTCACATCTTACACCGACTCAAGCCGTGGGAGCGTTGATCCCTGGGACCCACTAGACTTCGACGGTCTGGAGGATCAAGAGGCACTTCACGGCTTCCTCCAAGCCAGCGATTATCTGCTCGACTCCGGCTCGAGCGACCCCAACGAGGGCCATGACCGAGAGTGCTTCATGTGCGACGCACCTCCACCCGGAACTGCCGTCGACCCCACCCTCATCGATGAGGGGGACGACGACGGCGACGGCAACCACACACCCGTCCGCCAGACGGGTGTTCCAGTACCCCAGCCAAGGCCCAACCCGCAGTCTTCGGAGACCTGGCAGCAGCAGCTCCGCGACCTCCGTGACATAGAGCAACAGCTCGCGGAGCGCCAGCGAAAGCTGACGTTCGAGCGCGAAAAGCTCGAGCGCGAAGCCGTCAGGGACTCCGCGGAGCCTCGCACTCGCAGGGAGGCCCGGGCGGTACACCACCGCATCATCAACGACGAATATGGCACGCCGCAATTCACACGGGCAAGCCAAAACATTGCGGCAGCAAGGATATTGCTCCACAACCTTCCGATCCCAAACGCTCCCGACGGCAAGCTCGCTCACGACAAGCTGAAGACCCTTCTGGAGCGGGCCGCGGAACAACAGGCCGAGAGCTCCGCGTCGCGGAGGCGCGGGCTCAGCGCCAGCCACCAGGCCGGCGCGGCTCTTAACGACCGCAAGGGGTCGGTCCATCCGGATCCCGCACCGGCCGAACATCGGCATCCCACCGTGCACGCTCACGTAAGCGAAAAGTGCGACATGCGTGACACGCTCAACGCGCGCAAGCACGCCAAGCAGGATGGCGTGAGCTGAGGCTACCACGTCCGACGTGGCGGCCGATATGATAGCGATGAAGACCAGCCTCCCACGCTAGAGTCACTGGGCCCCTTGGCGTTCATTCGCCATATCCGGCGTGCGCCGTTCCTGCATCCTTTTCGATAGCCAACCAACGCCGTCCGGTACTCCGGGGAAACGAATCTCGAGCTCTGGCTCGACGACTACCGCCTCGCCTATCAGGTCGGCGGCGCGGACAATGACGACTTCATCATCCGCAACTTGCCTCTTCATCTTTCGGACTCAACCCGCACGTGGCTCGAGCATCTGCCACCCAACACCATCGATGGGTGGGTGTCCCTGCGACAGGCCTTTGTCAGAAATTTCCAAGGCACCTACATGCGCCCAGGCAACCACTGGGACCTCCGTAGCTATAGACAGAAGGCGGATGAGTCCCTCCGGGAGTACATTCGTCGCTTCTCCCGCAGACGTGGCCGGGGCCTTCCTCGCAGGCACCACCTGCAAAAAGCTGGTCCACGAGCTGGGCCGCAGCAACCCCCGCACCACCGAACGACTCCTCGACATCGCCATGAGCTACGCGTCGGGAGAAGAGGCGGTCAGTGCGATATTCCACCCCGACAAGGGAAAGGGCAAGGAAGTCGAGACCGCCGACGAAGGCGGCTCGAACCACGCCAAGAATAGGAACAAGAAGAAGGGTAAGCCACAACGTGGCGGCGGTGACAACGTTGTCACAGCGGCAGATCGCAAGCCTCCCCGTCCCTAGGGCGGGAAGAAGGTGGGCAAGTTCGACGACATGCTCACAAAGCCATGCCCGTATCACAATGGGCCGGTCAAGCACACACTCCAGCAGTGTGACATGATGGCCAAGTACTTCAAGGCTGTCCCCGACAAGGACGAACCGAAGGAATCAGAAGGCCAGGACAGGGACGGGGGTCGCAAAGGCTCCTACCCCCACGTCAATAAGTGCCTCATGATCTTAGGGGGCCCTGAGGCCTATAGCTGCAAGCACCGGCAGAAGAAGGAGCGGCGCGAGGTCTTCGCAGTCGTCCCGGCAACTCCGGCCTTCCTCGATTGGTCGGGGCCCGACATCACGTTCGGCCGAGACGACCATCCGAACCACATTCCCCACCCAGGTCGTTATCCACTCGTTGTGGGCCCGATCATAGGGAGTGTGCGCTTCACCAAAGTACTGATGGACGGGGGCAGCAACCTCAACATCATGTACTACAATGCCTTCGAGGCCCTCGGCCTACGTAGGGAAAAGCTTCGATCCTCGGGGGCTCCCTTTCAGGGAATCATCCCCGGGAGACAAACGGTACCCCTGAGGCAGATCGTCCTGTCCGTCACGTTCGGGGAGCCGAACAACTTCTGGACCGAGTATCTCACCTTCGAGGTCGTGGCTTACCGAGGGACTGACCACGCAGTGTTGGGGAGGCCGTGCTACACGACGTTCATGGCCGTTCCCAACTACACTTACCTCAAACTCAAGATGCCGGGGCTGTACGACATCATCACGGTCTCCTCCGACGTCAAGGTGGCGTACCAGTGCGAGGTGGACTGCTGTGAGAATTCCATGGCCGAGGTGTGCAGTGAGGAGCTGGTGGCGGTGATCGAAGCCGCTGACAAGATGGACGTCGACCCCTAGAGCGCGAAGAGCTCGGACGCCCACGACACCAACAGCTATGTCACTTTTCTACTATTATATAGTGTACCTATGACCATGTACAAACGCATGTAATTTTTTCTTAAGAGCAAAAAGTTTGAGGAATAAAACACGGGAACTCTCGGACTGACCGCTTAGCAAGGTGCACTCTCGGCGCGCGCTAGAACACACCTCGCTCGGGGGCTGGGAAGGGGGTAACCCCCTATCTTTCACTCCAAAAACTTTTTCGCTCAAAACCGCTTTGCCGAACCCATTAGGTGAAAGCCCGATCTCCGCGACCAAGAGAAGAGATCTCGCCGGACCGTGCCGAAGGGCCGCAAAGTACTCTGGCTCCTCGGAGCCAAGTATCTCCACCCAACCTCACACCCGAACAAATCAAAACTCCTCCCAGGGAAAATCGGGCAAGTAGCCCAAGCAAAAGTCAAATGCGAATACCAACAAGCAAACAAACTTAAAATAAGCTCACCAAAGAGCTATCAAAGTGGTCTAAAGCCCTCCTGAGGGCACATCACAAGATAACTTAAATTGTTTGTTACAAGGGCCCTGGGCCCTGATCACTAACCACGCAGGGTCACTCCTCCGACGGCGGGAACACATCGTCGTCAAGCTTGGCGGCCAGGATCGTTGCAGGCTCCTCCGCGTCGGCCTCGATCCGGTCGAGTAGGTCCTCTGGGGCGTCCGGCGGATATCCCTCGCTCACGAGTGTAGCAGTCACCGCGTCGTAGAGGCAGGCGGCGATGGCCATCGTGCGGTGGACCCCGACACGCACGGCTTCCCGGATCCATGCCTAGCCCCGCTCCTAGAGCAGGCTGACACGGGTCCTGGCCGCTGTCGGACCACCCTCGACGGCTACCACACCGAAGAAGTTGCACACCCCGTGCACGGCCTCGCGCAACGCCTGCGCCTCCTGCGCGCCGGCCTGCAACGCTGAAACAACAAAAAGGGGATCTCAACCTCTGAACAAATGACACACAATGCCAAGGCATACGGGCAGACGAAGGAAACATACCTGAGTTCTCCCCCTCCAGGCCGTTGACCGTCGCACGGAGCTGTGAGGCGACCGTCGTCAACTCACCGACCTGGGCAGAGAACTCCAAAATCCTCCGGTCGGCATCAGCATTGCGCTCGCGCGCCCAGTTGGACCGGTCCTCGAAGCGGGACACGGCGCCATCTCACTCCCGGCGGATGATGTCACGCTGGCGCCGCATGGTGTCGCGCTCCTCCTCCATAGAGCCCAGCGCCGAGACGGCCCGGCACCACACTTCCGCTTCGGCATTGTGCTCGGTCGTCAGGTGCTCAACTTCAGCCTGACGCGCCGCGCGCTCGTCCTCCAGCATCTCGCAACGTCCTCAGCACCGGTACGAGCTACGTCCCTCTCTCGCTCGACCCGCTCGACGTCAGTCGCGTTCTGGCGCGCTAACGCTCGAGCATCTTCCTCCCTCGTCTCCAAAGCCCTCAGTTGCTCCTCCAGCTCGACCACTCGGCTGCGACCAGTCAAGAGGGTCTCGGCCACGTCGGTATCCCCGGCTTCTGCCCATGACCCGGGGTCCCACCGCCCAACTTCACGGCAGAGGAACTCGGACTTCTCGGCGCTCATCGCCATCAGGATCTGCGGGGAAAGGGACGTCGGGAGGTTGACCGAAACAAAAAGAAACAACACTTACGTTCGGATGGCCTCTCACATTGCCGTGGTGAGAGAGATCGTCATTGAGCAATGCGACCCATCTCTGGTGCTCCTCCACTTCACGTGCCATGCGGCGGCCATGCTCCGCCCGAGAGCCCTCAATGCATCGCCAATGCCAGAGTTCGCGCTGGTCGTCTAGCACGAACACCGGCTCCCCTGGGCTTTCCCGGTTGACCCACGCGTTCGGGTCAGCATCCCCGAAGGAGCGACGGTCGGCGCCAAGTCGGCGTAGGGCCCCAGGAGCGGTCCCTACCCTGACGCTAGCCGCCTCGCCTGTCGAAGCCATGCCGGATAGGGAGAGGATGGCCTTCGACGCACGCGCGGCTACCAACTCCTCTTCTGTGAAAGACCCGGGGACCGTCACATTACGGGGCAGCCCACCGCGAGGAGGGAGGCCGACCGTGCACCCTCCTTCCCCCGCGCCGGTTGTCACCACCAAGTCTTCCAGCACCATGTTACGCTGGACCTCCTCGACGTTCGGGGCCGCGGTGACACACGGGCCATCCTCTTCCCTAGAGTCGTCAATGACCATTGCCTCCGGGGGAGGGGACGGCACGGCGGTCGCGGGCCCAGCGTCAGCGGGGGCCTGCGACGCGGAGCCGATTGCGGCGGCGTCGCTCAGGGTCAGGACACCCCCGGTCCTGGCGACGCCCACTGAACCTGTGGCCAAGGCCGTCACGCCTCGCCCCGGACCAACCGGAGGCGTCTCCCGGCGTAGGTTCTTCCAGCACGCGTATTCGGGGCTCCCGACGGCCCTGCGATGTACAGTCCGTGTTCACGCCACAAACAACCTACCACATTGATAAAATGGAGAAGGACACTGCGCAAAGCAGGCTTACCGCGGGGAGAAGACGTGGCCACACTTTCGTAACGACTCCGTTACGGAGGACCCCGAACCGCCGCTCCATTTGCCGTCCCCGCCCCCTGCGAGCAGGACGGGAAGAGGAGTGGCCACGGAACCGTCGACCAGGTGTGCGCCGAGCACTCTCACCGGTGGCACCCCCACTGTCGGCGCGGTCCCAGCCGGCCAGCACAGTAGTCCCGCCGTTCGAAGCGCGGGAACCACCTCGGACAGAGCACGCCTGTCCTCGTCATCATCGTCGTCGTCCTCCCCGATGTCCTCCCAGTCCACAACCGCCGGCTGCGGCGGGACCCAGCCCATGATCGCCGCGCCTTGCCCCGACAAAGTGGGAAGAGGCGCGGCCACATTGCGAGCCACCGAGAGGGGACCCTGCAGAAGAGGCGTAGACGGCACGCGAATTAGTACCGCCAAGCAAAGGAAGCACGGGGAAAAGATACTACAGCATGGTCCCGACTTACCAGCTCGATGAAGTTGAGGTCAAGGCACATCGGCGGACAACGGTAGACGCCATCTTCGTTCAGGGCATCTCCATGCAGCCCCTGGGCGACGTCGACCGCGTCCTCTAGCCCCAGGTCCACCCCCGCCATGGAGGAACCCTCACGTGACGCCCCGGGCACCATGTCGTTCAGCTGACGCACCCGCGCCATAAGCGGGAGCACCCGGCGCTGCAGGAACTGCGCGACGACCCCGGAGAGGTTCAGCTCCAGCTCGCAGAGCCGCCTCAAGCTTCGGAGATAGGGCGCTATCCCCGAGAGCTCCTCCGGGGACAGGTCATCATTCCAGCTAGGAGGCTCGTCAGCAAACCGTCGTCTTGTGTATTCCGGGAGTGGCGCCTCAGGGTGCTTCCTAGTGTAGAACCACTGCGAGTGCCACCCTCGGTTGGACGACCTCATTCGCCACGGCATGTAGAGATGGGAGTTGGCGGAGCGGAGGCTGATGGCACACCCTCCGCTCGGCGCCATCCATCTCACCCCTCCCGAATAAAAGATGAACACCGTCGCCTTGAAGAAAAACCTCCACAAGTTGTAGTCCGGCTCAGTCGCCAACATCCCCTCCGACATGGCCGCGAAGGCCACGAGATGGAGGACGGAGTTAGGATTGAGATTGTGGAGCTCAATCACATAATGGTGAAGGATCCCCCTGAAGAAGCGAGACAGCGGCGTCCCAAACCCGCGCTCGTGGAACGGCAGGAAGGAGACCACGTACCCGCACGCGGGTCCGGCCTGTCGACGCCGGTGGGAACGATCCACTCTACATCGTCGTTGGCAGAGAGCTCGGGGCGCAGCATCCCCGCATCTACCAGCTCCAGCGTCCGCTCATCCTCAGCCTCGCATCGAGGCCAGCTCCTCTCCGGAGGTACTCCGGCCATCAGAAACTTCCTCGAGAAGCGGCGTGCGGCGCGACGAAGGACGTGGCTAGCGCGGACGCACCGCAACGCAAACCCTAGCTTCGGAGGATTTGGCGCGAGCAAGACGAAGCGGCGAAGGAAGCGAACAGTGCAGGCTCACGAGGGGTAACACGACGCACAGATATTTATAAGGGGCCGGAAGGCGGAGCGGTGCCTCCACGGCTCCCCACGCGCACGACGCCACGGCCCAAGTCACATTAAATGCGGCCGCTTGGTTACATCCAATCCGCTGTACGCTGGAATACCGGGAGCCGCGCGCGACAGCAGGTAACTGACACCGCTCGGCTTTTCTCTCGCTCCAAATCCCGTATCCTGTACCTCTCATCATTATAGGATCCACCTCGGGCCCACCACGCTGCGCACGCAAGATCCTTTTTTCGTATGCATCCCCAGCACACAACAACAAAAACCTCTCGCTCATCCGAGATCAACCAACAAACCCAAGGATCGGAGGGATGCACACGTGGCACGACCAGCGGCAACAGCCCATGGGCCCAGGTAAGCCAAAGGGATAGGGGCTATAGACACCCTAACGGCCCACTACGGTCCATAGAAACGAAGGCCGACCCAGCGGGGTTCAAAATGGCCGTCTCAGGACGACAGAGCGAGGGGCGAATAGGGAATGGACACGCTAGCGGTCATTAGCCTGGCAATGGGATGCTAAGGTCATTCCCAGATTTCGTATTTGAGTCCGTATTTACGGATGATTGGTTCATGGTATTCCTATCGAAGGAAGGCAGAAGGCCCCCGGGACCCATCGAACGGACCCGGCTACTAGATGAAATCGATTTGGGGTGAGCCACGACATGGGCCACAAGCCGGAACCCCAGCGAACGGG
Source organism: Microstegium vimineum (assembly GCA_022036555.1). Taxonomy (NCBI): domain Eukaryota; kingdom Viridiplantae; phylum Streptophyta; class Magnoliopsida; order Poales; family Poaceae; genus Microstegium; species Microstegium vimineum. The sequence continues at coordinate 10,695,238 of CM039138.1, read as the reverse complement.
AACCGAGCACCTCACTCAGATTGGCCCGTTATTACCTCGACGAGCATCCATGGTTCGTCTGCCTTGAGGATAGCATGGTCTGGCTCACATCCCCCCATCTCGCGGAGAGATGCGTGGGAGACGCACAAAAAGACGACACAGAACCGAGACATTTCTCTGCACCGAGTAGAGACTCGGGGGTTGCTGCCGCACCCCTCCTACCGATTCTAGCAACTGGATAACGGAGAGGGGAAAGGAGGCCCCATGCCTCACCCGTCAGAGGTCCGCACAAGTAAACACAGACACCTTTTTTCATTTCAGATCCACGTACATGTTGATTTTTGCAGGGGTTACACACTTTCTAAGAGCCACGAGGGAATAAGCCCGATGGAGGTGGACTAAAGGGAAATCCCAGGCCGAAGGTCCGAAAGCTAAGGGTGCCCAAAGGGCACCTACACCAAAAACCTCACTGCCTTCTGACCGATCTTGTATCCAGATCAGGCGACCCAGCCGCGGGGCTCGGGAGGAGTTTGCCTGAGGTACAAGATCGCCTCGGACGGTGGCGCAACGACCTATGGGCCGCCCAGACCAGGCACGTTGCAGCTATCGGAGAATAGCGGTCGCCTCATCTTCAGGAAACCCTAGGCCGCGTCCCTCCTCTGGAGACGATTGGGCACTTTACAGCTAAGTTATCCTAGCTGCTCCACGATCGAGGACGTCGTTGGCAAGCGGCTCCGAGCCCGCCGTACATTGGCAGCTCCGAGCCCGCATATCCCGCCAACGGCGGCATCACCACCAACCAGCAGTCAAGGATGAGCCAACTCCTGGAGTCATTCAGAATGACTTTTCCAGTGGACACATCCTTAACTGCCCTCGGGGGGAGCACGTTGTCGCTCCCCGGAGGCGGAGAACAGGATCCAACCGACGAAAGGATGGACTCCACACCTTTCGCCCTCCGGGAGCAACTCGTGCAGGGGGAGGTGACACCTCTCTTCCGCCCGGTGGCCAGGATAAGAGGAGGCCATGCACACCTCGCAGAGCTTTCTCTGAGTCATGCCACTAGGCGAAGAGAAATACCCACACCCCCAACGCAAAACTTCCTATGAATTCGGTGCAGCTCTCACAAGGCCGCCCGCCAGGGCGGCTCAAGGGACTCTCCGATGAGACCTCAGAAGAAGAATCTAGGGCAGGCCATACTATGTGGATGTGAATCTCCCCATGGGCGGCCGCCCCTATTTATAGCCCGCCAGGGCGCTCACGCGGCAGCAGGCCCGTGAGGCTACAGCAATGCCTCCCAACCACGTCGCACTGTGCGACAGCACCCACTTCAAGAGGGTGCAGCAAGGCTATAAATGGCCAAGCAGACGGATGGCTCGGGGCGCGCCGTTCGGTGTCTTAACCACAGAGAAAGCAGTGCTCTGGCACCGCTCCTCGAACGGGTATGACACGGCACCCCCATTTTAGGGCTATGGGGGAGGGGCGCAGTCAGACCCCGAAACCCGACAAACGCGTCTTTGACCGGTCAATCGACCATGCAGGCCGAAGGACAGCATGGCGCAGGGCCGACTCGTCGTTTCAAGACGCGTCAGCCCGAGGCTAACAGTGCAGCCCATGCCAGGGCTGGCGTGCGACCAGAGCTCTGGCTCTGATGTACGGAGCAGACCACTCCCTCCCCACCTCGTGAGGGAGGTGAAGGGTCAAGCATTGTGCAAGGCTTCCGAATAAGCCCTTAGGAGGAAATATCCCTCCTAAGGCCTCGGGGGATACACCCGGCGGGTGTGCTTGCGCGCACCCAACAGAATCCAAAAATCTAACCAAACCACTATAAGCGCTCTCAGAAACCTCTGGTGTAGTCCTTCACTACATCGAAGGCTCGGGGGCTACTGTCGGATACCTAGAAATAGGGTACCCAATTTACAAGACTCTACAAAAACAAAATCAACCATCAGGGGCTCTTCCACCTCGCCCGAACCAAGGGGGCGTCATCTATGATGTCATCAACCCTCGGGGGCTCTTCCGCCTCGCCCGAGCAAGGTGGCGTCACCCGAGACGTCATCAACCCTCGGGGGCTCTTCCGCCTCGCCTGAACCAAGGGGGCGTCATCCGTGACTTCATCAACCCTCGGGAGATCTTCTGCCTCACCCAAGCCAAGGTGGTGTCACCTGAGACGTCATCAACCCTCGGGGGCTCTTCCGCCTCGCCCGAGCCAAGGTGGCGTCGTCCAAGACATCATCAACCCTCGGGGGCTCTTCCGCCTCACCCGAGCCAAGGTGGCATCACCCGAGACGTCATCAACCCTCGGGGGCTCTTCCGCCCCGTCCGAGCCAAGGAGACGTCACCCGTGACGTCCCTCACCTTCGGAAGTCTCACCGCCGTCAGTAGCCTGGGATTCCCTAGTCCATATAGTCAAAAGGTCCATAGTACCCTCCGTCCTCACGGATGGGGTTCAGGGCATGAGTCGCCATGCCAACCTCTGTTCACCCTGTGGTACAACGTCCTGTGCTGCCTAACCGGCGACTTCTGTGCACCACACCCGCGCCATGCCTCCGACGGACACTCCAATAGGGATTAGGGCGTCATCAACCCTGTATGACGGAACGCGGGGGTGCCTGGTCCTGTGCGACCAGCCCCAGCCCATGCACAGGTAAGGGAACAGTGGAGTTCCCGGTCACAAGACTCTTGGCTACAACACAACAAGGACGAACAGGACCCGGACATGTGTCTACTGGCGCGATTTTCCTTAGGAAGAAAGACAGAGTGAAGACGAAGCTCCCCCTCAGTAGCAGCCCAAGCCGGGCCCACGATCACTCCCCCTCTCTCTACTGTACTCTTCCATCTCTCCCTATGTATAAAGGGAGAGAATGGACCTCCAATCTCTCTCTCTCGACATCCCAACATTCATTCACACACACTCAAACTTGCACACACGCGAGCACACACCAGAACCAAGAACCTCATACGCACGAGACCTAGGAAGGCGCTTCCCTCTCTCACCAAAGCTTGTAGCTCCCCTCTACGAGCCCTCCACGCTCGATAACACGACTCCACAACACACTGGACGTAGGGCGTTTGTTCCTGAACCAGTACAAACCTCTGTGTTCTCCGAGCGTAACCATCCGAACTCTGACACGCTTAGAAATTTACTCGTTGGCCGTCTAGACCCCGCCATTTGTGACACCGACACATACTCTAGAGAGTCATTCTCGTCTTCTATATTTAGCTAGCGAAAAATACGGAATAGAGAATGGCTATATTTAGAAGACCATTTAGATAAGCTGTTGGAGAGTAATTTTTCACCAAAATCTCTATTCCTATCATATAGGAAAGATATGAAGAGTCTCTGGGAGATGCTCTTATGCCAACCAACTATCGTAGAACTACCATACATAGTAAGCTCCTCCAAGAATACAAGGAAACAAAAACAAGGGGAACAATGAAGACACTAGTGGCCAAAATGAACAATGGCTATAACACAGTTAAGTTTTGGAACACTATTGATCTCAATGTTTTGGAACACTATTGATCTCAAAGTTTTGTACCATCATCAGGTAAATTTATAGTTGTGCATATAGCGCGGCTGGCTTGGCACTTAAGGACCCAAGGAATTATACTAGTTCAGGTAATGCATGCGCCCTGTGTCTAGTGAGGTGTGTTCATTTGTGTTTCTAGGCTTGATGGCCCAAGGTTTGGACTAGGGGTTACAAATAAGATGTTTGGTATTGAGAGCTACAAGAGAGGGTTGTTTAGAGAGCCTAGAATTGCTAGAATAGGTCTAGGTTTCCCAAGGAGAAATGGAGCCCTTGCCTCCCAATATACATTTGTAACGGGTAGGGTTAAAATATATAGTGGGGGTGCTACCATGGGTTGGTTCCGCGTGAGTGTTTGGAAGCCCTTATCTGCTTTCGTGGTGTCATATCGATTATGTGTACTTGAGGCAGAAGATCAAGGTGGTAGTGCCCCCATACTAGGCATTTATCATCTATTCAAGGTAGCTTTGTCATAGGTGTAAGTAAGGCTTATCCTTTTATCCTATTTCTAAAGGGGATGGCAATGTTTTGGGCATGAATAATCCTTCTATAGTGTGCATGGGTAGTGCACATCATGTCACTAAACTATTTTATACGATGGGCCTTGACCCTTATGGTAGAAGGAAAAATAGGCTTGGGCATATCTCCTTAGACAAGTTTTGAATTTCATGGGTCATGTTCTCTGGATAGGAACGCTCTATGCAATGATGCTCCTAAATGTTAGGCCAAGGAGGCCCTTGTAGGAGAGTGGGCCTCACAGATTGAGTTACCCTATCCAATTAGGGCTTGGAGAAATTAGTGGGGCATGAACTCGAGGCATATGAAGCTATAATATTGTGGGGTTTAGGGTACCTCTAGCCTAGGTATTCGTCAATTAGGTTCCTAGTTAGGGTACATCATTATTGCTAATTGAAAACTAGTGCCCGTATTGGAAAAACTTTCTTATGGAGTCAACTAAGGTGAACATTTATATTCCCCAAGGTCTAAATGAACTCATAAAGGCATTTTTCAATGAGATAGTTAGAAATCAACTTTTGTGATTGCAGGCCCAAACTGAATACCAAGTTTATGACAAGGACTTGACCCCATGACCAAATACAACAATATTTCATAAGCTTAGTGGAACGTCTTTGTTGAATAGAAGACCCAAGAGGAGTTCTTAGATTTAAGTGAAGGTAGTTCCTAGCCCATGAATAGGAACAAATTCCCTACCACCTTCTTGCATGGGTGGTTGAAAGCTCCAAATCCAAAAAATGGAGAGCCCAACAAGAGGCAAGGAAGCTGGCGAATTTACTAATCACATTTAATGGTCTGGATGAATGGAACTTCCAATTAGATAATGCTAGAAACTACATGAGCATGATGGTGGTTTAGGATAGTCGAGAAGCAATCAAGAATATAATTGTGATTGTTACTAAGAGAGGGAATGACCATTCAACAAGCCTAAAATTGGAGTAGGACATCCTTAGTTTAGGGAGCAATGATCTAGAGAACCCTAGTCACATTTAAAGCGTCTTTGCAAGTTAGGATGGAAATAAGCATTCCCTAGTAGGCTAACATGTAGAAGAAATGATCTGTTACAAGCAAGTTACTTGAGAACATGATATGAATTTTTCAAGGAGTCTATGCAAGAAATGCAAACATTCGATTTGAGAATTCTTGGCTAATTTAGATCCCATCTTGATTCAATAATTAACTATCATACTAGCTTAACGACCAAGAACATAGTAGTAGCAACTGCAAAATTAGCCTCCACCTTAAGGGGACATTAGTTCCAAGCAGCATCCGCTCTATAAATGAAGGTGTCAAGTTGATGACATCAATGGAGCATCAACTTTTGTAGTACCTAAATTATAAGATAGCATCAATGTCTAAGCAATAGAAGTTGTCATGGGCTTGGTGATTCTAGGGACGTGTTTCATCTAGAGCCCATTCTGAACAATTATGCTAGGGTGTAAATGTTGATGGTCATGTTAGATCGTCAAAATTACTTATTAGTCACCCCACTCTAGAGGGATATCAACAACTTCATACTCTAGCATTCACAAGATATCAATTCAAGGGATCATATCCCTCTGCTTCCGTATTTCTCATAATGGTACAAGAAGATCATATTGTATAAACATTGTCACCTCATAAAGATGAACATGAAGAGCAAGCCAGTGGCAGATCCAGAAATGGACCAAGGGGGGGGACTAAATAATATAGGCTAATTTTTTTGCTCGTTGAACACATACACTAATAGCCCCTCGGTCGTTTAGTTCCCTTCAAAATTCCAAAATTTTACAACATTCCCTGTCACATCGAATCTATGGACACATGCATGGAGTATTAAATATAGGTAAAAAACAACTAATTATACAGTTTGTCTATAGTTTGTGAGATGAATCTTTTGAGTCTAGTTACTCCATAATCGAGCAATAATTATCAAATACAAACGAAATACTACAGTTCAAAATTTTGTAAAAAATTTGGATCTAAACGAGGGCAGATTGCTTCAAAATTCTAAAACTTTACAAGATTCCCTATCACATTGAATGTTTGGACATATGCATGAAACATGAAATATAGGTAAAAAAGATAACTAATTGCACAGTTTATCTATAATTTACGAGATGAATATTTTGAGCCTAGTTACTCTATGGTTGGACAATAATTACTAAATACAAACGAAATACTACAGTTCAAAATTTTGTAAAGTTTTTTTGATCTAAACAAGCTCTAGATATAACAAAAATTGGTAATTTGAAATTGATTCAAAATGCTCAAAATTAAAGATACAAACCTGATAAAAAAATTCCAAGCCACGTGGGGGGATGCAGCCCCCCAAGCCCCCCCACGTACATCCGCCAATGGAGCAAACACCTAATTAACAATCACCAATTATAAAGCCACCCTCCCTAATTGAGAGGTAAGAGGCTTTGGAACAACAAACCTCCATTCAATAAGCCATCCTCCCTAGTCTAGCTCCTCGAAGACCACTAGTAGGCCAACACAGTTTGATTATGAAGATGTCCCTAAACATATGTGTCAAACAAGCACTTCCTTCCATGGCATGAACTATATGATGGTTGAAGAAAAATGATGAGGTTGCATGAATGGTACATGAGAGCATCTATAGCAAGGATCAATGTGGTATAGTGAAAGTCCCACCTTTGAATTTTGTTAGCGCCCCGATGTCTAGCTCCTAATAGGGTGATGACTGTAGGTTCCATGCCTTCACATGTCCTGCTCGTGTTTAACATATATGGTTAGCTAATGAATTCACATGGCATGCATGTGTTTAATAGAATGCAACAAGAACATCAAGAGATAATGAATTCACATGGCATGTCATTTCTAATTGAACCTAGTACAAATTGCCCAAAATAAGCACAATATGAGATCATTGGTCCATATTAGAAATGTATGGGATGTATGTTTATGAAATTGGTCTTCTAGTTTGAAAACATTTATCATATGACTTGTAAATATGTTGTCAATTTTTAATGTACACAAAGGTATGGGTTGTATGTATTTGGAATTGACTTCAAATTTGGTAGTCCTTGAGATGGATTTGGCCCAACATGAAATGTCCATGTTTTAATCAGCATGTAAACATTGTGATATAGAATGAATTTTGGGAGAAAGAACAAATGGGCATTGAGATTAGTTTGACCCTAGTTGAATAGCCTTTATATGGGTTAAGGCTAGTTAAAGAGGCTGGAAATAGTCCATCTCATGTGGGACAAATTGGCTAGATTCTAATTTGTGATAATAGATTTTCTCACAAAATGTTTCCACGTCATCCACAACATTAATAATGCCATGCCATTGTCCATGTGGTCAATGTGTTCTAATCTTCTCTATCATGATTTAGAATGCCATAGATGTGTACAACAAAAATGGGGTTTTCACTAAATCTGTGATGTTTTTTGTTTCATCACAAAAGGTACTTAAAGATTCACATTCTACTATGATAGAGTTTTTGTCACCAGAGCACCATAAATGGGGTCTTGTGACCAAAATCTCTATTAGTGACAGTTTCTAAACGTGTTTGTTCATGTTTCTGTTGTAGATATATCACTTCAATACCAATTAGCATTCAGTACATGTTGGGGATATAACCTCGGCATATACCCAGGAACCTTCTTGGGCCTGCCGACTAGGAGACGGCCCAGCCCACGAGGCCTTGCGGCACGCGACCAGCCCATCGTGCTCGCTAAGGACTCCTAAGAAGACTTGCTCACCAAGGAAGATCCTAGTAGATAGACTCGGATCCCTTGCCATAGGGAACCGATTGTAATCTGTTAGGATATGGAAATTATAACCCTGCTCCCTGGCTATATAAGGTGAGCAGGGACCCCCCCCTCCTCAAAAACCCTAGATAACCTCTCTCAGATCATCTACAGATCTTGTAACCTGATATAGGAGATCATTCTAGCCACCAGAACACAGGACGTAGGGTATTACGGCGGTTTGCCGGCCCGAACCTGTCTAAATCGTCGTGTCTACGCCCTCTGTGTTACGCTTGATCGCCGTCGCAACACCTCCGCCTAACAATCTACTACCGTGGGGTACCCCTTAGGTAGACTGCGACGCATATTTCGTCGACAGTACCAAAAACATAAATTCCTTGGGTCCTAGGATTTCCTTGAGTGCAAAAATCTAGCCGCTAAGAAATAATCATTTCCTTCAGGGGTGTAGTAAATCGCCAAGGTAATTTGTATCCTTGGCGATTCTGCTCGGCCTCTGATCCAATGAAATGTGCACTTGTACTTGAGTGTTATTGTGAACCTCTAAGGAAAACAATAATATCGTTTGAGTGCTATTGTAAACCACTAAAAAACCATTATTTTAAAATAAATAGTTTTTATGTTTTTTTCAAATAAGCTCGAATGGGGAAATGACATGAACCAAAATTATAGTACCTTGAAGATATTTAAAACTTCCTAGTACAAACTTTTTAATTTGAATTCATTTAGGGGTCATTTGGATCCTTTCATTTGGAGGAACTGAAATGTACTTTAATAAGTTAAGCTATTTGGCTTGGAATTCGACATTCCACCACTTTCCAAAGTTCACCTATAAGCCTACCTCAAATTCATAAGATGAGAGATGTAATTGATTCTATAAATCACCATTCCTTGTTTCTACTTTGCAACTTATAATGTGTTCTTCAAACTCACTCTGATACAATATAAATACAACAAATAAGTATGTCTCTCATGTATTGAACAATAATATGCTAATATAATACATATACAACCATGTTATCTTAATTAATATGTGTCTAAATTATGATTATTAAATAAATTCAATTCTAAGGATCCAATGGGACCTTATATAGGGTCTCAAATATGCATTACAAAATTCACTAGATCGAGTGGATACAAAAGCAATACATTAGCAAGTTAGCCACAAGTGACTTTGAGATGTAGTTATCATAAAGCAACACAGGAAAGTTGAGGTTGCAAGTTTGAACCCATGTAGCATTAGGGATACTGAGATTTTTGATTTTTTTTAACACATTTCCTTGGTGGTTGTTACATGTTTCCTTTGGGGTTTGAGTCTCTCAAGAAATTTATATACATACTTGGTGGTTCACTAATTTTTTTATGCTTTTTAACTTTTGCCATGACACAATTTACCTTAGTGGCCAAACCACCAAGAAATTTATCCTTGGGGTGGCCACCAAGGAAATTGAATTTCCCTTGCCCTCCTGGTGGCTGTAGGGCTTTTGTGATTTTTGAAAAAAAATAATTTTGACGCATTTCCTAGGCGGTGTAACCCATTTGATTGGGGGTTTGAGGCTTTATAACTTTTTGCATGGCTCAATTTACCTTAACGGTCAAACCACCAAGACATTTATCCTTAATGGAAGTGTACCGCCAAAAGGAAATTGAATTTCACTTGCTCTCTATACGTAGGAAGTTGCTTGCAATGCCGTTGATATAATTTTTGCCAGTGTAGACATATTTGTATTGACGGTTTGTTTAACACTAGCTACCAACAGTGAAAACAGATTTGTACTAGCAGTTTTAAAAGTACCTTCAATTTTGATTCAACAATTGTACTACACTTTCACAATTATGGATGATACCACTGCACCAGTACAATTGTACAAATAATCAATATATTTCTACCGCTACTAAAATTTGTCTCTGTACGTTAGTGGCCTAGGGGCACCACATTCATCTCAAGTCGGTGTAATTAGCTACTAATAATACATAATGCTTAGCAAGGTGCTTGTGTTAGGGTAATAAATCAAGATCCTAGGGATCAATTAAGAGGTTTAAAACCTAACATTTGGGTGAGTAGGTTAGGAAGGCTTATAAGTGTTCATCTAGGAGTCTGTTGAAATCTATTTGTACATTAGTAGAAAAAACCTCTACGACAGCGATGGCCTAAAATTTTTATAGACGGTTTCTGTTACCAAACGCCTGTGAAAATAAATCGTCGGGCTCGACTTTTGATCCGCCTGTGAAAACCAATTTTTACAGGCGGTTTCCTTAAGAAACCCGTCTGTAGAAATACATGATTTCTACCCTTAAGAAAACCGTCTGTAGAAATTGATTTCTACATGCGGTTTCCTTAAGAAATCCGCTGGTAAAAATCGGTTCAGTATAAAATATGAGGAACTAAAACGCAATATGGACACAAGTGACATATGGGTGGAGTGGTAGAGGAGTTTATGTGCGAGATTGAGGTTTTAAGTTCAAACCACCATGAGCACAACACGAGCAGGCAGTTAATATTTTTAGTTAATCTCTTGGAGATGCTCTAAGAAGATCTGGTCATCAGATGTGTAAACAAACAAGCCCTTTTTTATAAGAAAATATAGAAACCTCCACCACCCTCTCTCTACTATAATGAGATGCACACAGCCTATTATTTCTGAGAAAATATAAGAGATTGATGCTAGTACATGCTAAAATTAGTGAAGGAAGATTGTTGAAGAAGAAGAAGAAGAATAAAATGGTGTCATGGAGCAGTTTAGGCGAACTGTGTTTATCGATGTGACGGCTGATACATTTCTTTGTGATCCACTTTTGGGTAGTGTGTCGTCTCTGAGTCTGAGATGAATGTAATGCAATTTCAGTGTAAGATCGGAACGGTTACATGCATGACGCAAGCGGATGGATCAATCGGAGGAACGGCCGTTGAACGATTCTGACTTGAACTGCTCGTAGAACTTGGTGATGAACTCCTCCGCCTGCATGTCGATGGCGTGTGGGCAACTGCTGCCGCCGTCGTCGCCACCCTCCGCCACCATAGCACCCTCCTCTTCCTGGGCGCTGTCCATCTGGTGCAGATCCTCAGCTGACGCATATTGGCTGGTCATGCCCACCTCCTCGAACTCGAAGCCGGACCGCGCCGGCGACGGCGGCGGGAGGATCACGTCGTGGTACACGTCGGCGTGGCCCAGCGGCGGTGGCGGCGGGTAGTACTCCAGCTCCTGCCCGCGGAGACGGAGCGGGCGCATGCCGTCCACGAGGCTCTTCCACGACGGCGACTCGTCACCGTCGGGCTTGTGGTCGTCGGCAGCAGCCGCGATCGCCCTCTTCTTGGTGCTCGTTGCGTCGCCGTCTGCCTTTTTCATTCTGTCGCTCCTGCCGAAGGACAGGAACATCGCCCTGAAGAGGCCGAACGCGCCGTGCTTTTTGCGAGTGGAAGGGCTCCTGGACGAGACGGGAGTGGTGCATTCCATTTGCATCGTCAAGCTATGGCCATCGTCGTTGTTGGTGGTGGATTCTACGACATTGAACAACTCCTCGTCGTTGCTTGCGGCCGAGGTGATCGTGGGAACGTCCCCATTGATCTTTCCTTTCTCCTCTACGCTTACTGTTACGCTAGGGATGGCAATGGTGGAGACCGCGTGGGCGCCATTGTTGTCGAGCACTAGGGCGGCAGCGAGCATGGGCGAAACAGCTACTTCCTCCATGCGAGGAGGAAGAGCCGAGACAGGAAGAGAAGGCACGAGGCCTTCGGCTTCGAGGGTGTAAGGCTCTCCTGCAAAGCAACGGGGGCAGATAGGAAGGAGTCCTATATGTCTCCGTGAAGATGGTGGAGCAGAAAAGCGGGCTATTTTGGGACAACTTTATTTATGTGATCAATGACGTCCGGACCGGAGAATTTCGCGGTACTCCTTGCATGGTTGTGAGAGTTGTGCCAGGCACTACGAACGAATTGACTAGTCTATTGGCACATACTCACTCGTCCATATTGAAGTTTCTCTTGAAAATCATGCTAATTAAATTATTTAAGTTTAACTAAGTTTATTAACAAGTATCTCTGAATAAGTTTATTATAAAAAAATAATTGGCAGCAAGACCCGACAACCTGGCAATACGTAGCGCCTGCTACGGTTAATACGTGACTACTTAGGTCAGTGTCAATGGGGTGTCTTCAGAGTTTTATGGACATTAAATAGGGTGTCTGAGAGTTCTTATGTGATTTTGGTAATTGAGTGACAACTTAGGTGAACTAATATGTGTTCAAGTGATATATATACACAGGAGATTAGTTCACATGTAATTGTGTGATGAAGGAGTTTATTGCACATGAGACATGACATGAAGTCATGTGATCAAGGTGGAAAAGATCAAGATGAGGCTTGGCTTGATGGACCGGTTGCAAGTGTGAAGGGCAAGCGGGTGATGCTTGACGCCGATGGACCAAGGCAACGGTGAAGAGCAAGTGAGGTCAAGATCGATGAACCAACACGGTCATGTGGTGATATGGAGTGGATCATATCATTTGATAAGTGGTTGGTGCATGTGTTGCATCAACATTGGAGAAGGAGATGGAATAAAATGTGCAAGACAAAGGTATAACCATAGGGCATCTCATTTCACCGGTCATAAGAGTATAGAGAAGATTATGACCGGGTTTAGGATAGACAGCCGTACTATCAAGAGGAGCAAACTTGTTTGCGTATCGGTTATCTAGTGCCACCGTGAGCGATCTATCTTTGCGATACATTAGGATCGAGTGGCGTGGTGAGAAGTAAGTGAAAATGCTTTGAAAATGTTTATGAAAATGCTAACACACATGCACAAGGTGGTGAACACATTTGTGTTAGCACTTGAGAAGCAAAGGAAGAAGTGCGGAGGAGTCTCGGCTGAAAACCGAGCTCCGGACGCAAGGGCCAAGGGGGGTCCGGACCATTGCGGTTGGGTCCGGAACCAAACCCTAGGTCTGGCCGAGTCTGCTGACTCCGGACGCAAGGGGCTTGGGCGGTCCGGACCATCGGGTCTGCGTCCGGTCGCCTGCCCCCTAACTAAGCAGAGCTGACAGAGTGGGTCCGGACGCAGTTGTTGGTCCGGACGGTGAACTCCAGACCCTGCGTCCGGAGGTTGGAGCTCTCTGTAACGGCTCTGAGTGAAGAACCGGACGCTGTTTGCAGTCCGGACGCAGGGATCCGGACGCGCGTCCGGTGTCTGGCGCTCTTTGGAGTGGAGGTCTGGACGCAAGTTGTTGGTCCGGTGCGGCACTGTTGGCTGCGTCCGGAGGACGCGTGGCGGCGATCGGTGAGCGCGCCAACGGCTCTTTCAAATGGGAAGAAGAGTCCGGACGCATGCGATATGGTCCGGACCCCTATGAACTTGCGTCCGGAGGTACGCTGGAAGGCCCAATGAGTGGGCAAAACGGCTAGTTTCATGGGGAAGCTTATAAATAGCTCATGGCTGGCCCTTGGGGCTAGTAGAGCACCTTGGGCATTTGTTGCCTTGGTTGTGCTTGGTTTGGGAGCCCTCTAACTCACTCATACTTCGATAGTGTTCATCCGATTGAGTGAGAAAGCGATTTCTAGTGCGTTGCTTTGAGTGATTGCATCGTGTGGCACTAGGTGATCGTGTTGCAAGCCGGAGTGCTTGTTACTCTTGGAGGTTGCCACCTCCTAGACGGCTTGGTGGCTTGTGGCTCTGTCGAAGCACGCAAGAAGATTGTGCGGCGCTCCGGAGAAGTGCTTGTGAGGAGTGTTGTGCTCGCCCCGCGGGAGATCGCGAAGAGCAACTTTAGTTGAGCGTGTCATTGAGTTACCCTCACTTTGGGTGGATTCTTGCGGCGCCCGAGTTAGTGGGCTAGACTTGTGAACGCCTATTAGCCGTCGAATCACCAAGTGTGTGGTCGACACAACGGGGACTAGCTTGGTGGCGACCAAGTGAACCTCGGGAGAAAAATCACCGTGTCAATCGTGTACATCTTCTCGGTGGTTTGCATTCTCCAAATCACTAGCTTGTATTTACTTATTCATACTTGTGCTAGTGGTTAGTTGTTGCTCTTGTAACTAGTTAGCTTGTGTAGCTTAACTAGTTGCCTTCTAGCTTGTGTAGCTTAGAAGTAAGATCTTGAGTGACTAATTGTCTTGTGTAGCCTTATTAGTCACATTGCTTAGTTTGTCTAGCTAAGTAAGTTAAGCTCTCTAGTTAGGCTTGTGTAGCCTTGCTATTGAGTGTTGCTAGTGAGCTTAGGTGCTTTGTGCTTTGCTTACTAATATGTGTAGGAGGTCTCGATGTGCTTAGAGTACTAGTTGCTTAGGTTTGTGTGACCTTACAACCTAGACTTGTTTAGGTGAGCCTCCTAACTTGACACCTTAGTTAGCATAATAGACATATTTGTTAGGTGCTAGAGTTATAGATAGAGGGGTGTAGTCTTAGTTAGACCGATAGTTTTAATTCCGTATTTAATTTGGTTAGCCGGAGCGCTTAAGTTTTAGAAAAGACTATTCACCCCCTCTAGTCCACCATCTCGACATTACAGTGCCAACTCAGCCAAAAAAAAAGAGAATCTTGTACCAAATTAGTGGAGAGAGAGAGGGCTATCGTTTCATGGGGTGAAACGACCCAGCTCCGTTTCCAACGACTTGGAAACCGCACGACACCCGCACTGAGAGCCTTTTGTTTCATCGTCGCGATCCCGTGCGGCCATCTCCTCCTCCTGCCCGCCTCCCATCCTGCATCCCACTGCGCAGAGTAGCCCTCCCCTATCTGGACATCTCCTCTGCACATGGATCCACTAGCTCCAACGATGGTCAAAGTTTCCGGCCGGCTGCAAGTCTGCAACCTTACTGTTATTCGCGGTAAGTTCAATTTTATTTTGTTGATACAAACTACTGCAACCTCTACAATCAAAAAAAAAGAAAAAATTTACTGCAACCTCACTGTTTGCACGTAGTTAATTTTGGGCTGTCAAATGTTTGCTACAATTTAAGTAATGGTTTCTGCAAATAACAAATAGAAATGGCTACAGGATGCATTTGGCGCATATGATCCTATCTGGTTGCAGCAACATGGTGTTATTTAAATGCTTAACATAGCTTTGGAATTAGTACAATGAAACGTTGCACTGTGGAGGTTGTTTCATTCATCGTTTCATCACACACAAGATGATGTGGCCATGTTGGAAACAGTCTAGTGAAACTAGGCATTGAGACTGGACTTAAGCAAGCTTCACCGGGCTCCTAGCGTAAGTCGTCACTGCTGTTAGGTTAACTCCCCGAAGGGCTGCCCAAATTTCAAGCCGCCGCCGCCGTTGCCCTCGCTGGTTCGCCCTCGCCCTCGGTGCTCTGCTCCCTCGCCCTCGGTGGTCCTCCGGTGAAGCCGTGGTCCTCTCCCTCGCCGCCCCGCCCGGTCCTCTCCCTCACCGCTCCGCCGGTTGTGCTCCTCTCCCTCGGTGCGCCGCCGACCATGCTCCTCTCCCTCGCTGGTTCGCCGGTCGTGCTCCCCTTCCTCAGTGGTATGTCGGCCGTGGTCCTCTCCCTCGGTGCCCGCTCGGTTTGAATCACTACCTGTGATGCTCTCTCTTTTGAATTACTGCCTGTGATGCTCTCTCTTTTGAATTACTGCCAGTCATGGTCTATTTTGAATTGATGCCTGTGATGCTCTCTTTTGAATTACAGTGAGCATATTATTGCCACTGCCTGTGATGCTAATGGGTTGATCCTACTACTATGATGCCTAAGAATTCCCCATAAGTATTTTAGAGATTAAGTCATATTTTCTTATATATGTACTATTCTAATGCTTCTGTATCGATCGTGCAGTGCACTAAATAACCTTATGGATCAAAGGCATGTGAATTGTACACCTGCACGCATCTGAGACAGTGCAAGGAGTACACCAACAACTGGAAGAAGCTCAAGATGGGAGTCAAGCATTGGGAAAACAATAAGAGCGGGAGTCAAGCATTGGGAAAACAATAAGAGTGAGCATCTTGCATTCAAGCAACTCAAGACGGACATATGTGAGTTCATACTAGAGAAATGTGTGCTCGAAGGGAAAGAATCCTTCGACGATGAGGGTAACCTGAAAATTCTATCTGAGTTCGAGAAGTTAAGGAAATGAGGCACCATGCTCCGTCCCACGGATTACAAACACCAAGTCGAAATTTGAATTTGATATGTAATCCTTGGTTTCATTTGTGTCTATGGTAGATGAGAACAACTTATGTGTTTGTGTATGAATGTTTGTGTATGTGAATTTGAATTTGTGTATGGATGATATATTTTTATAAAAAAATATTTAGAGACATAAATGTTAATATTATTTATGGTCTGTTTGGTACAGTTTTGCTTCACTAGTGGCTTTATGA
Source organism: Microstegium vimineum (assembly GCA_022036555.1). Taxonomy (NCBI): domain Eukaryota; kingdom Viridiplantae; phylum Streptophyta; class Magnoliopsida; order Poales; family Poaceae; genus Microstegium; species Microstegium vimineum. The sequence goes on along the minus strand of CM039138.1, from coordinate 10,679,159 downwards.
GTAACTCTATAGTTGAAGTTTGAGCTATTTTGAAAAAAGTGTTTGGCAAAACAGCTTCATCAACAACTTTATGCATGAATATGAGAGAGAAAGGGGAGAGAGTTGTGATAAGCTACTATTTTCAGTTTCACCCCACTTCATATCTTTGTGAGAGGGGAATAAAAACAGCTTTATGGGTGAAGCTGTTTTGGAAATAGGTGTTTGACAAAAAAAAAACAGCTCACATCAGCTTCATGAAGCTATTATAAGTTGTACCAAACATGCCCTAATATATAAAGTTAGTTAAATATGAAGAATCTTGACCGGTACAATTTCTATAATTATATTATTTTAGCGACCGAAGTAGTATATTTGAATGTCACATTTACATGATTATATTGCCGAGCTAACGAAACTCCTGAATCCTAAAATCGTCTGCTCCATCCAAGCAGAGGTACAAAACTGACAGTTTTATTTGCCGGATTGTTACCTAGCTGGGCAGCCAAACTGACGAAGGCTCCGGACCCCTTCACCTGGTGACCATGGACAACCTGCCTATAAGCCTAGACCCTGTCCCTTGATCACTGGCCGGGAAAATTGCTCGGGACAATGGGCGGCGGTGGTGGCGACGACATGCATGAGCACAACCTGGCGGCCAGACTTATGTCACTCAAAATTGCCGGAAGACTCACTGATGCCGCGCATTTGACCTGACCCTACTACACAGTACTACTATTACTACTTTACTGGACTCAGTGATGCAAGCAAGGTTAATTTCACCATAGGTTCGGCTGCGTGTTGTCCAGGTCACCGAGGTAATTCAGCTGCTCCATGCCGGGCTGCGTCGCGTACCTGCCGCCGTAGCTCATGGCGAAGGGCTGGGCTGGCGTGAAGTTGTCGCTGGTGCCGCCCATTGTATGGGAGGGTGCTGCTGGTGGCGCGCTGATGAAGTTGCCGCCGCCGCCGGTGCTCATGGCGACGGAGAACGCTGCTGGTGCATTGGTGAAGTTGCCTCTGGCGTCCATAGCGAAGTTGCCGTCGTGGACACCGTGTGTCGCCTGCATGTCCATGTAGTTGAGGCTAGTGTCGGCTGAGGGGTACTCCAATACTGGCACTGGCACCATGGCGTGGCATGGCTCGTCGTCGGCACTCGCCATGGCCACATTGGGCTGCTGGGCAGCGCCATTGCCGACCACCTGCTGCATTTGGTAGCCAGAAGGCATGCCGAAGTAGCTGGCGCTGGCTCGTGCGCACGGGAAGACGTAGCCGTGCTGCTGCAATGGGCCGGCACGGCGCGCCTGGTAGTGGTGGTAAGCGTCCGTGGCGACGAGGCCGCCGTTGTTGTACATGTCCGGCACCATCTGCAGGTCGTAGCCCTCCTGATCCATGGCGACGTTGCTGCTGTTGAATTGCTGGAACCCGTACTGCAAGTTGGCGGCGCTGCACGGGTGGTGGAAGCCGTTATTGCCCCACATGGCCATGGCGTCGCCGTTGCAGCCGAGCGCGTGCAGCAGGTAGCCGTCGTCGACGTGCGCAGAGTTGAGCGGAGCGATCCCCTCGAGCACGATCCCGGCACCACCGTCCTCGTCGTCGTCGACCGGCATGCCCAGCGCCCTCCGCCGGTCGTCCGTGGCCTGTATGGCGGCGTCGATGGCCTCGAGCAGCTTCTGCGCCTCCTCCACGGTGTCGACGCCGTCCAGCGCCTTGTCCCAGCAGTCCAGGCCGTCGGGCCCGGCCTGGCGCACGCGGGCGAGCTTGGCCTCCTCCTTGCCCAGCTCGGCGTAGAGGTACTCCCGGAACGTGTGCCGCGCGCGCACCTCCGGGTCGAGCTCCCGGTACCGGGCCAGCACGCCCTCCTTGGACTCCCACACGTCCGCCGCCGCGCCGCCGTCGCCGTCAGGCGCCGGGGCGGCCACGACGAGCGCGACCTCGACGCCGCAGAGCACGGAGAGCTCGTTCGCCTTCTTCTTGAGCCCCTCCTTCCGCTTGCCGAACGTGGAAACCCGCATGCGTAGGTTAGGGATGAGCCCCATGGAAACCTTGCGGCGGCCCATTGCGATCGTTGTCGTTGCTCCCTCCTCCTCCTTCCCGGCCGGCACGGTGGTTTGCTTCCCTCGCCGTGCTAGTAATCGGATGCAGGCACAGGGCGAGGCGGCGTATATATATAATATAATAGGAGGCGCCGCGTACCACGGCGGATCGAACGCAACACGTCTAGGAGCTAGAGGGGCTATGCCTAGCTCGTAGGCTTCCATATTAATGCGAGGAGATCCGGCATGGTCGATCATCACAGGTATAACCTTCCAAATGCAGCGAAAGGAAAGTGATGTCCAGTGCTAGTCTGATTGTAATTAGCTTTATATTAATTAATATCTGTAGACTAATCAGTCTGCAATTGCTTGCTTCACATGGACTTAACAATCTCGTGCTGTTAAATTAAATCGTTGTATTCTTTTCTTTTGATGAATTTGTGCATATGCATACAAACCTCGCTCTCTGGTAGTACCATTTGTGCTCTGTTATTATTCATTCTAGCTAAATACAGTATTTGTATATGCAATTGCAAAGCAGTTTATGCGTCCAGCCCTCCTTATGTGAACCATCATCCATTTCCGTCAGCCAAATAAACCTCAGCTCAGCTGGAGACAAACGGCAACTGACGTTCCCATCGTTCACTAAAAAGTTCAGCGATGGAAACAGATCAGATCCGATCGATAATGCCTGTCCCGTATTTTAATCCACATTTTTCTCGCCTTTAGATCGGAACGGATAATATAAGGATGCATATTGTGAATTTTCTTTCGGTATCCGAAATGATACAGAGATAATGGAGCGGAATTGGATCACGGATTTTAATATACACAAGTAATATATGTGAGTACGTGTGAATTACTCCTATATGCTTGTCAAAAGTTAATTTTGTAAAGAGCCAACGGCAAGTACACGATAATCTTGCATTCCATTTGGAAGGACCGAATGGTCCAAGAGGGATTAATTGTGCTCTAAAAATTTAAAGCAACAACCTATATAAATGCTAAGCCACTCTAACACCAAGACAACTAGGGTCTGTTTGGTACAACTCACAACGGTTTCATGAAATTATTGTAAGCTGTTTTTTTTTGTCAAATACCTCTTTTTAAAACTTCTTCCCCTTTCATAAAGATATGAAGGTCGATATGAAGTGGGGTGAAACTGAAAATAGTAGTTTATCACAGCTCTCTCTCTTCTCTTTCTCTCTCATATCCATGCATAATGTTGTTGTTGAAGCTGTTTTGACAAACACTTTTTCCAAAATAGTTTAACTTCACTTAGAGAGTTGTTCATGAAGCTATTTTCTAAACAAACAACTTCACTAATAAAGCAGAGTTGTACCAAACAGGCCCTTAAGTCTTTACTTTTAAATTTGTTTGTTTTTTCATCTTATATAAGTTGAAAGATCATTAAGATATTTTTTAAAAAAATATCCATAACTCATAAAATAAATACTTGATAAAATATTGAAATATTTTACATGTAAAATAATGCAACTAAAAATCCTAAAACCTAGTATAATCTTAGAAATCTATAGAAATTTGTTCTAGCTTGTAAAATTATGAAACTAGTTCATTTTTTTTTTCTAAAACATGCACTATCTTATGGTGCATAACTTGAAACTATTTGAATCTTCATGGAACCATTTTGGTTCTTATTTGCTAGTAGAACATCTTATTATCTATTATAAATAGTCGATCATGTGAACTATGTAGAAGAATCAATGAAGCATCATTACAACCTTAGTGGGTGTTGGTCCCTGCCATTTACCCATGGTGCCGTTCTAATTTTCTAAGATGAGGTGATCTTATCTTCTTATTTGGTTAGAAGCAGATTGAGCCATCTATGATTCTGTTTGGTGTGAGGGACTAAGACAATAGTATATTATCCTGGGTCCGTTAGAAAAACTTCAGGTAGGCCCTAGATACTTACCTGCTTCACCTTCTTCATTCTTAGTGCACCTTTTTTTTTGACAAGGATCTTAGTGCACCTTCAATAATAGAGTCAACTTGCTAGTATGTATAGACTTAAAAAAGAGTAACTAATATGTGCTCTAGAAAAATATGTAAACATAGACATATGAATCCTAGGAAAATGTGTGAGCTTAACTTTTCATGAAGAGCTAACTTATTAATTTTTCTCCTTATTAAATAAAATATTATATGAGTTAGCTCTTAAGATAATATCAGGGCTGACCTTACCCACCAAGAGCACTCGGGAGTAAATAAACTGATATTTACTACTCCCTTCGTTCCAAATTATAAGTTAGCTTTTATTTTTTTTATACGTGTGATATATCAAAAAAGTCAAATCGACTTATAATTTGAAGTAAGTTGTTAACTCATTTAATACCTATGAAACTATTATAAATCATCACTAAGACTGACCTAAACATATTAGAACAATGTCGGAACAGACATATGCCATCTATGTATGATGTATTGTGTGGAATGAGAACGAAACACATCACAGAAATATCACAGAAATAGGAATGAGGACGAAACACATATTAGACAAAAGATTTAGGGTGTTCTGGTTTGAGAAATGGGTTAATTTATATCTTCTCACTCACCACTTTATTGTTTGCTTTATGAAATGGGTTAATGAATCTACACCTTATTCTTCACAATCTAATACTTCTTTCGTTTCAAATTATAAGATATTCTAAAAGACCCGTCTTATATAACTTAGAAGTAATACTAGTGTAAGCTCTTCCCAATCTAATACTCCCTGTATTCTAAATTATAAGACGTTCTAAAAGACCCAAAAACGTCTTATACACGTAACTTATAAATACCACTAGTGTAAGCAATGTAGTCATCTTAGAATACGCCACCTTCGGGACAGTCGCATCGCATCTGTCAAGTGAGCCGTCCCACACAACCATGCACATATAGCTGATAATGGTTGAAAAATTAAGCCTGGGTGGGCAGGCGCGGGAACGTAAGTTCCCAAAGCACGGCGGGAACAAATCCGAACAGGTTCGCATAAGCCCCATCAAGTGAGCAGTGTTATTGGACAGTAAAACTCAGTTCTGTAGTCATAATGTTCTCTATGTCGAACCAAAAACAAACTATGGTGCTACGGAATAAATCCATAAGCACAAGGGAGGAAAAGAACTGCAATTCGCACTTCTTACAAGTATCACGTATCCGGTATCCTCGAGAGAAACCCCCAAAATTAGTTCTACCACCACTTAACTCTCATTATCACACTTCTAACCGTGCAGTTTTTGTCGCCTATATCTGAAACGTGAAAATGGAGCTAGCAGATGCCTTAGGATGAGAAAGTCGAAAGAACATTCTTCTTGATGATAAACTCATCGGCCTTCAAGGGACTGATGGACTGCAACAAGGAAAAAGAGATATGACTATGAGTAACCAAATCTGTAAGGTGAGTTGTCCCAAAAGACAATGTTTGATGAGACATCTTGAGAGGTAGTCGTTTCCCACCTTCTCCAACATGCGTTCAAGCCTATCGGTTTCCTTCTTAGTATACTCGTTGCCTTTCTCTAGAATCTTCTTTGCAATGGTTACATATACCTTCCCATGCCTGATTTATTATGCCACAAGGAAAATTCAACTCACTTAACTAATAACATTCTTATAACATTAACTGAGATCATTAAATAGCTCAAGCAAAGAGGCCAATAACTGAGGCACGAGTTTACCTTGCAGCAGGACCACTGAGTTTAGCTGCCTCCTCCTCCATACTGGAGAGGACTTCCTCTAGCTTGTCACTGGAAGCACCAAGGAACTCCTTAGCCAGGACATCCAGACTTGCTATGCGGCCAGCCTAACAAAATAATAGAGCCAGAGTTAGCTTTTTGCCTGAATTCACAAATGCAGTATTGTGTACGTATATGTAACCAACCTCTGAGGTTAGTTGACCCTTTGTGTCACGGCTGGTACCACTCTTCTCGTTAATGAACTTGACAAAGTCACCCAAGTCCCTACCACCATCATAATCTTCACCAGCTTTGTTTCCCTTTGGGAAAAACTTCAATGTAGGAAATCCAGTAACTCCATACCTAAAGTGGTGTCACAAGTACAGTATATTGGTAATAAGGTGTTATATGTTGCATATAAAATACTAGTAACTAGTATTCACAGGGAAACAAGATCATGCCTCAGTGCTAGGTAACACAAATAGGGAAATAAATGCAAATAAAGCATATGTGAATGTAAGACATAGAACATACTTCTCAGCCAAATCCCTGTGTTTGTCAGCATCAAGGTTAGCAATAACAACTCCTTCATCTAACTTGAAAACAGAAGCCACCTTCTCATACGTCTGAAACAATAAAGATTATGATTAGACATACCACAAATGATGGAGATCGATAAGGTTGATTACAAGAGTAAAACCACAATAGAATGTGTCACGAACTCAAACAAGAACCATGTACTAACCGGTGCAAGACTCTTGCAGTGACCACACCTGTACATAAGACAAGTACATAACCATAAGATTCAATGAGGAAAGATAACAGATTGATGGCACAACAGATAATGGTGAAGTACTTAACAAAACCCAGTAACCTACCATGGGGCATAGAACTCAACAAGGACATCTTTGGCTTCATCAAGGACAATGGAGTCAAAGGTCTCTGGGGTGAGCACCACAACACTTGAAGGAATGGTTGCCAGCTTTACACTTGTGCCTGAAAAATCCAGAATGCAACGAATGTAGACATTGATTAATTGAGAAATATAATTACTTTGATAATGCATAACTTTGTTAATTATTCGTGAAAACGTGAAATGTAGTCTGCGACATTATTCTATACAAAGAGCATATTGAGTATCAAAAAGTGAGGCTGCTTGGTTCAACAATAAATTCACAGTATTCTAGGGAACAAGTTAAAGTCCCACCTCCTTCAGTATTAACAAATTCAACAAGGGTTTCTACAGTGCGTTGTCCTTCATACCTAAATTGTCAAAGGAATTTCTGTCATAATTCACAGAACTTGGTAAAGAAAGGACATGGAAAAATTTAAAATCGTGCACCCTCACTTTTTGGGCTCCAAGGATCCTTTTGGGAACCATTGAATTGTTGGATACCCAGAAACTCCATACTTGCTGCACAAACTCTTGTGCTCATCACAATCGACCTAAAATGAGAGACCAGAGTCTAAGATAAGTGAAACCTCTGATTTTATCAAACCACAAAAAGTGCAGAAGGAAATGTCATGAGCCAAGTGCCAGTAGTTTTCTTATCGGCCATAGTGGCATAAAAGGAAAGAGAATATCTGAGGAATGTTGAGAGATTCATAAGGGAGAGAACCAATTTAATTCTTCAAGTGTAAGATAGATATACCTTAGCAATCAAGACAGATTTAGCTTTCTTAAAACTTGCACCTAGTCTTTCATACTCAGGAGCAAGCTTCTTGCAGTGACCACACCTAAACAAACAAATCAAGCAGATGACTAAAATCAGATTTTATGAAAGGTTGACCTGCTGATACATAGAAATAATAAATTCCAAGTACAATTCTATCTTACTGAATTCCAGGGTACTATACTATTGCAGAAGATAAAACTGCGCAGGTTAAAAATGCATGGTCAAACGAGAGATCCCAGTTGTTTTGTATAGCCAAGCCGACCCATTAGAAGATGAAGATCTGTGGTCTACAACATTTTTACACGCAGGAGACAAACGGCCAAATATTAAGACAATTCAGTGCATGTATGCCGCCAGTCTGATCAATTTACTACGTGAGTTAAAATATCCATCCATAACAGTCTGGTTTCTAGCGGATCCCACAACTGATTAAGAAAATTTAGAGGAAAACCACGATCTCTGACCACAATTGGAACAACTCGAGAACTACGGCCCCATCCATGTCCGCAAATATCCAAATTCCGGGACCTACTGCTGCACCAGTAACCCCAACCATAGTCCACAGATCCAGTCCCGCATTCCCGCACGATCGAATCGACTACAATCCAGCGTGGTGGAGACCAAAGAGAGCGAGGTCGAACCAGGGGGCGTAGAACTCGACGAGGGCGCCGCGGTCCTGTCCGACCTCCTTCTCGAATGTGGATTCGGTAAGGGCAACCACTTCGTCACCATCCGCGAGCGCAACCGGGCCGGCAGCGAAGGCGGCGGTCAGAAGGAGGAGGATGGCCAGGGTTCCGCGTGAGATCTGGGAGATCGCCATGGCTGGATCTCAGGGAAGCACCCGAGGTTTTGCCGAAACAGAGGAAGGGAAGAAGTCTCCTGCTACTTCGTCCCCACTTCTGGCGTTTGTGGAGTACAGAAAAAAAGATGGAGGTCCACAAACCCTAGTTTTTCGTGAAGCTGCTTTATAATAGAGTTTGCAGAGCAGATATTGTAGAGCAGTCCCTAAATAGCGGACTCCATATAGAAAACGGAAAAGAAAAAAATAATAGAAAAAAAAAATAAGACACGCATGCTACATGGTATATATATATCACACGCAATGTTACAAATTTATTTCTCTCTCTCTCTATATATATATGTTTCTCTTCTTAAATTGATTTTTATCTATTCATGTCTTCCTGTATTAGAGCAGCACAATCTAGGAAAGCTCCACAAATATCATATAAGGAAGAAAAGTAAGAAATCGGTCAGATAATAGGCCTATAAAACAAAATATATAAGAACAAAAAAACACAAATCAGAAATCGATGACGTGCTCGTGTCGATACCGGACAGCCCTCCTGGTGGGGGTGACAGTGCACGCTCGTGGAGCACGTTACACCAGCCTGCGGAGCCCAAGTATAGGCAATATTTATAACTAACAGCCGCACAATGTGCTCATGGTGTTCTCGATCACAACCGTAGTGCGATGGTCTTGACACTCTAAAGCTCTATCGTCATCGAATTTGACATCCCAGCTAGAGAAGCGAAACATGTTCTTCGAAGAGAAGGTTAGCTGGGTGACGGTCCAATCTACCATACGAAACTACCACTGCGTATTCCTTAGTCTTAGCGAGATGTCATTCCAAAAGCACGTCATTCCAAAAGCACGACACGCTGAAGACGAAATCGAGACTAAGCTCGGCGAGGTGCTGTCATGCATTGGCAAGGGCTGTAGTGCCAATTGTAAATTGTCGAAGCTAAGCATCTGACCAACGACATTGTTTTTCTATGTATAAATATTATTGTATATATAATATAATACTAAATTTTAGACTTTGTTTATTGTGCATGCTAGAGTTTTTTTTCTCCCATTGCAACGCACGGGCATATTTGCTAGTATAAATAAATCAGCAGAAATATTGTACAATTTCTGCCAAAAACTTTAGATCTTATGACATCGAATGTTTCCACAAAGAAAGTAGCTATCAGATACATGTAGGTCGAACTTTCTCAACTTTGATTAGATTTAGATTTTCTCAACTTTAATTAGATTTATATAAAATATGTGTAACATTATATCTCTAAATAAGTGTAATTTATTATTAAATTATATTCAATAATCTATCAGTGACACTAATTATATATTACTAGTATATTTGTCCGTGCTAACGCTACGGCTTATATTAAATCCAAAGTTAATTCTATCAAATTTGAAGCATTTCATTAAGATTTAGTCAAAAGCATAATGTGGTGGCTCCAAAAAAAATTAGAGCAATGCAAGTTCAAAAGGCATAGATGTACTTTTTTTAAAAAAAATAAGAATTCAATCTGATTTTATAAAAAATCATATATGATAACAAAATGTTAAAGTATATTATCCTCCCTCCCACACAACTGTACCTAAGCGTCCGCCTTCGCTCGTGCACCGACGATGACGGTAATGACCATATATGACAAAAGTTGTTAAAATATAACATTTTTTGTGAAATTTCGGAGCCGATGATCCGAACAGACACGCTTCCTTTCACCGATGTATCATTCTAGACTGAACCACCGCTCGGAAGTCCAGGTCCACCCTTCGCCTCGATAGGACGCTCCCGGCGGGATGTCTCTGTGTCATCCTCTTCCTCAGGCGACAGTGAAAGGATCAATATGCCCAAGAGGAGGAGTGAATTGGACTCTTTTAAATTTCTAAGCAATAATTAAAACCTATCAAGAGCCAATTAACCCCCTAGTGCTTTCCCAAGTGTGTCCTAGATAAACGAGCAAGACAAGGCAATGAAAGCGGTAAAGCCCTATGCAATTCTACTCAAGCAACAAGAATATAATGCGGAAAGTAGTGCTTAAGAGTAAATGCAATAAGTAAGAAGTAGGGGCAAAGGAAATTGACACGACGACGTTTTGCCGAGGTATCGAGGAGTCAACACTCCCCCCTAGTCCTCGTTGGAGCACCCGCGCAAGGGTATCGCTCCCCCTTAGTCCGTGCAAGGACTAAGTGCTCTCTATGGGCTGATTCTTCGCCATTCCGGCTCGTTGAATCGCCCACAACCGATCGCAATCGAACTTGGGTCATCCACAAGGAACACCACCGGATGATCACCAAGCAAACCTCCGTGAAACCGTCTAGGTGATGTCGATCACCAAGAGTAACAAGCACTAACTCTCACTTGACCAAGGCTAGTCTAGTGATTGAATGGATGGACACTTGCTAACTCTAAGCAACTAGTGAGAATCAACACATGGAATGACAATTCACACTCTCACTAGGGCTCTTGCACTTCTTGCACTCTCACAAGGCAATCTCAGCAATTGGAATGGGCAAGAGTGATGACTTGGGGCTGATGGGGAGGTATAAATACCCCCCAAGCAAACTCCTAGCCGTTAGAGGCAAAACAAGCCTCTCTGCGTCACTCCGGACGCACACAACAGGGGGGATCCGGACCATAGCATATGCGTCTGGACCCCCTTCTCTCTCTGATCTCAGCACTAAATGCCAGGTGGTCCGGACGCTGAACATGGTCCGGACGCAGGCAACCGGACAGCGTACGGATCACATTACCCTTACTGTAACTCTCTGTGAGGGGTCCGGACACAGTTAATGGTCCGGACTCCCCAAACCGGACAGCGTCCGGATCACAGGGACCTTACTGGACCTCTCTGTGTGGGGTCCGGACGCAACCAATGGTCCGGACCCTGCACTGTTCACAGCGTCCGGTCGCCCTGGCAAGACAGAGCTAACCCTGGGTTTCATTAGCGTCCGGATCACTTTCCTTCACCTAAACCGCACACTTCCAACATGGAAGTTGCTCTATTTGGTTCAAGGACTTTTTCTAAAGCTTCCTAGTGCTAGTTTGACAAGTGTGCATCACACCTAAACACATAGCCTCTCCTAGGTCAAGCTACTAGATAGAACCCCTATTAACAGTACGGTCAAAGGAAAAATAAAGGAGCTAAACTACTCTAAGTGTCTCTCAACTCCAATGACACTTAGACCTAGTCTAATCTTCAACTTTGTCGTCAATCCTTTGAAAACCGAAACGATTCCAATAACGGGGCACATATACCATGATTGTTCAATCAACCATCCATTACCATGACCTAACTTTCTTATTGCCTCTGCAAAACACACATTAGTCATAGTAATCTTGCATTGTCGTTAATCACCGAAACTCTAGGGGCCTATATGCTTTTAGGCAGCACGAAGCGACAGAGAGGGCAGATGCGGCTGGCACTGAGCCACTCGAAGATGCAGCGCTCGCGCACGACATCGTCCTCGGCACGTCGTCGGCCACGTACTCGTCGAGGCACACCGCACACTCCCTGCTCTCCCTCGCCGTCGTCTTCGGTAGACAAGCTATGGCCACGCCGGATGTTGGGACGACGCCGTAGCTGAAGCCGAACCTGCCGTACCCGTCATCATTATCATCGTCGTCGTCCGCTCTGTCACTATGATGATGTTATGGGATTCGACATTCTTTCTTTCTCTGTCGCTCACGTCCCTTCCTCCTGGCCTCGTCCCTTTGTTCTTCAGACATCTCAGCTCGACAGACCTGCCTCGTCCGTCGGGCGTTATCTATATTATAGTATAGAAAATAAATTAGACATCCCCTCTTAGTAGTGAACTCAGTTTGAAATCATACATGTAGTGTTAGTGATGTCGCTTAGTGCATTTGGCGTTTCTCTCGGTGTAGACATTGAGTAGGTGAGGTGTCATGAAGTTTGAGTTTGTACTGAAATGAATAGTTTTAAAAAATAAGGATTACATGAGAAATTATTAATTAATTTTCAAATACCTACATTGGCTGCTAAAATAGGAACCGGCGAAACCCAACAATTTTCTTCAGGCGTATGCGGCCTATGACAGTGCGGACTGCTGTCGTCTCCTCGGCCCTCGCGTCTTTGTTCTGGAGAATCGGTGAACGCACGTCACCAGGCATATGAGTGCCTCATGCCGTCACACGCCGCTCGCTCCCCCACGCCTGGCCGCGAGCGAAGGAAGGAAAACACACGCCGCCACAACACCTGAGTCCCTCACGCAAACCGGCGGCATGGATCTTTTTTTCGCGACGGCGGCGTTCTTTTTTTGCGAAAACACACGCCGCCACAGCGAAAAACCGGCAGCGTGGATATTTTTGTTGTGAGGCACGGGGCGGCGGCGTTCTTTTTTTTGCGAGGGGCGGCGGCATGGTGATTTGTTCTCGCGAGGCACGGGGTTTTTCGCAAGGCAACATGCGGCGGCGTGGTGATTTGTGTTCGTGAGGAACAGGGCGGCCGGCGGTGGCGTTTTTTTTCACAAGTCGGGCTGTGGCATTTTTTTCGCGAGTCGCGCCGTTGGACGGACGTTGGGCGTTGGGCGGCGGCATTTTTTTTCACGAGTCGCGGCGTTGTTTTTGGGCGAGTAGGATTCGATCCCGTGCGTGGGTGGTGCGGGATCGGAGGGTGGGAAGCCCGTGGGGTCAGGGGTGAGATTAGACTTCCCACTCTTTGAGAAGATTTCAATTATAGTAGATATAAATAATTATAATCTTTTATATATAATTAGTTAAAGTTAAGAAAGTTTGAATTCTCAGAAAGTGAGACTTCTATTTAGGGACCGAGGAGTATCTATGAAGTATTAAATGTAGATAAAAAATAACTAATTGAACAATTTGCATGTATTTTGCAAGACGAATCTTTTAAACCTAATTATAATCTATGATTAAACACAAATTACTACAGCACATGTGCTAATAATGAATTCATTAGACTTAATAAATTCGTTTTATGGTTTATAAACTGATTCTATAATTTATTTTTTATGTATCCGGATACCTCGTGCAACATTCCTTATAACATACGATATGACATAAAAAAATTATACTCTTTGATCTAGACATGCCCTAAGCTGATAAGAATCTTCAACGAGGCACTAACAACTGCACCTTTTTCAACGAGGTGGATTTTTAATAAAAAATTATGTGGATTTAATTGCAAATTATTTATAAAATCTTACCTAGGTTAGCAAATAACTTACCAAATTGTGATTCGTAATTACTACATATGTCTGATCTTGCAAACGAGCTTAGGAAGGTGCTATGGCAAATGCCAGCTCAAAAAGAAACGATATCTCGTGAATATTATTCTTGTAATGGTATTTCCATTCAATGTTTTAATTTTATTCTAAGACAGACTATCTAATAAAAAATGTAAGGGTCTATTTGGTTCATAATTAAAACGTACCATGCTACATATTAATCATGTCTTAGTTATTCTGACAGTTGTTTGGTTTACTATCACGATTATGATGTAACATGTTTTCCTAGCACCCTGTCTTATAGTCAGACTTTTTTTTTTGTCAAACTTTGTCATAACTTTAACTTCAATTTTATTCGCCCAGTTTTTTTATGGTAGTCATAGTTTGCCAAAGGAGTAACATAGCAAATTGTGGCACGAACCAAACAGTCCCTAATAAGAGTTAAATGCACCGAGCCCTCAAACTGGTAAACGTGTGTCAGGTAGCCTCCTAAACTTTAAAAATATATATTTGGCCCTCTAAATTTTTTAAGTGACACACGTACTTGCCACTTGGGTATTTTTTTGACATGGTGTTGCTATGTGGTAAATAAATATGCACCAAATCCGTAAAAATCAGTATGTGTTGTTGTTATCGGCGCAAAAGTCGTCTCCGTATAGAGGTGCTCACCCTCAGAAAGGACAACGAGGGGAACAACAGTAGCTGGACGGTGAGGTGGCACGGTGACACTTCGTAGAAAGCACGGCCTTGACCACCGGCGATGCTTCTCCTATTCGTAGGTCGAATAATAAGTGTGTGGTGTGTGGATCTAGTCATGTCGTGACCCGTGGCCAGCCACGAGTCCGCACGCGCTCCATGACCGGAACTATGCATGGAAGCATATTTTTTTTTACCACATAGCTGAAAGGATCAATATGCCCAAAAGGGGTGAATTGTTTTTTTTTCTAAAATCTATTATAAGAATTAAGTCCTAATTCTAAAACTAATCACTCCTTATGCTTAGAAGTGTGTGCTAGCGATTATACCACATAAAAGTTTAGCAACCTAGCTCCATTCCTATTTAGCATGGTAATTTTAAGAATTGTACTAGCTCATGAGAATTGAATTGTTCAAATGAAATGCTCAAAGTCAAGGAAGGAAGTGACAAGGCGACATTTTACCGAGATATCGAGGAGTCAGACACTCCCCTCTAGTTCTTATTGGAGTACCCGCCCAAGGGTATTGTTTCCTCTTGGTCCGCGTAAGGACCAAGTGCTCTCTTTCGGCTGATTCTTTGTCATTCCGTCTCGGTGAATCGCCCATAACCAATCACAAGACGAAATGGGTCATCCACAAGCTCCTTTGAATGATCACCAAGCTTCCAACCACCACCAAGTGCTCTCCTTGCACTCACAAGGACGTGTTCCGCTAATCAAATGACCAAGATATGTATGTTGCAGGTGTTGGAGAAGTATAAATACCCCAACTCCAAACAAACCCATTGGATTCAAAGACTAAAGCACCTGGGGCTACCACGGATATCAGTGAAGGTTGGGTGCAACTCCAGGTAATCGCAAGACAAGGCACCATGCCTAACCTATTAATTACTACTCTAGCTCCGCGAAGACTAAAGCACTTGATACAAGCTGGAATCCAATAAATAACTTGAAAGTAAATATTGAAAGAAAACTAAGAACTTAGGAATTATGAATTGAAGAACCTAGAGATTGCTCAAAGACGAACCAGATACTGCAGAGGTACAACGTTGAGGAAGATCCGATAGGCCCGACTTCTCCTTAGCTCTCTCCTCCTTTCTCACCTCTAATTACAACTAGATGAACTATAACTTGATGAACTAGAAGAACTAGACAACTAGAGGGACCTCTACTACTTGGATGGATACTTGAAACCCTAGCTTTTGCTCTGTACGTAGATGATGGTGTCTTCAGGGAGGGTCTGTCCTCTATTTAGAGCTCGGTGGGATCAACCGTAGCCCTCGGATCAAACCGACATTGAGCAACGGTTGATATGCATCCTTGGTGGCGGTGGAGGAAGCTTATAGAAGGAGATCCAGATCCATTACTATAAAGGGACAGACAGCTAGGGGGGCCGACCAGCCCCACCTGGTGGCATCTCAACCCCCGCTTCTTTCTTGATGTCTCTAGTGTCCTCTAAAGTCTTCTAGTGTTGGTTTCCAATCCGTTTGTGCAAGGAAATGTGCCGTGGTGGGATTCTCCCCTTTCCAAATCTCGTTTTAGTCCCTAGAAAATACAGTTTAACCAAATCTATGAAATTCTGTCAGTTTGGACCCTCAAACATATGGTGGGTGATGGTTCCGGTATGTTCTAGAGTGTTCCCAAGTTGAATTCTATTGCGGTGTTGATATCTTTCTCATCGAGGCTCCAAATATAGCAAGTGATAGGTCTGTTTCGATCGGCTCGACGAGCTCTTCGCAATGGTGTACTCTAATTCCTTATTTGAGGTACTTTTATATAGTGAAACTTGATTATCCTGTAAAACAAGTGAGAACAGCACAACTCGTGGAACTCGTTAGAATAAAACCCTACAACTATGCTTTATAGTTTATTCCTTATCATTTCATGCAATAGTTGATAGTTATATTTGGAGTTTAGTGGTGACCAACAAGTTCCCCCTAGCTTAACCTTTGCTAGTCCCTAAGCAAAGCTAACTCAACAATAGATCAAGAGTTGCTATTATGCTTTCATGCCTCAAAAGTACACATGCGTTCAAACAAAAATTCTCCTCTAGATTAGAGTAAACTATTCTAACTTTTAAACTTACCCATATTACCTTCAACCATGGGGCTTCTTAGCCTTCACTTGGGTCTTGAGTAGTTGAAAATTAGAATGATCAAATCAAGCATTATGTCTCAAGCTCTTCACTCAACTTTCATCCCGGAGTTTTGCAAAGTTTTCGAAATAAAATTCAGAGTCTCTTTTGTATGACCCTCTCAAGTCTCTTACCGTGTGTTTAGATTACAGGATATCCCGGGTTAACCCGGGTTGGACACAAATGGACACTTGTTTGGTTTACTGGGTTTGGGGAATCTGGGTCGAACCAGGATGGAATATGCCTCTAGATGCGGGTTCTCACGGTTCCAGCAAATCGAGGGGACCGCGTCGACCCAGACTCGACCGCTCACCCTCGGACCGCTCGCACCTCACACCTCACCCGCGAATCCCCCACGGGGGTGGGAC
Source organism: Microstegium vimineum (assembly GCA_022036555.1). Classification (NCBI taxonomy): domain Eukaryota; kingdom Viridiplantae; phylum Streptophyta; class Magnoliopsida; order Poales; family Poaceae; genus Microstegium; species Microstegium vimineum. The sequence goes on along the minus strand of CM039138.1, from coordinate 10,662,611 downwards.
TCTGAGCATCAGCGCCCCCTCCACCAGTGCGCGCGCGATGGCGGCCTCCTCCCAGCGGCGCTCGGCGACGCGGCCGTGACTCCCTCGCAGCGGCAGGCTCCTCCCAGTGGCCCCTGGCGGCGTGGCCATGAATCGCCCGTGGCGCGGCCTCCCATCGGCTGGGACTCCCACCAGCGCGGCCTCCTCCTCCCACCAGCACGCCACGGCGGCCTGCTGGATCACCGTCGCCTTCTCCTCCTCCCAGGGAGTCGGAAGCAGGCATGATGCGAGTAGTCGATGCAGGACAGGAGAGAAGGGGAAAGGAAGAAGAACGGCCTAACATGTGGGGCCCATGTGTTATTGGATCAACCCTCTCCAACCCAACCCAAGAACCAAACAAGAAACATGGGATGGACCTAACCTGGTAACCAAACAAGAAATGGGTCCGACCCATCCCTTAACAACTGGGTTGGACCCATCCCAACCCAATTGGTTCCCAAACAAAACACACGGTTAATATGTGGTATATCTAGATCCTCTCCAAGACAACAATGGTGTTATGCCTTCTCTCTACTCTCAGAATCTCTACAACTAAATCATACGGAGAGGACCCATCTACTCGGCTTCACCACGGCCTCCCGACGCTGCTCCCACCTCCCGACAAAAAAAACCCGCGCATGTGCGGCTACGCGGACTGCTCAGCCTCAGTCTCCGGTAAAAAAAACTCGATGCCTGCTTCCACTGTCGGGCAAAAAAAACTGTCGCGCCGGCGGACCCGCCGCCAGACGCTGCCCCACGCTGCCGGGAAGCCGGACGCGCCGCCGTCGGACGGGTGCCGCCTCGATGCCGGATCCACCGCCTGCCGCCAGACGCTGCCTCCTCGCTGCCTTGACGTCCGACGCACCGCAGTCGGATGAGCTGCCGCCTCGCCGCCGAACGCTGTCTCAACACCATACGTGCCACCACCACCGGACGTGACGCCGCCGTTGGACAGGCTGCCTGCCCCACGGCGGACGCGCTGCCGTCGGACGAGCTGCCGCCTCAACGCCGGATCTGCCGTTGGACACTGCTTCGACGCCCTACATGCCACCGCGACATCGCCGTCGGATAGGTTGCCTGCCCCATGCCGTACGCGCCACCGTCAGACGACTTGGACACCCTACTTGCCGCTGATACCGACGCGACACCACCGGACACGCCCCCACGCTGCCTCGACGACGGACACGTCGTCGCCGGACCAACTTGTCGCCACCACCGACGCGACACCACTGGATGCGCTCCCACGCTGCCTCGACGCCCTAGGCGCCGCCACTGTCGGACAGGCTGCCGCCTCGACGACACAAGACGATCCTCCGCCGGACGCTGCCTGGCCCCATGACGAACGGGACGCCGCTGGACGTGCCGTATGTGCTGCCCGGCGCGTCTGATTCTTGCTCTCGTGAAGCGGTTGCGAATGAAGTAATTACGTCCAAATTGTTTAATTACGTCCTTACAAAATGATTAATTTATCCGTGCTATATGATTACGAAGGATCAATTCTAAACACAAAATTTGATGAACATTATTTATGCATGAACCTGTTAGCGCTCTTGATTTTTGTATAGAGCAGTGGAAAATATTTGCTTATGACTCGCCTGTCGGGCTAGCACATAAAATGAAAAAGGATTGACTAATCAATTTGTGTGCATGCATACACATGGCGCACGGGAGTAGTTAATTTTAGTATGCTTTCTACAAAATAATTAGAAAAAAGGAATTAGAGAAGCCTGCTAAATGTCAAAGATAATTTTGATGAAGTTGTAAATTGCAGGCTTGGCTAACCAAGAGCCAAGCATAAAATGAATCTACGATACAAAATGGATTTAAGAAGGCCTGGATAAGTGGTCCTAAGATATACAACTGTCACACATATCTTTTCTTTTTATATACAATAGAGAATCACATGGTTCTATGATTTTTAAGTTCATCCATGTTTTGTGCAGAAGCTATGCGATGTTCATACCAGTAAAAAATCACTGTCTATCCGGTCATATTGCTTAGGAACATTGATCCCGCCAACGGACTTTGTAATACTACCAGGTTTATCATACGGGTTCCAAAAGAATATCATAGATGTAGAAATTGTGTTGGGACAACACACTGGAAAGAGGGTTTTTCTGCCTCGCATACCCTTATGTCCATCAGACGATAAGATGTTTCCTTTCCAATTTAACCGAAAGCAGTTCCCTATTCGTCTCAGCTTCGCAATGACCGTTAACAAGGCACAGGGGCAGACTATCCCTACCATTGGGGTATACTTGTCAGAACCAGTATTCTCACATGACCAATTGTATGTAGCGCTATCCAGAGCCACGACAAGATCAAACATTAAGATCATGGTCGCGCCGTCTGCTGAGAAGGACGTGAGCAAGGGAAAGTGGAAGAAGAAATCGACAAAGGATATATTCACAAAGAATATCGTATATAAATAAGATCTGACTACATGACTAGATAGCAGAAGTAATTCATCGATACATTTTTTTTCAAGATACTAACAATACTTTAGCTTTAAAAATTAATGAATGATTTTTATATGTAGGATACTTTTAACTACAATTTCAACGACATGCATACTTTATCTACAAAGAGTCATACTCAGCATCTTGAACAAGAAATTTAGAGTTATATTTCAATTATTGTTTTTGAAGACTTATGTAATATTATTGTTCCAAACAACACGATTGTAATGTCCTTTTAATTAACGATAACGATACAACACACACACACACACACACATATATATATATATAGTATGTATGTCATTGTGGTATTATATTTCCCGTTACAACGCAGGGGCATTTACCTAGTATGTATTATTTTTGGAATAGGCAAAGTAACAATGCGCCTTCTCTCTCACACTCTATAACTAATAGGCAATATATGGAGTTCATAGGTGGGGAGAAACAACTCATACATAGTTGCAAAGCATATATTGTAAAGTCAAACAAAGAATCCAGAGAAACAGGGCATATAATCAAATCAAGATGTGCATGTATATGAGATATATGGTGGATGTATGAGGGTGTATATATATAATGGTGTACGGTGGATATATGAGGGTGTATGGTGGAAACTAAATTATGTTCTGCTCCTTGAATATATATACATCTCCCTTTTGGAACTTGGAATTTTTTAGAGAACTTGGGCTTGCTTTCTTTCTTCTTCTCTTTTTTCTCTTTTTTCATCAGAGAGGCAGGCATCTAAGTACCATTGTTTTGGTAGGACACTTGTCCATATTTTTACTCTGTTTATGTTCTCTCTTTTTTTCACAACCCCAAGCCTCTTTCTACAATAAAGTTTTTGAGAGATGATAACAAGGAAATCTTTGGAGCAATTATAACTGTGGTGATATATATGGGTAGGTGGAAAACTAGGATATTTTTGGTTGCTTACTCCCAAGATAGGTGTAGAACTTTTTTCTAGTGGATCTGAATGGAATGGTATGTTGTTGCGTACTTCTAGGGTTAGAAGCAACATATTTGAGTGGAGTGTGTGTGATCTTGATTTTAAAAGCATGACAAGTCTCTAAGGGTCAACAAAGCTTGACAAAACTCGATGCATATACAAGCAGTAAAAATAATAGTGAATGTTTTCCTAATCTATCAGGCATGTATATATGGCTATGATAGGAATTCAAGCTCTCATCATACAGAAACTCATCATGTAATATTTTCAATTTTCAAAAGATAAATTCTCAAGAACTCTAGTATTGCTAGGAACAAGATAAACAATAGCTCAACTTTCTCATATCATACCTATCAACTACTGTAACACCCAAAATCTGCATCACTTTTGAAAAGTGCTAAATTGATTTAATTATGCTTTTACTGCTATGCATTTAGTATAATTAAAATATATATGTTTTGGTGAATTAAAAATTATCATGTAGAGACATGTTGAGCATTCATGCTGGTGCATTAGTGTTTCTGTTCTGAGTGGTTTTGAAAAAATATTCAAACCTGTTTTGAAAACGTTTGCAAAAGAAAGTTCAAAAATAGTTCTGGAAATATTGACAAGCCTTTTCTTTTTTTCTCCCTCATTTTCCCTCTTTCTGGCCCATTCTCTTTAGGCCGCAAGCCTTACTCCCTCTCCCTTTCCCTTCTGGGTTGTCCCCTTCTTTCTCTTCACTCGGTCCGTGCAGCTGCAAGGGCCCAGCTCAGCGGCCTGCAGCTCGCGCAGTGGGGGCCTTCATCCCCTTCCCCCTTGCTCAGCTGACCTCCCGGCCCCGCGTGTCAGCCCTCTCCCTCTCCTTCTTCACGTCGAGTTGGAGCCGGACGCCGACTTCCAAAACCGTAACCAAATCACCCAATTTCCTCGGGATTTCCTATTCCCTAGGCCGAATCGAGCTCCTATAAGATGTTCGGAACCCCCTCTCCAAAGTTTTCCAAATGGGCCGCCCAGCACGGCACGGCACGGGCACGACCTAGGCACGACACGGTGAGGCACGACACTAAGGGGAACGGCGGCATGCCGTGCTGTGCCTGTTAGTGCCATCGTGCCTCACTGGTAGCCCAGGCACGGCACTATGGACCAGAATTCGTGCCGTGTCGTGCCGGCAGGCACGGTGGCACACCAGTGCCCGTGCTGGCCCAGGCACTACCAAAACAGACACAGATAAAAAAGACCAGGAAAAAATAGCCAAACACAGGCAGACAACACTGATCAACTAAGCCACAGATAAGAATTAAGACTCAAAAACACAACACAGAAACACAAGTAAGATAATAGGAATATATTTGGAGCATGTGCAATGGCTGCTTCATTAAAAACCTGCTAGGTAAAACTCACCCTTGTCAGAAACCCTAGTTAGGAAAAGAGTGCAGCCTAGCTCCATTAAAATTTATAGTTCAAAGTTATTACATCACTGTCCAGATCCAAGTTTTCATATTACAGAGCCAAGAGCCAATTTCAAGCTAAACTAAAAGTTCCTAGAGGTAGCAGGAGTCCCAGTTGTCCCAGCTGGCCAAATTCAAGCTCCAAGTTCAAGCTCCCACTCCCAGGAATCCCAGCTGGTCAGCTGCAAAAGATTAGAGGTGGCATTAGGACTTAGTGGCAATGATCAGTTAGCAAAAGAAAAAGAGGTGATTTACCTTTGTTGGTGGGGCACTAATCAAGGTAAAACTCTTCAAATGTTTCCTCCAGCTCGGGGTCCTCCACATTGTGATGCAGCCTTGCCTATGCTAACTCCCAGTCCTTGAGATAGGTGATCCACTCCTCTGTCTCCGGCTTTAGTCTCCTCCTCCGCTCCTCGATGATCCTTCTAGTCATACTAAACGTAGATTCTGAAGATATGGTAGACACAGGAGCAGTTAAAACATCTTTAGCCATGATGGACAGCACTGGATATGTCAGTTTGTGCTCATGCCACCATTTCAGGATGTCAAATGAATCATCCAACTGGCTAACAGTATCACAATCCTATGAGACAAGTTCAGAAGAATTAGAAGAAGTAGCAACATGAAGCAAAGTAGTAGCAGATGTATCTCTAGAAAGATTAAGAGAGGAATGCAACACTGAAGTACCCCCAGCAGATGAACTAGGTGAATCATCATCATAAATTTCATCCCAAGCAGACCTTTTCTTACCAGAAAGGTTTTGAGGGACAGTCCTCCTCAACCTAACAGCACCAAATTTCTCCTCATACTTGTTGAAAACATTTGTTAGCCTAGCTCTAGTGTCAACCCGGTAAGCACTATAATCTGTACTTGTAAGGCTCATCAACTTTCTAAGCACTTTTGCAAAACCCTTCATTTTAGCTCTAGGGTCCAATATGAATGCAAAAGAATACAACAAAGGTATGTCCCTCCAATATTTATTATATTTGTCTATCATAGGTTGAATGACAGATCTCATGTGAATGTCATTACCATAATTGTTCAAGTGTATATCCATCTTAACCAGATAATGAAGCATAAGTGGTGATGTAGGATAGTAAACACCAGACAAAGCAATAGTAGCATCATAGAACAGTTCAAGAAAAACAAACACTTTTTCAGCAACATTCCAATGTTCATCAGTTATAAGCAACTCACTATTCTCACCTCTAGGATAATTAGCATGTATGAAAGTAGAAAAAGGATCTTTGTGAGGAAGCAAACTCTTAAGCATTAGATATGTAGAGTTCCATCTTAATTCCATGTCTAACTGAAACTTTCTAGGCCTAACACCAGATGCAATGCAAAGTCTTTTGTATGCTGCAATCCTCTGATTAGATGAGTTCAAAAATGAAATTGCAATTCTAAACACTTCAATCAAAGGTTTAAGAAACATAAGTGCCTCCTTAACAATCAGATTTATTATATGGCATGCACAACGCTGATGCAAGAAAATAGTACTAACAACAGATTTAGTTTCATGATGTCTTGGATCCTCTATAGGTACCTCAAGACCAAGATATTTAGACAAAACAGGTCTAAGTTTTTGCATGGCAGAAACATTGGATGAAGCATTGTCTAAAGTAATAGCAAACACCTTTTCAGCAACACCATAATCAGCAAGAAAAGAAACAACTCTATCCGAAATGTTCTGGCCATTATGAGAACAATCAATAAGCACAAGACCAAGCACTCTTTTCTCTAGTTGCCAATCAGGGTTAATATAATGAGCAACAACACTAAGGTAGTCCTCTTTAGCCTTGCCAGACCATATATCAGAGGTAAGACACACACAAGTAACAGAATCAGAAGCATGTAGCTTAGCAAGCTTAGCCTTTTTATCAGAAAACATTTTGGCCAAGTCTCTAGTGGTGGTTTGTGTAGAGACAGCCTGAAACTTAGGATTATGAGCATTAAAAATGTATTCCTCAAATGCAACAGATTCACCAAAGCTTATAGGAACATCTAACCTAGCAACCAATCGACAAAGTTCAGTACGAGCACGCATAGGACAGTAATCCCAATTACGCATAGAACCATCACGATTAAAAGATAACTGAGACTGACTGAAGCTCCTAGTTTTTTCTCGCCTAACAGAACATTTATCCCTATGACGACGGAGGTGGCCAGTGCCTATTGTAGATCTACCAGAATACTGCCTTTTGCAATGAATACAGACAGCGGCATACCTTACCTTCTTACCTTTGGGACCCATCTTGAACAATTTCTTGAAGTCAAGCCACACATCAGAGGTACTGGGACGCGTTACCTCATCGTCGACGTTCTCATCTTGTTCGCCGCCTTGTTCCTCTGCTCCAACACCACCAGCACCTTCCAGATCGATCGGATCATAGGCTCCACCTCAGGATCCACGGCCGAAGAGCTCTTCTAGCTCCTCGTCGCCCATGTCGTCGTTTTCTTCTTGTCCAGGGAGGTCGCGCAACCTCTCTGCCTCCTCATGGTACACAGAGAGGGCAGCCTCGAGTGTCTCTTCAGAGGGGGGCTGAGGAGACATCGCCACTGGCCTGCACAATAGCACAAGTGCAAGAACATGTAGATCAGTACATGAACAACAAGAACAAGAACAAGAACAGTTCGGTTAGGGACTTAGGGTTAGGGTTAGGGTTAGGGTTAGGGATGTTACCTCGTAGTCGTAGACGGCGACAATGTATGCGGGGCTGGGGCCTCAAGGGATCTGAACAGAGGAGAAGAAATAGATGAGGAAGAGAAAGCATCTTTCGAGCCGGAGCTGCCAGAGTGCGAGAAGAAGAAGAAGATGAGTGCTCTTACCTGCATCGTCGGATCCCCAGAGTTGTCATAGGGAGAGAAGAAGAGCTGGGGATGGCAGCGCTTCGCCGCCGCCCGTTGGAGCCTCCCCGCGCCGTTGGAACCGGAGAGGAGAGCGTAGCGCTGCGGCGGGGAAGCGGAGGTGGAAGGAAGCTAAATGAATTAGGGTTTGGGGTGAGGAAAGAGGGGGAGTCAATGGCTTATATACTCCCGCACCCGGACTGGTGCATCCAACGGCTGGAATCTGAGGGGTCGGGGGATCCAACAGCTATCATGCCTCGAAGCCGTGCCTAAGGCGGGCCAGGCCATATTCCGTGTCGTGCCTCGTGCTAGTCCATGGGCTGAATGTGTGGCCCAGGCACGGGCACGACATCGGGCCGTGCCAAGCACAGGCACGCCGCCTAGCGGGCCGTGCCGTTTTAGTGTCGTGCTTTATAGGGTCGTGCTTGTGTCGGCCCAGCGTGCTCGGCCCATTTGGAAAAATTTACCCCTCTCGCCCTGTTTTTCCCATCTACGTGCCGCCTTCTCCTTACCCTAGCTCGTGCAGCGCTGCTCCCAAGCACAGAACCCGCCGCCGCCATTGAAGCCCTGCCCAGCTCCGCTGTCGCCTGCGAGCCCTCCATCTTCTGCAGGACGAGGTTCGAGGACCCCTGAACCCCTCAATGTGCTCAATTTCTCTTTTCCTTGGCCTCACCGTCCGGTCGCCGTTCGCAGGGAGCCCGACGCCTCCCTGCACCGTCTCCAGCCGCCTCCGTCGTTCCTCTGCCGTCGCGAAGCACCCAGGTGGATTCCCCTTCCTCCCCTCTCTCTCGGACCTCCCTTTTCATATTTTGGTGAACCACAGGCTCCGTTTCACTCGTGCCGCCAAGCTCCTCGCCGGACTTCATGGCATCCGCCGTCGGCCCCTGTTTCCGGCCGGCAAGCTTCTGTTTTCCCCCTCTCTTCTAATCTTGACCGCAACCATCAGATCCGACGGTCTAGAAGGCTCAATACCCCTTCGTTCGGTCTTCTTGCAAAAGAACCCCTCATTGTTTTTAAGTACCAACCCACAGTCCTAAGGCACAATCTAGATTTACGCATTCTCCTTTGGAAAAATGTATTTCCTTTGGACACTGTTTTTATTAGAAAATAAAAGGAAAAATCCTTATTTACAGAATTGCCACCAAGATTCAAATGCTTATAACTTACTCGTTTTAAATCCGATTCGATCCGTTCAAGTTGCGTTAGATTCATAATAAAATTATATACATGTCAATACCACTGTTAGTTAATTTTGAAACTGTTTAATTTAGTGATTAGATTTAATTTAATATCTTTGTATAGGAAAACTTGTTTAATTCATAACTTCGTTGTTTTAGCTCCATTTTTCGTGTATGAAACGTCTATGTGATCGTAGCGATATGTAGATTAGTTTTATAAACTTTTCATCTTGTTTTATTACTGTTGGTGTACTGTTCTAATCGTAGCTTTGTTTGCTTCGTGTATGTTTGCCCGTTGATTGAATGGTGTTGATTGATGAATCGGTATAGACATTGAGCAATCCATTGAAGAACCTGAGTTTTTCTTTGATCAAGAACAACATGAACAGCAGGAATACTTCGAAGAAGGCAAGTATAACACGTGATTATCCTTGTTGTCCTATTCATGAATAATATAACTCATATGCATGATTCCTTGTTTACCATAGTTTGATCCTAGAGATTGATATCCTAAATACCTTGTCACCTATGTTTTGATCACCACATATAATTAGTATTGCTAGCGCTCAAACCGGATGTACATGATCTTAACGTGTTAATGATTATATGCAATAATGATAAAACTCGCTTTTTAGCAACATTGGATTATAGGAGCTTATCTGTCGGCAAAAGCTGGGATATACAATACAACTACGAGGGCTATATGGCTCTAGCTTTAGCTCAATATGGGGACCTTTTCTAGCTCGTTTAGTGGTTTCCTTTATGGCGTGAATGGGGCGTGAAGAGACGGGTATAGTGTGGTTCCTAATCTATGAGTGCAGCCGTTGTAATAGAGTGCGTCGTAGGCTGGCTCTATATCCCCCTGTCATGAACCTTGCGGCCCTAACTTGTTAGATGAACCCTTGAAAGGTTTCATAGTGTACCCTGCTCGCTCACCTCGGCAGTGTTTTGGGAGGTATAAACCCGGGCATCTGGGCAACATGACTCGTGGGTAAAGTTGTACATCTCTGATCAGAGTTAAAAACTATCCTGATAGTCGTGCTCACGAACACGAGCGGCTCGGAAAACTCACAGAATTATGGGTTCTTATTTCTATGTTGTCTATGCACCACAAGGGCAAAAATTTTCATCGCAAAAGCTTACTTTTTCGCCACAAGACAGGCTTTGTGGCGACTTTTAAAATCGCCACTAGTCGCCACAGATACTCGCCTCACAAATACTATAGTGACGCTTTTTCATTCCCCACATATAACCATGCTCATTAGAGTCGACATGTGGTGCCACTAGTAAAGTAGCCATTTGTGGCCCCATTCATTGCCACAAAAACACACTTGTTAGTGGAGAAAAAGAGGCCACTTATAGTGTTTTTAGTGGTTAGAATAGCTGCCACAACTATAGAGTATTTATGGCAATTTGGTCGTCATAGTTACCGTTGTAAAAGTGGCGAATTATATTGTCATTAAAGGTTATATATCAGTGACCATAGTTTCGCCATTATATCAGTTTATTGTGACAGTATTTATTCTCACTATTTTAGTTGCAATTGTGTCTAGTCGATCGCCACAGTTTAAATGGGAAAAAGTGATGTCTTATCAACACAAATGCATTTTATTTGTGATGTAACTCATCCTCACACATAAGTTACAAAGGAAAATAATTTCCTCACAATATCGATCTTTTTGTGAGAATCTATAAGACATCTTGTGTTCATATTTTCATCACTAAAAAACATATCATTTGTGTGAAAATATTAATTATGACAACTTTTGTCACAAGATAAAGCCTCAATTGTGTGGAATAATAGATGACGTTGCAAATCATTTTTCATTATCACCCATGTTGTAGTGACAAAAATGACTCGACAAATATGTACAAATACAATTCTCACAACTGCTAACAAATAATATTTATTTCAATAATTCTTTAACCAAGATAACGTTGCAATCCAGCAATATACAAAACTTAATTACACTTGGAACTCTCAAAATAACTCACACACTACTTTCAAATATCAAATAATTTATTCAACTTAGGTATTAATCTCTATGGTGGAGACTATGAAGCACAAGAATGAATGCGTGCCAAGAAATCCGTCATTTGCTGATCAAGTTGCTCTCTCACCAGACGTGCAACTTCTCCACTCTGTGTTTGATGCAAAGAACTAAGCTCGTCACGTTGGAATTGCTGCTCTTCTTGTAACTGTGTGTTTGTTTCGACCACCGTCGAAACCTGACCTTCCAAAGCTTGTGCTCTTGCTCAGCAGCCTCAGCACGTTGCTCAGCAGCATCTGCACGTGCTCGAGCTGCAGATTCACGCTGTTCAGAAGCCTCAATTTGTGCCTGCAATCTGATTCTTTCCTCGGCGACTCGATTTACAGCACGAATGCCAACACCACGTGAATGGTTTGGCTTTCGGCCAAGAACTAGTGCGACGTGCTCTACTATTGTCACGGGCGCAGATGAAATCTTTTCTTGTTGTGTCCCAACAACTTCATGTAGTTTGGTCTGCAAAGCATGAAGTATCAAACTAATTAAGAACCCATATACTACATAACTGGAAAAAATGTTCATCTAAGGAATAGTAAGTATGAGCACAAATTCGCTCCAGGATAGTATAACATGCACATGTGAGTTGCTGTTAATAAAAAAAATCTGTAGACATGTCATCTAATAAATGAAATTTGCTGACAAATTAAATAATACATGAAATTTGCAAACAATTTAATAAACACAACAAATTTCATGACTAGAGCTATACCATGTCATATATTGCAAACACATCATAGTGGCTAGAATTTTCAACTCATTAAATAAACAACACATCATAGTGACATTATTTTCTCACTCATTGTGTGTCATGTGGCGATAATTTAATTTGCCACTAATCAGTATCATATCAGTGAGATTAATATTTTTTGCCACAAATATCTTGTTTAATAGTGGCAAAACAATGTTTCGCCACTCTAGTTGCCACTAAAGAAATTTTCTGTGGCGAATTAGTATTGTGTTACTAATAACCTACATAATAGTGATGAAAACTAGTTTTGTCACAAATAGTGTGGCCATTAGTGGCAAAGATACTTTTCGCCACATCATTTCCTCACAAATGCTCCGTCTTCCTATAGTGATGCAAGTTGTTATTTATTTATTGTATCATTATCATTTACTTTATGATCATGGATATTTGAGCTTATGCAATTACCTTGGCAATTGTTGATATTAATATGAACTTGATCTACTTAAAATGTTTACCGCTATGAACCATGCATATCCTTTTGAGCTTCATGAACCCCGTGTTGTATTTGCTGAGTACGTATGTGCTCACCCTTGCATTCAAACACCCCAGATGAAGATTGGATTGATGATTACCGCAATGAGTATTAGTCTTAGAGTCAACCAGTCAACCAGACCCTTTGGAGCTTCCGCAAATGTCATCGTCTTAGCTTCAGTTTTATGTGTTTAAAACTCTAATGAATATTCATTCGCTATGTAATAAGCACTATGGTGGTACTTTTATAATTTGTCAACTCATATGTGCGACTATTCATGGGGCGCACATGAGCCTTTTATGCACTTGTTTTTATTCTTAAAAACGGGTGTGACAACTACCTAGACTTAGCTCAAGCACTTGTAACCCACAATTTTTCTGTTTAGAGCAAATTTTCATGTCAAAACAATTATATCTAAAACTCGGGAGAATTCAAGGCTGAAAACTAGGTACTTGAAAGGAATTACGATAGATCAACTATTCATCATTTTCATACATAGAGTTATCTTCAGAGTTCTTTTTATTATTAGCAACTTCGAAAAACAAAATCAAACAACTAAACACACCTATTATTATTACTACGTAAAAAACTTTCCTAAGGATAAAGAAGATAATGAAAATTCTTTAGATATAGAAAGTGTCTAAGTAGTAACTTTTGTGATTTATAATTATTTAAGTGTGAACTTTCATGTGCTCGCATATTTTTTTATTTGAATTAATTTATATAACTAATATATAAATAAAAGTAAACCTAAGAGGATAAGGATACTTACCTGGATAGATGTGGGTTCTCTCCCCCAAGCTAGATGTTGACTTAGTCGTTCATTTTGACAGTGTAAACATACTTCACTTCTCTGAGACTTCAAAGATTGATAGTTGATGTAGTTGTCCTTCTCAAAGTCGATGAAAATATCTAATCTTATCTATTCTTTCCAAATCCCGCTAAACTCAAATAGACAACAAAGCTTGTGGAACAAATTAAACGTTACTGGTAAACCATCTATGCCTCGATTGCCTAGAGCCTTGCAAAGTTCTTCTATTTTAATACTTTTAGATTTGCAATATTATATGCAAATGACTAATGGAATATATATATATATATATATTATGCCTCCATAGTAAATAGTTGGAAGAATTATTCACATGGGGCTTAAAGAGTTTTTCTTTTAAATGCAATGCAGAATATAAATATGCAATGATAAAATGATTATGTTGTGGATTATCCAAAGAATGATATATGAATAGTACCAGAAATATTTATGAAAAGTAAATACATTAGAGTGCAACTAACGTAATGCAGAGGAAAATAAATATACTGATAACTCACCGAGTTTACCTTTCGGCTAAGGTTCGGAGATTTAGGTTCGTTGAACTGAACCTCTCTTCTAGTTCAGATGTCTTTAGGAGTGTTGTCCAATCCTGATGAAGACTTGGATGTTTGCTCATCTTATGTTGGTGTTTCCAATGAAGCCTCTTTCTTCTTCTTTGTATTTGCAGTTGTATCCTCGTAGATGTACGATGTCGGTTTGGATGGCAGGTCTCCTTAGATCTACTTTCTTCATTGGAACGGTGTCATCCACACATGCTCTTGATGGTGTGGTGAAGAAGTGTCCTTCTCATAGAAACAAGGCAGAGATCAAGTCAATGGGCTCTGCTGGTGGGAAAACACCAACAGAACCAAAAGTTTATTCATTCCTCTCTAACCTGAACATCTTGAGCAGAATTGAATTGATGTTTTGTATTTCATTCAACCATAACATGTGTGATAAGATTAGAGGATGACCATGAATGTGGCATTTCAAAAACACATGGCAAATAAGATTTCTTTAACACATGGAAAGATTGTCTATGGATAATGTATTTTTATATGATTGAGATTATCATCTTCCAAGGTTGGATGCACAACATTTTAGCTCGTAATGTTAAGTTTGTGAGATTAAGAAGGTGGTACTAGAAACAAACTTTAAAGGACTAACATGTTGAGTTAATCAAGTTGGATCAAGTAAAGTTGTAGCTTAAAAATGTTTTAGATTCTTTATTTATGTAAATACCAGAATCAAGGAAAATGCTTTTAGAGTGATGATTACTTACCTTTACCTTTGTCATTGAAGAATGATGGTGTTGTACCCATCATGGAAGCTTCCCTTCATCAACTGATTGTGCATTAACAACTTGTCTCCTTTGTTTCACTCTTCTCTCATCCTTATTCTTCTGATCTTGATGTTTTTGTTGATCTTTCCTTGAAGTTTTGTTCACCCTCTTCCATGGATTGAGTGGATTGATTTTATTCTTTGTCACTTGTCTTCTCTTTGCTCCATGGAATTCATCTATGATAAATTCGTTGTGTTTCTCTTGTGAAGGTTGTTGAAGTTCATGTGTCTCTCTTTATCTCTAGTGTGCGCTCATCTCAGGACTTCCCAATTTGATATTGAAAGTTTTCCTATAGGGTTTAGTCCAACAAAATATCCAATATCTACTATAACATACTATTAGTTCAAAAATCAACCTAGACACCACATCTAATTTGACTTAGGAAGACATTTTAACCTAATCACTGCTTAAACTAAGCACCATGCATAATTTAAAAGGTGTATGAAAATACTTCAAAACCTTAACATATACTAGAGTAGACAAAGGTAGCATGAAAGTATTATGGAGGTTTGCTCAAAATGAGGATTATTATTATTATTTTTAGTAGTTGGGCATGCCTTAAAGGTAGGGACAACCAACATAATGTAGCAACATGGCAAAATATGTTTTTATGGTGATTTATCCCCCAAGCTTGAATTTTGCAAAATCAAGATTAGATGAATGAAATTCAATGTTGCATGATGATTGGTTTGACATACCTTATGCTTGTCATTCCTTCATTCTTTCTGCTCTATACCTGGAATGGTTAGTGACAAAAATAGCCAAAGGAATATAATCATATATTTCTATGTTCGTTTCACAAGGGTAGGCAACAAAAAGGTGAATACTTGTTGACGGTCGTTAGCATCAACTTTTTATACAATTATAAACATGATAAATGGATCAATCACATGTAAAATAGAAAAGTATATGGCTTTATCTAACAAATTTCATGAGTTTTGGTATTCTATTATTTTCCAAGGACTAATTTAGAAAAGAGTAATAAAGGGAATCAAATTAGAATAAATATCGAAGAAATCCCGCGGAGATATAGTTACCATTTGACTCACGGAGGATCCCAAAGACACTGGAGCGAAGCGGAGCCCGAGCCGCCGCCAGGTGGGGCCGGCCGGCCCCATCCCATGCAAGTCGGCATGGCCCCGGGCCCACTGGTTGTCGCCTTCTGGAAGGTTCCTCCATTGCCTCTAAGGAGTCATCTCGGCCCTACACTAAGTCAGTTTGATACAATGAACATCGTGCACCCCACTGGGCTATAAATAGAGAGCAGATCCCCCCCGGGGGCATCTCAGTTCATCTGGAGATCCATTCAGTCTAAGTCATTTGAGATCTAGTCATCCAGAGCTATAAACCCTAGTTCATATAGAGCCTCTCTAGTTCATAACATAGCTTAGTTAGATCGAGAGTTGAGGAAGTCAAGATACGTCAATCGATCTTGGACTCTCGACGTTGTCAAGAGATTGGAGTCTGGTATAGTTCTTATTCTCTTCTCTCTTTTAGTATTTATCTGCAGTTGTATGATATTTATATGCAACACTATTCTTCATTAATATGTTCTTGTTTACTTTGTTCATTGTCTACTTCAATATATCTAGTATAGTTAGTTTGCTATTGAGTTCATGCACATGTTCGTATAGTGCTCGTATATTTGATCATATGGCGGGTGGTAGGCAGTATGTAGGCGTGGTGCTTAGATACAATGCTTATCTGTGGATGCCCCCATCTGTGTCAGGTCGTGGGGTAGATCATGGACGTGACAGGTCCATTGAGTACTTTGTAGGCCTCCCCCGTGTAGTAGTTTGGTAGGGAGGAATTGTCAGGTTGAAGATATCTTGTTATATCTGAGGTTTTTGAACTCAACTTATCCTATTCATGGCCCCATTGTGGTTGGGAACATTGGTAGTATTACTTAACAATGACTACTAGATGTACTTGCACTAAATGACGTAGCTTTGACGGTAGCTAGAATACTTAGGAGTTATTTCTTTATTACTTGTATTGGACGACGCTTGTGTAGTGACTAGAGTGCTCTAGAAACTTTATCCTTATTATTATTATTATTATTATTAATGATCTATTTACCCTTATCATATATATATATATATCATGTGAATTACCCATGTTTAAGAGTAGAGTTCATTGATGGTTAAATCCCTTCATTCATTTCATATGCATGTTATTAATACTATAGATTATCAGTTTAACTAGACCTTCCGAGTCGTAGAATATAAATGAAAACCTGGTAATACTATAGGTAAAATGCTACAATGGTATATTGATCTATCCGCTTGCAGAATCATTTGTTATTTATAATTTCATATCCATCCTTATTTATTTCAGCCTAGTCATACATAAAATATAATATTTCATAAGTACCATTAAATATTCCTAGCTCTATAATTAGGGATGACAACCTAGTTCCATGCTTAGGAGTATAAGGTAAAAGATAGTGTCTAGTTGCTAAAGACAAGTTAATTACAACCATACATTTTTGGCGCCATTACTAAGAACTTGTGTTCTTGGTGATGTCGTTAGAAGTGTCAACAATACTCATGTTATAATCTGAGAAGTGCTTGTTTTAGGACACTAAGCTTTTCCTTGGGAAACCTTACAAGATGTGTTTTAGTCAAATGGTCTCCCCTCCATCACCTATCTCAAGATTTAACACAACGAGATCTGCAATATTTAAGATAAACATATACATCGACAACCACTCTTTTAAAGTTTTTGTAAACAAAGAGTGTGAGGGTGTTGGATATGTCATGTGTGGTAATGATAGAGAGACCAATGGGTCCGGGAGATGTCTCATATGAACATGGGTTTAATGAGATAGTTATGGAATAGATTCTATGCTGAAAGGATCAAGATGCACAAGAGGGAGGTGAATTGGGCTTATTTCAAATTTCTAAAGCAAATATGAAATCCTATTAAGTGCCAACCACCCGTGCCTAACGATTAGTGTGCCTTAGACTATGAAAGCGGTAGCAAGCCAAGGAAAGCGAAAACACCCAACACAATTCTAGTATGAATTGAAGAACAAGTGCGAAAGTAATACGGTATGAAAGAGCTAGGGAAAGAGATTCTTGACACGACGACGTTTTGCAGAGGTATCGAGGAGTCGACACTCCCCCCTAGTCCTCGTTGGAGCACCTCGCAAGGTATTGCTCCCCCTCAATCTCGCGCAAGGGATGAGTGCTCTCTACGGGCTGGTTCTTCGCCACTCCGGCTCAGTGAACCGCCCACAACCGATCACAAGACGATGGAGAAGGGCCGTCGGCAATCCTCCGGCGATCACCTTCCTCCCAAGCAACATCGGACCGTCTAGGTGATGTCGATCACCAAGAGTAACAAGCCTTGATCTTCACTTGACTCAATCAAGCCTCACTACTAGAGTGGATGCACACTTGAACTCTTGGATGAACTAGAGGAGAGGATGGATGGATTCGCAAATCACTCTCTCTCTCTCTAGGGCTCTTGCTCTCTTCCCAACCTTCTAAAGCAACTGAACAACTCAAATGAGCAAAGGCCCAGTGGAAAGGCAAGGGGTGGAGTATTTATACTCCCTCACACACTCAGCCCTCGGGCTGAGAAAATAGGCATTTTAAGTTGGCGATGGACGCTCCGTCACTAGGCGATGGACGCTCCGTTGCTAGCCCCAACGGCTAGTTCCTATTCACGTCAGCAGGCGACGGACGCTCCGTCGCTTGGCGACGGACGCTGCGCCTCAGCGTCCGGCGCCAACTGGCTGCACTCGGGTTTCTAGGAAAATATTCCCAGACGCTCGCTAGCGTCCGACGCCCTTGCGACAGACGCAACCGTCGCAAATCTCCCCTCTCTAGAACTCTCTGTTAGCGCGCCGGATGCTCAGGCTGCATACCCTAGAGTCCGATGCCAGCGTCTAGCGCGACGGACAGCGTCCATCGCCTCTGCACTCAACGTCCGACGCCCAGAGAAGGGCTTTCTCAACTTCGGTTTTCGTCGTGATGAATATGGAAGTTGTTCTAGGCTATATTACGATCACCATAGGCTTGCTTAGAGCTAAGGAAGTCAAGTGTGCACCACACCTAAGTCATGAAGCTCGTCTAAGTCAAGCTACTAGTCTCAACCCCTCTTTATAGTACGACCAAAGATCAAATAAAGACCTATGTATACTAAGTGCCCTTCATCTCCTTATGGCACTTAGCCTATCACTCTAGGGTCTTCATTATGTCTCTTTGAAATCCGAAACGATATCCATCTTGGGGGCTAAGTGATAACCATTGATGCCCATTCATGTTGATCACTATGGCTAAGCTACGCATAGCCTCAGCAAAACACACATTAGCCATAATAATCTCTAATTGTCGTTAATCACCGAAACCAATAGGGCCATGATTGGTGCCCCTTTTTGGTGATTGACCCTTTTTGGTGATTGACGGCAATAACTCCTCGAGTATGGATATAAGAGTGAAAGGTTAGGATTTTAAGTGACTTGGATGGGTTGAGCAAGGGTTAGTGAATAAGAATGAAAAATACTTGCTCATCCAAGCCAAGCCACAAACATGCTACTCATGAATATGAAAAGAATCAGAGTACCTCATGATATTCTCATATATAATATAGGAGTATGGCACGGAAGCTCAAATACCATTAGCTCATAGAGACATATCATGAACAAGGTGACAACTCACAAGATATATTAGTGAAAAACGAGAGATTGTCACACAACCACATTCACAAGAGAATCTCACAAACATCAAGCATACACAAGCAAATGCATAAACACAGACATGATGTAGGAGTACGGTGAAAGTAAATCACACATGAAAGATCAAATCCCCCCCCTATATCTGATACTACTCGACTACCCTCTCCCCCTTTGGTGTCTAGCACCAAAAACACCTATGCAGCTGGAGCATCGAGCTGACGGGCGTGAAGGTCTGCATCTGGTATTACAAGAACTGGTGCTGGAACTTGTCTTGCCTGGCCTGAGCTGCCAACTGCTGAGCTGCAAGTCTCTTGACATCCTCTGCCTGAAGCCTTTGCTCCTCTGCCTGACGTAGAAGCTCATTGGTCTGGCAATGCTGGCTCTGCTGTAACTGAGTAAGAATGGCTAACAACATAGCTTGTGAAGAGTCTGCAGCAGGTGGAGGAGCGGAGCTGGACCCACCGGCCTCATGGTCGTGAGACCTAGGTGCGTACTCTGGAACTGGTCGGTAGTCCTCATCTGAGCTGTCGGAAGGTAGATCATCCTAATAAGTATCATCTGTAGCATCGAGATCGGCAAGCTTTGCCTCTGCTAGGCCCTGAACATTGGCCTCCTGCTACTCCTCAGACTCTGGAGGAACTCCAGTCTGGCGTGTATGGGGACCGTGACGCCTCAGACGGCCCCTGCCACTATGACTGACAAGCTGGCTCATGTTGTACTCGGTAAAGACCGTGTCTGTACATGTGAGAGTGGTAAGCAAAACAATAGAATCTCCAAGAGCAATCATCAAGTATGATATCCAATGAGCATACTGCAGCTTCCAATGTCCTCGGAAGCCAGAAGCTATAATATCCTCCATCTCACTGACCAATAAGTCCCAAATATCGAACTTTTCCATCCGGACTATGTGAGCTAGGAGCCACAACTGAAGTCTAATCAAAGTCTCACGTGCTCCTACTCTGGGAAGTATGGTGCGTCTCAGTACCTTATTCAGAGTCTGGGCAGTCGGCGTGAGGTCACGTGTTCCTCAACTAGACCCTTCTCTGAATGGTTGTCTAAAGCAAGGACGAACAAAGTCCACTAACGGTACCACTCCCTCATGAGGACGACGGGGTGCCTCCTGGTCACCATAGCAAAGAGAGTGAATTCATGTCTCGGAAGCCTCTAGGTGAAAAATCTCACGGAAACGGGTGGCGTAGATCCTGTGGTCTCGACCTCTGAAAGCAAAGTGCAGAAACTCGTGGTCGGGAGAGACCCACAAGGAAGCGTAGAACTGTCTGACCCAGTCCTCCTGATAGGTGCCAACACTACCAATCAATCCTATCAGCCCTCCAAGATACTCTAAGTGCTGGGATATCTCAGGACCACCGACCTCAATAATGGCCGGAAGGGGGCACACCCTGTGAGCTCGAAGCGGTGCCCGGGTCTCAACATAACGCCTGTAGAAGTCCTCGTGCACAATCGTGTAGAAGTCTGGGCTGGCACGGGGGTCTCGTTGTCCTGGCAACCACGTCAGGAAATCTGCGAATCTCATATCCTGAATTTGCTTTGCTGTCAAGGCACGAACATTGTATCTCACAGGCTCTGGTAGGCGAGATCTCGGTGGAGGTCTGTCGTTGCGCCGTGGTCCATCGATACTAGGAGGAGGCTCCGACCCACGTACGCGGGTGACCCATCTGGCCATCAGCTCCTGGACTGACGAGTGCCCTGAAGGGTCGGCCTGCTCAGTGTCCTCTATCTCAGTAGCCTTTGTGGCTCTATCTCAGTCTCTGCCTCTGCTCGAGAGGGGGACTCACGACACGCTCCAGGGCGAGGAGGGATCCTCAAACCGGCGCGACATCCACCCTGCTCGGCTATCTCTGCTGCCGCTGTCGCTGCTAGAGCTACCACTGACGCTGGATCCATCAATGGACTCTTGCGCTTCTTTGACACTAGCTTCTTCTTGCCCTTGTCCCGGTCGGTGGGTGGATGCGGTGGAGGTGGAGGGTCACCACCACTACCAGGAACAGGGTCGGCGTTCTTCGTGCGTGGCATTGTCAGCCACTAGAAGAACCACTGACACTGAAAGATCAACTGTCAAAACTCTGTCACTGATCAACCCAACTACCCACAGCCACTGATAATCCACTGATCAATAAGAACAGGCCACTCACAGAAGCACTATAAGATTGGCTCGACGACCCTGGACTGTCCTTTCGAGGCTTTGCCTCATTCCGTACTCGCGGGCTTTGCCCCGAGTTATCTGCCCCTGCTCAAGCAATCCACTGCACGATAGATAGATAGATAGAATATATATATACAACCAATAAGCATATAACTAGACATGAGTAATATCTAAGGAGAAGCATGAAATAAATAAGCAATGGATCGATGCTGCCATCCCATACCTCAAACTTGGTGACACAAAAAAATAGGAAAGGGTCCTTGATCAATTTCAAATCACAATCCGCAACCTAAGCGAAAGCATATTTAGGGTTTAGAGGAATTGTGAGGGATGAATGAGTGAACTGTTGAATCCTAATGAAGGGAGAACCACAGAGGGGGTGATTACCTTGAGCAGAGAGAATCAAAAGGAGAGGAACACCCTTGCCAAAAGGAATCACCGAAGAGCCCTCTACTGCCTTGGAGGCACAGGTGAAGAACAAGGGGGGGCTCGGCACCTCTGAAGAGCAAACTCCCGCGGCTGAAAACGCACGCGGAGCAGTGCAGAGGATCACCGGCGGCGAGGGGCGGCGCGGTTGGGCGTACGGCACTCTGGGTATTGCCGTTTGTAGATTCCCTGTTGGCAACTGCATCATTGGAGAAGAGGTAGCACAATGCATCATTGGAACCATCGGCTGTACAGATGTTGCTGATACCATGGGAACCTTCCACCCTGCATGGTTATCTTGGACCAATCTGGAATCAGCAGATAGACTTGGAGACATACCGTTTCCCCAGCAGTTGGCTGAAGTCGGCTGACTCTGGATCACAGGTCCACACACTGTTGAAGCCACCAGATTTGTGTTTACCTGAGTAGCGCTTGTTGGGCTTAATCTTGGAGGCGCGATCTCATCGGCAGATCGGCTCATAATTGGTGTAAACACCCTTGGAACCGCCGATGGAGTCGTAGCAGATGCGATCAGAGCTGACGATACTCTGGACCAACATAATATGGTGCCTGTCCCTTGAAAGCTTGCTTGACAGCATTGCATACGGTATCGGATAGCACATTGGATTGGCTAATTAATACATTATTTAACGCATAATTAACCGTCTCTTGTACTTTACCAGGATCGGCGTAGAAAGTGGTCTGCCGTGGCGACGGCGGATCTTGCTTCTATACTGCTTCGCCGATCTCGTTTAGGCTGAAGGATTTGAGATACAACCGCTTGTACTCCTCCATCGCCCGCTCCATAGACTGCTTCTGACGATCTGTCAGATCTGCTGTGGATACTTCAATGACACTCCTTGGATTAGTCATGATAGATATATAATTTATACAATCGGGTCCCACCGAGCGTGCCAAAAGAGGTGTTGACACAAAAAGCGTCAGGATCTGCGAACACCTCGGGCTATTACCCAAAGCTCGGTATTCCGGAGGCATGCCAGTCGATTTGACCAGTTAATCGACAAGGACGATAACTAGAACAAAACTGAACAAGACAACGGCGATGTGCCCAGATGTCAAAGCTCAGATTGATCAAGGATAACTAGAGCAGAGTTGAACGAGGCAACAGCGATGCGCCCGGATGCCAAGGCTCAGAGGTACTCCCACGCGGAACTTGCAAGGATTGGACGGAGATCAAGGTGATGCAGCCCGTCGAAGCTTGAAAGAACTCGTTGATAACTACAGCTAATGCAGTAAAAGGTAAATTTCGATAAAAGATAGAATAAGAGTAAAATTGGTTTGTTTGATATTGGATTGATATTACCCTTAGCCCTTGGGCACATATTTATACTCCCGCATGGAGAGTTGTACAAAGACACGACACGTATCCTTCCTAAAACAAACTCCTAATTTCAAGGAAGCTGACTCATGCATGAGTCGGATCTAAAACAATAATATTTATTCCCCTAAACACACACACCTATTTTAAAGGAAAATAAACGACTCATGCAGGAGTCGGACTTAAACTATGCTAATAATAATACTGGTATAAAACACTAGCTTCCTTATACTTTCTCTTCGATGGAAACTTTCCATCGGCAGATCCTTCCAATCTGTGACTTCCTTCTTTGGCCACCAGTACTCTTCCGTTGATATCACACACTAAGTCACCTTATCGGCACCTCATGCCCATCGGCATCGGTAATACTTCCCGATCGGCATCCTTGTACCGACAACTGCCTTCACCAACCTATCGGCAATCGGCAACTACTCCACCGACACTTGGCATCAGCTTCTCATCGGCACTCGGCAACGTCTCTTCATCGGCAATCGGTAATACCTCCTCATCGGCAATCGGCACCAGCAACTTCATAGCTCAGGCTATCCGACTTCACCAATCAACCTTTGTCGACAAGGACCATCCCGCTTCCATCGGCAGCACACCTAGTCATCAGCAATACTGGCTCAAGATTTCCCGATGCCGATGGAGAACGGCCGCTGACCAGTCAAGCCTCAGCTCATTTGACACGTGTTGAAAAACGGTGTCAACACATGCCCCCCAGTTTCGGAGCGTATAATATTTACGTGCCGAAATTCTCTCCACTGTAGCCGTTACCTCCAAGTTGGATGCACAGTTTCCTCGATCCCCGCGTGTGGAACTACAATTTAATAATAAAATCCCTCGATTGTAGCACAAACAGTTGCAGACCACCTCGATCACCGCGCGTATCTACCGCGGGCCTCTCTATATTCCTGCACAGTGTGAAATGGAACCCCAAAATGCCCCTGGGTAAGCTTTATAAAAGTTACCAGGATCCACACTATTCTTTACCCTGAGTCTACTTTCACCTCCTGGCCTTTGTCTTCAACTTCCAGCCGCTTTGAAGAACACGAGCTCAAGCAACAGTATTCTTCCACAATCCAAAGACGAACTGCAAGCACTCCCTCGACTCCAATGGCGATCCAGGTCGACATCCCCAAGGTGATACCTATTTTCCTCCAATCCAACCTTCCGCCGGCTCTTTTCTCGCCCAAATCTGGATTTATCCCCGTCCTTTTCTGACTTTTTCCCTTCTTTCCTTCGAATCCTAGGAACTTTACAACAAGGTAGTGATCCCGCTTGCTGGTTCCACCTTCAGCTGCCTAGGCCCCATGGGAAATCCGGATCCCAGCTACATAATCAACATAGAAACCAACCAAATCTCTTTTAGATCTGAATGTTTCGGTTTAGGACTGTGGAAGGATGCCTTCCGATCATGGCCCAAGCCCACTAAGGGGTGGAAAAACTGGTACCTTAGGGTTGCTAGGGCGCAGCAAGTTTATTGGCAAGAGCGCAGCTTGGACCAATGTATCAGGCTCTCCATTGCCGATATGGAGAAGAACGAGAACATGTTAATAGCTGCCTCTTATTTTTGGTCGGACACTATGAACGCTTTCTTATTCTGACATGGACCAGCCACCCCCACTCTTGCCGATGTCCACATGTTGACCAGCTTAGACGTCTCTTCTGTCGATACCTTCACCTTATTCAATAGGAAAGCCGAGCACAAAGTAAACACTCGGAACATCGGCGGTTGGACAGGCTATATCCTTGAGTACCAGAAAACAGGATCGGTAAACCAGAGGGAGCATGCCACCTTCCTGAACATGTGGCTGGACAAGTTCATTTTCTGCGGTAGGGCAGTCGGACCAACCATCATGTACCTCCCAGCAGCTGAGTTACTTGCCGATGGAACAAGGCTTTCCTTAGGCAGGTATCTTCTCGGATCGGTATATCGTCTGTTGCATCAAGTGTCCCAAAAGCTACTGCTAGGTGAATCCATCGGTAATCTTGGTGGTCCCTGGTGGTTTGTTAATATGTGGCTGAACGCACAGATGCAGAAAGCACTTCAGTTCGACTTGTTCGCTCAACGATTCTCGAGGGACATATCGGAAGACCACCAGTCTAGGGATGATGAATCGGCAACTCGCCCTCCACTCAACTTTGGAGAGGCCATTATAGTACTGCCGGGGACCGATGCCGATGCGGAACAATTTGGTCTATTCTTTCAGAAGTTTTACAACGGAATTCCTGCCACAGAACGGCTCTGGTGGCCATATGCCGATGAAGACAACCAGTTCCCACTGCTATTTAACCTTACCGATGGGAATGTGCCTGAGAACCAGATAATTATGAAGGCCAGCATCACTCCCCGAGCTATTCCAGTGAACATCTTCGGATCGGGAAAGAACGCCCCTCCATCATTTGAGTTCTACTACCCATCGGTAGCGGCAAGACAGCTGGCGTTTGGTCAACTGCCGATCAAGCTTTGCTATTCCAAGGTAGTGAAGCCTAGGCAGACATTCTCCAGTGTTCTGGACTGGAACAAAATTGTCAACCTTCCTCCCAATGCCGATGTATCAGACCTTGACCTATCCTCCTGGTCACCAACCTCCTTCATTACAAATGAGTACAAGTCCTGGTGGCAAGAATGGAGGTGTTAACTGTTTGCGAAATCGTCGCACTACTATCGGCACATGATTGACGCCGATCATATCATCCCCGACGGCGCAATAAGTTTTTATTCCGATACATTCCTTATTACTTTACTTTACTTCCACTATCGGTATTTAACCTTCTTGCGCTTGACAGGTTGATGATCTGATTCCTCCGATGAGCAGGAGCGGCAAACCCTTCAAGCTTCGAATGATGAGTCCCGTATCACTCATCGGCAACAAAGCTCCCACGTTAGCCGCCTTCATTCCTCGACAGGTACCTACACCGACACCTGCAAAAGCCAAAGCTACATCGGCCACTGCTGCTGCCCTGACGCGGGTGTTTGCAATAAACTCATCTTCACTCACGCCGATTACATAATGTCTCATCGGCAATATTCTATTTTGCATAACTTGCACAAAACACTTCCAGGCCATGAGGTCATCGACGGCTGCTCCCAGCAAACAAGCACCCTCAAGTTTTGCTGCCAATGCCCCCCAGTCTTCGTCGAAGCGAGCTGGATCTCCTACTGCTGCGCCGAGGAAGAAAAGACGCTTGAGACTAGCTAGCCCATCTTCACCATCGGCTTCAACTGCGCCACCAGTCACTGATGCGCCCTCGGCAGGACCGCCAACGACTTCAATTCCCGATCACCCACTTGACGATGTCCCCGACCAGGAGACAACTCCACCCGCTGCAGCGGCGGAGGCGGCATCGGCATCGGCACCGGCCGAAATCCCCGATGAGAGCATGGCGTCGCCACCACAGGAACCAACAACGTCGGTACCGGCACCAGTGCCTGCACTAGATGAAAGCCCTAACCAGGGGACGACTTCACCTGCCGCGGCAGCAGCGGCGACATCGACATCGGCGCCTTCACCAGCCGAGATCCACGATGAAAGGGCGGTGTCGCCACCAAGGGAGCCAGCTACTACGTCGGAAGCATTGCCGACAACAATGCCACCAGCACCGACGGCTCCAGCAACAGAAGCTCATTCATCGGCAATTGCTGCCGATTTCCAAGATGAGGCTGGACCCTCCAACATGCCAAGTCTCAGGCAGGAAACTCGATTCAAGATGGTAAGTTGGTCACCTAAAAATTCATAGTATAACATTATAATCGGCATATTTTAACCTCTTTGTTTTCAGGCCCAAGACTCCCCAGACAGCCTCTTCGCTTTCGGCCTCAACCTCCCGGATGAAGATGAACACCGAGTCCCTGCTGGAGCAGACAACCTGTTCTCTTTTGCTATCAATATTTCCGATGAAGACGAAGACGAGCAAAGTTCTACTCCAGCACTATCGGTAGAAGTGAAATCCAAGCTCGAGGCATTACTCTCTCAGCTACAGATGGATACATCCCAGCTTGTCCAGGACTCGACTGCAGCAAGGGCAATTTTCAAAGACATCCAAGGCCAACTACCTGCTGATGTAGAAGAGATCCTCATCCAAGCAGCCTTCCTTGAAAGTCGCCAGTTGCAATACCAACGGGTCTCAAGCCGTATCGCCAATAGGAATGCTCAATCGAAGCTTACAGAGGAAATGCTTAGTTTTAAGCAAACTGCCGATGAGAAGCACAAGAACATCGGCCAAGTAGAAGCTTCCGGCACTGAGCTTGGACAGGCTTTCATCCAGCTATCGGCAAGAAAGGAAGAGCTGCAAGCTGAGCTGAGAAAGGTTGAAGAATCCCTGAATGCAGTCAGCCAGAAGAGAGCTCAACTTCCCGACACCATCAAAGCTCTACGACAAGAGAGGGACAGCAACGCCTGACAAGCCATCTCTCTGAAGAAAAAGATCAAGTCGGTTGAAGGCTCTGTCGATGAGGACGCTAGGGAGATAGAGGAGATAGAACAAATTCGCCTGCGTGCGATATCAGTCATCCACTCCCTGTTGTAACTTATTAAATTCCGTCACATCGGCAAATGTAATATTGATACTTGATTTTGCTTTAAGACAATGTCAATGTGCTTTTACCAATGTATTATAACTTTTCCTTTCATCGGCATCCAAACGAGCACGCTATACGTCGACTCCTTCGAGAGTTTCTAGAATGTAAACATTGCTGGGAGCAGACTGCCTCCTCTGATAAGGACCTCTCTGATTAGGAAACCCTCCAAACCTAGAACTTAGTCCCAATCGGTAAAATCAACCTTCATACTAGAGTACCACCGGTAAACTCTTTTCATCTAGTTATCGGCAACCGTTACCGATACCATGACTCATCGAATCGGCTAAAACCTTCTTCGAGTAATCCCAACTTTTAGCGAAGCCCGGTATTCAGCCCGACAGTCTGTTGAGGTAGCAATAATCGGCAACAAAATTTCTCACTCCAATCGGAACAAAATTCAGACACTTGCCGATAAATCCACCAAAGAAGGCACAAGGAGCAACCTCCTCTTAAAATATTTGCACTACATACTTAATTATTGTGTGTAAGCACGGTAGAATCATCCTTACAACTGTTTTTCCTCTAGCAGTTAACAAATTCATCGGCGGTACGGCGTTTCACACACAAACCACCGGCCGGTGCCCTCAAGTATAACAATTGGAATCGCCAGAATTTGCCGAGTGCGGCTCCCAAGCCAGAACGTCCAAGATCGACCCCGGTTTAGACCATCGGCAATATATTGCCATCTGCCGATGGATCTCCATCCTTGCGCTTTGGCCTCCACTGCTTTCTCCTTGAAGGAACTTCAGTGTCATATAAGTTATCACAGTGCTCATGCTGAATTCTTCTCTTCTGGGTCTTGGTCAGACCCTTAGGGCACCACTGAGGGAGTTTGGTTTTCCAGACAGGCTGACGCTGCCTTTCGTTACTCATATCGGCTTCTCCCCCGATGTTTGAATCTCTGGAGAGCACGTCTTCATCGGGTATTATCGCATCGGCCATCTCCCCAGGCTCCCCTTTTTCAACACGCCTGCAAAGCCTGTGATGTGCACTGAGCTTGCCCCCCAGTCGGCTGTGTACCAATTTCTTCTCTCTGAGTGGCTTGGCATACCTGGATGATCGATCATCCAAACAAGGTTTCTTACCTAACCGATCGACAGTGTAGTACCCGTTGCATTCAGGACAGTTATCAGCAGTGGGTAGCTTAATGCCCTCTTCCGAACAATAAACGAAGAAGGGACACCTCCAGTGGTCCTTCTGCCGAAGTCGTTCCTGTTTCTTTTCTTTCTGCCGATGTTGCTCCTTTCGCGATTGCCGATATTCCCTCCTCGGCTGTTTGTGAGTGATTACGACGCCAGGAACCCTATTAGTACTGCTACCTTCATCGGCAACTCTCTTGCTTCTCCTGTCATCGGCAAACTTTCCTACATCACGTTTAGCCACTTGATGATCAGGGTCTACCGATGCACTTTTTCTGGCAGCATCCGATGTTAGCACCTTAGTCTTTCCACTGGTTTCCACCATATTATTTGGAAACGGGCGCCGATCAATTTCCATCAGTTTCTGGACTTTAGAATTTTCAAATTTGATTCGTCCAGAGTCAATCTCTGACTGCAACTGCTGCCTGAATATTTTGCAGTCATTGGTACTATGAGAAGTTGCATTGTGCCACTTGCAGTACCTGGTCTTCTTGAGTTCCTCGGCCGATGGAATCACTTGATTAAGGGCTAGCTTAATCCGCCCTTCCTAAAGCAATAAGTCAAATATCCCATCGGCCTTCATGACATCGAAGGTGAACTTTCCAGTCCTTTTCTGGTCGAACGCACAAGGTACCGGCTCCTCATCTTTCACCCATTCAACAGTGCCGATGTTCACTTCCTCATCTAACTCTGAGTCCCCTCGTCCAACGAAGAGTACTTTTGCACTCCAAGTCCTCTTGGGCCCAGACGATTTAACATCTTGATCGGCCTCGGTGATGTCAAAGGTGAAACTCTCCAAGTCAGCAACGTTGATATTTGACTCTCTGTCCGAGTCTGAAACTTCCACTTTCCCGGTCGAAAACACCTTTGTGTCTGGACCTTGCCGATGCACAGACTCGCTCACCGGTTGGGCAGATGGATGCATTTCTTCATATTTCCGTGGCGAGCAAGTCGGAGCAATTGATACACCAGCAGCACCAATCTGTTGAACGTTATGCATTGACTACCTAACCGATGAGCAATTCTAGATGCCCACTAGCTGAGTAGGTTGATGTATTCCTTCACATCTTTGTATTAAACAGGCCGGAGCGATCGACCCATCAACAACACCAATCGGTTGAATATTATGCATCGGCTGATTGGCCGATGGGCAACTTTGAACATCGATCGGTTGAGTAGGTTGGCGCACTTCTTCAGGTCTTGACGTCAAAGTATTTGAAATGATCAGTGCGTGCGCAGTACCAGTTATTGGAATACTATGCTTCGGCTGCGTTGCCAATGGGCAGCCTTGCACAGTTACTGGCTTGTGTTGTGGCATTACATTCATCGGTTGTTGTACCGATGTCTCATGGTACACTTGCGAGTATTGCGGTGTAGTACTTATCGGTTGATGTACCGATACTTCACTCTGAGAATTTGTCGGATGATATTGCAGAGCTCCTGTCACTTGGTGCCCAGGCTGCGCATATTGCTGCTGACTCGGTAATTGACCGATCCAACCTACATTAGGTGTCATCGGCACGTGACTTACCGATGGCTGAGAACCAACTGACTCTCGCAGCCCTTGTACCCTTGGATGATAACTTTGATTTGTGGCCACCGTAGGTTGAGCAGCTACGGCCGATGCAGGCTGACTGACTCTCGACATGCCTTGTTGCATCGGCCAAGAATTTGCCGATATAGGCTGATTAACTATTGGCACGTCTTGTTGCACCGGCCAAGCATTTGCCGATAGCTGATAACCGGCTGATGCTTGTTCTTGTTGTACCCTTGGATGATCGCTTGGACTCACGGGTACCACAACTTGAGCAGTCATTGCTGATACAGATTGATTGACAATCGGCGTACCTTGTTGCATCGGCCAAGAAGGTTCCGATGGCTGATAACCAGCTGATGTCTGTCGTCCCTGTGGCGCCGGAAAATTAACAGCATAGCCACCTTGATTAGCAAGTGTTCCAGTTTGAAGAACCATTGCCGCCATGGGTTGACTGGCAACTGCTGGGCCTTGTTGTATCGGCAAGTGACGTGCCGATGGTTGGGCGTACGGCACTCTGGGTATTGCCGTTTGTAGATTCCCTGTTGGCAACTGCATCATTGGAGAAGAGGTAGCACAATGCATCATTGGAACCATCGGCTGTACAGATGTTGCCGATACCATGGGAACCTTCCACCCTGCATGGTTATCAGTAGATAGACTTATGGCGCTTTCATTATCACACAAGAGTGGAACATCTTTTAAAAACATGCCGCAATCAAGAAGTGTTTGGGTCATGTATAAGATTTGTGTACAACTTGCTCCCATGGCTATGTATTCTGCCTCGGCGGTAGACAATGCCACACTATTTTTCTTCTTAGAGGACCAAGAAACAAGTGATCTTCCTAGCAAATGGCAACCGCCGGAGGTACTCTTCCTATCAACCTTACACCTGACATAATCTAAATCGGAATAGCCAACAAGTTGGAAGGGTGCTCCTTTGAGATATCAAAGGCCAATGCTAGGGGTGTGCCTTATGTACCTTAGGATTCTTTTTACCGCACTTAAGTGCGACTCCTTAGGATTAGCTTGGAACCTTGCACACATACACACACTAAACATGATATCCGGCCTAGAAGCGGTGAGGTAAAGTAAACTACTGATCATCGAGCGATAAAGAGTTTGATCGATCGGGTTACCTCCCTCATCAAGGTTGAGATGCCCATTAGTAGGCATTGGCGTCTTTATTGGCTTGCAATCCTCCATCTTGAATTTCTTGACCACATCATGAGTGTACTTTTCTTGAGATATGAAGGTGCCCTCCCTCAATTGCTTCACTTGGAAGCCAAGGAAGAAGGTTAGCTCGCCAATCATTGACATCTCGAATTCCTTGGACATCAATGCACCAAATTCCTTGCTATGATCTTGGTTTGTTAACCCAAATATAATGTCATCGACATATACTTGGCAAACAAAGATTTCTCCATCTAGCACCTTGGTGAAGAGTGTGGTATCAACTTTCCTGATCTTGAAGCCCTTCTTGAGTAGGAAGTCCCTTAGCCTCTCATACCAAGCTCTTGGAGCTTGCTTCAATCCATAGAGTGCCTTGGACAACCTATACGCATGATTAGGACAAGTTGGGTCTTCAAACCCGGGAGGTTGTGAGACAAAAACAAGTTCATTAATGAAACCATTTAAGAAGGCGCTCTTCACATCCATTTGAAAGAGTTTCATTTTGTGATGTGAAGCATACGCCAAAAGGATACGGATGGCTTCTAGTCTTGCAACCGGTGCAAAGGTCTCCCCAAAATCCAAGCCTTCAACTTGGGAGAACCCCTTTGCCACCAATCTTGCCTTGTTCCTCACAACCACGCTTTGATCATCTTGCTTGTTTTGAAACACCCACTTGGTCCCAATGATTCTTGCTCCTTTGGGCTTCTCCACTAGTGTCCACACTTCGTTCCGGGTGAAGTTGTTGAGCTCTTCATGCATGGCGTTCACCCAATCTGGATCCGCAAGTGCTTCCTCCACACTAGTAGGCTCAACAAAGGAAACAAATGAGTGATGCTCAACATAAGAAGCAAGTCTAGATCGAGTTGTTACCCCCTTGATGGAATCCCTATTATGAGTTCTTGTGGATGAGCTTGAAGTGTAGGTGTGGATCTTCTTGTAATCTCTTGAGGAGGGGGATGTGGTGCTTCAACATTTTGAGTTTCTGCTTCGGCTTGATCTTGAGGGATGAAGGTATCTTCATGTTCTTCCCTCACTTGTTCTTCATCAAATTTAGGCGTGCGGGGTGGAGAAGGCTCTTGATTTGCACCATATTCTCCTTCTTCCACCTCTTGTGGGTTGATAGCACCAACAGACATATTCTTCATAGCCTCCCTCAAGGGTTCATCACCTACATCATCAAGATTCTCAAGCGCTCCTTGGGAGCCATTAGTTTCATCAAACTCCAAGTCATGTTTCTTCAACTAAGCCGTTGGCTTTGTTAAATACACAGTATGTCTTGGATTTACGCGAATAACCAACAAGGAAACCAATGTCACAACGCCTTTGAAACTTCCCCAAGTGTTGGCGCTTCTTGTAGATGTAGACTTTACATCCAAACACCTGGAAGAATGAGATATTCGGTTTCTTCCCATTCACAAGCTCATAGGGGGTTTTCTTGAGAAGCCTTTGGATAAATAGTCGATTGGCCCATAGCATGCGGTGTTGATTGCTTTGGTCCAAAACTTCTCGGGGGTGTTGTACTCATCAAGCATGGATCTAGCAAGTGTGATTAGAGTTCGGTTCTTTCTCTCAACTACACCATTTTGTTGTGGACTATATGTGGCGGACACTTCATGCTTGATCCCAACTTCATCACAATAGTCTTCAATCTTAGTGTTCACAAACTCGGTGTCATTGTCACTTCTTATCTTCTTGATCTTCACATCAAATTCATTTTGTGCTCTTGTTGCAAACTTCTTGAATATGCCTTGTGTTTCTCCCTTGTTTTGAAGAAAGAACACCCAAGTGTACCTAGAGTAGTCATCAACTACCACCAAGCAAAAGAGATTGCCTCCAAGGCTAGCATAGGTGGTAGGTCCAAATAGATCCATGTGAAGTAGCTCTAGGACTCTTGAGGTTGACATCAAAGCTTTGGTGGGAAGAGTGTTTGTCACTTGCTTGCCGGCTTGACATGCACTACACAATTTGTCCTTCTCAAACACCACATCCTTGACACCTCTAATCATCTCCTTCTTGACAAGCTTCTTCAAAGTTGACATTCCCACATGAGCTAATCTTCTATGCCATAGCCAACCCAAAGAACTCTTGCAGAATAGACATGTTTGCAAACTAGCTTCATTTGAGGTGAAATCCACTAAGTAGAGGTTGTTATGTCGAAACCCTTTGAATATCAATGACTTGTCATCTATCTTGGACACAACCACCTCACTTGGAGTGAAGAGACATCGGAAATCAAGATCACACAATTGTCCAACCGATAGCAAGTTGAAGCTTAGAGATTGCACTAGCAAGACATTGGATATTGATTGATCATTGTAGATTGTCACTTTGCCAATTCCTTGTACTTTGACTTTTGAATTGTCCCCAAAGGTAATCTTGTCTTGCCCTTCACAATCTTCATCAAGTGTGGTGAACATCCGGGAGTCACCGGTCATATGTTGAGTGCAACCACTATCAATCACCCAATGACTTCCACTGGTCTTGTAGTTCACCTACACACAAGCAACTTGGAGTTAAGCTTGTTGTTTGGGAACCCACACTTGGCGAGGTCCCATAGCCTTGTCCACCAACTCCTTAGCAACCCATATCACTTTGGGCTTGTTCTTCATTTTAGGACCAAGAAACACCACAAGTGGTCTACCCTTGGAGTCATTATTGATGACAAAGTGTGCATCATGAGCAAATGGCCTTGTGTGCTTGGGCAAGGTCTTCGGTGGTGGAGTCTTGCAATCATAAGCAAAGTGACCAACTTGACCACACTCAAAGCATCTTCTTGCCTTGGGCTTTGGCTCGTCATAGTTGTTGCTCATAGCCTTGTTCTTGTAGTAGTTCTTTGCTTCAATCTTGACCTTGGCCTTCATGAGTTGGTTCTCCTTGAACCCAATACCGGTCTTATCGGTCTTCATCACGGTGTTCATCAAGAGCTCACTTTGAAGGTTGTGGCCCTTGATGAACTTCTCAAAGCCACTTGCTAGCTTGATCTTATCATTCTTGAGCTTTGCATTTTCTTCTCTAAGTGTGTTGATCAAGGAGATAGCATCCTTGTCATCTTCCTTGGCCGGCTTGATAGTGAAGGGCTTGTTTGCCTTAAGGTTGATTAGCTCTTACTTGAGCTTTGAGTTCTCTTCCCTCATCTTCACATAGTCATCATACTTGTCGGCTTCAACTACCTTCTTGCCCTTGCACTTAGCATTTTTCTCACTACCAACTTCATCAAGCAAGTCCTCACAAGAAGTAGCTATATCACACTTAACAACCGGGTTAATAGCAACATGTGTAGCAATATCATGTGTAAGCAATTCATTAGCTACCACAAGAGTGCCATGTTCATTTCTCACTTGGTTGTAGTCATCTTTTAGCAAGTTATACCTTGTTTGGAGCTCTTGTGTTGACCTCTCAAGCTTATCATGTTTCTCAATTGCTTGCTTGAGTGAGGCTTTGAGCTCCCTAGTGCTAGATGTGAGAGTGTTATTCTCAAGCTTCAAATCATCATTAGCACTAGACAAGGTATCAAGCTTAGCATGCAAGTTATCTTTAATGTTTTGGATTTTGTCATTTTTACTTTTGTACCTTATGATGATGCTAGAGTATTTGTTGCAAATTTTAATTATCTCATCATAGGATGGTGTTTCTTCATCATCACTATCACTCTCACTAGAGTCACCACTTTCATCCTCATCCTCTTTTTGTACCTTCTTGTCACCTTTAGCCATGAGGCATAGGTGTGTAGAGGATGAGCCCGGTGATGATGGAGGAGGTGGCAGTGGAGTAGAAGAACCAATCACCAAGGCGGCCACCTTCTCATCTTCACTCTCACTATCGGAGGGCTCACTTGAATCTTCAATGTCGGTGAGCCAATCTCTAACAATGTAAGCCTTGACATCCTTCTTCTTCTTGTGGAAGTCGAAGTTCTTCTTCTTGTAAGGCTTGTCTTGCTTATTGTCATCATCGCTTGAATCATCTTGTGCACCCTTCTTGTTCTTGTAGTTCTTGAACTTCTTGTTCTTGAACTTGTCTTTCTTCTCTTCGGTGCATGTATGAGCTAGATGACTAAGAATCTCATAATTGTAGCACTTCATTTGTGAGATGGGCTTCCTTGAAGACCTTATGAAGAATTTCTTCTTCTTTGAGTCAAACTTGACTCCATTCTTGTTTAGCTTCTTCAACATCTTGGTGGTATTCTTTACCATGAGAGCGATGTTGTCTTCATCTTCATCATCACTTGAGTCCTCAACCACGAATTGGATCTTGCACTTATATTTGGTGGAAGCTTTGAGATCCAAGTCTTTCTTCTCCTCTTTCTCTTTGTCTTTCTTCCTGGAGGAGGATGAAGAGCTGCCATCACCGATCTTCATATACATCTCATGAGCATTAATCTTTCCCAACACTTGTGTTGGTGTAGAAGCGGAGAGATCCCCTTGGTGAAGAACGGTGACGATGTGGCCATACTTGTCAATTGGCAAGACACAAAGAATCTTGTGCACCACATCGGCGGGTTGCATTTGGGTGAGCCCAAGTCCATTCAACTCCTATACAAGAATATTAAGACGTGAGTACATCTCATTAGAATTCTCATTAGTAAGCATATCAAAGGAGTTCAACTTAGCCATGACCAAATGGCAGCGTTCCTCATGCTCACATTTGGTCCCTTCGTGTAGTGCACAAATGTTTGTCCAAACATCATGTGCGGTTTTGCAATTCCGCACATGGTTGAACACATCCTTGCCAATGCCACGGAAAAGAATGTTCTTTGCCTTGGCATTATTCTTCTCAAAGAAGGGATCCTCGGCGAACACGGTGCCACCTATGGTAGCGGCTTTGTGCACACCGATATCCACGACCTCAAGTTAGGCCTCCATCCGCACTTTCCAATATGGAAAATCATCCCCATCAAACATGGGTGGCGGTCCATCCCCATGGGACATCTTGCTCTAGGCGGTGAAGCCTAATTTAGAGCAAACCTTACTCTTATACCAATTGAATGGATCAAGATGCCCAAGAGGGGGTTGAATTGGGCTTATTTAAAATTTCTAAACAAAATATGAAATCCTATTAAGTGCCAACCACCCCATGCCTAACGATTAGTGTGCCTTAGACTATGAAAGCGGTAGCAAGCCAAGGAAAGCGAAAACACCCTACACAATTCTAGTATGAATTGAAGAACAAGTGCGGAAGTATTACGGTATGAAAGAGCTAGGAAAAGAGATTCTTGACATGGCGACGTTTTGCCGAGGTATCGAGGAGTCGACACTCCCCCTAGTCCTCATTGGAGCACCTCGCAAGGTATTGCTCCCCCTCAATCCCGCGCAAGGGATGAGTGCTCTCTACGGGCTGGTTCTTCGCCACTCCGGCTCAGTGAACCGCCCACAACCGATCACAAGACGATGGAGAAGGGCCGCCGACAATCCTCTGGCGATCACCTTCCTCCCAAGCACCACTGGACCGTCTAGGTGATGTTGATCACCAAACAAGCCTTGATCTTCACTTGACAATGACTACTAGATGTACTTGCACTAAATGACGTAGCTTTGACGGTAGCTAGAATACTTAGGAGTTATTTCTTTATTACTTGTATTGGACAACGCTTGTGTAGTGACTAGAGTGCTCTAGAAACTTTATCCTTATTATTATTATTATTATGAATGATCTATTTACCCTTATCATATATATATATATATCATGTGAATTACCCATGTTTAAGAGTAAAGTTCATTGATGGTTAAATCCCTTCATTCATTTAATATGCATGTTATTAATACTATAGATTATCAGTTTAACTAGACCTTCCCAGTCGTAGAATATAAATGAAAACCTTCTAATACTCTAGGTAAAATGCTACAATGGTATATTAATCTATCCTCTTGCAGAATCATTTGTTCTTTATAATTTCATATCCATCCTTATTTATTTCAGCCTAGTCATACATAAAATATAATATTTCATAAGTACCATTAAATATTCCTAGATCTATAATTAGAGATGACAACCTAGTTCCATGCTTAGGAGTAGAAGGTAAAAGATAGTGGCTAGTTGCTAAAGACAAGTTAATTACAACCATACATTTTTGGCGCCATTGCTAAGAACTTGTGTTCTTGGTGATGTCGTTAGAAGTGTCAACAATACTCATGTCATAATCTGAGAAGTGCTTGTTTTAGGACACTAAGCTTTTCCTTGGGAAACCTTACAAGATGTGTTTTAGTCAAATGGTCTCCCCTCCATCACCTATCTCAAGATTTAACACAATGAGATCTACAATATTTAAGATAAACATATGCATCGACAACCACCCTTTTAAAGTTTTTGTAAACAAAGAGTGTGAGGGTGTTGGAGATGTCATGTGTGGTAATGATAGAGAGACCAATGGGTCCGGGAGATGTCTCATATGAACATGGGTTTAATGAGATAGTTATGGAATAGATTCTATGCTGAAAGGATCAAGATGCACAAGAGGGGGATGAATTGGGGTTATTTCAAATTTCTAAAGCAAATATGAAATCATATTAAGTGCCAACCACCCCGTGCCTAACGATTAGTGTGCCTTAGACTATGAAAGTGGTAGCAGGCCAAGGAAAGAGAAAACACCCAACACAATTCTAGTATGAATTGAAGAACAAGTGTGGAAGTAATACGGTATGAAAGAGCTACGGAAAGAGATTCTTGACACGGCGACGTTTTGCCGAGGTATAGAGAAGTCAACACTATCCCTAGTCCTCGTTGGAGCACCTCGCAAGGTATTGCTCCCCCTCAATCCCGCGCAAGGGATGAGTGCTCTCTACGGGCTGGTTCTTCGCCACTCCGGCTCGGTGAACCGCCCACAACCGATCACAAGACGATGGAGAAGGGCCGCCGACAATCCTCCGGCGATCACCTTCCTCCCAAGCACCACCAGACCATCTAGGTGATGTCGATCACCAAGAGTAACAAGCCTTGATCTTCACTTGACTCAATCAAACCTCAAAACTAGAGTGGATGCACACTTGAACTCTTGGATGAACTAGAGGAGAGGATGGATGGATTCGTGAATCACTCTCTCTCTCTAGGGCTCTTGCTCTCTTCCCAACCTTCTCAAGCAACTCATCAACTCAAATGAGCAAAGGATCGGTGGAAAGGCAAGGGGTGGAGTATTTATACTCCCTCACACGCTCAGCCCTCGGGCTGAGAAAACAAGCATTTTAAGTTGGCGACGGACGCTCCGTCGCTAGGCGACGGACACTCCGTCGCTAGCCCCAACGGCTAGTTCCGGTTCACGTCAGCAGGTGACGGACGCTCCGTCGCTTGTCGACGGACGCCGGCGCCAACTGGCTACTCTCGGGTTTCTAAGAAAATATTCCCGGACGCTCGCTAGCATCCAACGCCCTTGCGACAGATGCGACCGTCACAAATCTCCCCTCTCTGGAACTCTCTGTTAGCGCGTCGGATGCTCAGGCTGCATACCCTAGCGTCCGACGCCAGCGTCTGACGCGACGGACAGCGTCCGTCACCTCTGCACTCAGCGTCTGATGCCCAAAAAAGGGCTTTCTCAACTTCGGTTTTCGTCGTGATGAATATGGAAGTTCCCTTCATCTCCTTATGGCACTTAGCCTATCACTCTAGGGTATTCATTATGTCTCTTTGAAATCCGAAACGATATACATCTTGGAGGATAAGTGATAATCATTGATGCCCATTCATGTTGATCACTATGGCTAAGCTACGCATAGCCTCTGCAAAAACACATTAGCCATAATAATCTCTAATTGTCATTAATCACTGAAACCAATAGGGCCATGATTCTTCATATGCTCATTGATGTCATGTTCCTCTCCAATCTCTATGGTTGATTCTTCATGTATGTTAAAAATTCCACTTGGATTGGTGACTCTCGAATTGGTCTTGTTTGTGGTCTCCTCTATACTTGAATGTGTTATATTTTCAAAGGGAGGTAAACCTAAACCAAGGCTAGAGAAAGATTGCTCCCAAACCATAGCTATATAAGCAGGGCAAAGCTCATAGCCATTTATAAGAATGGGTTGTGAAGATGGTGGAGTCTCCAACAAGTCGCCCTTTGGAGTACAGTATTTATAGATGTGGTAAGATGAATATGGTAAGGTGAGAAATATGGTAAAAAGGAAACAATAAAAAGGTAAATGGATGACCATAGTTCGAAACTAACTACCGGTCCCCGACAACGGCGCCAAAAAGCTTGTTGGTATTTATTACGCACGCAGAAAAATCCGCAAGCACACGGATACCGCTGTAGCATTCACCCAGGAGTATTCCAAAAGGGTATTGATTTCCATGGGGAACGCGAAGTGAACTAGCAATGAGAGAAAAACATCCAAGGATAGATAAGATATAATATTTTGGTGGGTAGAGATAAGGGTTTCTAAGAGTTCTTTAGTTGATCTAAGAATCAAAGATACATCAAGATTATCTATATCAGGACATCAGCACACTAGCCATGGAAAGGGATGAGAAGGGGGCTAGGAAGCTCTAACTACCGTCCTATAGACACCAACCCTAACGTGGTGGAATACGTCGGCCGTCAGGGCTGTCACCACCTGGGGCTACCACGGATATCAGTGAAGGTTGGGTGCAACTCCAGGTAATCGCAAGACAAGGCACCATGCCTAACCTATTAATTACTCCCTCCGTCCCAAATTATAAGACGTTCCAAGAATCTTGGTGAGTCAAACTATCTCAACTTTGACCAAAGTTATATGGCAATATAATAACATTTATGATGTCAACTAAGTATTTTATTAGATTCGTTATCAATTATATTTTCATAATATGTCTATTTAATATCATCATAAATCTTTATAGAATTCTCTATAATTATTGGTCAAACTTGAGATGCTTTGACTCTCTAAGATTCTTGGAATGTCTTATAATTTGGGATGGAGGGAGTACTACTCTAGCTCCGCGAAGACTAAAGCACTTGATACAAGCTAGAATCTAGTAAATAACTTGAAAGAAAATTAAGAACTTAGGAATTATGAATTGAAGAACCTAGTGATTGCTCAAAGATGAACCGGATACTGCAGAGGTACAACGTTGAGGAAGATCCGACAGGCCCGGCTCCTCCTTAGCTCTCTCCTCCTTTCTCACCTCTAATTACAACTAGATGAACTAGAACTTGATGAACTAGAAGAACTAGATCTAGAACTAAACAACTAGAGGGACCTCTAATACTTGGATGGAGACTTGAAACCCTAGCTTTTTCTCTGTAGGTAGATGATGGTGTCTTCATGGAGGCTTTGTCCTTTATTTATAGCCCGGTGGGATCAACCGCGGCCCTCAGATCAAACTGACCTTGAGCAACGGTTGATATGCATCCTTGGTGGCGGTGGAGGAAGCTTATAGAAGGCAATCCAGATCCATTACTGTAGAGGTCCGACTGGCTAGGGGTTGGGCCGGCCAGCCCCACCTGGTGCCGTCTCAGCCCATCTTACCCAATGTCTCTAGTGTCCTCTAGAGTCTTCTAGTGTTGGTGTCCAATTCGTTTGCACAAGGAAACGTGTCGTGGTGGGATTCTCCCCTTTCCAAATCCTGTTTTAGTCCCTAGAAAATACTGTTTAACCAAAGCTATGGAATTTTGTCAGTTTGGACCCTCAAGCATATGGTGGGTGATGGTTCCGGTATATTCCAGAGTGTTCTCAAGTTGAATTCTGTTGCGGTGTTGATATCTTTCTCATCGAGGCTCCAAATATAGAAGTGATAGGTACATTTCGATCGGCTCGGCAAGCTCTTCGTAATGGTGTACTCCAATTTCTTATTTGAGGTACTTTTATATAGTGAAA
Source organism: Microstegium vimineum (assembly GCA_022036555.1). Lineage (NCBI taxonomy): Eukaryota > Viridiplantae > Streptophyta > Magnoliopsida > Poales > Poaceae > Microstegium > Microstegium vimineum. The sequence goes on along the minus strand of CM039138.1, from coordinate 10,621,489 downwards.
CTTGATTATCCTATAAAACAAGTGAGAACACCACAACTCGTGGAACTCGTTAGAATAAAACCCTACAACTATGCTTTATAGTTTATTCCTTATCATTTCATGCAATAGTTGATAGTTATATTTGGAGTTTAGTGGCCACCGACAATTAGGTGTTAGGTGCATCAACGTTCAGTGCACTATAAAAACACCTGAAACAACTCCAAATCGAATTTCTTCAAGAATGAAAGTTCTTCCTAAAAGGATCAAGATGCTCAAAAGGATTTTATAAAATTTAGGATTAAGTCCACTTTTAGCCCCTCAACTATTGTGTTGGACTAATTTTAACCCTCAACTACAAAACCGTCTAGTATAGGTACCCCAAATGTCAAAATTGTTTACTTTTAGCACCAGGGCGGGGGGCGAGGCTGTTTTGACCGTTTTTAAGCGCTTTTGACCACGCTGACCGCCACGTAGGACGCCAGGAGTCGTCCTCAATGGGGATTTGGTTGTCGGAGTGCTCCACGATGCCGGCGGGGGAGTCCTCCAGAGTGGAGAGGGTGAAAGGTAGGTGGGAGAGCAGCGGCGGCGCGCGATTGAGGCTAATGCCGGTGCCGACGCCGAACAGATAGTCGTCCCACGACGCATGGGGCTCATTCGAGGAGAAGCCCATTCCATCTACGGACATGCGGCCGGCGTCGAGGGAGAACCGTGGATCCATGTCGCACGAGCGCCGGCCGTCGGCGAACTTAGAGCCAGCTTCACCACTGAAGGACCGAGAACGGCGACCAGAGGGGGGTGAACGGGAGCCTCAAATTTCTCTCAAAATATTCGGGCCACTCTTCCCAAAAACCAAACTCAGTTGATGGGTGCTCAAAACCACTTCATCTCGGTCAAAACAATCTCGCCCCCGTCCAGGTGCTAAAAGTAAATGGTTTTGACATTTGGGGTACCTATACTAGACGGTTTTGTAGTTGAGGGTTAAAATTAGACCAACACAATAGTTGAGAGGCTAAAAGTAGACTTAATCCTAAAATTTAAAGCAATAATGTTGACACAAAAAGCGTCAGGATCTGCGAACACCTCGGGCTATTATCCGAATTCGATATCCGAAGGTGTACCAGTCGATTTGACCAGTTAATCGACAAGGACGATAATTAGAACAAAATCTAAACGAGACAACGGTGATACGCTCGGATGTCAAAACTCAGACTTGATCAAGATAACTAGAGCAAAGCTGAACGAGACAACAACGATGCGCCCGGATGTCAAGGCTCAGATTACTCCCACGCGGAACTTGCAAGGATTTGACGGAGGTCCAGGAGATGCAGCCCATCGAAGCTTGAAGAACTCGTAGATAAACTAAGGCTAATGCAATAAAAGGGTAAATTGCAGTAAAAGTAAATAAGATTAATTGATTTGTTTGATGTATGATTGATATTTTTTCTCACGACCCCTAGGTACATATTTATACCCCAGCAAAAGGAGTTGTACACAGACACGACCCATATCTTTCCTAAACAAAACTCTTATCTTTAAGGAAACAACTGACTCGCGCAGGAGTCGGACAATGACATTTTCCTAAACAAATACCTCTATTTCTAAGGAAATAAATGACTCATGCAAGAGTCGGACTCAAACTTCTACTGGTATGGGATCACCAGTTTCCTTATGTCTTTTCAACGATGAAACTTTCCATTCGCAGACTCTTCAATCCGCAACTTCCTTCTATTACCATCGGCAATCCTCTGCTGACAATCAGCCGCCATGTCATCCTGCGCTCATCGGCATCATCTCTTTATCGGTAATATCCCCAATCGGCCATATCCTTATCGGCAACAATTCTGCTGTCGTTCAGCTTCCATCAACAAACTTCGTTGGCAGAATTCATTCTCATCGGTAACGTTAACCGATAACCTACCGATGCCGATAGAAAACAGCTACCGATCAATGCAAGTCCTTAGTTCATTTGACACATGCCGAAAACGGTGTCAACACATGCCCCCCAATTTTGGAGTGTAGAATATTTTACGCGCCGAAATTTTCTTTAGTGTAACCTTTCCCTCCAGGATACTCGCACGATCTCCTCGATTACCGCGCGTAAAAATCGCAATTTATCAACAAAATTCCACGACTGCAGTGTGAACAGTTGCAAGCCCAATCACATCTCCTGCATACCTATTGCATACTCTTCCATATTCCTATTCAGTGCGAAGAAAACTCCAAAAATACCCCTGACCAGGTTTATAAAAGTTACCACTATCCAATCTGTTTTTTACCCTGAGCCTGCATTCACTTTCATTTGCCCTCATCTTCAACCTCGGCGGCGGCTCTGAAGAGCAGTTATGTGAACTCAAGCGACGGCGACGTCCTCAAGCAGAGCACGAACAACCTCAATGGCGATCAACTTTGAAGTCCCCAGAGTGAATCCGCTCTCTTCTCGCTTCATCTTCTGCAAGTTTCTTTTCCACACCAATTTTGTAATCTTTTTTCCCCTTTCTTTCTCTGATTTTTTCCGAAACCTAGGAAATGTACAACAAGGTAGTAATCCCCATTGAGCAATCCAACTTTAACTGCCTAGGCCCAATGGGAAACCCTGATCCCACCAATCTGATTAATGCGGAGACCAACCGCATTCCTCTCAGATCCGAGTGCTTTAGCCTAGGGTTATGGAAATATGCTTTCTGTTCATGGACCAAACCCACCAAGGGATGGAAGAACTGGTACCTCAGAATAATCAGAACATAGCAAGTTTACTGGGCAGAGCGCAATCTAGATCAATGCATTAGACTCTCTATTGTCGATATGGCAAAGAATGAGAATATGATGATGGTTGCTGCCTATTTCTGGTCCGACACAATGAATGCCTTCTTGTTCAGACACGGACCAGCTACTCCCACCCTTGCCGATGTGCATATGCGTACCGGCCTTGATGTTTCTTCTGCCGATCCCTCCAACCTTTTTGGTAGGAAAGCTAAATATAAAGTGAATACACGCAATATTGGCGGTTGGACTGGATACATTCGAGAGAACCAGAAGACTGGATCGGTAGGTCGGAGGGAGCACGCCACCTTCTTGAACATGTGGTTAGAAAAGTTTATCTTCCGTGGCAGAACAGTTGTACCTACCACCATGTACCTTCCTGCAGCAGAGCTCCTGACCGATGGAACAAAGCTTCCTCTCGGCCGATACCTCCTTGGATCGGTATGCCACCTCCTGCACCAAGTATCCAGGAAGCTTTTGCTAGGCGAGTCCATCGGCAACCTTGGAGGTCCTTGGTGGTTTATAAATATGTGGTTGAACGCACACATGTACAAGGTCCTCCAATTTGACTTATTCACTCAGCAGTTTCCAAGAGATATATCGGAGGATTATGTATTTGATGATGATGAATCGGCAACCCGTCCCCCACTCAATTTTGGGGAGGCTATCATAGTGCTACCAGGAACCGATGCCAATGCAGATCAATCTTCCAAAAGCTTTACAATGGAATCCCCGTCGCAGAACGGCTTTGGTGGCCTTATGTTGATGAGAACAACCGATTCCCGTTGTTATTCAACCTTACCGATTGGAACGTGCCACAGAACGAAACAATCATGAAGGCCAGCATTGTTCCCCGAGCCATTCCAGTCAACATCTTTGGAACCGAGAAGAACTCTCCTCCATCTTATGAGTTCTATTATCCATCGGCAGCAGCAAGGCAGCTGGCATTCGGCCAATTACCAATTAAACTCAGCTTTGCCAATGTGATAAAACCAAGAGAAATTATCTCCAGTGCCATGGATTGGAACAGTATTGTCAACCTTTCTCCCCATGCCGATCCATCAAACATCGACCTATCCTCCTAGGCACCAACATCTTTTATGACAGAGTTATACAAATCTTGGTGGCAAGAATGGAGAAGTCAACTGTTCGCCAAATCATTGCACTACTATCGGCATTTGATCGACGTCGATCACATCATTCCCAATGATGCAGTAAGTTCTTAACTCTAATGCATCTCATTATTTTCTACTATCGGCATCTGACCCTCATCTTTTTAACAGGTTGACGATCCAATCCCCCGAACGAGAAAAAGTGGCAAACACTTCAATCTTCGAATAATGAGCCCCACATCAATCATTAGCAACAAGGCTCCTACATTGGCTGCCTTCACACCTCAAAGGGTGCCTAAGGTTACCCTCAAGCCTAAGCCGACACTTGCAAAGACCATCGCTACTCCATCGGCTGCTACTGCCATCTTGGCGCGCGCTTTTGCAGTAAGTTTTTATTTCACTTATACTGATCACAAACTTTCATCGGCAACATTTACTTCATTCAACTTGTACCAAATATTTTTACAGGCAACGAGGTCATCAGCAGCTGCTCCAAATGTACAAACTTCTCCAACTCATGCTACCGATGCCCCCCAAGCTTCGCAACCGAAACGCACTGGCTCACCAACTGCTGCTCCAAAGAAGAAACGCTTGAGGTGCGCCACCCCATCTGTGCCATCAACCCCAGTTGCATCACCAATCCTTGTTGATGCACCAACTCCAGAGCCGACATCGGCGTCTATCCCCGAGCAACCCTTGGAAGAAACTCCCGACCAGGCAACGATACCGACTCCGCAGGAACCAGCTGCAGCAACGGAGACAGCATCGGCATCGGTACCAGCACCTACACCCGATGAAATTCCTGATCAGAGGACAGCATCATCGCCGCAAAGGTCAACCGCCACAGCAGAAGCAGCACCAACAACAGCACCACCAGCACCAACCGCTCCTCCCACGGAGGCAAGTTCATCGGCAACCGCTGCCGATCTTCAAGATGACACCATGCCATCTGCCTTCCCAAGTCCCAGGCAAGAGATCCATTTCAAGATGGTAAGCCAACTGTCATAGAACTCACAACATAAACTTGTGATCGGCACACTCTAATTTCCTTCTTTTCAGGCCCAAGACTCTCCTGACAGCTTATTTTCCTTCGCTGTCAACCTTCCCGATGAAAACGAAGACAAAGAAGGCTCTGCTCTAGCGAATAGCTTGTTCTCCTTCGCCGTCAATCTCCCCGATGAAGACGAAGACGAAGAAAGCTCTGCTCCAGCTCTATCGGCAGAAGTTAAACTCAAGCTCGAAGCATTGCTATCTTTACTGCAACAAGACACATCTCACCTCGTCCAAGACTCCACTGGAGTAAAGATAGCTTTCAAAGACATTCAAGGCTGTCTATCTGCCGATATAGAAGAAACACTCTTCCAGGCAGCATTTCTTGAGAGTAAGCAACTCCAATATCAAAGGCTCTCTCGTCGTATAGCCGATAGAACTGCTCAATCAGAACTTAAAGAGAGAATGCTTCAATTCAAGCGATCTGCCGATGAAAAACACAAGGACATAGGTCGCCTAGAAGCTTCTGGCGCGGAGCTTGATAAAGACATTGCCCATCTATCGGCAAGGAAGGAACAACTGTTAGCAGAGCTGAAATAGGTTGATGAAGCCTTGATCGCAGCCAATCAACAGAAGACTGAACTTCCAGGCGCCATCCAAACTTTACAACAAGAAAGAGATGCTGACGCACGTCAAGCCCTCCGAACAAAGAAAAAGATCAAACCAATAGAAGGATCTGCCGATGACGATGCCAAAGAGATGGAAGAAATAGAGCAAATTCTCCTGCGTGCGATATCAGCTATTCAATCCTTGTTGTAATTTTTCACAATCCATCATATCGGCAAGTGTAACAGTGATACTTGGTTTTGCTTTGTAATATAACACCAGTACGCTTTTTACCGATGTCATATATAACTTCTCTCATCGGCATTCAAACGGGTACTTTATGCATCTACCCAAATACTAGGGTAATATTTTTTCAAGTATTTACCATTGATTGCTCTGGGAAACACAACTCCTTCGAGGGTCTCCAAAATATACGCATTACCATGAACAGACTGATTTATCCGAAACGGACCCTCCCAATTAGGAGACCATTTTCCAAACTTAGAACTTTTAGTCCCAATCGGTAAAATCAATTTCCACACCAAATCACCATCGGCAAATTCTTTCACCTTTACCTTCTTGTCGTACCATCTGGCAACCCTTTTCTTATTTTCTTCAATGCTGATCAAAGCCCTCAACCGATGACTTGCTAAGTCTTCTAACTCATCCTTCATAAGGGTATCATACTCGTCGGCTGTCAATTGATCTTGAGAAAACAATCACCTAGAACCAGTTTTAACTTCCCAAGGAAGAACAGCATCGTGTCCATAGACCAACTGATATGGCGAAACTTTGGTTGCACCATGACACGCCATCCGATACGACCACAAGGCTTCATTCAACACTATATGCCACCTTCTAGGGTTTTCTTCAATCTTGCGTTTAATAAGTTTAATAACTCCTTTATTAGTCGCCTCAGCCTGACCGTTAGCTTGGGCATAATAAGGAGAAGAATTCAATACCTTGAACCCCATACCCGCAGCAAACTCATCAAACTCTCCGATGTGAACATGGTTCCTTGATCGGTAGTAATAGTTTGAGGAATACCAAATCGGTAAACAATATGTTCCTTTACAAAATCTATCATGTTTGCTGATGTCACCTTTTTCAAAGAAATCGCTTCAACCCATTTTGTAAAGTAATTGGTAGCGACAAGTATAAACTTGTGCCCCTTGCTTGATGGCGGATAAATCTGGCCGATGAGATCAATAGCCCATCCCCTAAACGGCCAAGGCTTGATTATAGGATTCATTGCCGATGCAGGTGCCCTCTGGACATTACCAAACTTCTGACAATCCTGGCACCCTTTAAAATAGTTGAAGCAATCTTCAAGAATTGTCGGCCAATAATATCCATTCCGCCTAATCATCCACTTCATCTTGAATGCCGATTGATGTGCTCCACACACCCCCTCATGGATTTCGCCCATCAACTCTTTTGACTCTTCTCTACAAAGGCATATGAGCAAAACTCCATCAATTGTCCGATAATACAATTCATTGTCAAGGAGCACATACTTGGTAGCTTGGAATCTTAGACGCCTTTCAACCTTCTTAGATGGATCTCTTAAGTAATCGGCAATTTCTTTTCTCCAGTCATCGGCAACTATCACCAATGTCATAACTTCTTGAATCGGCAGATATCCTGAAGCGTTCTGTGCTAACCGATTAGCCTCTTCATTATGCAACCTGGGAATATGTTCAAGGCGGTATTCTTTGAATTCTTTTAATAACCGCAGACATCTCTCATGGTGTGCAATCAACACTTCACTTCGGCATTCATATACCTCAGTCAATTGATTGATAACCAACATAGAATCGCCAAATATTTCAACGGCATCGACACGCACTTCCCTGGGTAATTCCAACCCTTTTATTAAAGCCTGATACTCAGCCTGATTGTTTGTTGATGTATCAACAATCGGCAACGAAATTTCATACTTTCGTCCTCGGGGTGAAATTAAGAGAACACCGATACCTGCCCCTTCTTTGCACGTAGACCCATCAAAGAACAAAGTCCAAGGAGCAATCTCTACAGAGCTTACCATATTGCAATGCTGAGTAATAAAATCGGCCATCACCTGACCCTTAACTGCCTTAGCCGATTCATACTTCAGATCAAACTTTGAAAGTGCTAGAATCCATTTGCCGATTCTCCCATTTAATATCGGCATTGACAGCATATACTTAACCACATCATCTTTACAGATAACAGTACATTTGGGCGACAATACATAATGCCTCAATTTTATGCAAGAGAAATATAAACATAAGCATAATATTTCTATGGCCGAATACCTTGTTTCCGCATCTACCAGTCTTCTGCTCAAATAATATATCACACGTTCTTTCCCTTCAAATTCTTGAATTAAGGCTGATCCGATAACACCGTCATCGGTAGACAAATACAACCTGAAAGGCTTCCCGTGTTGAGGTGGAACCAAGACTGGAGGGTTTACCAAATATTTTTTGATCTCCTCCAAGGCTAACTGTTGTTCCTCTTTCCATGTAAACTCTTGATCGGCTCTCAGCTTTAACAATGGACTAAAAGATTTAATCTTACCAGAAAAGTTGGATATAAATCTTCTAATGAAATTAATCTTGCCGATCAAGGATTGCAGCTCAGTCTTGTTTGTAGGGGCAACTACTTTGTTAATTGCATCAATAGATTTTCTGCCGATCTCGATGCCTCTCTGATGCACCATAAAACCCAGAAACTGACCTGCCGATACACCAAACGCACACTTGTTAGGATTCATCTTCAACCCATGCTCTCTTGTGCATTCCAGGATTTTTCGCAAATCGGCAAGATGCTTCTTAAAATTTCCAGATTTGACCACCACATCATCAATATAGATTTCGACTATCGTGCCGATGTACTTATGAAAGATAAAATTCATTGCTCTCTGATAAGTAGCACCGGCATTCTTCAAGCCAAAAGTCATCACAACCCATTCAAATAAACCGACATGACCTGGACATCTAAAAGCAGTCTTGGATATGTCTTCTTCAGCCATGAATATCTGATTATATCCAGCATTACCATCCATGAAGCTAATGATTTGATGTCCAGCGGCAACATCAACCAGCAGATCGGGAACAGGCATCAGATAACCATCCATCGGCGTAGCCTTATTGAGATTCCTGAAATCAATGCAAACACGTAATTTTCCATTTTTCTTATACACAGGAACTACATTAGAAATCCATTCGGCATACCGACATTGCCAAATAAATCCGGCTTCAATTAACTTTGTAATTTCAGCCTTAATATCGGGTAAAACCATGGGATTGCATCGGCGCGCAGGTTGCCAATGTGGTTGGAAACCAGACTTAATAGGTAACCGATGTTCGACTATTGATCGGTCTAAACCAGGCATCTCTGTATAATCCCAAGCAAAACAATCTTTGTATTCCTTTAACAAATCAGTCAACCGTTGTTTACATTGGGAATCTAACTTAGCACTAATGAAAGTTGGCCTAGACTTACTGCCATCGCCGATATCTACTTCTAATAAATCATCGGCCGACGTGAACCCCTGTCCCAGTTTTCCATCATCGGCGAATTGATCCATTAAAACTCTTTTTCAGGACCGACTGCTTGGATCGGTGTAATACGGTAATCGGCAACCTTGAGGAACTCTGTGTCCCAAGCTTCACCTGATATGCACCTAGTTTGCTCATAAGTTTCCGATTCTGCCGATACAACAATCGATGGGGTCTCACTCTGGACGATTTCAATTTTATCTCCAACCCACTGCACAAGGCTTTGGTGCATTGTAGAAGGAATACAGCAATTAGCGTGGATCCAATCTCTTCCTAGGAGCAAGTTGTAGGTACCTTTGCCACTGATCACGAAAAATGTTGTCGGCAAAGTTTTACTGCCGATGGTTAATTCAACACATACGGCTCCCATAGCTGGCGACACATTGCCTTCAAAATCTTTAAGCTTCATGTCCGTCTTGACTAAGTCTTGGTCGCCTTTCCCAAGCTTCCCGAACATGACGTACGGCATTATGTTGATCGACGCTCCACCATCCACCAGCATCTTTGTTACAGGCCATCCATCTACTTTGCCTTTAACGAACAGAGCCCTTAGGTGATGCCTTTCATCATCGCCAGGCTTCTCAAAGACAGCTGCCATCGGATCCAACACCAATTGTGCCATTTCAGCAGCTTCTTCCTCATCGCTGACAGGTGCCATGAACTCCATCGGCAATACCACAACCATATTAATTTCTGTCGATGGATCTCTATCCTTGCGCTTTGGTTTCCACTGCTTTTCCCTTGAAGGATTTTCATTGTCATACAAGTCATTTCGGCGTTCGCGCTGAATTCTCCTTTTCTGAGTCTTTGTCAGACCCTTAGGGCACCATTGAGGAAGCTTGGTCTTCCAAACAGGCTGGTGTTGCCTCCCACCGCTCGTGTCGGCATCACCCCTTATGTTCGGATATCTGGAGAATATTTCTTCATCGGGCACTCTTGCATTGGCCATCTCCTCAAGCTCCTCTTGACCAATATGTCTGCCAAGCCTGTTATGCGCGCTGAGCTTGCCCCCCAGTCGATCATGTGCCGATTTCTTCTCTCTGAGCGGCCTAGCATACCTGGACGTTCGATCGTCAAAACAAGGCTTCTTTTCTGACCGATCGGCAGGGTAATACCCATTGCATTTGGGACAATTATCGGCAGTAGGTAGCTTGATGCCTTCTTCCCAGCAGTGAACGAAGGGACACTTCCGGTGGTCCTTATGCCGAAGCCACTCTTGGTACTCTTCTTCTTCCTGTCGATGACGCTCCTCTTGTGATTGCCGATACTCTTGCCTCGGCTGTTTATGCGTGATTATAACACCAGGAGCCCTCTTAGCGTTGCTACCTTCACCGGCAACTTTCTTGCCCTTTCTGTCATCAGCAAACCTCATCTCATCATGCTCAGCTACTTGATGACCAGGATCTACCGATGCATTCTTCCTGGCAGCTTCCGATGTCAGTACTTTAGTTTCTCCACTAGTTTCCACCATATTATTTGGAAACGGGTGCTGATCAATCTTCATCGGTTTCTGGGCTTTAGAATTTTCAAATCTAATTCGTCCAGATTCAATCTCTGACTGCAACTGCTGCCTAAATACTTTGCAGTCATTGGTACTGTGCGAAGTTGCATTGTGCCACTTGCAATACCTTATCTTTCTGAGCTCTTCGGCCGATGGAATTACTTGGTTAGGCGCCAACTTGATCTGCCCTTCTTGAAGTAATAAGTCAAACATCCTATCGGCCTTGGTGATATCAAAGGTGAACCTTTCAGCTTCCTTCTGGCCAAACGGACAAGACACAGATTTCTTGTCTTTCACCCATTCGGCTGCGCCGATGCTTAGCTCTTCATCGGAATCCCCTTCTTGCCCAATGAAGATCACCTTTTTATTCCAAGTTTTTTTAGGCTCAAAAGTCTTGACATCCTAATCGGTAATTCTCTGCACAAGGTGGCTCAAACTTTTGAACTCTTGAGACGCATACTTATCTTTGATGTACGGCAGTAATCCTTGGAAAGCCAAATCTGCCAATTGCCGATCATCAAGCATCAAGCTGTAGCACTTATTCTTCGTGTCTCGCAGCCTCTAGACAAAGCTCTCCATCGATTCATCATTACGTTGCCTCATCTTAACCAAATCGGTAATCTTCTTTTCATGTATGCCAGCGAAGAAGTATTTACGAAACTGCCTCTCCAGATCGGCCCATGTGATCGCAGAGTTTGGAGCAATGATATAAACCATGTGAACGTCGATCCAGACAATGATGATGAGAACAATCTCACCCTCAGCCCTTCCCCGCTAGCAGCTTCTCCACACTGGATAATGAAGCGGTTGATGTGCTCCATCGTTGACGTGTCATCTTGGCCAGAGAATTTAGTAAAATCAGGCACCTTGTACTGATTTGGGAGGGGAATTAGGTCATATGCCGGAGGATATGACGTCTGATAAGAATATGTATTAACCTTGGGTTTAATGCTGAATTGCTCTTTCATCACTTCGGCAATCTTATCGGTCCAATATGCATCCTGCTCTTGCCGACTCATTGGTTGATTGTTGACTGGTGGAGCCAGCTGATGCACCCCTTCAGGTCTTGGTAGAAGATGATGCGGAGTAATTGTCACGGGCGCAGCACCAGTCATCTGGATGTTATGCATCGGTTGACTTACCAATGGATAACTTTGTGTTGGGAATATGCCCTAGAGCTAATCATGTAGATGATTATATTCCGATTGTATCCATGATTAATAAAGTGTTCTTTGAATATCCATTATAGACAACTAGTATTGATTGACAATTATGTGAATTGTTTGTGGAACTCAATTACCTGAATGGTTATTCTAATAGTAGTCCCTGGTCGGCATTCTTGTAAGAGCACACTTGAATATTAGACCAGCACATGTATTAGTTGATGGCTATGTTTCACAAGTCATAGACATAGAGATGTCAAACTAATAATGTGGGCACATGTGAGACATGTAGGCTGGACTGACCCAACAAGAGAAAGTCTCTATTCATGTCATGTACGTTATGTCCTTAGACCTGAGATTGTGGTATGTACTCAAGATGTGAAACGATCTACTTAGAGACTATCAAACGCTACTCCGTTATTGGGTAGTTATAAAGGTGGTCCTTGGGTGGTTGGGAAACATGCTATGAGACATAGACAATCAAGATGGAATTTGCCCCTCTCTTCGTGAGAGAGATATCACTGGATCACTCATGTGATTGGATCAACAAATGCATGGCCATGCTTGGGTTAAGTGTTAACCCACGAGTTGAACCATATATTGAGTGGCGAAGGGAATAACTTGTACATGGTCATAGTGGTTCGTCTGATATGATCATAGCGTATACATAGGAGTTGACACGTCTTGCTAGAGGCCGCTATCAACTATTGGTCGAGTAAGAGTACTTGGGCCATGTCTATGTATGCGTGAGCCCATAGGGTCGCACGCTTAAGGGGTTGGAAGCCTGACCCGAATTAGACTAGGTTTAGGGTTTCTAATGGGCCTCCACCGTGGGAGCTCGTTAGGACGCCTATATAAGCAAGGGGTGGGCGTGGAGCGAATTGATCCACGCTTTTTGGCCGCCGCCGTCGCCTCCCCACGCTTGCGCCTTTTGCTCCTCGCGGACCTAGCAGTCCGGAGGCGCAACGCTTCCTCCCTGCACGTGTGGGATTCCTCGGAGGTGCTGCATCTGGAGCACAAGGACGAACCGCGCGAAGGGGACGTTGAGACGGACGACCACGCAACTGCACTGCCTGCTGCGACGCGCACGACTACATCAAGTCGTCTTCCGTTGCACCTGCGCGTCTAGTGGTAATCCCGTAACCTGTAACTAGCAGTAGATCCTGGTTTATGAGGTCGAAAAGTTTTGTTTTCCGGCTAGCGTAGCAACCTCGTATTCCTTCAGTGGTATCAGAGCGGTTACTGCCTCGTTATTGGTTCAGATCTTGGCATATGGTGATATGCGGGTTTTATGATGAATCTCAGACTTTGGTTCATGTCTTGCTACGATGGTATTGTATCAGCCTACTCGTACCGGTCGGAATTCCGCCATCCGAGTTAACAGATGCAAGTAAATCCAGTCAGGGCGAGTTGGAGATCAATTAGATTGATCGAATTGAAACCTAGGTCAGAAGCCGGGCGCATGTGATGCGCGTCGGGAATAGATGCGATCTATGTAGATGCGATCTATGTAATCCCAGTAAATTTTTGGGCTGATGAGATTTTCATAGTGATTCACCTAGCTACCTGCTATAGCACCTAGAATCGTTCTACGCCTAACTTGTTTTTGCAGGAGTTGATGTGGTTGGTATGGCCTATGAGATTGTATGTAATTTTCATGCCCTGCGTGACATGTAAGCAACACGGCTGGAGCCATATGTGTTGCCTTTTGATGTATTGGCCTGCGTGCCATCTTGTGATCTTGCGACTATGTAATTAGTATAGCTTGCGGTAAGATAGTTCTTGGAGGACTTATCACAAGAAGGATGTCACACGTGGATCATGGAGATGGAGATCACCATGATGGGCAAGATCATGGAGATGGAGATCACCATGATGGGCAAGATGATGGAGATGGAGATCACCATTATTTAAAGGGCCATACCAAGTCACTATGTGTGAATGTGATTCTCATTTTATTCTACTTTTGTTGTTCACTATTATGTTTTGTCTACATGAATATGATAGTAAAGTAGAATGATCCCTCAGCAATGTTTAAGTTGTATGCTTCCCCAAACCTTGCACTGTCACGTGTCTTGTACGATTGGTGGTGGGTCTATGAAATTAGGGTGCCACTGATTTTCCTTGACTAGACAGGTTCGTGTCGGACACTTACTAGCAGAAGGTTTGGTTACTTGAACAAGGTTATCCTAATGGTTAGGGACCTTGAAGCATGGGGAGGTTGAGCGTAGCATAGAGATGCTGCCCAACAACAAGAATCATATGTGATATGATTAGCAAAGTGTTGCTTACCAATCTACCATGTCTTCTAGCGGTGATGCTAAAGCTCACTAGTTGACTTGTTAGTTGTGGGTCTTGAATCACTAAGTATCAATTGAGGGATATTGATTTTAGTGGGAGTATGTTTTATTTTGATATAACTTACTCCTTCATGGATACATTGTCTTAGTATTTTGCATTACTTTTGTTGTAGATGGCTCCCAGTAATCAACCATTTACTTTGCGATCAATTCTTGAGAAAGATAAGTTGAATGGAACAAATTATGCGGATTGGATCCGCAGCCTGAGAATTGTTCTCAGGGCTGAGAAAAAGGAAGATATTCTAGACACCCCATTACCAGATGAACCTGATGATAATGCACCTACTGCAGAGAAAACCGCTTACAAGAAAGCATGTGATGCTGATCTTGAAGTGGGTTGCCTCATGCTTGCTTGTATGGAACCTGATCTACAGATGCAGTTCGACAATAATCATTCAGCGAACGATATGATCGTGGCGCTTGAAGATATGTTCCAAACTCAAGCACGGACTGAAAGGTTCAATGTCTCTAAGGCGCTTGCAGAAACCAAGCTGGCTGAGGGCGCACCTGTAGGGCCACATGTAATCAAGATGGTTGGTTACACTCAGAGGTTGGAGAAGTTAGGCTTCGCATTTGGCCAAGAGTTGGCAACTGATTTCATTCTTGCGTCTCTTCCGCCTAGTTATGGAAACTTCATCTCGAACTACCATATGCATGGGGCGGAGAAGGGCTTGAATGAATTGTGTGGCATGCTTAAAACAGCAGAAGCTGATATCAAGAAGGCAACAGGCACTAGCCATGTGATGGCGGTCCAAAACAAGCCTAACTTTAAAAGGAAGGCTGGGTGGAAGAAGAAGGCGAAGGCTAAAGATGAGATCTCTAAGCCAAACCCTCCTCCTGCCAATGGACCAGCTGCTGAAGCAATATGCTTTCATTGTAAGGGGAAAGGTCACTGGAAGAGAAACTGCAAGCTGTACTTGGAGTCCTTAAAGAAGGATGGCGGTAGTAAAGGTACTCCCGCTGCTTGTACACTTGTCGTTTATGTTACAGATATTTTTCTCGCTGATTCTTACATTAACTCCTGGGTATTTGATACCGGATCGGTTGCTCATATTTGCAATACGATGCAGGGAATGGTAAGAAGTAGAAGCACGAGAAGAGGCGAAGTTGATTTCCGCGTGGGCAACAATGCAAGAGTTGCTGCGTTGAGCGTTGGGACGATGCAACTTCACCTCCCGTCAGGATTTATCATGGAATTGAATAATTGTTATTTCGTTCCTAGTTTAAGTCGAAACATTGTGTCACCTTCATGTTTGACGAAGGATGGTTATTCATTTGCGAGTAAAGACAATGGTTGTGTGATCTCAAAGAATGACATGTTTGTGGCTTTTGCATCCATTGTGAATGGATTGTTTATTTTAAATCTTGATGATACACCTATCTATAATGTTAATGCTAAAAGGCCTCGGCTTAATGAGTTAAGTTCTACATATTTGTGGCATTGTCGTTTGGGTCATATAAGTGAGAATCGCATGAAGAGGCTCCATGATGATGGTCTTCTAGCTTCGTTTGATTTTGAATCATACGAGACATGTGAGGCTTGCCTACTAGGCAAGATGACCAAGGCGCCATTCAAAGGATTTCCTGAGAGGGCGTCTGACTTGTTGGAACTCGTACATACTGATGTATGTGGACCAATGAGCACGACAGCTAGAGGTGGATTTCAATACTTCATAACTTTTACTAATGACTTTAGTAGATATGGATATGTCTACCTAATGAAGCATAAGTCTGAAACATTTGAAAAGTTCAAAGAATTTCAGAATGAAGTAGAGAATCAACGTGGCAAGAAAATTAAAGCCTTGCGATCTGATCGAGGAGGCGAATATTTGAGCCATGAGTTTAGCAATCATCTAAAGAGTTGCGGAATTGTTCCACAGCTTACGCCACCTGGAATGCCTCAGAGAAACGGCGTGTCCGAGCGACGTAATCGGACTTTGTTGGACATGGTTCGGTCTATGATGAGCCAGTCAGACCTACCACTCTCATTTTGGGGATACGCTCTAGAAACAGCCGCTTTCACATTGAATAGGGTACCGTCTAAGTCCGTGGTCAAGACACCATATGAGATATGGACTGGTAAGAGTCCCAGTTTGTCTTTTCTAAAGATTTGGGGTTGTGAAGTTTATGTCAAATGACTTATGTCAGATAAACTTACACCCAAGTCGGACAAATGCTTTTTCGTGGGATATCCAAAGGAAACTTTAGGGTATTACTTCTACAACCGATCAGAGGGCAAAGTGTTTGTTGCTCGGAATTGTGTTTTCTTAGAGAAAGAGTTTCTCAACAAAGAGAAAAGTGTAGAGAAGGTGTATCTTGAAGAAGTTCAAGATGAGCCAATAGGAGATAACTCTACGAGTGATGCTAATGTAGCAGAACAAGTTGAGATACCTGTGGCAAGAGAAACACCACCACAACCACGAAGGTCAGCAAGAATCCGTGAGGCACGTGGGGAAGTGTTGTTGTTAGACGATGACGAACCTGCAACGTACGCGGAAGCAATGATGGACCCAGATTCCGAGAAATGGCAAAGTGCCATGAGATCCGAGATAGATTCCATGGGAGACAATCAAGTTTGGAACTTGGTTGACCCGCCTGATGGGGTTAAACCTATTGAGTGCAAATGGGTCTATAAAAAGAAAAAGGATATGGATGGAAACGTTCACGTCTATAAAGCTCGACTTGTTGCAAAGGGTTTTCGGCAAGTTCAAGGAGTTGACTACGACGAGACATTCTCGCCGGTAGCGATGCTTAAATCTATCCGGATCATTCTAGCAATTGCTGCTTATTTCGATTATGAGATTTGGCAGATGGATGTTAAAACAGCCTTTCTAAATGGAAATTTGGAAGAGGACGTGTATATGATACAGCCCGAAGGTTTTGTTGATCCTAAAAATGCTGGAAAAATATGCAAGCTACAGAAATCCATTTATGGATTAAAGCAAGCATCTCGGAGTTGGAATATTCGTTTTGATGAAGTGATCAAAGGGTTTGGCTTTCGTCAGAATGAAGAAGAACCTTGTGTTTACAAGAAGGAAAGTGGGAGCGCTATTGTATTTCTAATCTTGTATGTGGATGACATACTATTGATTGGGAATGACATTCCTATGTTGCAATCTGTAAAGACTTCACTGAATAATAGTTTTTCTATGAAGGATTTAGGAGAAGCAACATACATTTTGGGCATCAAAATCTATAGAGATAGATCAAAGAGGCTTATAGGATTAAGTCAAGAGACATACATTGACAAGGTGTTGAAACGGTTCAACATGGAACAATCCAAGAAAGGGTTCTTACCTATGTCACATGGTATACGTTTCAGCGAGAACCAGTGTCCTTCGACAGCTGATGAACGGAAACGAATGAGTAAGGTTCCATATGCTTCGGCAGTTGGTTCCATCATGTATACCATGATATGTACTCGCCCAGATGTCTCATATGCTAAGTGTTGCGAGCAGGTACCAAGCCAATCCAGGTGAGAGTCACTGGACGCTTGTTAAAAACATTCTTAAGTACTTGAGAAGGACTAAAGATGTGTTCCTAAACTATGGAGGTAATGAGCAGCTCGTTGTAAATGGTTACACCGATGCTAGCTTCCAGACTGACATAGATGATTCACAGTCTCAATCAGGTTTTGTGTTCACAATTAATGGTGGTGCTGTAAGTTGGAAAAGTTCCAAGCAGGAGACGGTGACTGATTCTACAACAGAAGCCGAGTACATTGCAGCTTCTGCCGCTGCAAAGGAAGGTGTTTGGATGAGGAGGTTCCTCATTGAACTTGGTGTGTTTCCAAATGCGTCCGGCCCATTGAATATACATTGTGACAACAATGGGGCGATAGCGCAGGCTAGGGAGCCAAGGAATCACCAAAAGAACAAACATGTACTGCGGAAGTTTCATCTTATCCGAGAGTTCGTCGGTTGAGATGAGATCAAAATGTGCAAGATACATACGGATTTGAATGTTGCAGATCCTTTGACAAAGGCTCTTCCACAGCCTAAGCATGAGGCACACTTGAGGTCTATGGGGATTAGACATCTAAGAGATTAACTCTAGTGCAAGTGGGAGACTGTTGGGAATATGCCCTAGAGCTAATCATGTAGATGATTATATTCCGATTGTATCCATGATTAATAAAGTGTTCTTTGAATATCAATTATAGACAACTAGTATTGATTGACAATTATGTGAATTGTTTGTGGAACTCAATTACCTGAATGGTTATTCTAATAGTAGTCCCTGGTCGGCATTCTTGTAAGAGCACACTTGAATATTAGACCAGCACATGTATTAGTTGATGGCTATGTTTCACAAGTCATAGACATAGAGATGTCAAACTAATAATGTGGGCACATGTGAGACATGTAGGCTGGACTGACCCAACAAGAGAAAGTCTCTATTCATGTCATGTACGTTATGTCCTTAGACCTGAGATTGTGGTATGTACTCAAGATGTGAAACGATCTACTTAGAGACTATCAAACGCTACTCCGTTATTGGGTAGTTATAAAGGTGGTCCTTGGGTGGTTGGGAAACATGCTATGAGACATAGACAATCAAGATGGAATTTGCCCCTCTCTTCGTGAGAGAGATATCACTGGATCACTCATGTGATTGGATCAACAAATGCATGGCCATGCTTGGGTTAAGTGTTAACCCACGAGTTGAACCATATATTGAGTGGCGAAGGGAATAACTTGTACATGGTCATAGTGGTCCGTCTGATATGATCATAGCGTATACATAGGAGTTGACACGTCTTGCTAGAGGCCGCTATCAACTATTGGTCGAGTAAGAGTACTTGGGCCATGTCTATGTATGCGTGAGCCTATAGGGTCGCACGCTTAAGGGGTTGGAAGCCTGACCCGAATTAGACTAGGTTTAGGGTTTCTAATGGGCCTCCACCGTGGGAGCTCGTTAGGACGCCTATATAAGCAAGGGTGGGCGCGGGGCGAATTGATCCACGCTTTTTGGCAGCCGCCGTCGCCTCCCCACGCTCGCGCCTTTTGCTCCTCGCGGACCTAGCAGTCCGGAGGCGCAACGCTTCCTCCCTGCATGTGTGGGATTCCTCGGAGGTGCTGCATCTGGAGCACAAGGACGAACCGCGCGAAGGGGACATTGAGACGGACGACCACGCAACTGCACTGCCTGCTGCGACGCGCACGACTACATCAAGTCGTCTTCCGCTGCACCTGCGCGTCTAGTGGTAATCCCGTAACCTGTAACTAGCAGTAGATCCTGGTTTATGAGGTCGAAAAGTTTTGTTTTCCGGCTAGCGTAGCAACCTCGTATTCCTTCACTTTGCATACTTACTGGGTTATGCTGTGGCATCATATTCATCGGTTGTTGTACCGATGCTCCACTCTGAGTATTTGCTAGACTTCTATAATGATACATTAGTACACCAGGCTGTTGAACCGGCGGCGGATTGGTCCATCCAGGATTATGAATCATCGGCATGTGACTTACCGATGGCTGATAGCTAACCGGCGCCTGCTGCTCCTGCACCTTGGAGTAATCGACAAATTGGTTACCTTGATGTGTTAATACTCCAGCTTGAGGATTTACCAGCATAGGCTGACTCCCAGTTGCTATGCTTTGCTGCATCGGCACCGCATTTGCCGATGGTGGTATCAGAGGTACTTTAGGAATCACCACCTGGAGATCTTCTGATGACATTTGCACATTTGGAGAAGACGTGGAGTAATGCATCATAGGGATCATCGGCTGTGATTGCATTGCCGATGCCATGGAGCCCTTCCAAGCTGAATTGTCTCCTTGCACCAGATTGGAACCAGCAGATGGATTTGAAGGCATACCGTATCCCCACCAGTTGGCAGAAGCTGGATGATTCTGGATAGCAGCTCCCGACATTACCGACGCCACTGGATCTGCACTAAGCTTGGTGACGCTTTCAGGACTCGGCAACATCCTTATCGGCAATATCCTTATCGGCAACAATTCTGCTGTCGTTCAGCTTCCATCAACAAACTTCGTTGGCAGAATTCATTCTCATCGGTAACGTTAACCGATAACCTACCGATGCCGATAGAAAACAGCTACCCATCAATGCAAGTCCTTAGTTCATTTGACACATGCTGAAAAACGGTGTCAACAAATAATTAAGTCTTAATTCTAAAAGACAATCATTCTTTATGTCTAGAGGTGCATCCAATTGATCCTATCGCACAAAAATTAGCAACCTAGTTCCATTCCTAAGCTAGCATAGCAATTCTAATGATGTACATAAGGAAAATGAATTGGCTTAAATAAAATTCTTGAAGTGAAGAAAGGAAATGACAAGGTAATGTTTTGCTGAGGTATCGAGGAGTCGACACTCCCACTATCCTTGTTGGAGCACCTGTGCAAGGGTGTAGCTCCTCCTTGCTCCACACAAGAACCAAGTGCTCTCTCTGAGTTGGTTCTTTGCCTCTCTAACTCGATGAATTACCCATTGTTTGCACTAGATTTTAGATCGAGACTGAGGAGTCGATGCTCGGGTTCAACTAAAGCACTAAGAGTCGGAATGCTTGAAGGAATCAACTGTTTTACTCGGGATCGGCTATTTCGCCTCGAATCGACTATCTACCGCAGATTGGGAGTCCATAAGATTTGGCAAGATTCACAATATTTTTTATTCCGAACCCGAAGGTAGCAAGAAGACATGTTGGACCTCACAAGAAAGGAAAGAGTAAGGTCCAAGTTATCTACGATTATGGAAGATTAGTTTTTTTCATTATCGTTTTAGTTTCTCATATTCTACTAGGACTCACTAGGGCTCTTGCAATCTCTCACAGTCCCAAGGTGTTTCTCAGCTGATGGAATGAGCAAAGGCCGGAGGGGAGAGCAAGGGAAGGGGTATAAATACCCCCTAAACAAGTCATACCTGTTGTACTCATGAGTCTGCGTTTCAATGAGCATCAGACGCTCCGGTGCCTGCCCAATGGCTAGTTGATGTTCAAATTCAGTGAACACCGGACGTACCTGTGCTCCTACATCGAACGCGTTCGGTGCGACTGTGCACTCTCGGGTTCCTCTCTGAGTTGACACCGAACTCTAGGGCGAGTTCGGTGATCTTCCACCAGACGCGTCTGATGGCATCAGATCCTCTCTGGAACCTCTCTGCATAGACATCAGATGCACCCATCGGACTCACCCCTCTCGGGGACCCAAAGTCCGGTGCCAGCGCCTGATGCTTACTTGAACGCTCTGTGAACACCGGACGTGTCCAGTGACTCACTGGGGTGAGTCCGTTGCCAAACCCTGGGCACAGGACTACACCAGACGCATCTGGTGCCAGGTGCACCAACAACAGGTGCTACTTAAATACCCCAAACTTCACCAAATCGAGTTTTGTCGAATATGCAAGTTGTTCTTAACTGTCTTAGGGTCAACCTAGGTGCACTTAGGGCTATGTAGGACAAGTGTGCACCACACTTACTCCATGAGACTCACCTAAGTCAAGCTACTCATTCTAACCCCCATTAATAATATGGTCAAAGGTAAAACAAAGACCTAATCTAATCTAAGTGTCTCTCAACTCCTCTGACACTTAGACCTATACTATTCATTGTCTTCGTCTCCATCCTTTGAAACCCGAAATGATATCCATCTTGGGGGCATTAGAATTTCATTGGTTGCTCATTCATTCATCATTATCATGACCTAACACTCTAATTGTCTGTGCAAAACATATGTTAGTCATAATAACCTTACATTGTCGTTAATCACCGAAATCATGGGGTCTAGATGCTTTCATACACACACTTGTAGGCACTAAGGGTAATTGGCATTGCTTAGGTTTTAAATTATCGCTTAGAAATTTAAAAGAAGTCAAATTCACTCCCTCTCTTGAGCATCTTGATCCTTTCATAGGGTCTCCATGCATAAGTTCATAGAAGTGATCGAGTATGCGTGCATTGTAACTGTATTGAGTGTGCGTGCATTGCAAGTATGTGCGTTGTACTATGTAATTCTAAATAAATAGTAACGTCCATTAGCACATACCAATATTCAAGAGTATTTTATTGTACATTTACATTCTAAATTATGCGGCGGGTGGGTTTTGGGTAGGTTTAACCCCATTAGCAAGATCGCAACTGAGAGCTCGGTTGTAGGCCAAACATGCAAATTCCAACACTACAGCCATGATACCTAAATGGCTAAGGACATCGGATAGGTTTAACCCCATTAGCAAGATAGCATCTGAGAGCTCGTAGGCCAAACATGCAAATTCCAACTCTACAACCATGATACCTAGATGGCTAAGGACATCGACATTGGTGAGTCTATGAAAGAGACAAAATGCCATGTATACATAGAATGGGTCAACTCATCTGAAATTGACTCATCTTTCTCGTGTTCTTCAATATCGGACTCATCCTTCTCCCACAGGAGCTACACTGGTCAGCAACAGAAACCAGGTTGCATGCAGATGTCTCCACTCGCAGTAGCAAGCTGACAAGATTCTAGGTGTGCATGTCTCAGGGTTTCCCATCCCGAACGGTTACCGCGGTAACCGGCCGGTTACCGGCAAACCGCCCAGAACCGGTTCGGTTTCGGTACCGGTTTGAATTCAAATTTCAAATTTGAAAAAAAAAATCGAAAATGCTGAAAAAATTCCTAAAAATAGTTCATGATTTATAGAGTCGAATGGTGTACAAATTTTTCAAATTGGAGTTCGTTTGCTATTTATTTTGACGTGTACAAGTTTGAAAAAAAAAAAGGAAAAAGGATCTTTTCTATTTTTTTTCCAAACTTGTACGCGTCAAAATAAATAGCAAACGAACTCCAATTTGAAAAAAAAATTGCACCATTCGACTCTACAAATCATGAACTATTTTTAGGAATTTTTTCAGCATTTTCGGTTTTTTTTTCAAATTTGAAATTTGGTTTGGGACGGTAACCGCCCAAACCGGTCGGTAACCGGCCCTAACCGACCGGTTACCGGTCCCAAACCGTTTGAACTACGCCGTTTGAATTCAAAATGATTCAAAATGCAAACCGGTCGGTTTGGGGCCGGTTTTGGCGGTTACCGTCGGTAACCGCCAAACCGCCCTGGACCGGTTCCCGGCGACCGATCGGGATGGGAAACCCTGGCATGTCTTCATCCTCCAAAATCGTACTAATAGAAGTCATTATTGGAATTGTGTCAATCAAATTTTCTTAACTTTGACTAGATTCATAGAAAATACGTACAATATTTATATCTTCAAATAAATTTATTATAAAAGTATATTTAACAATATATTTAATTATATTAATTATATACTATAAATATTATTATCTTTATATATATATATATGATTAGTCAAAGTTTAAAAACTTTAACTTCTCGGAAACGAAAACGACATCTATCTTGGGTTTTCTCGGAAACGAAAACGACATTTATCTTGTTATCTTGGGACAGGAGTATTTTATTCGTCAAGAGTCACTCCAAATATTGCAATTCGAGACGCCAGATAGGACGGTGAGTCGCTTTCTTTTGCTCACTAATGGTGGTCTAAACTAGACAGCTCCAACAAGCCCTAAAGAGGCCTTTAGGTTGCCACCTTGGCCTAGAAACTGCTTGTTAGACATTAAAGGATTCAACGCGTAGGAACGCTACCTAAGCCAGGTGATGATATTCATCAGATTCAAAACCAACGATTCCGTCCCAACCCATCCATTTTTCCCAATTTGACCTGCCCATTTACAGAAAGATTCAGAACTTATGATTTTGCAGAATCCCATATTCATCCCGAATTTTCCGGGATAGGCCGCATGCATTTTCTAGGTCAATAATCAACGGCGGCAGGATGCTGACGATCCTCCAGCATGGCGGCTGGCAGCCCCAAACGTCGTATGCCAGCGCTTACCCGGTGTAACAATTATAGAGGTTCACATGCACGTCTTCATGTCATAATTTACATGAAAAATCAACTATGCTCAAACCTAAGCATGACGATGAATAGCGATGGCATCTATCCTTTTAGCAATATAAGGAGTTATATACATCTTCACTCAGAGCCTGATGCACCTAGGCTGGAGTCCAACACAAAATATCTATGGGTCCTAAGCTACAATGCAGCTCGTCCTTGGCCTTTTGGTAGCTTCTTTGTTCCAGCTGTGCAGGAAAAAGGAAGAGGCATTTAAGTCATAGCTCATTCAACAAAAACTAGGTTGGGCGATCAATGGCATCACAATCAAAACTTACAATCTTCCACATCCTTTAGTTGGTAATAATGTGGTGCTATCTCTACCAGCCATTCAGGCTTCAGTTCCGTCACCTGCAGTGCCACAGTATGTCACATCAATATACAACAAATTCTCCTACATGTCTTAATAAACAGTGGAACAGTAAAGCCTGTCCTTTACATCTGCGCGTATATTATATACCCCCTCCGTTCCAAATTATAAATATTTTGGCTTTTCTAGATTATTAACTTTTGCTGCAAACAGATATATATATATATATATATTATGTCTAAATACATAATAAAAGCTATGAATCTAGAAATGCAAAATGTCTTATCATTTGGAACGTAGAAAATAATATATAATTTAAGTGTGTGTACTGTGTAGTCTTATTACATTATTATATATTACATACATTGATATACAGGTCTTAATGAGATTCTGAATAATAACAGGGCATACCTGGCGCATAAACTCTTTTGTTGTGAGAACTAATTCGTGGTATACTACCCACCGCGGTCGTATCTGCAAACAGCATATATAAGCACATAGCACATAGAAAAGGTAGAATTGTGAATGCTATCAAATGAGACTACAATCAAATGAACTTGCCTCCGCTAATCCTGAACTAGGATGTATATGTACGGTCTGAGGGTTCTTGACAGTCTTATATGTACCATCCCTCTGCAACCGTGCGGAATGATGGAAGAAACCTACAGGACACACGAAGCAATGGCATCATTGTTAGAAAGCACTGAAGAATACCCAAAAGGCTCATACCTGATGTTATAGCTTTCTTAATAGCATCTAAATCACTGGCATTTGAGCAAATCTCAATCTCAACTCTTTCCATAAGCCCCTCTAGTTGATCCCGAATATCTCTTGCCCTCTTCATGCTGCGCACCTGAATTATCCAATGACAATTTTACCACATAAATTTGCAGAATCAAGGATCAACAGATAGCTTTTAACTACTGTGTAAAGATAAATTTTGTAACAAGGCTGATAGCTAAAAACAATAACTGTCATTTGATATGTATTCTAGTGGATGCTATGTCCACTAACCAAGATTATAAAAAATCGAATATATAAGACCTAAGGCATAATAAGATAATATGCAGCTGCTTGCTGATTCCACTCATATCTAATTAGATATTATAGAATTTTGATTCCATTCCTAATTTTAAAGAATTTCACATTGGCTTTTTGGGAATCAAGGCTTTGGAATATAATACTCCTACATGACTAAATATATTTCTTTTCACGGTAATTCAATGTTCATGACCCATGATGTGTATTGCGAATATAGTTGAAACTCGCAAGAATGTTACAAGACAGCCTAGTGAACTACTGTTGAGGTATAATCAGGGAAACAAAAACCATTAACTAACCAGTGGTCACAGGATTTTTTTTTTGGGTACAGCAAGCATTAAAAGCAAGTTTTTCTCAAAGGACCAACAATCAAATTTCAATAATGCACTAACAGCAGGTGAGGTCTCCATCCTATTTCATCAATATTTTGTTTGTAATTCTGATACTTTAGCAATTTCGTTTGTATTTGTTAATTATTATCCAACCATGGAGTAACTAGGCTCAAAAGATTCGTCTCGCAAATCACAGACAAACTGTGCAATTAGTTATTTTTTTTTACCTATATTTAATGCTCCATGCATGCGTCCAAACATTCGATGTGACGGGGAATCTTGTAAAGTTTTGGAATTTTGAATGCATCTAAACAAGGCCTAAGTCATCCCACCATTGTCCATTTTATATACAAATGTACCTTCTGAGGAAATATAAAAAAATAAATAATAAAATAGGACGTTTACTGGCTGATCAGAGAACAAAATTATAAAAGCTTTTCAGGCCAAGAAATTAACCCTGAGGATAAAAAGTACGAGAAGGTAAAGACCTGTATATAGTTTTCGTAACACCATTGAGTTGAATAGTCTGTTTCTTTCCAAGAATTATACACCTGCAAGAATAAGTTAGCATTGACCATATAAAGGGGTGTGTGTGTATGTGCGTGCTTACAAAAGTAAACAGGCAGGTAATTATACATTTAGTAGTGCTATATGGTCCCCAACATTGCCCGTGTGGAAGTTCAACCTTGCATTATCTGCATGAACTTGTTTGTCCTTGGGACGATAAAATATAGAATTGCCGATTGACAACATGGATGCAACGGAGATGATCTCATCAGAACACTTATATTTCTCTGAAGCAACAATCATCTTCGACAACATAGGATCCAGTGGAAACTCTGCCATTCTTCTTCCAGTCTTGGTCAACTCTCCACGACTATTGAGTGCACTGAGAGCAAAAAGTTGTTCCAGAGCCCTTAATAGGGCTTCTGATGGAGGTGGATCCATGAAGTCAAAGTTAACCAAGTCATGAATACCAAGACTCTTGAGTGTAAGCACAACATTCGCAAGATTGGTTCGTTGGATCTCCGGAACAGTATTATCTTCTAGGTCGTGCATGTAGTTATAACTCGTGTATAGACGGAAGCATTTTCCGGGTCCAGTGCGTCCAGACCTTCCTGCCCTCTGGTTTGCTGAAGCTTTTGAGATAGGATTAATAAGTAGAGATTCCATTCCTGTGCGGGGATTGTATGATTTGATCTTACAAAAGCCTGGATCAATAACATATTTTATACCATCAATGGTTAATGAAGTCTCTGCTATATTAGTGGCCAGAACCACCTTACGGGCACCCTCAGGGGTTTGCTCAAATATCTTAGCTTGAAGCTCGGTAGGCAGATTTGCATAAATAGGACATATAATTAATTCTGAAATTTTGGTGCCTAAGCCCCTTGTTCTGTGTTTAAGGATTTCATCAACTGTTTCAATTTCCTCCTGACCTGTGAGAAACACCAGGATATCTCCAGGGGGTTGTGTCACATGTATCTGTAAAACAGTGACAATTGCTGCATCTATGTAATCAGCCTCTGGGGCTTTTGTATAATGAATTTCAACCGGATATCGCCTCCCAGGTATCTTGAAAATAGGAGCTGAATCGAAGTAGTCACTAAATTTTTCTGCATCAAGGGTGGCACTAGAAATGAGCAACTTCAGATCTGGTCGAAAACGAGAAATATCCTGAAGGCAGGAAAACCATATTAAGGTACATGGTAACTTTTGAGTTTGTATCAAATATAGTTGCAATACATCAAGCTAGCTAACCTTCACCAGACCAAATAAGATATCAGTGGAGAGGGTACGCTCATGAGCCTCATCAACCATGACAACACTGCAGCAAAAATGAAGAAACAGACATAAGAAAGGTCTGTGATACTTCGAGGGAGGAACAAACACAGCTGCTTTCACAAATGGATACCTATAGCTACCCAAATCTGGTTCACCAAGGAACTCCCTTAGAAGCATTCCATCAGTCATGTACTTAATAATTGTTTTATCTGAAGTGCAATCCTCAAATCTTATAGAGTAACCAACCTGAACAGTAGTTATTACAAATTTCAGATGATATGATAGAATATCCATTGAATGAAATTCCTATTATGAACAATGTGACATTAGAATTAAGAGAAAAAAAACAAACCTCATGTCCAAGTTTAACACCCATTTCTTGAGATACTCTTGCTGCAACACTCATGGCAGCCACTCGACGAGGTTGAGTACATGCAACCTGCACAAAATTAAGTACCTTTAGTGCATGGCTACTAGAGGCTGTAAATATAGGCAAACAAACATCATGGCCTAAACCTAACCTACTTGCACATTTCATGAAACTGGAGCTCAGAGAGCTACTAGGGAAAAGCCCATATATTCATGTATAAGACCAACCGAAACATACACAGACAATGCTTGACATCTTCTCACTAGAATAGTGGAGCTTATGGATATCTTACCTTTCCTTTCGCAGTATACCCAGCCTCATGAAGGTACTGAGGTATTTGTGTTGTTTTACCGGACCCAGTCTCACCCACTATGACGATAACCTAAAAAAGAGAACCGAGGTTGTCAGAACATTAACTAAAGTCCAAATTCCTATAGCTATGAACCTAGAGTGGACCAGTTTGGTCCTAGATATGATCTGAGTTTGGTAGTTTGTCGACATTGATATGTTACATATATTGTATTTATACTTTAGTGTAGGGTGTTTAAGTGTATAAGTGGATTTGTAAGATGTAATCTGCTGCTGTCACTCACTCACTCCAGCAGGGATGGCACTCGGTCAGCCCTGCTGCTGCTCCTGGTACAGAGTTGGCAATAGGCCATATTGCTTGTACCTCTTCTAGTACTTAGTTGGTAGAAGTACACCAGCAGTATGGGCTGGTACTAGAGTAGAGATGGCTGATCTCAGCCTTGTACCGTAGGAGTAAGGAGTAGGAAGACTTGTACCTCAGCTGGTACACGTAGGTTGTATATATCCCTATGCAATACAATGGAAAAGGCAGCTCTTGCCACCATTCCTGTGTCCAGCTTTCAGCCAACGCTGAAACCTGAGTGTGTGTGTGTAGCTTGAGCTCAAGCTCATCTTCTACCTTGGTTCAAGGGAGAGGGAGAGGGAGAGGGAAGGAGAGCAGGTGCTGCTCACCTGGGCACTAGGTCCTAGTGCTAACAACTGGTATCAGATCCGTACGCCGGTGTGTGTGTTGCTGCGCTTAACAGCCGGCAATGCCTGGCAACGATGCTGAGAAGGGCAGTGGCAAGGAGGGGGAAGCCTCCGAGCCAAAGCAGCCACGACATGAGGTCGTTCTGCGTACGGTGCGCGAGGTCAGTGGGACATCATGGCCACAGCTGACCCGCACCAATTATGCTGAGTGGTCGGCAACCATGAAGATCAAGCTCCGAGCCCGGCGGCTCTGGACTGCGGTCGAGAAGGGAACCGAGGAGGAGGATGACAATGTCTCTGCTCTGGAGGCACTGTTGTCCTCCACACCAGCAGAGTACCACCAGATGCTGGCGGAGAAGGAGGCTTGGGACGCACTGGCGGCGATGCGTATTGGCTCGGACCGAGTCAAGAAGGCCAAGGTACAGCAGCTGCGCCGGGAGTTCGATGACCTCAAGTTCCGCCCGGGCGAGGCGGTGGAGGACGTTGTGTTGCGGCTGCAGAACCTGGTCGGCCAGATGGCCGTCCTTGGCAAGACCATCGACGAGGAGGACGTCGTCTCCAAGCTCCTCCGTATCGTCCCCCCCAAGTACAAGCAGATTGCTCTCTCCATAGAGACAATGCTGGACTTGGACACGCTCAAGCTTGAGGACCTCACCGGCCGTTTGCGTGCGGTGGAGGTGTCTGCTGAGCCAGCAGCAGGTGAGAAGAAGGAGGACAGCGGCAAGTTGCTGCTGACCGGGGAGGAGTGGGCTGCGCGGGTGAAGGCTCGGCGGTCCGGGGAAAGCTCCAGCCGCACCAACGGCGACAAGCGGCGCAGCAAGGCGCCGCACGACGGGAAGAAGAAGAAGTTCGACCCGAACGCGTGCCGGCGGTGCGGAAAGCTCGGACACTGGGCAAAGGAATGTCCGGAAAAGAAGCCTGAGAAGAAGCCGGAGAAGGAGGAGGTGCACCTGACTTGGGACGACAGCGACGACGAGCACGCGCTGCTGATGGGTGAGTACTGTGCGCTGCAGGAAGGCAAGGCAGAGGAGGAAAGGGTGGTACAGGGGACTGTGCTGCCGGCTGTCCACCTCGATGAGCCGCGCGCGCAGGTCCACCTAGGTGCTGTCGGCGACAAGTTGGAGCAGAGGTGGTACCTCGACTCCGGCGCAAGCAACCACATGACCGGTTGCCGCGCCGCCTTCTCCGACCTCGACGAGAACAAGACCGGATCGGTCAAGTTCGGCGATGGCTCGCGGGTCACCATCCGTGGGCAGGGCACGGTCATCTTCCAGTGCCGGAACGGGGAGCAGCGAGCGCTCACCGACGTCTACTTCATCCCGCAGCTGCGCTCAAGCATTGTGAGCTTGGGGCAGCTGGACGAACGCGGGGCGGAGGTGCT
This sequence comes from Microstegium vimineum, assembly GCA_022036555.1. Taxonomy (NCBI): domain Eukaryota; kingdom Viridiplantae; phylum Streptophyta; class Magnoliopsida; order Poales; family Poaceae; genus Microstegium; species Microstegium vimineum. The sequence continues at coordinate 10,591,338 of CM039138.1, read as the reverse complement.
GATCCACGACGGCGTTCTGCGGATCAAGGACAGGGAGCGTCGGCTGCTTGCCAAGGTAACACGGTCGTGTAATCGACTCTATCTTCTGGATTTGAAGGTAGAGCAGTCGGTCTGCTTGGCTGCGCAGTGCACGGAGGAGCCGTGGCTGTGGCATGGCCGCCTTGGTCATCTCAGCTTCGACGCAATGGCGCGGCTGGGGAAGATGGTCACTGGGTTGGCAACCATCAAGCACGCCGGCGAGCTGTGCGACAGCTGCCTGGCTGGGAAGCAGCGGAGGCTGCCGTTCCCAAAGGCAGCAAGGTACCGTGCGGCTGATCCACTCGAGCTGGTCCACGGGGACCTTTGCGGGCCGATCACACCAGCGACGCACGGCGGAAGGAGGTATTTCCTCCTGCTTGTGGACGACAGCAACCGCTACATGTGGCTGCAACTTCTGACAAGCAAGGACCAGGCGGCGGAGGCGATCAAGCGCTTCAAGGCGCGGGCGGAGGCGGAGTCCGGGAAGCGGCTCCGGGTGCTCCGGACAGATTGGGGCGGCGAATTCACCTCGGTAGAGTTCGCTGCCTACTGCGCAGATGAAGGGGTGGTGCGCCACCACACTGCGCCCTATGCACCGCAGCAGAACGGCGTGGTGGAGCGTTGGAACCAGACCATTGTCGGCATGGCGCGCTCCATGATGAAGGCGAAGAAGGTGCCGGCGGCGTTCTGGGGCGAGGCCGTGACCACGGCTGTCTTCACCCTCAACCGTGCCCCCACAAAGGCCCTGAGGGGGCAGACTCCGTTCGAAGCTTGGCATGGCCGCAAGCCGAGTGTCGCGTTCATGCGCACTTTTGGTTGTGTCGGTCATGTCAAGACCACCAAGCCGGGCCTCAGCAAGCTGGAGGACAGAAGCACCAAGATGGTGTTCCTAGGCTACGAGGAAGGATCCAAAGCCTACCGGCTGTACGATCCAGTCGGGGAGAAGGTGGTGGTGTCCCGTGATGTCATCTTCAACGAGGCGGCAGCATGGAATTGGGACATGGCGGCAACGGGGGAAGCAAACAGCGCTGCTGGGGAAGCAGCCAGCAACAGCGGCTTCTTCAAATCATTTGTCGTGGAACACATGGTGATCCACGGCAACAGCGAGGCGGTGGGGGAAACAGGGGGCAGAGGATCTGCGGTTGCTGAGGCGGAGGAGCCGCCCAGTCCAGAAGCAGCAGCAGCCCCTGTTCCGATCCCTGGCTCACCGGGTTGGGCAGGCGATCATTCCCCGGAACAGGGAAGTCCAGCGGAGGAGGCTGTGGAGTTCGCCACACCACCATCGAACATCTCTGAGTTCGTGGACGCTCACCACGAAGGCGAGGAGGTGCGTTTCCGCCGGGTGGATCACATCGTCGGGGAAGCAGCGGCGCCTGGCCTGGCGAGCCGGCTGCTAGATGATGAAGAGCTACTGCTCGTGAGTGCAGAAGAGCCTGCTACGTTTGTTGTAGCAGAACGTGACGCAAGCTGGCGACGGGCGATGATGGAAGAGATGTGGTCCATCGAAGAGAACCGCACCTGGGAGCTAGTCGACCCGCCGGTCGGCTGCCGGCCAATTGGCTTGAAGTGGGTCTTCAAGGTCAAGAGGGACGAGCACAGCGCCATTGTCAAGCACAAGGCACGGCTCGTGGCCCGCGGTTTCGTCCAGAGAGAAGGGATTGATTTCGAGGAAGTGTTCGCGCCGGTGGCGCGGATGGAGTCCGTCCGACTACTGCTTGCGCTAGCAGCAGCAAAGGACTGGCAGGTCCATCACCTTGACGTGAAGTCTGCCTTCCTCAACGGCGATCTCGCAGAGACTGTCTTCGTCAAGCAGCCTCAGGGATTCATCAAAGAAGGGGCTGAGCATCGAGTGCTCAGACTACGCAAAGCCCTTTACGGGCTCCGGCAGGCGCCACGGGCGTGGAACGCCAAGCTCGACACCACCATGGGCGAGCTTGGGTTCGCACGCTGTGGCACGGAGCATGCGCTCTACACACGACGACGGGGAAGGAAGAGCTCATCGTCGGTGTGTACATGGATGACTTAATTGTCACAGGGGCACGGGCGCAGGACATCGGCGAGTTCAAGCGCGAGATGGCAGCTCGTTTCAAGATGAGGGATCTCGGCGTGCTCTCCTACTACCTCGGTATAGAGGTGAGGCAGGAGGACTCCATCACGCTGGGGCAGCGGGTGTATGCCCAGAAGCTGCTGGAACGCGGCGGCATGGCGGATTGCAAACCAGCCGCGACTCCGATGGAGGAGAGGATCAAGCTCTCGAAGAAGAGCACGGCGGAGAAGGTGGACGCGACTCGCTATCGCAGCATTGTCGGCGGGCTGCGGTACCTCACTCACACTCGGCCTGACATCGCATTCGCGGTAGGCTATGTGAGCCGCTTCATGGAGGATCCTCGCGAAGACCACTGGAAAGCGGTGAAAAGGCTGCTGCGCTACGTTAAGGGATCGCTAGATCAGGCGATTATCTTTCCCAAATCCAGTGAAGGTGAGCTCGTGCTCACAGCTTTCAGTGATGCAGACATGGCCGGTGACATTGATGGACGGCGGAGCACTTCTGGAGTGCTCGTTTTCCTCGGGGCTGCACCAATTGCATGGCAGTCACTGAAGCAGAAGATGGTGGCGCTGTCGACTTGCGAGGCAGAGTACGTCGCAGCGGCCACAACAGCGTGCCAAGCTGTGTGGCTTCGCCGATTGCTGAGGGAGCTGACTGGTGCTGTAACTCAGCCACCGGTGCTGAAGGTTGACAGCCAGCCAGCCATTGCCCTCACCAAGAACCCTGTCCTCCACGACCGGAGCAAACACATAGACATCAAGTTCCATTTCCTCAGGGACTGCGTTGATGGAGGACAGGTTCTTATCGAGTTTGTCGAGACCGGCAGACAGCTCGCTGACATCCTCACCAAATCACTTGGACGCCTCAGGTTCTCTGAACTGAGGAAGATGATTGGCATGGTAGAGGTGAAAGGATAGGATAGCAGCAGGATTAGGGGAAGAATTGTAAGATGTAATCTGCTGCTGTCACTCACTCCAGCAGGGATGGCACTTGGTCAGCCCTGCTGCTGCTCCTGGTACAGAGTTGGCAATAGGCCATATGACTTGTACCTCTTCTAGTACTTAGTTGGTAGAAGTACACCAGCAGTATGGGCTGGTACTAGAGTAGAGATGGCTGATCTCAGCCTTGTACCGTAGGAGTAAGGAGTAGGAAGACTTGTACCTCAGCTGGTACATGTAGGTTGTATATATCCCTATGCAATACAATGGAAAAGGCAGCTCTTGCCACCATTCCTGTGTCCAGCTTTCAGCCAACGCTGAAACCTGAGTGTGTGTGTGTAGCTTGAGCTCAAGCTCATCTTCTACCTTGGTTCAAGGGAGAGGGAGAGGGAAGGAGAGCAGGTGCTGCTCACCTGGGCACTAGGTCCTAGTGCTAACAGGATTGCCTACCTCTTCCCAAAGGCTTCAGCTTTTGGGTTCATCTGGTTAGTGCGGTCTAACATGGTAAAGCCAGAGGTCTCGAGTAGTCTTGGCAGAGGCTTCATTTCTGCATCCACCCCTTTATTTCCACGTTTGCGCCTTCGTCTCTGGCTGCACATGGGCTCACGTTTGTGCCTTTGTCTCTGGCTGCACGTGAGTGGGGGTGTCAAAGTGTATGTGGATTGCCTACCCCTTCCCAAAGGCTTAAGCTTTTGGGTTCATCTGGTTAGTGCAGTCCACTCTAACATAGGGTGCATCTCCATTTTGTACATCTTCAAATATGGCCCTTTGGGCATTGAAATAGGCCAAGATGCACATTCCTAACATGGTACCACAGACTTAGGTTTGCTAGATCCTCTCACTTGGCTACCGTCGTTGTGCTGCCGACGAGCCTCCACCGGTGAGGTGGCGAGCAACTCATCTCCTTTCCCTCCCCTTCCTCCCTCTCCATAGCCTTCATGTGCCTCACCCCGGTCCACATGCCATCCGGCTGTCCCCGCCCCTAGTTCCCCAGCGTCCAATGCTCCATGCCGCGCCACCCCCACATCTTGTGTTGCGTTGCCCCCACAACCACATGGCCGTCGCCACCGTTCGCATGCGCGAAAGCATGGCACCACCGCTGCTACCGCAAGCGTCAGAGCTCTAATTCGAGGCCGCCCCAGAAGTTCGTCCTCCCTGCCCCCACATGCAGGTGCAAGCCGGCGTGCGCCCGGCGACACACCTTGCTCTACTCTGGCTGCGGCAGCTCACCTTTTTCAAAAGAAAAAAGGAAAAACCAAAAAAAAAAAAGATGCATCTTCCTGCTGTTGAGACCCGACTACATGTGGGGGTGTGAGTTGTGCTCCGCCACCTACCTCCGTCCTATCTGCCACACCTCTCCCAGCATCCTGGCCCACGTCGCATATGTCGTCCACACATCCTCCCTGGTGGTGGCTGGGGAATCCTTTGTTGGTTGTTGTGGTGACTCCACTCTGCAAGGCCCATGCTCACTCTATGCTGCTGAGCAAGAGATTCTTTCCCTATTACGTCGCCTCACTACCTTTGTGTCTGACTTCAGCACACAAGACTACTGCTCAAGCTTTATGAGTCTTCCCTTCCTCCTCACCCAAGCATCTCATACAAGTGGTTCTTGATTGTGGTGCCTCTTTTCATATGATTCCTGATTCAACTCATTTGTCATCGATGTCATCTCCTGATTTGCCTTCCATTGTTCAGATCGCCGATGGCACGTCACTTCTTGTTGCTACACATGGCATTTTTTCTACCTCTTCACTCCATGTTCCTATTGTTTCACATGTTCCTTAGCTCACTATGCAGTTGATGTCTGCTGGTCAATTAGATATAGCCTACATACAGACATATGATATATAGGGGAATTATTAAGACTGGAACATATTAGAGTTGCTCTGCCAGCTATTTAACCAGTCACTTAGATGTAGCCTACTGGGCTAACAGGTACTCCCAAATACTTGATGGGGAATTTACCCACTTGGCAGTTAAAGATATCAGCATAAGTTGAGTCCCAAGTATTGTCATCATTAATCGTCACCACCACTTCACTCTTACTAAAATTGATCTTCAAACCTGCCATCATTTGCCCACCTCCTCCATGTTATGTGATACCTTCGTGGAACCATTTCACCTTTTCTTTCCTCCAGCTTTGGGCTTTATTCTGATGCCACTTGGGCAGTGATCACTCTGACTGTCGCTCTCTTTGCGCTTATTGTGTCTTTCTTGGCTCATGCTACTTTTAGGGTGATGTTTATTCTTGATGCTATTTTACAGAACTTTTAATGGCATTATTTGAATTGGCGATCTTACGATGCTATGTAACTAATTTTCCCTAGATTCTACGATTTAATCTAAGGGTGCCATGTGTCATCCAAATAATGATCATCAAGCAATATCATTACAAAAGATCAAAAGCAACACAAACCTGATACTCTTCTACAGCCTTAAGCAGTTCATCCCTAAATTTGAAAATTGGAAGTGTCTTTCTCTCATCCTAGTTCAGAAAAGGAGAATTGTTAATAACGAGTATATTAACATAAATCTTTGAATGTATGCAGCTGCCAAGAAAAGTACACATGTTCTGTACTTCTATCACAGCAAAAGAAAAGGCTACACATCACATATGGACTACATGCTTTATGACCAGTAACCACACTCACCTGGAGCTCCCTTTTCAAAATATCTTTTGCTTCAATGTCCTCTTTATCTGAATCGTCTTCAGGCTAGAATAGGAAATTTCAGTAAGATAACAATACCTCTTAAAGACATCATGATAAACAAGGAAACTAAAAGGATGTAACTGATTACCTGGGTTCCTTCTATGACTGATGATTTAACAAAATCAATTGTATCTTCAAATACATACCTAAGAAGTTGTAAATGTAATACAAGAAGAAATCAAGTGTTAGACAAAGGCACAGTCAACAATATTCATCAATGTCATGCAATAGAAATAGTTCAGTTCAAACAAAATTTATGCACAAACTCTTTGCCTTACATATGAAATATAGCTTACTGCTGAATGCTGAATTAGGTTAAAAAAAGTCTCTTCTCAACAAATTTTGGACCCACAAAGATTCCTAGGTAAGTAGCAAATAGCATTGACTAGGTAGCAGAAGTCCCTGAACCAATATAACTTTTATAACATTGTCAGTAACCAAATTCTTGTAGATGTAGAGCTCTAACTCTCGATCTCAACCTCCTTGCCGGCAGACTCTTCTCATGCTTCCAGATGGTCCTATGGTGGCTTGTGTATACAGCGGCAGCAGGGCAATCAGGACTACTGCTTGTTGCCTTCAGCTCAGACATTAGTTGAGGCTGGCACATGCCCCTCGCGGTTCTTGTGTGTGGTGATTGGCATCCTGCATGGCAGAACAGCTTGTCTGGGTACTTCACATCCAATCAAACATGGCTCCCCGATCACACATGTATTGTTTCCGCCTTTCCAGCTAACCATCTTGTATTCTGATCCAGTCATCCTGTGACCACTCCAAAGCACCTCTGCTGCCGATGAGATAAAGTGGAGTGAGAGCCTCCCCACCCACATTTTGGTAGGTGTCGATGACACCTAGCTCCAAGTGAGCTCCCCATCGCCTCTAGGTGATGCCTTAAGAATCAAGGTGAAGAACTATAACTTTGGGTCTAGACAGGGTTCGAAGAATCTCCCACCTCTTAGCCCTTTTACCGAACCTAGATTGAACTTTGGTCGAGGCTGAGTTGCGTTTGTACAAAGGCGCTAATGCTCTTGGTCTGTGTGAGTGTGTGTTTGTAAGGGATTTTCCCCCCTTAATTTGTTCTTAATAAAATGATACACAGCTCTCCTGTGTGTTTGAGAATAATAAACTATAGGGCTCCAACGTATAGGGATTAGGGCACCCAGGCTCCAATACATGATCCTAGGGTAGCCTCTGAGCTTATAATACAACTCTCTAAAATGCATATTATAACCAGCACTGGCTTCAGAGTGTGATCCAAAAGCATCAAGGCACTTCCATTCACAAAAAAAAGAACCCCCCCCCCCCCCCCCCCCCCCCGCGCGCAAACAAAAAGGAAAGTTGAGGCAGCCTGAGGAGGCAACATTTTGAATAAATGGATAAAAAGACAAATGGTTTTTTTTAGTGGCACAACTAATTAACTTAGCACAAAAAGAGCAACTTACTGATACTCATCTGAAGACAGCTTCTTATCTTTGGATCCAAATTGCAGTTTTGATTTTCCTGGAACAAGTACATAGTTTTCTTCCATGTCAGTCTCTTCCGAAATATATAGCGAAGACCACAGGTAACACTTAAAGAGATCATGCTGAAAGACGTTGGAGTTTGTTTGAGATATGCAGCATTACCTATTTGGTGTTCTTCCCATGCTTCCTGTTCAGCAAAAGGGTTCATTTTATCCTTGGCCTCAGGATCTCTGCTTGTTCATGAAACTATCAGGATGCACAAATAAACTAGAAAATTGCATGCGATCATGCACATGAGGTCATAATATAAACCTTACTTGTACCGCTGCATGGCCACAGAGAATCTCTTCTCTTGATTGACATTTTCACCCATGTCATAAGCTTCAGGCATTTTGTACTGAAATGCATGTATAAAAACTCATTGAGATTAAAGATACTAACAAACATGTGTACAGCATGTTGTATGGCCCTAAGCATGATTTTTTAGGCCCTTTGACGAGGCAGGGATTTAGGGTTTTCTTGACCTGCGTGAGATAATGTAATGCCCGGGGGCTGTCTTACCCCTGCAGGGAGTCTTTTTTAAAAAAAACAGCCACTGAATTTGGAATATTTTAATGCACTTCGAATAATCAAACGTGATATCCAAACTAACATTTATGAAATGAAGTCGATCCAAGAAGAGAACATACCTCACCAACATCATCAGGAGTCTCAACATGTTCCTTGACAAGACCATATAACTTCATCTTGTAGCTACACACACAATGACAAAAACCAGTTTATGTCAGGGTTTACATGCGAATGCAGAGTCTAGAAATGTATGCACAAAGATAATAAAAAAGGAAAACATAATTAGCTTCACAGAATTATCTCCATAGTAAGACTTAATTTAGTTGCTACCTCAACTCCTTTTCTTCGGCCTCTGTTAGTTTCACATCCTGAAAAATGTACTGGTGGTCCAGAATTTCATCACTGCATATATCACAAATACAATGTTAGCACCTGCGCTATCAAACATCTAGACACCAAAGTCTACAGTAATGAACCCACATATAAGAAGTATTCTTGTACTGACCGAATTTCCTCAATTTTTTTGTCCCGTCGCTTTTGCAGGTATGCTTGCCTTGAGAATTTTCTGCACATTGATTTAAAGAGAGACATTACAAAGTAATCTCGAAATCTTTTTTATTTGTAACTTGAAGACATGCAACAGTAGCAAAGCGGATAAAGTAAATGTCTAGATTAAGGAAAATAACTATAGGGCATGCAACAGTAGCAAAGGCAATACAATCATCAATTATGGCACCTACAGAATACAAGAATACTATATAAAAAAGTAGCACTTAGCAGGCACGAACGACCATTCAATTTCAAAGAGAAAGAATAGGTCCATGTTTTATCTATACTATTAATCTGTTACACCTACTTCTTTCAGCACACCAAACTTCTACTGAAACACCATCATATCAAATATGTTTCAAACTTAGAGGTTACTCAATACCTGGTTCTAGCAACAGAAGTAAATATCAATATTGTGGTTTCTCCATTCTACTATACAATCTAAGCATTTGGTTGGATGCATGGAATGTATATGTTATGTCGGGCTCGGCACTAGGCCCGTTAGTGGGCGCCAGGCCAGTTAGTGGGCTGATTATCTATTTATATATTTCCTTAAAATAGTTTAGTTATTTTCCTAAATTAGGATATCATAGGCTATATATTTGTAACATTGGTTGAGGAATAATTAAGCAAGAGCAATCTATTATTGCTCGGAATCCCTTAGGGAGCCGGGAGTTTCTAAACCCTAGCCGCCTCTCTCCCTCTCCCGTGAGTACTGTAGCACGCAGCAGTTGTCGTCTTCCTCGAGCCCTCCTCCCTCACCCTCGCCCTAGCCCTAGCCCTAGCCCTAGCCCTCGTCCCACGTGCCCTAACCACGGAGCTATTTGATCATCGTCGGTCTCGACGACCAGCCCCTCACCCCTACAATCTCCGTCAGACATCCGGTAGGATCCGTAATCCTATCAACCTGGTATCAGCATCCTTGGTTCCGATGGCGACCTCGCTGCCCACCTCCACCGATCCGCCGCCAACCACCAACGCCTCGGCGCAGCTTCCCAACCCATCGACGTCCCAGCCAGTTCTGACCGCGGGAACCCTTCTGCTCATCCCCAGGACCTTGCTGCCGCTGGACGCGGAGGCATCTCCCTCCGCCAGTGGCGTCATGTCAAACGCGGAGTTGACGACGACGGTGCTCGACGTGAGCAAGATGGTGGCTGGGATTCATGCGTTCCTTTTGGGACCACAGGGACCGCAGCCGAACCCGCCACCACCGCCCCCGCAGCAGCCACCGCTGCCGCCGCCGCCGCCCCCATCCTCGACATCCCTGTACCCCTACGGGATGCCACCCGACGACACGGAGCCCACCACAATGACGGCGTCGTCGGTTCCCCCCGGTGGTGTGCCGATCCAGGAGATCAAATTCCCCCACTCGCCATCTTTGTTGCCGCCATGGCTCACGGCGTCCTAGACTCCAATCTACTCCACCGCGACAGCGCGCACTTCGATCCCCCGGCGCACCACATCACCGCGGGCCTAGGCCATGGGGGCGTTCCAGCGTCGGGCGTCCTCTACGGTGGCGTCGACGGGTCGCTTTTCCACGGCTCGAGCCTCGTGCCCGCGCATACCGCCCATCCGCCGGCCGGCGCGGCTCCAATAGCGTCCGCTTCCGCGGCGTTCGGCGCGGCCGACTTCCAGCCGAAGACCTACAAGTTCGACTTCACAACATACGACCACTGAAGTGACTCACACTGGGGGCAGCGCACACCGTTGGAACAACGGACGTGGATGGCTTCGTACCACCTCACCGGCGCCGCTCAAACATGGTACTACGCCCTCCTATTGGATGAGGGCATGCCTTCCTGGGAACGCTTCAAGGAGCTGTGCCGCCTCCGTTTCGGGCCACCCATTTATGGCTCGCGATTGGCTGAGTTGGGCTGCCTGCCATTTCACTCCACGGTCCAGGAGTTTGCGGACCGTTTCCAAACGGTACTCGCGCACTACCGGGACATCTCTATGCGCCAAAAGGTGGAACTCTTCGTCGGCGGTCTCCCGGAATACATTCGGGTTGACTTCGCAAGAGAAGGAAATGCTACTGCCACTACTCTGTTGAAGCTAATACAATAGCTCCTCTAGAAACTACAGTTCATACATGCAGTGCATATTCTCAGTTAGTAATCTCAGTTAATAATCTCATTTTTTTTGTGAAATTTTTGCAGCTACTGTGAACTTGATCTTATCAGTTCAGTCTGATCATGTTAGTTCTACAGCTACCATTTTTAGGTCTGATCGCATCTATCTTGTTATTTCTGTTGTCAAACAGCCATAGCTTTTGGCTATTGTGTGCATGCTTTTCTTTGATTGACTCCAAACAGAGAACATGGATGCGCATGTATGTTAGAGCTAGCTGAACCAAGTAATCGGATCCTTCTTTTTCCTGCAAGTGAATTGGAACTAAATTGATGGCTGTATGTATGTCAGATTCACTATGGATGAATTTTGAACCATACGTGTGAGAGCTACTTTATCAGCGTGGTTTCTGTTATCTTTCTTGATATCTACTCCCTCTGCCCCTAAATATCTGTCGTTTGCGTTTCCCAAGAAACATCTTTGACTAAATATATATTAAAAAAATAAAAAAATTATGATATATAATTAGTATCATTGGAAAGATCTTTAAAAAGGGCGTACCCAGTGCCGTAGGCTCCCGCACTAGTTTTTTAATAAATTTATTTGGAGGTACAAATGTTACACGTATTTTCTACAAATCGAGTCAAACTTGTGGCATGGACACCAACAGCGACAGTTATTTAGGGACGGAGGGAGTATCTTGCAATATTGTCACCCTGTCTGTGGGCTGAACATACCCTAACAAGCTTTTTCAATATTGCAATGAATCAAGTAAATTAAGCTAATTAATTATCGAAGCAATTGGTAAGGCAGCAAAAGAAAGTTATCACAATAAGTCAACTGAAAACTAATTGGAGTTGCAAGGTGAAAACCTCAGATCAGATGTGTCATTCTTGTCCACTGCTTGAGATCTTCTAGTAAGCTCTTCTGTCAATGACCTTGTATCAATAACATTTTGCAAAGATAACAATTAAGCTGACATTCAAGCAATCATACCTTGTTCTTCCTTAGATAATTGCCGCTCCATCAACTAAAGAAAACAAACCAAGTCACAAAGTATAAGTTTAAAACTTCACGTAAAAACAATATGTTTAGAAAGAAATAAAATCATGACATTCAGAAGAATGTGTTGTGCAAAATTTATCTAGTAGGCAAATGATGCACGAATCATGATCAACGGTCAGGAGTCAACCTTCCCATAAACCATCTTAGGAAAAGGAACATCACAAAAGTTATTCAGATATATTGACTTGCACAAAGGTAAACTGAACATTTATCCATTTTATTGCCAAGCTCTCATGGTCTATACTTTCTAGAATTCTCAGTCACACCTAACTTTCCCTGCACATTTTGTGGACTAGATGGAGGTCAAATCATGAAATAATTTGATTAAATTTGTTGCCAGATACATCAAGTACAACACAAAATTGAACTATAAATGGCGAGAGAAAAAGTGTACAAGAATAAGAATCACAGTAGAGCTATCCCCCATGAAGCAACAATTTATGGTAACGTGGCGTACGTTAAGTTCCTGTAATTTCATTGTGTAATAGCAATAAAATTTGGTTTGCCCGTGGTGGAAAAAAATGAAGAAACAATTGTTAATAGGTCACAATTTGGCTTAATGCGTTAAACCAAAAGGCACATCCAAATCACATTCTAGAAATCATAAAATTTACAAATCAAGTAAGTCACATCACTTGTTATCCAGCTACTCTTTTTAGGGGAAGAAAACATTTCAACATGATTTCAAAAAAAAAAGCAATGTATGGAATCATTAACAAGATTTCTTTAAAAGAACTTGGTGTATGATGACAGTACAGTACTACAGTTCAGTGTGATTTAGAAATTAGAATACATGAAATCCATGACTGGAGCATGATTGTGTCCATAGAACATCTGTCGTAAAATAGATAATTAAGAGTAACAAATATCTAGATCCAGCTGTGTCCTCACCAAACAGGCTTGGGTAATCCTATAGTCAGTTGGTTTAGTCCAGGTAGTGCCCAGGAGCCACGATCTTCTATCCAACCAAAATTGGTGTCTCAAGGCAATGTTTTTGGCTAATACTCGTAGGTGAAAGGGTTTTTGGTCATGTCGGTAACAAGGTCCCTTGGGGAACACCAATGTTATCAAGTCGTCCTATTAATCGTGATTAGTCATCCTAGTCAGTGTCCTGGACTCGAGTAGGGGCTACAACTCAATTAGGCTGATTAGTTTTCCGGTCATCCGATTAGTCGAACAACTAGGTGGTGGACGACCAGAAATAGAATGGAATTGCTGGGCAGTTTAGGACATGGGCTGCATCTGCAATGGCTTAAACCACTTGAGCCCACGTTTTTCAGCCCAATTTGCAAGCCTACATGCAGCCACCTCCCTAGAGTTATCTTCATGGTTGATTTGAGAGAGAGACTAGTATATATAGGATGACTAGGACCAACCAGGGCTCTCATCGATGACTAGGACCAACCAGGGCTCTCGTTGACGACTAATCGTGACTAGTCACCTGGTCAGTCCAATAGCGACTAGATGACTTGATAACATTGGGGAACACCACAATGAATATGTTTTTCGAGGAATAAACCTGTATCAGGGGATTTGAAAGGGCTCCACTCGAAGTTGTTCTGCAGGAGGCATTGATTCTGTTAGATCCTTTAAAACTGTTCTATCTTGCACTTCTATAACCCCTCTTGGGTTTTTTCTTCTTTATCTTTTTGAGTTTAGTTGTGTGGGTTGTGTGTGTATAAATGCCCTGCTCTGGTTGTTTTGTACTTTGTATCTTCTTAACATCATATAATTACGGACAGCTCTTGTGCTGGTTCGAAAAAAAAGATCCGACCAGAAAAAAAAGTTCACCTTCTCCATTCATATTGATGTCCAGGAACAATCAATTAAACATCACACCTTCCTTATAAGAAAGCTATTTTCTAAGAAAACTGAAAAAAAAAAGGTACAGACTAAGAAGATCAGAAACATGATTGCTGGAAGAACTTTGTGAGGTATTGTTTTTCTCAGCATACAAATATTGCAAAGCTCACAGTAACCTTACTATTTTGGGCGCCCAGAACCATCAATCAAACTGTGAACTAGCTTCAAGTGATAGATTGCTACCGCAAGATGGTAAAGTGAGGGGAAAGCACAGCTTCGTTAGATTCATTTAACTTTGTAAAGCTCACAAGTCGCAAAAATATTTCCTGAACTTTGATATATCGTTAACTAAATTGTATTCGTACAATTGGAGCATCAAAAAATATCAACGTTCAAAATGTTGATCAAAATACATATTTGGGCAATCAAGATCCTGTCATATTGTGATTTTATTCTGTGTTTTCATTTGGAATATACTTTCAACTCTACGACTATAATCTATTTGTTCCCAAAAGAAATAGACACAAGGCAACAAGTATCACCTAATTGGATAATTACCTTCCTTGTGTTAGCTGCATCTCTTTCTCTCATGTTCTTTTCTAGCTGGGCCTTTTCCTGCTGATCTCTAATCCTTTCTTTCTCTTCCTACAAGGTATCCAATAAAACAGATTCAACAATAAATACGACTCCCTCTATATAGATACTTCGAGGTTTGTCCTAAGTCAAACTATGTTAGGTTGATCAAATCTTTAGAAAAAAATCAACATTTAGGACACCAAATTAGTATCATTAGATCAATTATGAAATATATGTTTGGAATGTACTAATTTGGTATCATATAGGTTAATAGTTTTTGTATAAACTTGGTTAAAGTTAACATATAGTTTTTTGACTTAAAACAAACCCAGAAGTAGCTATATTTTGGGGTGGATGTAGTAGCTAACAAACCATAATTCCATAGTTTAATGTACAACAAAATATTAGTCCTAAATGAAGACATACATCACTACTGCCATCGCCACCTTCTTCATCCTCCTCTTCTGTTCGCCGGCGGACATTCCTTCCAGAATCTTTTGCCACAATTTCCTAAACATAACATCTCGATTTGAGTCATTGTATGTAAAAGTGGATGTGGGGAGAGCGGGTTGTTAGCACTTCAGTCATACATCATCACCACTGTCTTGATCTGCTTTCTTCCTGAAATGCTTCCGGCTCTTAGATGATGGATTTGTTGAGGTCTTTTGACTTGTTGATGTCTGGTTGTCAGTATCGTCATCCTCATTGGCCAACAGCTTGTAAGTGCTCTGTTTCTGGACAAGCTTTGCCGCCTCCCTCTCCTGCTTCTGGTAATTCTGGAGCAAACAAAAAGAAGTATTTTATCCACAAACAAGGAACTATCACACAAAATGCAATGGAAATAACAATGGAAGAAGGAAGTTGTAACGTACACTGATGCCGCTGGCCCTGCGGGGAACCTTGGCGTAGACATCCGACGCGAAGGTACGGGTCTCCACAGACGGGGTGAACCCGAACTCGACGAGCTTGCCCACGAGGTCACCGGTTGAAGAGCACTCCTTCGCTGAGAATGCACGCACGTGATACCATAGTATAAGAACAATAACGAACAGAGGAGGAACAGAATAGAGCAACATGAAAATTAAGGAGCTTGACGAACGCCGCGTACCAAGCCTGATGACGTACTGGACGACGACGTTCTTGGAGTAGCCCAAGAGGCTCATGAGCTTGTCGGAGACCCACTCCCTGAGCTGCCCATCGGTTGCCATGCCCTAGCCCCTCCGTTTGCCTAGTCCAATCGGACGAAAGGAGTGGAATGGGCAGTGGCGGACCCAGGATTTCAAAATTAGGTATGCCCACGTACCGGCAACGCGCCGAGGCGGCCGAGGGAAGGGGCCGAGGCCGGGACGGGCCAAGCAGCGACCGCTCGTCGCTCGTCGCTCGAGCAGGCGGCTAGCGGAGGCGCAGAGGCGGAGTAGGCAAGCGCGAGTCGCAACGGCCGACGGTCCGGGGCAGGGCGCACCGGCGCAGCCGCGCAGGGCGGGGGCGGCGCGACGCTGCCGACGACCGACTGCACTAGGGTTCCCGCGGCCGGTGTTGTTTTTCTTTTTTTTTTTCCTTTGTCGGTCGATTCGGCGTCCTCCACGAGCGTATCACTGCTACACTGCCTCGTCTCCGTGTCTGATGAGTCGAGTGCCGACTGCCGATGGGGAGTGGGAATGCGAATTGGGAAACGCCAGATGGGCCGTCAGGTGTGTGCTGTGGGCTTGGACGTGGGCTGCTTTGTGTTTGGAAGCAAATCGGAGCCAAAAAAATGACAGAAACTAATAATAATTTGAGTCCATAGTTAGGGGGTGTTTGTTTTTTTTTCTAAAATTTAGACCTGTCGAATATTTAAACGCTAATTTAGAGTATTAAATATAGATTAATTATAAAACTTATTACGCAGATTGAAGCTAATGTATGAGATGAATCTATAAAATCTAATTAGTCTATGATTTGACATTAGGTTTAATAGTTTCGTCTCTGTAATTAGTTTACTCATGTGTAATTATTAGTTTTATAATTAGTTCATGTTTAGTCCTCCTAATTATCATCTAAATATTTGATGTGACACGATCTAAACTTTAGACCCCGGATCCAAACACCCCCTTATACTACTCCGTAGCACGCTACACACGCTCATGCTATATGAAAAAGAAAAAGGAAGAAAAAATATGAGAGAAAAAAGAAAAGAAAAAAAATGAAAAATGAAAAATAAAAATAAAAAAGGTCACATCGATGAATAGTGGTGAATAGTGCATTAGAAATAAAAAATAAAAATAAAAAAATAAAATAAAAAAAGGTGGGAAAAGCTCTACTTTTTTCATGGTTGAAAGATATCTTATTATCTTCTTCTTCTATCTTCTATATCTACTAGTATCGTGCTCGTGCGTTGCTACGGGATAACAAAACTTTTATATTAAAAAGACATGGATCTAAAGATAATATAATAATATTTTTCATGAGAGTAGACATCATTGATTCAAGTAAATGTAAACGTGTTACATGTCAATATTCTTCACATTAAAATCAAACATGTACAAATAATTTTCTATGTAGTGTGTATACATCATCTCCATATAGTATTAGTAAAATGTTATATTATCTCGCCTATGGTGTTAGAACCTCCTTAAATACAATATTCTTCGTAAAAGTTTTATGCATCATTTGTGTCTTCTTATCCTTAACTTTTTTTATTTTATGTATTTTTCTTTGCATTCTTTTGAGCCTTTTTATTTGCCTTCTTGTTCGCCTCCTCCTCCACTGCATACACATAAGGAGGGAGGGCAAAGACCTTGATATTCGTTCTGTTCGTGGCTCTAGTGTAACACCCTAAAAATTGAATACTAAATTAGGTTTAAACTTGATTTGAATTTGTTTTAATTTAAAGCATTTTGTGAAGCATAGAATTAAATATATATAACTTAAATTAATTACCATGTTAGGGTTCACATGGTTGTGCATTGCATGCCCTTGCATCCTTTTTGTGTGGCTTGGTTTGCAAAACCCTAAAGTTTATATTTCAAAATCTATTTTGGAAAATCATTTTGCAAATTTCAGAAAAAGGAAAAAAGAAAGAAAAAGGAAACACTGTTCATTCATCGCTTTTGGCCCGAGAGCCCAGCACCTCGGCCTGCTTCCCTCTCCTCTCTCCGGGCCGGCCTGCCCGCGCTCGGCCCAGCAGCGCGCCGCGCTCCTCCCTCTCCCTCTCACTGCCTCGGCGGGCCCGCATGTCGGCGCCAACCGCCTCCCTCCCTCCCTCTCTCTGTTTCACTGTCATCCCTGGCCCGCACGTCAGATCTCTCTTCTTCCTCCTCTGCCGAGTCCGAAGCGGACTCCGCCGTGACCGCCGCGACGCCGCGTCTTCTCCGCGGCTACCTCCTCCGCGTGCCGCACCTCTCCTTCTTCCTTCCTCTGACATCGTGGCTCTGCTCGTCAGAGCTCTTCCCCTCTCTTCTTCGTGCCCGCCCCGGACTCCGCCGTGACGCCGAGTCCGCCGCAAGCACAACCGCCGACGCGGATTCCCCGCGTCTCGTCTCCGGCACGGACTCCTCCCCATCCCCCTTTAAATAGCGGCGAGCCCCGCACCGAACCCCTCATCTTCTAGCTCTCGAACCGCCCACAATCGCAGCAGAGCAGAGCCGCCATCGCCGCCACCACGTTCCGCCGTCGAGCCGCCGCGTTCCAAGCTCCTCCAACCGCGGTAAGCGCTCCCGACTCGCGCGTAAGCCTCGCGAAGACGCCGAACGTGTTTTCGCTCTCTCTTCTCCCTCCCTTGCGCTCTGTTTCTCTCCCGCCGCTGTGCACCGAGACCACGCCACCGCCGGTCACCGCGGGTAGACTTCCTCGGTCGTCCACCGACCTAACCAAGCCTTGCATTCGCCTCGCGTGTGTGCGAGACACCTTTCCCCTCCGTTTTCTCGCTTGATTGCGCACTGGTTCGACTGCGCCGCCGTTGCAGACCTCCTGCCGCCGCCGTGCTCCGTCGTCGGGGTCTCTCGATCTACCCCGAGCCTTGCCATAACCCTAGACGCGCTCGCGACGTCATCCTCTATCTCCCGGAGCAATCCGTTTTGGAAACGGGGCACCGCAGAGCTCTAGCCCCTCGCGCCGCCGTGCTCTGGCCGCCGGCCATGGCCACCGCCGCGCCGCTCTGCTCTGAACCGAGGAAGAACCGCCGTGTTCAGCCCCCTTCTAATCTCCTCCCTCGATCTCTAATCCAACGACTCACGTGAGCCGATACCCTTTCGCTCTGGCAATTTTTCTAAAGAGCCCCTGCTAGTTTCCCCCCTAAACCCGCAGTCCAAAGCGTGCTTCAGCAGTACGTTTTCCCCTCGGGAAAACGTATTTCCTTTTCTGAGTTCAGTTTTAATTCCGAAAATAAATAAAAACCCTAATTCCTAATTTCCTTTTTATCCCTAAACTTCAAATGTCTATATTTTCTTCGTTCTAAATCCAAATCGACCCGTTCGAGTTGCGTTAGATCCGTATTTTCATGCTCTATCCAGTAGTATAGGTTTCACCTATGTTAAGTACTTTTGAAAATCAGAGAAAATTACTTTGCTTTTGCTAAACCTATCTCTCTTCAAAATCCCGTTTAATCTCTAACTTCTTCGTTTTAGATCCGATTAGCGTGATTCTCGTATTTGTGTGATCGTAGTAAAGTATAGATCTGTTTTATAATCTTTTCAAAGTCTCTTTATTGTTTATGGTGTAATGTTCTGATCATGTCTTGTTGCTTCGTGTATGATTGTTCGGATGATTGCGTGGTGATGTTGATCGAGCACAGCCGGTGAGATCTTCGTTGACCAGGAGTTCTTTGCAGCAGATCAGGATCACCAAGAGCTTTGGGATCAAGGCAAGTTTAACATGGGATCATCCTTGTTACCCATTCACCATAATTCAATCTAGCCATATTGCATGTGTCTAATTTGATGCCTATTAGATCTATACCATAGCTTTGTTATCCTTTACCTTGTCACCATGGGTTTACATGCATATGGGTAGCTTTGCTATGCTTACAATAATGGATCTTGAGATGAATCTTGACTAATGATATGTGCAACAATGAGATAAAATTGGCTTGTGTAGCAACATGGAATAGGACCCCACTGTAGGGCAAAAGCTGGGATTTCTAATACAACCACAAGTGCTATAATGGCTCTGGCTTTAGTCAAGTATTAAGATTCGTACTAGCATGTTGGTAGTTCGTGAAAGGCACCTTTGCCGAGCTGGTTATGGGGTATAGCTTGTGTGGGGACCGCTGCGGGTGGTACCATCGGGGTGTCCCATATACCCCTTTGCATTGGGTTCGTAGGGTCTATCAACATGTTAGGAAGACTTTCGAAAGACTTCATAGTGTTCCCTGCCCGCTCACCACGGCAGTGTTATGGGACTAGCTATCCCGGGCATCTGGGTAACATGGCTTGTGGGTAAAGTGTATAACCTCTGCAGAGTGTAAATCTATCATGGTAGCCGTGCTCACGGTTACGAGCGGCCTGGAAAACTCACAGTGTAGATGATCAAGTTGTTTAATTGTTAATGTTGGATATTAATCTTATCATGTGGTTATTAATTGGGCTATGCATAACTAAAGCTAAGTGTGGTAAAACTTGACCAAGTTAAAAGCAACCGCAGTACAACCAGTGTCAACCTTTTGAGCTTCATAACCCTATGTTACTCTTGCTGAGTACGTAAGTGCTCACTCTTGCTTTCTCAACCCCTTCAGATGGCTATGAAGACTACCGTGAGGAGTACTAGGCTAGTGGTCAACCAGTCGGCGTTCCCTGTGAAGTGGAGCTTCGTCGCGAGAGTTATCTTTATATTCCGCTGTTATGTTATTTAAATATTATTCGTTATGTAATAAACACTCAGTGATGGTACTATTTAAAGATTTGTCGGCTTATGTGTGTGATTGATCTCTGGGCACACATGAGTTATTCATATTCAATTTTATCCTTAAAATTGGGTGTGACAAATTGGTATCAAAGCAAGTGTTGACTGTAGGACGCAAGCCTAGTTAGAATGGTCTTCTTACCTTCTCTTTTCTTGCATATATCCTTGCATATATATATTTGCTCAAACTGTTTATGCTACACTTGACTTATTCTATTGTGAAAATGTTGTTCTAAACTACCTGTATCTTGTCTTGGTTAGAGATGCCTGCTCTTCGCCGATCAGCTCGTCTCAGTTCCAGTGAACGTGTACCTCCGCCACAGGCTCCTGAACCACAAGCTACAATAGAGGAGTCCCAAGAAGAACCAGTGGAGGAAATCCATGAAATCTCCAGCAGCGAAGAGTACCAAGGGGGAGCAAGCCCCTTTACCCAAGAGTTGTTTCCCCTACTTCGGATGATGTCGTTGAAAACCTGCCAGAAGAGCCCGGGTGGATCCGCACAAAATATATCCGCGGAGGAGCAAACAGCAGTTACGCTCACTCCCAACTGGTGGAACTGGTGGGAGAATGCCACCCCGGACCTGAAGTTGCAACAATGTACACCTGCAAGGAATACAAGCACCCCCTCGCCAATACATACTGGAAGGCAAAGGTATACATCTGTGGGAGTGCCGGTGTGCAAGCAGCGGAACGAGTGGACTATACCTTTCACAGCTGCGTTGCACATCCAACCATCGAAGCAAGCATGAAGGATGCGGCATTCTGTGCATACATGGCTATCCACAACAAGTTCAGAGATAGGGTTGCCAATACCCGACGTTGCTTCATCCCTCGCTTCGATGCGGAGCAAGGTTGGATCACTGACGACCCTAACGGTGAAGGTGGTCCCGTTCTCAATGAGCTCGTCGACTTCGTCCAAGAAATGATGAGTATGTATGGACATCTTCTGGTGGAAACAATGATGCTACGCAAGGAGCTCAAGCATAGCTATCAACAGCAAGATGAGCTCCGTGAAGAGCTCGGGTTGCCTCCAAACTTCAAGAAGATTAAGAAGTGTTAGGGTTAGGAAACCCCTTTATAGTTATCGTTAGATCGTAAGTCGTGTGTGCTAGTGTTTATCTAAGTGTTTAGTTGCTTGTGCTTTTGCTAATGTGTGAGTTGGATCTTTGTAATGATTGTTGAGGTTGTGGGCCTGTCCACAACACTCATAGCTTAGGTTGGGTTCTGAAAGATCTTAATAAATAAAGTTGCAGTTTTCTTTAATCTGTCTCTTCAGACCTCCCTGTCTTGTTAAATTTGCTCTTTTAATTATGAACGTCCTAAAATCACCAAAACTTAACCTAAATCAGTAGACTTCCTTATCTTTCCATGGCCTCAAGAATCACCTTAATATCTGTTCGGAGTTAAGAGAAACAATTCCTGCAAGTTGATGTTTTTGCGCAGTTTGGTAATCTGGACAGATCTGTTTAATCGCAGTTTATGGCTAAGTTAATGTCAGAATCAGAAAAAGTCAGAATTATGAAAGTTGTAGATAATTTCTTTATCTTTCCAACCATGTAAGGTTTGCCTCTGTTTGAGTTCGGGAACTTCAGATATGACTGTTTTTCTAGACTGCTGTTGTACTGAAATCCAGAAAAGTTGCAGACTCGTCCCGTGTCAGGTTCTAAATTTGTTCTTATGATATATATGTGACAGATGCCTCGCACCAGGACTAACTCTGGATCCAACACCAGTGACAACAACAACGACAACAACAACAACCAGCACCCTATACCTCCACCACCTGTGATGACCCGGAACAGATGCAAGCTCAGATGATGCAGACAATGCAAGCCATGATGCAGTTCATGCAGAATCAACCCCATCAACCTGTTGGAGCTCCACCTGTCAACAAGCGGAGGGAATTTCTGCAAGGACACCCTCCTGTCTTCTCCCATGCCAGTGATCCGTTGGAGGCGGATGATTGGTTGCGTGCGGTGGAGAAGCAACTCAACATCGCACAGTGCAATGACCAGGAAAAGGTTCTGTATGCCTCTGGTCAACTTCAAGGCGCAGCTCAGACTTGGTGGGAGACATATCAAGACGCTCGTCCCGGCAATGCCCCAGCTATCACTTGGGAAAGAGAGGAAGATCTAAGAAAAACCTACCCTCAACTCTTTAAGTAAGTAAAATCTGGGAATCTCGGGGCGAGATTCTTTTAAGGGGGGTAGATTTGTAACACCCTAAAAATTGAATACTAAATTAGGTTTAAACTTGATTTGAATTTGTTTTAATTTAAAGCATTTTGTGAAGCATAGAATTAAATATATATAACTTAAATTAATTACCATGTTAGGGTTCACATGGTTGTGCATTGCATGCCCTTGCATCCTTTTTGTGTGGCTTGGTTTGCAAAACCCTAAAGTTTATATTTCAAAATCTATTTTGGAAAATCATTTTGCAAATTTCAGAAAAAGGAAAAAAGAAAGAAAAAGGAAACACTGTTCATTCATCGCTTTTGGCCCGAGAGCCCAGCACCTCGGCCTGCTTCCCTCTCCTCTCTCCGGGCCGGCCTGCCCGCGCTCGGCCCAGCAGCGCGCCGCGCTCCTCCCTCTCCCTCTCACTGCCTCGGCGGGCCCGCATGTCGGCGCCAACCGCCTCCCTCCCTCCCTCTCTCTGTTTCACTGTCATCCCTGGCCCGCACGTCAGATCTCTCTTCTTCCTCCTCTGCCGAGTCCGAAGCGGACTCCGCCGTGACCGCCGCGACGCCGCGTCTTCTCCGCGGCTACCTCCTCCGCGTGCCGCACCTCTCCTTCTTCCTTCCTCTGACATCGTGGCTCTGCTCGTCAGAGCTCTTCCCCTCTCTTCTTCGTGCCCGCCCCGGACTCCGCCGTGACGCCGAGTCCGCCGCAAGCACAACCGCCGACGCGGATTCCCCGCGTCTCGTCTCCGGCACGGACTCCTCCCCATCCCCCTTTAAATAGCGGCGAGCCCCGCACCGAACCCCTCATCTTCTAGCTCTCGAACCGCCCACAATCGCAGCAGAGCAGAGCCGCCATCGCCGCCACCACGTTCCGCCGTCGAGCCGCCGCGTTCCAAGCTCCTCCAACCGCGGTAAGCGCTCCCGACTCGCGCGTAAGCCTCGCGAAGACGCCGAACGTGTTTTCGCTCTCTCTTCTCCCTCCCTTGCGCTCTGTTTCTCTCCCGCCGCTGTGCACCGAGACCACGCCACCGCCGGTCACCGCGGGTAGACTTCCTCGGTCGTCCACCGACCTAACCAAGCCTTGCATTCGCCTCGCGTGTGTGCGAGACACCTTTCCCCTCCGTTTTCTCGCTTGATTGCGCACTGGTTCGACTGCGCCGCCGTTGCAGACCTCCTGCCGCCGCCGTGCTCCGTCGTCGGGGTCTCTCGATCTACCCCGAGCCTTGCCATAACCCTAGACGCGCTCGCGACGTCATCCTCTATCTCCCGGAGCAATCCGTTTTGGAAACGGGGCACCGCAGAGCTCTAGCCCCTCGCGCCGCCGTGCTCTGGCCGCCGGCCATGGCCACCGCCGCGCCGCTCTGCTCTGAACCGAGGAAGAACCGCCGTGTTCAGCCCCCTTCTAATCTCCTCCCTCGATCTCTAATCCAACGACTCACGTGAGCCGATACCCTTTCGCTCTGGCAATTTTTCTAAAGAGCCCCTGCTAGTTTCCCCCCTAAACCCGCAGTCCAAAGCGTGCTTCAGCAGTACGTTTTCCCCTCGGGAAAACGTATTTCCTTTTCTGAGTTCAGTTTTAATTCCGAAAATAAATAAAAACCCTAATTCCTAATTTCCTTTTTATCCCTAAACTTCAAATGTCTATATTTTCTTCGTTCTAAATCCAAATCGACCCGTTCGAGTTGCGTTAGATCCGTATTTTCATGCTCTATCCAGTAGTATAGGTTTCACCTATGTTAAGTACTTTTGAAAATCAGAGAAAATTACTTTGCTTTTGCTAAACCTATCTCTCTTCAAAATCCCGTTTAATCTCTAACTTCTTCGTTTTAGATCCGATTAGCGTGATTCTCGTATTTGTGTGATCGTAGTAAAGTATAGATCTGTTTTATAATCTTTTCAAAGTCTCTTTATTGTTTATGGTGTAATGTTCTGATCATGTCTTGTTGCTTCGTGTATGATTGTTCGGATGATTGCGTGGTGATGTTGATCGAGCACAGCCGGTGAGATCTTCGTTGACCAGGAGTTCTTTGCAGCAGATCAGGATCACCAAGAGCTTTGGGATCAAGGCAAGTTTAACATGGGATCATCCTTGTTACCCATTCACCATAATTCAATCTAGCCATATTGCATGTGTCTAATTTGATGCCTATTAGATCTATACCATAGCTTTGTTATCCTTTACCTTGTCACCATGGGTTTACATGCATATGGGTAGCTTTGCTATGCTTACAATAATGGATCTTGAGATGAATCTTGACTAATGATATGTGCAACAATGAGATAAAATTGGCTTGTGTAGCAACATGGAATAGGACCCCACTGTAGGGCAAAAGCTGGGATTTCTAATACAACCACAAGTGCTATAATGGCTCTGGCTTTAGTCAAGTATTAAGATTCGTACTAGCATGTTGGTAGTTCGTGAAAGGCACCTTTGCCGAGCTGGTTATGGGGTATAGCTTGTGTGGGGACCGCTGCGGGTGGTACCATCGGGGTGTCCCATATACCCCTTTGCATTGGGTTCGTAGGGTCTATCAACATGTTAGGAAGACTTTCGAAAGACTTCATAGTGTTCCCTGCCCGCTCACCACGGCAGTGTTATGGGACTAGCTATCCCGGGCATCTGGGTAACATGGCTTGTGGGTAAAGTGTATAACCTCTGCAGAGTGTAAATCTATCATGGTAGCCGTGCTCACGGTTACGAGCGGCCTGGAAAACTCACAGTGTAGATGATCAAGTTGTTTAATTGTTAATGTTGGATATTAATCTTATCATGTGGTTATTAATTGGGCTATGCATAACTAAAGCTAAGTGTGGTAAAACTTGACCAAGTTAAAAGCAACCGCAGTACAACCAGTGTCAACCTTTTGAGCTTCATAACCCTATGTTACTCTTGCTGAGTACGTAAGTGCTCACTCTTGCTTTCTCAACCCCTTCAGATGGCTATGAAGACTACCGTGAGGAGTACTAGGCTAGTGGTCAACCAGTCGGCGTTCCCTGTGAAGTGGAGCTTCGTCGCGAGAGTTATCTTTATATTCCGCTGTTATGTTATTTAAATATTATTCGTTATGTAATAAACACTCAGTGATGGTACTATTTAAAGATTTGTCGGCTTATGTGTGTGATTGATCTCTGGGCACACATGAGTTATTCATATTCAATTTTATCCTTAAAATTGGGTGTGACATCTAGACATCGCAACATACAACTACCATGAGAGAACACCGGCGCGGGCAGATACACACCAACGTTCGGGATAGTCTGGCCCTGTGACTTGTTGACCGTCATGGCAAAGCTCAACCTGATAGGAAACTGCTTCCTCTTAAATTGGAACGAAAACATCTCATCATCAGACGGGCACAGAGATTTGGAAAGATGGTGTCGATTAATGTATGGAGATCTTTCTTGGCATCGCTAGAGTACGGGACAGAAATCTCGTTTGGAATGCATACATCGCCATCTCTGTTAACCTCTTCTGTTCCACCACCATGGGTCACTCTGAGCCCTCATGTTGCGGACGAGATTTAGGTGTTGCATGGATTCCCAAAGATACGACCTTCGTAGAGAAGCGCCGACTATTTGAGCCCTAGATTCATTTCGCACAACAGGCAGAACTTGTCTGAAATCTCCACCAAAGACAATAGTCTTCCCACCAAACGGTAGGTCTGACATGCCCATTACATCTCGTAGACTGTTGTCTAGTGCTTCCACATTTTTCCTCTTTGTCATAGATGGGGGCGGCCATCGACAGCGCGTCGTGGGTGTCCGGTGCGGAGGAGACGAGGGCGACGAATAGGACAAGGGCGATATGTCATAGGTGGAAGAGGATAAGGACGACGTCAACAAACAAGAAGTGGTAAATGAATGGAGACCCTCGGGGGAGACATTTTTGTTAGGGAAACTAACCAATGGTAAATGAATGGAGACCCTCGGGGGAGACATTTTTGTTAGGGAAACTAACCACTGTTAAGATAAATCGGTACCATTAAAAACGGAATCAGATGGCTGTAAAATTTTAATCTACGTGGATACGGTAGCTATCGACAAACGCGAGCTGTATTGTAGGTAACTAATGTCTCATCTCAAATTATGAGAGTTGCTTGCTGTAACAGCTTGGCAGTACAACTCTATTTCATGAAGCTACAACAACTACCCTCTTGAAGGGTGAGAGATATCTTGAAACGCGAGTGGGTCGTCCTCCCATTTGGTATTATAGCGGTTGCAACTCCAGATTTGGCTGTAGAAATGGCAAGCTTATCTTGACTATGTAGTTTTGCGAGAAGTGTCATGTATAAGAAGGTATGTAGCATGAAAGGGTTGTAAGGAACGACCCGTTGATTGTCTAGGTAATGACCTCGAACTTTCAACGTACATCCGTCATCGCGTCACCGATAGATGGGGTACGAATCCTTTCCTTGCGACGTTGACTCACAGAATTGACGTGGGTAACGGTTCTTGCATGACCCGCGGCCCGCCGTGCATGGACAATATAGATTAAGCGTCCCGCATGGACCATGCATCATGTGCTTAGTTACCATCTTGTATAGCTCAGGGTACTTCTTCTTGTTTGGTAGCTCTGCGGAGATAATCATGTCATATTGCTCAGGACATGTGAGCTTGTACTTCCATTCCATTATTAGCAAGAAGTGTGCATGCGACAAACCCCTCTTCTAGAACTCCACTACATACATGTAGGCCTTCACCTTTCCAAGTATGTCTTTCTCCATCAACATCTTCCTCATTGCATCCAACTTTGCAGGGAAGACTCGCGTAACGAGATCTAGGCGGTCTTGTGCTGTCTGGCCTAGATAAAGTTCATTCTTGATCTCATCCCAGTTTGGGTTGCACGTCATTGTGAGAAAGATATCAGGTTTACCATACTTTCTAACAAGACAGTATGCCTTCCGACATTCTCAGCAGACCCTTCACCCAAATGCATACTGTCCACTAGGCTTTGGTATGGGTCAGCCCTAACCTATCCTGATTGTTCCTTATGTAGTCTAAACATGAGCTCTCAATGTTGATGTAGGTGTCAACGACGAACTGTTGGAAAAGACGCCCGCCATAGAGCATTGGATTAAAAATCACTCAACGCATCTAAAACAAGGGACTAATGTAGGCTCAACTCGTAATACCAATCGATACTAATGTAGGCTTTTTAATCTAAATTGGTGTTACCAACTGAGAATAAAGGTCCTTCAAAGCCTATGAAACTTAAAATCGGTACTAATACATATTAGTCACGGTTCCAATTCTAACCAAGACTACTATGCTCAAACAAAAGTCTATTCTCTACTATTGCCCATACTTCTCCTCATGTCGTACTTTTCGGATGAGCCCAACCCGCCCGATAGGCCATGCCTAGGCTGATGGCTAGGGCACGACGTGCCTTGCCGGCCCAGCCTCCGTTGGGTCGTGGTTGGCCAAGACGTTGGACATCTATATGTATATCTACCCTACTAATGCACCATCTTTTTCTTTTCAAAGTCCACCAAAAAAATTCCCCCCACTGAGAAGACCTCTCTACACACACCTCTAAAAATGTACCCAGAAAAATGACTTCATTAAAATGGACCATCCAGATTGCTTGTGGCTATTCTCTCTCCTTACTCAAATCTAACGGACAAGATCATGTGTGTCATACTCATCCCTCCATCTCCCTTCGCCTGCGCCTAGCCCCACGACCACACATCGCAGCTCTAGTTCGATTCCTCATCCTAACTTTTTTTCCCAGAAAAAAAGAAATAATACGTGCGGTGTGTGCAGGGGAGGAACTCGTCGTGGCGCAGGGGTGTGGCTCGCCGGCCACCAGGGGCACGCGAGGCGGGGCTTGCCGGCCGCCGCGAGCGCACGGGCCGAGGCTCGCCGACCGCCGAATACGCGTTGCCATCGCGAGTCTGTGGTTTTTTTCCCTCCCTTCCCGCGCGATAGAGGAGATTTCCGTGGCCTCTTCCCGTCGGGGCACGAAGCCACGAACAGGAGTCCGCCGAGGGTCACGCTGCCGCCGTCGGGGGAAGGAAGGAAGGCCGGCCACCTGATTCGTGGACCACGAGCAGGAATCCGCCGCACGCCGCCGTGAACAGGAGTCCGTCGTCGCCGCGGCCGTCAGGGGAAGGAAGGAAGGTCGTCCACCAGATTCATGGACCGCGAGCAGGAGTCCGCCATGCGCCGCCACGAACAGGAGTCTGTCGTCGCCGCGACCTCTTCCCGTCAGGACACGCCGTTGTGAACAGGAGTCCACCGAGGCCGAGGGGCACGTTGCCGCCGTCGGGGGGGGGGGGGGGGGGGGGGGGGGGGGGAGGAAGGAACGCTGCCACGAACAGGAGTCCACCGAGGGGCACGCTGCCACCGTCAGGGAAGGGAGGAAGGTCGACTGCCTAATTCGTGGACAAGATGGCCGGCTTGAGGGGATGGGCGCGCGCGATGGGTGGCGGAGGCGGAGAATCACGTCCGCACGAAGGAAGACGACGTCGCTAGGGAACCCCACTGTACCCGTATAACCAATGTGGTGGGCTTTTTTTAAAAAAAATAAAGTCTATATCTATACCTATGAATAAAAAGCCAAAATTTCTAGCCCCTTTTTTTCGTCCAACCTTCCATCTATAACTTTGCAACTCACCTTCCCGTATTGACGCAGGAGTCTGAATCCAGGTGCTCACGCCCGCAGCAAATTTTCGGGCAAAAGTTTGTAACCTTCCCTAATCCAAAATCCCGTGTTGACTCTGGAGGAATAAATTTGTTGGCAAGCACAAATCGATAAGGAAGGTACAAAGGGGCCAAACCGAGACTAAATCAAAATCACCTCATCGATCCAAACTCAAATCTATTCCTTCTCTCTCTATATATATACACAAATCGATCGAAGAAGAAATCGGAGAAAAATTGAATCGAAGAAATCGGAGAACGAATCGAACAGCCAGATCCTCCCGTACGCCATGGCGCCCGCAACGCGGCATCCGCAAGGCCAGAAGCCTGTGCTGCCGCCTCCCACCTTGTGCATGGCGAGCATGGCTCGGGTGGATCCAATCCCCGACGACCGGATCCACTGCCAGCAAGACTGCGCCCTCAACCTGTGGAAAAAAAAGAGATGAAATCATAGAGCAAGGCATGTCAAACGCCCCAAGGCATAGTTGGCCCTACCAGCATGGCAGCAGCATGGATCTCATGACCACTGAAGTTGATGCCGCTGTCGACTGACTTCGATCCGAGTCAAAGGAAACAGAGGGTTTTCGGATTATGAACCATAACCCTAGCCCGTTCTGGATCGTTCTAGATCACGGATCCAGATCGGGAAAATGCAAACCCTAACCTATCGCAACAGAATAGACGGGAGGTTGGACGGACCCAACGGGCACCACCTACCGTCGACACCGCCGGGACGAAGCCCTCGCCAACGCGTGGCTCCGGCTCGGGCGGGGGTGCAAATGGGCACAGGCACAGTGCCTCTCGACGGCGGCGCGCTCTGCCTAGGGCGAACGCGCACGCCGCCGGCTTCTCCTCTCCTCCGGCCGCCATGGACGGCTTCCGCGAGCTCTGCTATCGCTGTTGCACGCGGTGGAAAAGAGGGAGAGAGAGAAAAGAAAAGGAGGGCGATGGAATCGCCATGGCAAGCGCATGCAGCCGCTAGCAAGGCCGGCCGGCGACGCCGCTCTTTTCTCGCTGGCTGCGGCGGCGGCTCTGCTGCTACTGTCCGGCTGCTGAGGAGAGGAAAGAATGAGGGGCTAGGGTTCTGGGGAGCTCGGCACGGCCGGGTTTTGATCTCCCGAAAATGCCGTACCGTCGTCCGATGGCGATGAACGGCGGAGCGCGAGCGAGCGGCTGGCTGGGCCGCGCGTGGCCGTGGCTGGGCCGCGCTGTCAAAGCGCGCAGCTGCTGTGCAGCGAGCGTGGGCCACCTGCTGGGCTGCTCTGCTCGCATGGAAAAAGCCGCGGGTGCAAAAGGCGTGCACTGCTGGACCTGCAGGGCGCCGCCGAGCGACTGAGCTCAGCGAGCGGCAGTGCGAGAGGAGCTGTTGGGCCGCTAACGCTGCTGTGCCGCACAGGCCGCAAGCGCGTGCACCTGCTGCTGGGCTGCATGGCCGTGGTGGCACGAGCTGCGTAGCCAGGAGCCGCAGGCCCGCAGTGCTAAGTTTTGGCTTTTCCGGCCAAAAGTGAAAGGACTATTGTATTTTTGTTTCAGAAGCAGTTTTAATGTTTAATTAATGAATGGTTTTATTCCCTATTCAATTTTGCAAAGTTTAGCACATTGTTTAGGGAAATACAGTAACAAAAATACTGCTTCTGATTAAGAAAATTGAAATTGTTATTCATGGTTTTCCGCTGCGAATGTAATTGTTTTATCTCTTGATTAAATTCGAACCAACGAGAGATTTTAATTTTGAGATGAAATAGTATTTTTTAAATTGATGAATTATGATATTATTATTTTCTGACCAACATTGTTAATAATAATATTATGATTTATGGTTATATTTATCCATTAATTCTATTTCTGACCAACGGTGATGTAGAATTTATGTATAAAAATAGTTGAATGAAATTGTATCGATTAAATGTTGAATTATGATATTATTATTATTATTTTATGACCAATGTTGTTAATAATAATATTATAGTTTTATTGTTATGATTATGCATTAAATTCTATTTCTGCCCAAAACCCATTAGATCGTGTATCGGACTCGAAAACCACCGTCTTTAGACAACCTCACGACGAAGATAAATATATTATATTTTTCGTGACCTACACTTATGTCCCCATATTTTCATTAACGTTTCTCCCGTTGCAACGCACAGGCACATTTGCTAGTACCTAATAAAGAGGCAAAATTTCAGCCTCTTTTTTTCGTCCATCCATTCTTTTGTCCATCACTTTCTTTAACTATCGAATAATGTCTAACTACAGAGTCCAATTCCAAAACGCGATACAGAGTCCACTTCCAAAACAGAGTAGGTCATCCACAAGAATAGTAGTACGTGAAATACAAATTGGAAAGGAAAAATGATTTGGTCATCCACAAGAATAGTAGTACGTGAAATAAAAATTGAAAAGGAAAAAGAAAGTAATATGATACGGAAATCTAATTCCAAACCATATTGGATTAAGGTATACATTGAAGCGTATGTATAGTTTCTGCCAGCAAAGTGAAGGAAATAATAATAATAATTGGTCAAAGATCCAAATCGAATGAAAAAGAGCTCTCAATCGATTAAAAAATAGGTTTTTCTCTACCGTGCAAGCATGTAATTTTAGATGTGCCTACTATATAAGCAAGGGTGTAAGGAAAGATAATACACATCTCTAAATAGTACGAGCAACATGATCCACTGTAGCTCCATACTTGAGCTAGCACTTGCGTTGTCATCCGCCATCACACAATTACACCATACAATACATGCGTTCGGGTCGTGCCCTGCTCACGCTTGAGCGGCCGCAGCTAGCCGCCACATGCACCCTGCTCCATGCTTGAGCGGGCCGCTGCTGCTGCATCCTGCTCCGCACTTGTGCCGCCTCTTCCTTCGTCGACGACAGCTACTAGGGTTGGAGGCACAACCAGGGAGTGAGGATGAGGAATCATGGAAGGTGGCGCCGTGTCGGATGGGGTACTGGGAAGTATGGGACTTTGGACACTTAATGGGCCACCGAGGTGGGCTCTGTGACTTTGCGACTCTTTACCTGAAGCAATGAGAAACCCAATGTGCTTGTATTTGTAAGTTCTATTTGTTTTCTTTTTTCTTTAGTTTTTTTGTTTTGTATTTTTCTTTAGATTTTTTTTTGTTTCCGGTCGGTGCTTATACATACTTCGCAACATGAGAAAAAAATATTAAAATGGTATTTTAATTTGATATGAACTTAACTGTGCATTGTTATATTATTACTTATATTAATTTATATAATAAATATCACATTCATTATTTTATTTTTTATGAATATTCCATAGCTT
Organism: Microstegium vimineum; assembly: GCA_022036555.1. NCBI lineage: Eukaryota > Viridiplantae > Streptophyta > Magnoliopsida > Poales > Poaceae > Microstegium > Microstegium vimineum. The sequence goes on along the minus strand of CM039138.1, from coordinate 10,559,535 downwards.
TCTTTTCTCCCGTTGCAACACACGGACATATTTGCTAGTTAATAATAATGTGGTGGGCCTTTTTTTTAAAAAAAAATTGGCAAGTTAAAAATAGAGAACTGTTGGAGATAACCCCTTTTTAACTTGGCATATTATTTTAGCAACTTGTCAAAATACAACATTTGGCAAGTCGTTTTTACTAAACTATTGGAGATGCTCTAAGTACTCCAAATGTATACATGCTCAAATACAATTATCGTCGGATTGTTTTCATATGCATCTCAAAAATAAAACCGCGCGTCACACGAGCATTCCTGAAGAAGTCCAATATATAATTATGGAGCGAGGGAGAATGTAATTATGTCTTAATAAATACAAAAATGATTCATATATTATGTATAAGCTTAAATATTATTGTATACGAAGTTAAACTCTGTAAAAACAATTTGATTGTTTTTTAAAGCATTTTCCTAGATCAAACTGTTGCGTTAGCACGAGAATTATACTAGTGTATACGTATGGATCTTTTTTATAGGGGAGATAGAGTAGGGATGCCACATCATGGTCAACTTCCATGACCACCATCTCTAGTATAGTCATGTGTTAAGTTTATCAATTTTGACTATTGTTTTTATAAAAATGTTAACATTATCATGATAAATTTGTATATTTAGATCTGTCAAAATAATTTTTATAGTATACTAGAAATTTTTTACTATGGTTGACAATAATTTCGACGGCTCACGACGACCGATCCGATGATCACAAAAACAAAGGCGTTGAGACGCCTCTGGGATAACGCCTTTCAATGCCTTTCGCTTTGTCTATGGTTTGTGGGCCCATATATATTAGTAATTTCTATTTTTAAAATTCTTTTATACAATTAAGGTAGAATGGTAAATCAATAATAAAAATATTTTTTTAAAAAAACATAGACATAATTGAATTAGTAGCCTCTCTTTTTCTTCGTTCTCTCTCTCCTGCGGCGTCCGTCGGCGTTGAGGACGGGGGCCGGGGCGGCGGCCAGGGATCCTAACCAGTCCCCGGCGAACCCGGCACTGCGTAGCTTCGGCGAAGGGGTGGAGGAGGAGAGATCCGGACTCGGCGGCGTCCGCCCTCCCGTTCGCGGCGGTGGCGGCCATCCCCGTTGTGGCCTGTGGGAGGGTGCGGGCGGCGTGGAGGAGGCGAGATCGGCCCCAGCGGCGTACGCCCTCCCGTTCGCGGCGACGGCAGCCATCCCCGCTGCGGGAGGGTGCTGGCGGCGTGGAGGAGGCGACATCCGGCCTCGGCGGCCTCGGCGGTGTCCTCGCTCCCGTTCGCGGCGGCGGCGGCCATCCCCGTTGCGGGAGGGTGCGGGCGGCGTGGAGGAGGCGACATCCGGCCCCGGCGGCGTCCACCCTCCCGTTCGCGGTGGCGGCGGCCATCCCCACTGCGGGAGGGTGCGGGCGGTGAGGTCAGCGCATCCGCGAACGCGCCGGCCCAAGGTGTAACAGTGGGCTCGGCAAGGTTGTCGCGTCCGTCCACGCCCACCAAGAAGCTGCGGTGGCCTTGCCATCCTCGGCTCCCGGTCCGCATGCCGCTCCCCTTCTCGTGCTCCACTCCCGCCTAGCCCGGTGCCGCCAGTCGCCCGCAGCAGCCATGGAGGAGGTGGAGGCCGGCAACACCTGCTCCCAGCAGAGCCGGACCAGCTCCGCGGCCACGCCCCCACTGCCATTGTCACCATGTGAGCACGCTTTGCCTCCAATCACTCCCTGTCCCTGTCGTTTTCAGATTTTACTGTCTTTATTTTTGGAATTCTGCTGAGAGCAAATGCTTCGCCAGTCACACTTCCTTCGCTGTAACAAGATGGCTTGTATTTTCTGATAGTGAAGTTGTCATTGCTGTTATTTTTAGCATAAGATGATTCCTGGATTATATAAAAGCAAATTGGATTCTGATGGTATCTTTCACTTGCATGGAAGCATACCTTTCTTTTTGCTGATTGGGTCAATAATGATAGTCGAGAAGGGTACTTTGTAATTCAGACGTCCTCTCTGCTGCTCAGTACTTCCATGACAACAATTTGTTTCCTTCACGGCGTCACATATATAGTTGGTGATTCTTAACTGATCAATGTTTTTGCATAATATCCAAAGTAACTGAGATGATGTACATTTTTGTTCCTTGTAAATAAGGCTCAGTTAAGGGAGATTCATATATGACAAGTACTAATATTATTTTTATTTTTAGATTTTTTGTATAATTATAGAACTTTTTTATAAAACTAATGCGTTCAAGTACTTGTGTACTCTGTTTTAACTTCCTGCCCTACTGTCTTGTGTTGGCCGATTATATTGATCTCAACCATATTGATCTGTCATGACTATCATGTACTCTGGTTGGTTAGCCTGTTTAATAAAATTCAGTTGGTCTTACAAAGGAAACTAGCTGCTAGATCACACAGTAGGATATCTGTTTATCAATTGAGATTTTGAAATGTGAATTGTCTTTTATCAGACCTGCATTTAATAATTGTCTTTTGATACAAGTCACAGTACCTTCCAAGTGATCCTAGTTATCTTCTAGCATTTTGTTTGTAATTTTAAATTTCCATGCTAGGTAGCATATACTTCATGTCAGGATAATTCAAAATCTACTGCCAGTTTGTTATTACCTGCATTTAATAATTGAGTTATGCCACACATCAAGTATATTATAAATTACATGGTGCAAACATCACTTGTCTAATGCATCTTAATCAAACTTCCTGATATCTTCATTTTCCATTTTGTAGTTTGGGTACATCGTTCTACCACCTATGATTGCATCATGGACGAAGAGGCGATGAGAAAGAATGTGGGAGGGAAGGTCCTTGGCTTCTTTTACTAGGACTGTAAAATTTCTAGAACTAAATGAAAACCAATTTAAACCAGCGAAAGGTTATTTGAATATCTAGGTGAAATGTAACTATCTGCACAAGTCAACAATGCATTGTACATTGATCCTGTGTCTTCCAATGTGTGGAGAAAATTGAAACTCATAATTGCAGTTTAGTCCTGTGCTCACAATGGAACATTTTATTAACTAGCAGCCTGATGAGGAAGACTACTGTCCATTGAAGTCTGATGAGGAAACTGAACAAGACAACGCATCTCCTGCCATGAAGAAACGTGTTGTTGAGTCTGATGCTGCGATGAAGAAACGTGCTGTTGAATAGTAGTCAGGGCATGTAGGCGGCTGGCCATATATGCATAATTTTGGTTCCATCTTGTTTAGCTTTATATTTATAAGCTAAGATTTTAAGCTATTGGATAGTTGCAGTTTGGTCTATTATTTGGACACTTATTATCGGTCGATTGGTACTTTTGGTCAATCTAACTTGGTACCTGAGATAAACGTGATCATGCTTGTCTCTCGATCGAAGGAAAAACAAAGGTTCTTGTTGCAATACAACTTGGTGGCTCCTCATGAAAAACATTACCGCATACTGAGATACGAACTAACAGCACGAGACTACTTTGAACACTAACATGCTACCTGAACTTAACATTCAGTCGGACATGACATGATCACATGATCGATAAGGATAGAGGATAAACAGTAGTGGGATACTCCATATATTAAAACAAAAAAAAGTGTAAAAAAGATGAATTCACATACATACATTATACAATAAATAATAAATCAGAATTAGGAGTCAGGGTGCTGGCTGCATAAGTGCTTTATTTTCCTTCTTGTATATGCTATTAACTGGCCACTGCCAATTCTTGCAGTCAGCTTTGTCTTCTCTGTTTTTGAAGTTCCCATTTTAGTAGGCTTTATGGTCGAATGTTTCTCAGAATTTTCATGTGAAGGAACCGTCAATTTTCTCCTTTTAGTCATTTCATTTGGACCTAGAATGCCTTGGTCCTTAATGCCAGCAGAATCATCCCTGCCAATTGTATCATTATTTTCTCCAGTGCATGAATTAACACTTTTCTGAGTTCTCTCTCCAACACTAGTGATAAGCAAATCTTCAGCAAGTGTAGCAATGGGTTTCTGCACAACTGCAGCATTCCAAGGACCATTTTCAATTGGGTGCTTGGCATTCTCTTGAAACATATGATTTTGCACAACATTGACTCCATCCTGAACGACACTGTCCTCAGGTTGTGTCTGGACAACATCTTGCAGTTCATTGCGGCCTGAAACTACAGCAGCAGATTCTTCCTGTTCAGAGCCAGAGGGAAGCTCGACATCACCTGGCACTGGACTTAATTCTACAATACTCTATTCTTGTGCCTACACCATTCTTAGACGCACCAGTGATTTTCTGCAATTGCTCACTGTGTGATGATACATTCGAGATCTTGTAGAATTCTGGAAGCACTGTAGTTTTACACACTGTTCCTGACCTGCAATTTTACCAAGATGTATGTGAGTGATCTACACCATGTAATTGTACATTAATACAATACTAATACACTAATAATGACCTCATCGAATTTACCATTAATCAAAGGTACACCAGCACACTCCTGCAATTAGCACACTCCTGCAATTCAGCTGTAACCTTCTTGGGTATTTTAATGTTGTCCATAGATACAACAATCTCCTGCACTTCCACAGCCTCAATGAATGCATAACCATCCTTCACATATGAATCTAAAATATCCTCTGGTGTAGCATCCTCTGCGGATGTGTTCATAATATCAGTCATAGCATCCTCTACAGGGAACAAATTGGTAGGCAAGCTGAACTATGTTTGGCTATGGCGTGTTCTGGTCGGAGACAAGACCTCTTTCTCCCTCAATCTTCATCACAGGGGGCACTCTAGCAGGTGGCCCTGGTCTTTGAGTGACTGGACACAGTCGTCGATCATCTCCTGCAGTCCTCTGATCTTGAAGCCCAGCCCCTGCAGCTTCGACGTGTTCAGCTGGTATGACTGCTTGCCGTAGGGGCTGTTCAGTATGCAGAGGAATTACAGAATTTCAGTCAGAGATTTACCTTTGGGTTCATCTGTCAGTTAGAATCTGAACAATTACTTAAACTTCTAAAGCCATAATAAAGTTGAGCTCCAATCCAAACCAAGCTTCTCTTATAAGCATCAACAGGAATATTCTAGAGAAGAAAGAGCAAGAATGGTACATCATATCAACAAAATTTTGGTAATCACAGTTGACCGATACAAGTAGGGTTGGTTGAAGATAGGTTTACAATATTCTTCGATGTCTGTATGTTGGTCCATGTACCAACTGTATTAGTCTAGAAATTCCATTCCCCAGACCTCACCTTGTCTGATACCTTTCAGCACAGTTACCCCATTTTTTTAATAAAGCAATTTGACAAAACAAGCTAATAAACCAAAGCTACAGTATTGAGCAAGATAGTGCATTTACTGATAAAAAACTATGCAATATACTATCTGAATCATTATCAGTGAATTAAAAGGGACCACAAATGGTTATTCAAGAAACAAATCTATGTACCCTATGATTTACATGAGCTGTCAAAGAATGTAAAAGTAAATTGCAAATGCTGAAAAAATTACAAGGATTTGGAGAGGCCCTGATGTTATCATTATTCAGTTTATATATCCAGCACATCCTCAGGGAGTTTTGTTTCCTACAAATGAAGAGGAACATTAGTCAGATAGCTTCACATGCCTCACAGACTATAACTTTCAGCTTTGATGAACATGACTCTTAACTGAGCCTGATCAATTAGCTTACACAAAGAGCAGACTCAAACCATACTTAAAGTAGTACCAAGAGGAGTCAAACATTCAACTGAAATTAATGTAAACTTTTGTTCTTTTCAAGGGATTAGCTTACAATACATATTCTGGCCACAAGCTTACAGTACATATTCTGGCCAGTGGCAATTTAATCCCTTGAAATGCAGCAGTACATCTGGTCAAGTGGCAGGCTTCAGTACATCGTGCAGCGGCGAGGATGCACGGGAACCCGGCGGACTCAAGGAAAGCAGCGACGGAAGGCGACCACCGCGGCCCTCGCGCTTGGGGCGGGGGTGGGGCAGAGCCGCCAGCGCGACGTTGTTCGGGGGAGGGGCAGGGCCGCCGGCGTGACACACCGTCCGGAGGCTGGGCAGGGCCGGCGGCACGACGCCGGGCGAGGGCGGCGCTACGGGGAGGGAGATTGCGAGGCAGGGCGGCCGCCGCAACGCCATGCGAGGGAGAGAGCAGGGCGGCGGCTAGGGCGAGGGAGAGAAGGCATCGTGCGCCGCTGACTGCTTCGCGTTGGGGCAGGGGCCGCGGCGGGGGCGTGCGGGTGGGGACTGGGGAACCTGGGTGGTAGGGATGTGCAATGATCATATTGCCCTTCAACTAATAAAATCAGCTAAGATTGATATCGCATTTCCAACCATTTATTATTCATATATGTTGGTACAATTTCTTATAAAGTTAATAAACACTTTAGATAGTTCGATTTTGACCAGACTTGGAATTACGTTCTTTTTAGAACGGAGTATGCATATGGTATACTGTTAAGCACATCTTAGGCCTCTTTTTGTTGGGCTTCCAAACTTACTTTTGTTTTGCAAAAGGCAAAAGCCAACCAACGGGTTAAAAGTCACATGAGTTTTTGTCCAAAAGCTACTTTCACTCTAGTACAAATGTAAAAACAGGGTACCCCTTTCACCTGCTTTGGGGGAAAGAAATTACCCACCATGCCATCGGTTATGAAAGGATACCGGTTCGATTTGTATTTTCCCCCGTGCCCGACCTTTCACCGCCTGACGTCAGAGACACCGAGGATTCCTCTAGGGTTTCCCTCGGGCCTTCGCTCCCAGCCGTCCGCCGGCGTTCGCGGCAGCGCTCCCAGCCGTCCGCCGGCGTTCGCGGCAGCGCTCTCAGCCGGCCGCCAGCATTCAGAGGCGGCGCTCCCAGGCGGCCGCCGACGCTTCCAGGCGGCGGCTCTAGGACGCCACGACTCCTACGTTGCAGACCGGACCCACGCCGCCGCGACTCCCAGGGCGCCGGCGCTTCCCGGCGGCGGCTCCAGCCACCCATACAAGGTCGCTGCTCCCAGGACTCCACAACTCCCATGCTCCCAGGACTCCCGCTACAGGCCGGACGCTCCCAAGGTCTTCATACTCCACCGGTGCAACAAGGTTTCATCTCCCTCTCATCTCTTAGTGTATGTGGAAGATGGTTGGTTTAGTAAAGAAATTGCTATACGCTAGTGCCATTCTATCTGATAGAAATTGCAGTTCCTGTAAATTGATTGATTTTTTTTGTTTGGATCAAGAATGGGGGACAAGGCAGATTGGGGTGATAGGTTTTTAAGGTGTTTGTTTGATGCTTGCAAAGAAGAGATAGAAGCTGGGAATAGGCCGATGGGAATGTTCACTGCAACTGGTTGGAAAAATGTTGTTTCTAAATTTGCAGACAGATCCGGTGATCGTCGAACGAAGAAACAATTACTTGTATTCATCGCCTCCTCAAAGATTGGGGTGATAGGTTTTTAAGGTGTTTGTTTGATGCTTGCAAAGAAGAGATAGAAGCTGGGAATAGGCCGATGGGAATGTTTACTGCAACTGGTTGGAAAAATGTTGTTTCTAAATTTGCAGACAGATCCGGTGATCGTCGAACGAAGAAACAATTACTTGTATTCATCGCCTCCTCAAGGCAAGTACGAGGCGTTCAATTACTTGTATTCATCGCTTCGAAATGTCATTGAAAGGTCTTTTGGAGTTTTGAAGGGGAAATGGCGTATTTTGAAGCAGATGCCAAGTTTCTCACCTCGTACTCAGAAGCATATCATTATGGCTTGTATTGCATTGCATAATTTTATACGTGATAGCAATTTGCTCGATAAGGAGTTTGAGAAATGTGACCGTGACGAGGATTACTTGGTACAAGAAACACGTGACAACACACAAGAAGATGAGAGTGAGGATGTGGAGCATGAGGATACCATGAATACCATTCGTGATAGTGTAGAATCATGGACCCTTGTGTTTAGGTGATTAACAACAATACTAGATCACTATGACTAACGTGTGTTTTGCAGAGGCAAAGTTGTTTATGTTAAGTCATTAGTGATGCACTTTGAATGGGCTTAATGGATATTCATGCCCCCAAGATGGAAATCGTTTCGGTTGCAAAGGATGAAGATACAAGTTGAAGACTAGGCTAGTTCTTAGTGCCGTAAGGTTGAGAAGGGCACTAAGTATAGCTAGGGTTTTTGTTTTTCCTTTGACCGTACTATAAAGGGGGGGGGGTATGAGGTTAGTAGCTTGACCTAGGAGAGTTTAGGAAAGTGGGTATATGCACACTTGTCACAACTAGTCCTAGAGACCTTGCTTTCAGCCCTTGGTAAACCCTAGAAATGGTAGGAGCAAAATCCCTTGAGAAACCTCAGCGAAAACAATTGTGTTAGAGGGAGAAAGAGGCTCCGGACCACTCTGCTAAGTGGGCATCGGACCAAGGAGAGTGGTCCGACGGTCCCTGACTTAGGCAGAATTCCAGCTCGAAGAGCTCCGGACCACCTGTCTGGAAAGCACTGGACCATTGGAGAGTGGTCCGGTGGCTTGGTTCAGAGATAGAGAAGGCTCCGGACTAGTCCGACGGTTAGTCCGACGCCTCAAGACAGGAGTTTGAGTTCATGCAGAGAGCACCCTGGCTCCAGACCAGAGCGTCGGACCAGGGCACCGGACCAAGGAGAGTGGTCCGGTGGTGTGTAAAAGAGAGAAAGGTTTTCACTCAGAGAGCACCGAGTCTCCGGACCAGTGCGTCGGACCAAGCAGAGTAGTCCGACGGTGCCTGAGTTTGAAATCAGAGTGAGCTCTGGACCAGTGTGCATAGTCCGGTGGTATGAGCTCCGGACTAGTCCGGTGGCTTCGCAGAGAGAAGAAAAAGTAAAAAACGGCTAGTTTTGGAGGTGGGGACTATTTATAGTTGCCCCCTTGGTCCTTAGAGGTCTTCTTGGCTATTGTTTCAGCTGGTGACACCTTGAGAAATCTTTTGGAGAGCCAAGAGGCTAGTGAGGGAGAGATTAGAGAGAGTTCATCTTGTTCTTCCCTCCTAGAGTGATTAGGAGTGACTTGTGTGCATCCATCCACCTTCCTAGCCTTGAGTGGGTCAAGTGAAGGTCTTGTGCTTGTTACTCTTGGTGTTCGACAGCACCTAGACGGTTTGGTGGTGTTCGGAGGAAGTGACCGCCGGGAGATTGTTGGCGGCTCTTCTCCAAGCTTCTTGTGATCGGTTTGTGGGCGATTCACCGAGCCGGAGTGGCGAAGAATCAGCCCGTAGAGAGCACTCTACCCTTGCGCGGGTAGAGGGGGAGCGATACCTTGCGAGGTGCTCCAACGAGGACTAGGGGGGTGTGTCGACACCTCGATACCTCGGGAAAAAATCGTTGCGTCAATGAGATTTTCTTTTCCCTAGCTCTTTACATTTCCGCATTACTTTCCTTCTTGTTTTTACCTTTCCTACTAGAATTGCTTAGGTTGTTTTTAAATCCTATGAACTGCTACCGCTTTCTAGCTAGGACACACGGACGTTAGGCACTAGGGGGTGATTGGCATTTGATAGGTTTTAATATTTGCTTTAGAATTTTAAAACAAGCCCAATTCACCCCCCTTTTGGGCATCTTGATCCTTTCAATTGGTATCAGAGCCTTGTTGCTCTAAATTAGGCTTCACCGCCTAGAGCAAGATGTCCCATGGGGATGGACCGCCACCCATGTTCGATGGGGATGACTTTCCGTATTGGAAAGTGCGGATGGAGGCCTACCTTGAGGCCGTGGATGTCGGCGTTCACAAAGCCGCCACCCAAGGTGGATCGGTGTTCGCCGAGGACCCATACTTTGAGAAGAACAATGCTAAGGCAAAGAATATTCTTTTCCGTGGCATTTGCAAGGATGTGTTCAACCGTGTGCGGAATTGCAAAAACGCGCATGAGATTTGGACAAACATTTGTGCTCTACACGAGGGCACTAAATGTGAAAGAGAAGAGCGCTATCACCTTATCATTGCTAAGTTAAATGCTTTCACCATGCTATCTCATGAAAATGCTAATGAAATGTACTCTCGTTTGAATGTGCTTATAGAGGAGTTGAATGGCCTTGGGCTCTCTCAAATGACACCGGCCGATGTGGTGCGCAAGATACTTTGTGTCCTTCCAATAGACAAGTATAGCCACATCGTCACGGTTCTTCATCAAGGCGATCTCTCCGCAACTACACCAACGCAAGTGTTGGGCAAAATCAATGCTCATGAGATGTACATGAAGATCAATGATGGAACTTCATCATCCTCCTAGAAGAAAGAGAAGGAGGAGAAGAAGGACTTGGCTCTCAAGGCATCTTCCAAGGAGAAGTGCAAGATTCAATATGTCGTTGAGAGTACAAGTGATGATGATGATGAAGACAACATCGCTCTCATGGTGAAGAAGACCGCCAAGATGTTGAAGAGGCTAAACAAGAATAGAGTCAAGTTTGACTAAAAGAAGAAGAAATTCTTCACAAGCTCTTCAAGGAAGCCAATCTCCCAAATGAAGTGCTACAATTGCGGCACTCTTGGTCATCTAGCCCACGCGTGTCCCGAAGAGAAGAAAGACAAGTTCAAGAACAACAAGTTCAAGAACTTCAAGAAGAACAAGGGCGGCAATGATGACTCAAGTGATGATGACAAGAAGCAAGACAAGCCATACAAGAAGAAGAAGAACTTCAACTTCCACAAGAAGAAGAAGGATGGCAAGGCTTACATTGTGGGTGATTGGCTCACCGATATTGATGATTCAAGTGACTCCTCCGATGATGAGAGTGAAGAAGAGAAGGTGGCCACATTGGTGATTGGTTCTTCTATTCCACCGCCACCTCCTCCTTCATCGCCGGGCTCATCCTCTACACACCTATGCCTTATGGCTAAAGGTGACAAGAAGGTACAAAAGGAGGATGATGGTGATGACCTCTCTAGTGATGATAGTGATGATGAAGAAGCACCTTCCTATGATGAGCTAATTAAAATTTGCAATAAGTATGTTAGCATCATAAGGAAGCACAAGAGTAAAAATGACAAACTTATTGAAATCAAAGAAAACTTGCATGATAAGCTTGACCACTTGTCTAGTGCTAATGATGATTTGAAGCTTGAGATTAACTCTCTCACATCTAGCACTAGGGACCTCAAAGCCTCTCTTAAGCAAGCCAATGAGAAACATGATAAGCTTGAGAGGTCATCCCAAGAGCTCCTCACAAGGTTTAACTTGCTAAAAGATGACTACAACCAAGTGAAAAGTGATCATGGCACACTAGTGGTAGCAAATGAATTACTTACTCAAGATCTTACACATGTTGCTACTAACCCGTGTGCTAAGTGTGCAAGTGCTACCTCTTGTGATATCGAGCTTGATGACGTGGCTCTTGAGCAAAGTGCCAAGTGCAAGGGCAAGAGAGTTGTAGAAGCCGACAAGTATGATGATTATGTGAAGATGAGTGAAGAGAACTCAAAGCTCAAGGAAGAGCTAATCAACCTCAAGGCAAACAAGCCCTTCACCATCAAGCCGGCTCAAGAAGAAGACAAAGATGCTATCACTTTGATCAACTCTCTTCGAGAAGAAATTGCCAAGCTCAAGAATGACAAGACCAAGCTTACAAGTGGCCTTGAAAAGTTCACTAAGGGCCATAATCTCCAAAGTGAGCTTCTAATGAGCACCGTCATGAAGAGTGACAAGACCGGTATTGGGTACAAGGAGAACCAAGTGATGAAGGCCAAGGTCAAGATTGAAGCCAAGAACTACTACAAGAACAAGTACAATGGCTACAATCAAGAGAAGCCAAAGCCCAAGCCTAAGAGGTGTTTTGGATGTGGACAAATTGGTCATCTATCATTTCAATGCAAGACTCCACTTCCCAAGACCTTGCCCAAGCACACTAGGCCATTTGCTCATGATGCTCACTATGTCATCAACAAAGATTCCAAGGGTAGACCACTTATGGTGTTTCTTGGACCACCAATGAAGAACAAGCCTAGGGTTCTTTGGGTTGCTAAGGAGTTGGTTGACAAGGCAATGGGGCCCCGCACTAAGGGGGTTCCCAAACAACAAGCTTAACTCCAAGTTGCTTGTGTGTAGGTGAACTACAAGACCGGTGGGAGCCATTGGGTAATTGATAGTGGTTGCACTCAACACATGACCGGCGACCCCCGGATGTTTACCACACTTGATGAGGATTGTGCAAATCAAGACAAGATCACTTTTGAAGATAATTCAAAGGGCAAAGTTCAAGGCTTAGGCAAAGTGGCTATCTCCCAAGATCAATCAATTTCAAATGTCTTGCTAGTACAATCATTGAGCTTCAACTTGTTATCGGTTGGTCAACTTTGTGATCTCGGGTTTCATTGTCTCTTCACTCCAAATGAGGTAATTGTGACCAAGATTGAAGATTCATCAATGATATTCAAAGGGTTCCGGCACAACAACCTCTACTTAGTGGACTTCACTTCAAATGAAGCAAACTTGCAAGCTTGTCTATTCTCCAAGAATTCCTTGGGTTGGCTATGGCATAGAAGATTAGCTCATGTGGGCATGTCAACCTTGAAGAAGCTAGTCAAGAAGGAAATGGTTAGAGGAATCAAGGATGTGGTGTTTGAGAAGGACAAACTTTGTAGTGCATGTCAAGCCGGCAAGCAAGTGGCAAACACTCATCCAACCAAAGCTTTCATGTCAACCTCAAGAGTCCTAGAGTTGCTACACATGGATCTATTTGGCCCTACCACCTATGCTAGTCTTGGAGGAAATCTCTATTGCTTAGTGGTAGTGGATGACTACTCTCGGTACACTTGGGTGTTCTTTCTTCAAGACAAGGGAGAGACACAAGGCATCTTCAAGAAGTTTGCTACAAGAGCTCAAAATGAATTTGATGTGAAGATCAAGAAGATTAGAAGTGACAATGGCACCGAATTTGTGAACACAAAGATTGAAGATTATTGTGATGAAGCTGGGATCAAGCATGAGGTGTCCGCCACATATACTACACAACAAAATGGTGTCGTAGAGAGGAAGAACCGGACGCTCATAACTCTAGTAAGGTCTATGCTTGATGAGTACAACACTCCCGAGAAGTTTTGGGCGGAGGCAATCAACACCGCGTGCTATGCGACAAACCGTCTCTTCGTCCAAAGGCTATTAAAGAAGACCCCCTATGAGCTTGTCAATGGGAAGAAGCCAGATATTTCATTCTTCCGGGTGTTTGGTTGCAAGGTGTACATCTACAAGAAGCGCCAACACTTGGGTAAATTCCAACGGCGGTGTGACATTGGTTTCCTTGTTGGTTATTCACTTAAATCCAAGGCATACCGTGTATTTAACAAAGCCACCGGCTTAGTTGAAGAAACGTATGACTTGGAGTTTGATAAAACTAATGGCTCCCAAGGAGCGCTTGAGGATATTGATGTAGGTGATGAACCCTTGAGGGAGGCAATGAAGAATATGTCTATTGGTGCTATCAACCCACAAGAGGTGGAAGGAGTTGAAGATGAAGAAAATCAAGATCCTTCTCCACCCCACACGCCTCAAGTTGATGAAGGAGATCAAGTGAGGGAAGCTCAAGAAGACACTCACATTCCTCAAGATCAAGCCGAGGCCGAAGCAAGCAATGTTGAAGCACCGCATCCTCCTCCTCAAGAGACAAATAGAAAATCAACATCCATCCTTCAAGCTCACCCCCATGATCAAATCATAGGGAGCCCATCAAAGGGAGTAATGACTCGCTCTAGACTTGCATCTTATGTTGAACATCACTCGTTTGTTTCCTTTGTTGAGCCTACTAGTGTAGAAGAAGCACTTGCGGATCCGGATTGGGTGAATGCCATGCATGAAGAACTCAACAACTTCACCCGGAACCAAGTGTGGACACTTGAAGAGAAGCCAAAGGATGCAAGAATCATTGGCACCAAGTGGGTGTTTAGGAACAAGCAAGATGATCAAGGCGTGGTTGTGAGGAACAAAGCAAGATTGGTGGCAAAGGGGTTCTCTCAAGTAGAAGGACTTGATTTTGGAGAGACCTTTGCACCGGTTGCAAGACTTGAAGCCATTCGTATCCTTTTGGCGTATGCTTCACATCACAAAATGAAACTTTTTCAAATGGATGTGAAGAACGCCTTCTTAAATGGTTTCATAAATGAACTTGTCTATGTCTCACAACCTCCCGGGTTTGAAGACCCAAACTTGCCTAATCATGTGTATAGGTTGTCCAAGGCACTCTACGGATTGAAGCAAGCTCCAAGAGCTTGGTATGAGAGGCTAAGGGACTTCCTAATCAAGAAGGGCTTCAAGATCAGGATCGTCGACACTACACTATTCACCAAGAAGCTTAATGGAGAGATCTTTGTTTGCCAAGTATATATCAATGACATTATATTTGGATCAACAAGCCAAGACCATTGCAAGGAGTTTGGTGACTTGATGTCCAAGGAGTTCGAGATGTCGATGATTGGCGAGCTAACCTTCTTCCTTGGCTTTCAAGTAAAGCAAATGAGAGAAGGGACCTTCATCTCTCAAGAAAAGTACACTTATGATCTACTCAAGAAGTTCAAGATGGAGGATTGCAAGCCAATCAAGACCCCAATGCCAACTAATGGGCATCTCGATCTCGATGAGGGAGGTAAACCGATTGACCAAACTCTTTATCGTTCTATGATCGGTAGTTTACTTTACCTCACCGCATCTAGGCTGGATATCATGTTTAGTGTGTGTATGTGTGCTAGGTTTCAAGCAAACCCTAAGGAGTCACATCTTTGTGCGGTTAAAAGAATCCTTAGGTACATAAGGCACACCCCTAGCATGGGTCTTTGGTATCCCAAAGGAGCTCCCTTCCAACTAGTTGGCTATTCCGATTCGGATTATGCCGGGTGTAAGGTTAATATGAAGAGTACCTCCGGCGGATGCCACATGCTAGGAAAATCACTTGTTTCTTGGTCCTCAAAGAAGCAAAACAGTGTGGCATTGTCAACCGCCGAGGCGGAATACATTGCCATGGGAGCAAGTTGTGCACAAATCTTATACATGACCCAAACACTTTTTGATTACGGCGTGTTTTTAAAAGAAGTTCCACTTTTGTGTGATAATGAAAGCGCCACAAAGCTTGCTAACAACCCGGTTCAACACTCTCGCACCAAGCACATTGATATTCGCCATCACTTTCTTAGAGATCATGTGGCTAGGAAAGACATCACACTAGTTGGAGTTAAGAGCGAAGATCAATTGGCAGATATCTTCACTAAACCACTCGATGAAACAACCTTTTGTAGGTTGAGAAGCGAGTTGAATGTGCTTGATCACTCTAACTTCACTAAAAGATGAGCTTGTGTGAATCATGCATTCATATGTAATATAACTTGATTAATTTGGTAATGCGCATAGGCTTGGCTAACACGGTTAAGATAACCGCCCTCAAAGCGTGTGACAAAGCTTAACCACGGTTTAAACTTGCAAGCAACCTAGATTCAAATTCCGTTTTGCATTGCATATGCATAAGTGTTGCTTCTTCGTTTCTTTTCGATTAAGTTTTTTGGTCATCATTAGGTTCAACACTTAGGGGGAGCAATTCAACGCTTTAGCTTCAGCTAATACATCTCTTGTGCCCCTAAGGTGACCCTTGGAGCTTTATTGAACTATTTTCTTATGAAAACTAATTCTAGCCTATGGCAAACTATTTCTAAATTTGAGGGTTTGAGAGATGGTTCTTATGTTAAGTCCAACAAGTGTTCCTCTTTGCTCTTTTGTGTTGGTACTTGGCTAAGAGAAAAGATTGGAGAGAAAAATAGGAAAATTCAGAGCAAAATTAAGCACCGGACCACCCTCCGGACCACTCTGCATTGGTCCGACGCAGTGGTCCGACGCCTCGACCCTCACTGCATAAATTTTCTCCAGCCACAAAATCCGTCGGACCAGTGTCCGACGCTCCACCAGACCAATGACAAGTTGTCCGGTGCCTCTGTCAATCCTATCCTTGCACCGTCGGACCAGTCCTGTGCTCCATCGGACCAGTCCGGTGCGTCGTCCGACGCCCTGGTCCGGTAGTCTGTTGCTCTCTGTTTTCTCGTCTCTGGTACCGTCGTACCACCCGTCGGACCAGCCACCGGACTAAGCGGAGTGGTCCGACGCTTTGATTTTTTGCGGATACACCCCCGCGAGCGGCTTTGTTTTGGCTGTGTTTTCCATTCTACGTCCGTACGCCGCCGTCTCGCCGCTCTGCCCTAGCTCCGCTGCCGAGCTCCCCTGCGCCCTTCGCCGCCGGTGAGACCTCCACTCAAGCGCCGCCGCCACTCCACCACCTCTCCTCTGCCGGGCCGCTGCATCTCCAGCTCAGCAGCGCCGCTGCCTCCCTGCTCCACCGCCGTCCTCCACCTCGCCGCCGGCGAATAGCTCAGCTCTCCGACCAAGCTCCACCTCCCTGCTAGCCTGAGCAAGCTCCTAGGGTTTACCCCCTCCTTTCATTGCCACAACAAGATCAAAGGTTAGGGTTTGCCCTAACCCTAAGACGGTTTTCGACATTTTTGTCCCTGAACGATTCCGTTTCGTCGTCATCGTCTTCGACGCGTTCGTCCTCGACCGATTTCCTATCGTCGTCGACGGCTTCACTCTTCGCTGCTAGGGTATGGTTTCGATTTATGATATCGCATTTTGTCGAGTCGTCAATTGAGTTATGCCCTAGTACTATTCCTTGAAAAACTCTTAAGCAATTTAATCCAATTCATTAAATCAATTGACAATTGTAATTCGCAGCTAGTAAATCTCGTTCGGAGCGTGATTTGGTACTTGACATTGCTCTGAATAGATACACTTTATTACCTCAGGTATCATGACAGCTTTTCATTCTATCACTTATCTAGATGTTTGCTTCTATACGGATTCTTATCTCTATATTTTATATATGCTTATGTATACTCTGTCTATTCTATCCAGTAGCAGTCAGTGGCAGTTGAACTCGGGGCAAAGCTCGCGAGTAAGGATTGAGGCAAAGCCTCAGAGGTTCAGTCCAGTGGCTTGGAGGCCCCTCTGTCAGTTGCTTTTTGCTTGATCAGTGGGCAGTGGTTCTTACAGCTCTTAGTGGTTCTTGTGGCAGTGGCTCTTGTGTTTGACAGTTGACAGTGAGCAGTGGTTCTCTGTGATTGATTCAATATGACTCGCAGTACTTGTGCTCGCACAGCTGGGTCAGGTGATGATGTTCCGCCTCCTCCACGTCCTTCCAGCGATAAGGGCAAGAAGCCAGTGGTTGAAAAGGCAAAGAAGAAGAAGCGCAAGCTCACAAAGGCTGAGAAAGCCGAGGCAGTGGCCGATGCAGCGGACCGCGCAAAGCGAGGCGGTCGCCGAGAGACAGTCAGACTTGGCACCCCTCTGCGGGATCTTCCTTCTACTCCTCCTGCTGGGTCACATACTAAGGATACTCCACAGGAGCCAGAGCTTGTCACTGAAGCTCTTGGGACTCCGTTGGCGCCTAGTTCCTGGGGGCGTTCCACACGTTCCTAGTCAGCTCAGTCACCCCAGTCAGCAGCACCAACAGCAGCTTCAGCTTCAGCTCACCTCGATCTGAGGAATCTTACGGCGAAGCAGGTGAAGAAGCTACGATTCGTTGCTCTTGAGAAGTGGTGCCTGGATCAGAGAGACCCCAGAGCCTCACCAGGATGGCATACACCTCTCATGGAGGACTTCTATAGAGCAGCTCAGCTGACCAGCATTCAGATTCGACCGCACAGGGTTTGCTCCTTAGAGAGCATTGTTGAGCTAGCTGGTGAGGAGATCAGGCCGTTCCTGACTTACCTTCCGGGACTCGCCGATTTACTTGGCCGTTCCGGAAACTACATAGAGAGATGGGTCAGAGAGTTCTATGCTTCAGTATGGGTGGATCCAGAGCACAAGTTTGTGCAGTACACGTTCAGAGGCGAGCAATACCGATTATACTTGACTAGACTCAGAGAGATCTTTCGCCTCCGTCAGCAGGGTGGTGAGCTTGATTTACACTATGAGTGCTATAGAGGAGCCTCAGTGCCTCGCAGAGCTCGAGGTGGCCGTACATTGTCAGTGCAGGAGGTGGCTCCTCTCTTCAAGCCACCTTTCTCAGAGGGCTCCAGACGTAGCCCAGCAGAGCTTTGACAGGTTGAACGAGGTACTTCGTCGTACTCTGCTTCCTCGCACGGGTTACAAGGAAGGATTAACAAACATGCAGCAGCTTCTCCTTCAGGCCCTAGTATCTCAGACACCATTCGACGTTGTAGACTTTCTTGTGTCAGAGATAGAGGATGTGATAGCAGATGGCATGAGGGCTCGTCGTCAGTTTCCCTATGCTCATTGGATTTCTTCGATCTTAGCTATTGAGCTTGAGGGAGCGAACCCTGGACTCCGCGCCCTACTGGATCAGTCGCCGACTTCTTTCCCGGCCTACAGAGTTCTTGCTTCGTTTGATAGCTGGTTTGGAAACCGGGTCCTCCGTCTTGTCAGAGAGAGGACAACACCAGTTGACAGAGCAGAGGTTGATGCTCAGGATGAGGCGATTCGCACTGTTGAGCAGTAGGAGCTCCATGGACTAGATAGTGGAGCTGATGTGACTCCAGAGGATACTTCAGATAGCTCAGATGCAGATTTCCAGCCAGTTCCACAGATGCCCCCACGGGCTCATGACACTGAGGCTGGCGGCTCTGCCTCTGCCACTGAGACCATGATGCTCAAGCTCCTTGACAGAATGAATGAGCAGCAGAGTTCTCTCGTCACTGCAGTTACACAGGTCCAGCAGCGACAGGACGAGATGCAGCGACAGTCAGAGGAGCGTCACTTCGAGATGCAACGACAGATGCTCGCTATGCAGCTAGAGTCCCAGCGCCTTCAGTTACAGTCACAGCAGCTGCAGTAGCAGAACATGGCCTTTATGACCCATATGATGAAGTGGACAGGCGCTCCTCGTCTTGAGTTTCTTGCAGCTCCTCAGATTCAGATGATGAGCACATCTCAGCCCTCACATTCAGTTGGGCAGCTAGGAGGGCCACAGTTCTTAGTTGGACCCTCAGTTGGCCCCTCAGTGGCCCCTACGAGCTCCGCCGGTTAGTCAGTCACTCCCACCCCAGCCATACAGTCCAGTGGACTTCAGGGTGCCGGATTGGCCACCCCGTTCCAGTCACCGGCGACTCAGATGACACAGTGGTTGGACACCTTTGGCCCCACTCAGCAGTTCACTCCTCTCACTACTGGTTTCACTCCACTTACTGCTACGATGGGTGCTATTGCCAGAGACCTTTCAGCGTCGTTCAGCGACATTACCGGGTAGCCGTCCCCCACTGGTCCTCAGATAGCAGCAGAGGTTGAGGCCGAGCTCGTTGCACCGACAGCTAATCAGCACCGCTCCTCAGTAGCTTCCTCAGAGGCTACACACGACAGTCGGGCTCCAGCCGTGTCTACCCCTCCTATAGCTGCAGTTGCTACCGATGCCATAGTGGTCACCTCCACTCCAGTCCAGCCACAACAGTCTTCGGTTCTTCAGACTCCAGACGAGTCAGTGCATGAGGCACCACCGAACACCACCACTCCTGAGGCTCCTGCAGAGACCCTGGCACTGGTTCCTGATCCTACTACTCCAGCTACTGCTCCGAGTCTTCGACCGCAGCAGGCCTGTCAGCTTCCGACCCCCAGACCGCTTCACTACCAGCAACAGACACTCAGGGGGAGGATTCAGATGATGAGACATATCTGGCAGCTTTCAGGGTGCTCGATCGATCCACGGCTGCTTTCACTCCGCCTCCAGACGCCTAGTTTTGGTGCTTCGACGCCAAAGGGGGAGAGGGAGAGTCGAGTAGATGGGCTAGCTTTAGGGGGAGCTAGTAGGACTCGTTCTTTTGATGTGTATAAACTTTATTGCATCATGCATCACGTTTACCGTCTTTATGCATTGTATGATATATGTGATGGTTGAGACTTGATGGTTGTGTGACATGTGTGGACATTCTTCTTTATATATCATGTCACTTGGTTATGCTATTGCTTCCGCGCTAATCTCTGATCTTTTGGCTATAGCATATCCTTTATGAAATCAAGTACTATGCTCAATTCATATCTATTGTGCTTGTCATGGCTTGAATGGTTAGGCATGTACTTGTCTTTCTTATCACTAACCCATGCCTATCTCATGTCAAGTCATGTGTTTCTCTTATCAAAATTCACTCACTATTCTCTACTCGAGCTTGTATTGTCGTCAATCACCTAAAAGGGGGAGATTGTAGAATCATGGACCCTTGTGTTTAGGTGATCAACGATAATACTAGATCACTATGACTAACGTGTGTTTTGCAGAGGCAAAGTTGTTTATGTTAAGTCATTAGTGATGCACTTTGAATGGGCTTAATGGATATTCATGCCCCCAAGATGGAAATCGTTTCGGTTGCAAAGGATGAAGATACAAGTTGAAGACTAGGCTAGTTCTTAGTGCCGTAAGGTTGAGAAGGGCACTAAATATAGCTAGGGTTTTTGTTTTTCCTTTGACCGTACTATAAAGGGGGGTATGAGGTTAGTAGCTTGACCTAGGAGAGTTTAGGAAAGTGGGTATATGCACACTTGTCACAACTAGTCCTAGAGACCTTGCTTTCAGCCCTTGGTAAACCCTAGAAATGGTAGGAGCAAAATCCCTTGAGAAACCTCAGCGAAAACAATTGTGTTAGAGGGAGAAAGAGGCTCTGGACCACTCTGCTAAGTGGGCGTCGGACCAAGGAGAGTGGTCCGACGGTCCCTGACTTAGGCAGAATTCCAGCTCGAAGAGCTCCGGACCACCTGTCTGGAAAGCACCGGACCATTGGAGAGTGGTCCGGTGGCTTGGTTCAGAGATAGAGAAGGCTCCGGACTAGTCCGACGGTTAGTCCGACGGCTAGTCCAACGCCTCAAGACAGGAGTTTGAGTTCATGCAGAGAGCACCCTGGCTCCAGACCAGAGCGTCGGACCAGGGCACCGGACCAAGGAGAGTGGTCCGGTGGTGTGTAAAAGAGAGAAAGGTTTTCACTCAGAGAGCACCGAGTCTCCGGACCAGTGCGTCGGACCAAGCAGAGTAGTCCGACGGTGCCTGAGTTTGAAATCAGAGTGAGCTCTGGACCAGTGTGCATAGTCCGGTGGTATGAGCTCCGGACTAGTCCGGTGGCTTCGCAGAGAGAAGAAAAAGTAAAAAACGGCTAGTTTTGGAGGTGGGGACTATTTATAGTTGCACCCTTGGTCCTTAGAGGTCTTCTTGGCTATTGTTTCAGCTGGTGACACCTTGAGAAATCTTTTGGAGAGCCAAGAGGCTAGTGAGGGAGAGATTAGAGAGAGTTCATCTTGTTCTTCCCTCCTAGAGTGATTAGGAGTGACTTGTGTGCATCCATCCACCTTCCTAGCCTTGAGTGGGTCAAGTGAAGGTCTTGTGCTTGTTACTCTTGGTGTTCGACAGCACCTAGACGGTTTGGTGGTGTTCGGAGGAAGTGACCGCCGGGAGATTGTTGGCGGCTCTTCTCCAAGCTTCTTGTGATCGGTTGTGGGCGATTCACCGAGCCGGAGTGGCGAAGAATCAGCCCGTAGAGAGCACTCTACCC
Organism: Microstegium vimineum; assembly: GCA_022036555.1. Lineage (NCBI taxonomy): Eukaryota > Viridiplantae > Streptophyta > Magnoliopsida > Poales > Poaceae > Microstegium > Microstegium vimineum. Next base: position 10,538,031 of record CM039138.1, on the reverse strand, counting down.
TTGCGCGGGTAGAGGGGGAGCGATACCTTGCGAGGTGCTCCAACGAGGACTAGGGGGGTGTGTCGACACCTCGATACCTCGGGAAAAAATCGCTGCATCAATGAGATTTTCTTTTCCCTAGCTCTTTACATTTCCGCATTACTTTCCGTCTTGTTTTTACCTTTCCTACTAGAATTGCTTAGGTTGTTTTTAAATCCTATGAACTGCTACCGCTTTCTAGCTAGGACACACAGACGTTAGGCACTAGGGGGTGATTGACATTTGATAGGTTTTAATATTTGCTTTAGAATTTTAAAACAAGCCCAATTCACCTCCCTCTTGGGCATCTTGATCCTTTCAGATAGGATCGCTAATGCTTTGATTAACAGGTGAGGAGGATAGTTAATATGACGAATGAAAACTTTTGTGTAACCCCTTTCATGACTATTATTCTATTTATGTGGACCAATCAATGAACTTATAATATTTATTTATTTCCCTTTCTAAAATAGCCATTTTAATGCCAATTGGTGAACAAATTATCTTGCTGCGAGAAATTTACATATAATCAAACTCCCAGTCTTTCAGGGGCATTATAGGTATTTCTTCCACAGTCAACAGCTTCACAGCAGTTCTAACCAAACGACCTTCTGCTTTTCCCACAGCTGCTTTCCCACAACAGTTTTTTCAAAAGCCACAGCTCAACCAAACAGGGCCTTAAATGGTAGAAGACATTAGAATTTCCTGAAATGAAACTATACAAGGGATACATTTGCTATGAACAACAGATTATATTCTATACATTATAATAAAGCGTACATTTGCACAAAGCATACAAGGGATAGATACATCACTCTCTCCCTCGCCAAATCAATCCATGGCAACAGACTACAGCTAGTTGGAGTCCGGGTTAGCTCCACTCGGCACCTGATGTTTGTTCACTGCGTTCAAGAATGCCGCCGAGCTGCTGCTGCTGCTTGCTCTTCTCTCCATGCTCCGTGGGTGCAGCGCCACTGTCTCCTTCACCTCCACGGACTGTGCCGCCTGCACCGTGCGCACGGGGAGAAGACGCCGCCCGACAGCCGCTGCAGGGTTGACGACGATGATGGCGTGTGCGGAACAAGAACTAAGCAGCAACGAGATCTGCAGGGCGAAGATGAGGAGAACGGCACTCACAACAAGCTTCTGGTGATGCCGTGCTCTTGCCAATGCCATACACGCAAATGAAGTGTGGGCCATCAGGTGGGCATTAGTTCTGACGCCATGGACCGCCTCAGATGCAGTCGGAGTGAATGACGAAGCAGAGAAGATGGAGAGCTTGCGCGGTCAGGGACGCCCGTGGGGAGTGAAAGGAGGAGGGGAGAAGGGTGCTTAAAGAGGCTTTTTGTTCTTGCAAAAGCGTGAAAAGACGAAGGACATGTTTGGTAGTGCTTAAAGAGGCTTTTTGTTCTTGCAAAAGCGTGAAAAGACGAAGGACATGTTTGGTTACAACTCCCTAAAGTTTAGCCACTAAATTTAGATCATTTTAGTCCCTAAAGTGTCAAACAACCCCCTAAAGTGCCCCTCTAAACTTTAGGGGGTACTTTAGGGGGTTGTTTGACACTTTAGGAACTAAAATCACATAAATTTAGTGACTAAACTTTAGGGGGCTATAACCAAACATGCCCGAAGCTGTGTGAACTTTATTTTGGCCGGACACGGCCACACACCGTCACAGGTGAAGGAGAAGAGGCGTCTCAAAAGCAGTTGAGGTTGAGGCGTAAAACCATGCATGAAGGGAGCATGCACTGGATACAAAGGATGCTAATTGGGACGATGCAGTGTGCAGCAGTGCAGCTGCAGAGGTTTGTGTCGGTGTTATGACCCAGGGGGTCAAGACCACCAACTAGTAAATTTGTATATTGCGTGCTCCCTCTCCCAGACGTGATGCAAGAAGAACTCAAGATTTATCCTGGTTCGGGCAAAGAAGACCCTACGTCCAGCGGGGGAGGATGGATTGTATTATCTTGCACCGAAGTGCTCGTACAGGGGGGTACAAGCTGGTTTACATGGGGTGCTCAGGATGAGCTGAGGCCTAGGACTAGCAGGGCTACCCTAGGTGGTCGGTTGGTGGATTGCTTGAGATGTTGATCAAGCAGGTAAGGAGTGGTGTTGCGAGTGTGGGCGGATGTCCGATGATCCGACCCTCCGCTCGGCTTGGAGGTGGAGTTTCCTCTTTTTTTTTCTGTCCTCCTCCCAGCGTCCCCTTTTATAGACCAAGGGGAGGCACGGGAGTACAGGGGTCCTAGACTGTAGCGGCATGGGAGGTGTGTCCGCGGCGCCATGCTTGCGATGGGACGTCGATCGCTGTAGCGGCGTGGCCTTCCCGTCCTTCCGGTGCTCAGGGCATGGTGATAGCAGACTGGATGTTGCCGAACATCATCGCGCAGTACGGTTGGCCTCCTGTAGATGGGTACAAGCTCCACAGTTAAGGCGGGACGGAGCGGACGGGCCCCATACCGTAGTGGTTGGAGACGAGGATCGAGCCCCTGGATCGAGGGGTATCGAGGCCCGCACGGCCCTGACGTGTCCCTGAAAACTCGGTCGAGGGCTGTCCCAGTCAAGATTCGAGGGGGTGCCTTTGACCTCCGTACTTGAGGCGTGGCCACAGTGGTTGTACGATCAACGGAGAGTCGGGGCATGGGCGACGAGTTGATAGATTTGACCGTGGCAGTGGGCGCCCATGGCGTTAGGCGGGAGCAGGTAGGCGCATTGGATCCCCTTTACCCCATACCGGGAGCAGGTGAGCTGGTCGAGCCTCCTGCTCCCGGGTTGTTCGTTCGACCCCTGTCCGTCATTCGAGGGGTTGAGGCGGAGGGGTCGTTCGTTCGACCCCTGTCCGTTAATCGGGGTCGAGGGGGATTCGATCGACCCCTCTTCCGTCATTTGAGGGGTTAAGGCGAGGCGGAGGGGTCGTTGGTTCGACCCCTGTTCGTCAGTCGAGGTGGAGGCGGGGGGGGGGGGGGGGTCATTCGTTCGACCCTGTCCATCAGTCGGGGTGGAGGCAGAGGCGGAGGGGTCGTTTGTTCGACCCCTGTCCGTCAGTCGGGGGTAGAGGCGGAGGCGGAGGGGTCGTTCGTTCGACCCCTGTCCGTCAGTTGAGGTCGGGGCGGAGGGGTCGTTCGTTCGACCCCTATCCGTCAGTCGAGGTCGAGGCGGAGGGGTATCCTTCCTACTATTTTTCCAGTAATGGGCCGGCCCATGACTGATTATTTTTGTTGGCGAGGCAGGCCTTCGCTTGAGGGGCCTTCTCCCACTGATTGGGCGGCTGATCGGATTCTGCCTTAAAAATGGTTGCTATGTTGAGCTTTAGATTATCACACGTTTAGGGTACCCCTTACCTTTGTACCCGACAGTAGCCCCCGAGCCTCTATGCGGATAAGAAGAATCCATATAGGGGCTTTTGCCGATGATCTACAGGGTTAGTAAAAGGTCTGATTCTCCGTGGGGTGCGCGCGAGCGCACCCCGGGGTTAGCTCCCGAGGCCCCAGAGGAGTGATTAAGAACTCCTCTGGGAGCTTTGACACGTGTTCTATCGAGGGGAGTTAGGATTACCTGGAGCCATAGCGCCCTATCGAGTGGTTGATTATGTTCGCCAGGCTACGAGCGTTTCACTTCCTTGGGAAGGGGGTACTCGAGGGCGGCTGTTGAAACCCTTTTGAGGGCCAGCCTTCGCTCCCTCGAGCGTTAAACTGGAGTCATAGTGCCCTATCGAGGGGTCAACTCTGTCTGCCAGGCTACGAGTGTTTTCGACCCTCTTTCGTCGAGGGGTGCCGTGCGTAGTCTAGCCCTCGAGCTTCGTGTGGCTGGGCTTTCACTACCTCCTAGCGTCCTTCCCACGGATCCTTGCGCTCGGATTGTGGGGCGAAGAGCATCGTGCTATCCTCGTTAGGACAAGCCTCGAAGTCCTCTGTGAGCTGATAACGGATAGAAATCCGTAACGGGTAGAAATCCAAGTGAGAACTCGTGCCCCGTTCGATAGGGGTCGATAGAAGCCCTGAGGCATTCTCATTAAGCAAGATCACGTGGATTACCTCGGTGCCAACTCCGTTCGATGGGAGTTGGTGGCTCGATGCCTCCTGTCGTAGGGATCCTTGGGTATTCCCTGGTTATGCCTTAGATATGTCCCGGGGGGCCTCGAGAGTTCGTTCTCGAACTAGGGGCTCGCGCCGGCCCCCCCTGGGCCATCCCTGACTCGAGTACTCGAGGGCGGCTGTCGAACCCTGTTCGTGGGGCCAGCCTTCGCCCCCTCGAGATTTGGGGGTGGACCAGAGTCCATAACCCTGGGTCCTCCCTGACCTCAGGTACTTGAGGGCAGCTGTCGAACCCTGTTCGAGGGCCAGCCTTCACTCCCTCGAGATTTTGATGGATGGGTCGACGTCCGTTGCTTACCTCCGAAGCTAACGCCCACTGTTGCACGTTGTCCGCCATAGGCACGCCTTTTTAGGAGATGTTCGTTCAACTGCAGCCGTAGCGGGAGTAGGGTGCGGCGTGGAGTGCGGCGCGGAGCCCGATGACGCGACGGGTGCGGCGGGGAGCCCAATGACATGATGGGTGCACCTTATTTTATTGAAAACGAGGGGGTTCTAGGTGGGCGCATTAAATGCGGAGATTTACCTACCTTTTCGTTGGATCTGCCCGTTGGGCTTCCGGTTATAAATACTGAGGGTGGGGAGTCGGCTCCCTCACGCTTGCCATTGCCGTTACCGCCTCCCTCTTCTAGCCATTGCCTTCGTCGCCCACCGAGCCGGATCTCTGCGTGCGCGAGAGTAGGGAGAGGAGAGATTGGCAACGTACCTTCCACCCCCGTATCCGAGCGCCTCCATTTCCCTGCTCCCATGGCTAGCTACAGCTTGCGCGGACCTGACGCCTAGCTTCCATCATCGGCGACTGTGGGGCGTTTGGGGGATTTGGTGGAGAGCGGCCTTCTCCGGCCTATCACCTCTGCGGACCGGCCGGAGTGGATAGTGCCACCGAGGGAGGATGCTGAGCCCAACGTGCCGGAGGGCTATGTGGTCAGCTTCGAAGCTTTCCATCGGGCGGGGCTGGGATCCCCCCCAACCGTCTTCTGCGCGGGATCCTCCACCACTACAGTGTGGAGCTCCAACACCTCTCCCCCAACGGCATCTGTCACGCGGCGGTCTTTACCACCGTGTGCGAAGGGTACCTGGGGATGGAGCCGAACTGGGAGCTGTGGATCCACGTGTTCGAGGCGGGCCTGTTCCACGCCTCGGCCGGGAGCGGTAGCCGCAGGATGGTCAGGGCAGGGTGCTGCAGCATGTCCCTCAAGAGGGCGGACTGCTAGATCCCGGCGAAGCTGACGTCGAGCCACTCAGGATGGCGCTCCGGGTGGTTCTACCTGAGGAACGACGACGGTCTGTTCCCCACCTACACCGGGAGGACGATCGACTCGAGGACCGACCACTGGAGGTACGACGTCGAGCAGAAGAAGCAGAAGCGTCTCGACCACCTGCTTGGCGCGATCTCCCATCTAATGAAGGTGGGACTTATGGCGGCGATCGTCGCGTCGGCCTTCCACCAGCGGCGAGTCGTGCCGCCGATGGCTCGCCCCGACGCCTCAACAAGATGTGCCTAGGGGTGGATCTCACGGGGTGTCGCCTCGTGGAGGACGAGCTACCCCTCAAGAGGGTGGTCCGCTGAGTACGCGCCTCTTTCGCCATCGCGTTCGAGGTGGAGAACGTCGCCAACGTCCCCATGATGCCAGACCAGGGGCACGTCCAGTTGGTACGACACCTCTTTCTCTGTCAATGCCCTCTTGTCTGTCTTGTTTGTCTCCTTTGTCTGCGTCCTAACCGCCTAGCGTTCCCTCAGGGGAACGTCGTCTTCCGGGAGTCGCTTCCACCGGTGAAGGAGGAGCGACACATGGCCCAGGTGAGACTCCTTCGGGCCGAGCAGGACAAGAAGGACAAGGACAAGTCCAAGAAGGATAAGGGAAAAATGGTCCGAGAGAAGGAGGAGCGTGAATAGCGCCGGGCACGGCAGAGGCGGGCCAACCTTTCCGAGGAGGAGTCCCCCTCGGAGGAGGATGAGGACGAGGGGTCGAGCAGCGACATTTGTTAAAGATGATGTCATGACGTGATGGTATCAGGTTAGGCCCTTCGCTTTTGACATGACGGGTATCGTCCTTATGCAGGAAGAGGAGCCGGAGTAGGAGGAGGAAGCCGAGCCGCAGCGAGGGCTTGAGGAAGAAAGGGCGATGCCCAAGTGTCATGAGGCGGTCGCTAGTATTGGAGGAGGAGAGGGGTCGACGTCGAGGTCGACCCCAACTGTCGGAATTGAGTCGCGGACGAGCGCCCCGCGACTCTTCAAGGTGAAGTGCCGCGACAGACGCGTAGCCGTTCATCGTGGTCCCCGTCGAGGGGTCGGTCGAGCACGCCCCCGGCGCCTACTCGGTCGAGTGCACGGGCATCAGGCCTGTCGACCTAGGAGGAGACCAAGACGGTGGCGACGAAGACACCGTTGGCCCCTGCCAAGGATACGGTGCCAGGAGCAGCCTCAACCTCTGCTGCGGCTAGCGTTGGCGGGAGAAGTGGCTCCCGACATGCCTCGTAGAAGCCCTCGAGCGGCTCGAGGTCCACTGGTCGGACCCCCATGACTCCGCTGGGGTAAGTTGCTTCCCTGTCGATCCCGAGTATTTTTCGTTGGTTATGACTTGTGGTTACCGTCACGTATGAGTTCCTTTTTCATGGTGAAGCGCTTGTTGGAGGACGCGACCCCCACCCCGGCCAAGAGGCTGAAGGCGGAGGCCGCGGCCAAGATGGCCGTCGGGGCCAGTCCTGCCGCCTCGTCCCATTCGACCCCTGCCCCAGCTGTGGCGTGGGTGGCCAAGGCACGGGAGGCGATAGAGCGCGGGCAGGCGCAGTCTGCCGCGGAGCGAACTCGAGCGGCGGAAGAGGCGGGTCGACCCGTCGCATCGGCAGGGTCCGCCGGAGTGGCGGTCGAGGCCGTGCTCACCACCCCGTCGGAGGGGGGCGCGGCAGCAGCCTCGGAAGGCGTAGAGCCAGCATCAACGACAGCCGTGGTTGAGGGGGTTGAGCCCCAAGCCGCCGTAGAGATGGAGGTGGTCGACTGGACCTCCGCCAGCGATGAAGAGACGCTCGAGCGCCCGGCGCCGATGCGGTGGCCTGAGAACCTTGCGTCGTGGGAGGCATGTCAGCAGCGTGAGCGTGAGGAGAAGGCGCGGCAAGAGGAGGGAGCGATTGTTGCTGCTCCGGAGGTGCCGCCGTCGGTGGAGACCCTCGTCGATGGGGCCTTGGTGTCGCCCGCGGCGGGGACGGCGACGACGACGGAGCTGGCGGAGATAGTGATGGGGACGACCCCTCGGCAGGAGCCGGAGGGGACCGTCGTGGCGCTGCAAGGAAGCAGCGTGGCGGGCGTGACGATGTCCGAGGTGGCTGCTCGGCCTGTCGTCGAGGTCGGGCAGCCGTCTGCTCGAGGTGCTCCACCCCCTGGCTCGGTCGTGGTGGAGGAAGGAGATGTGCTGCGAGACCGTGGCGAGCCTACCGTGCTGGAGGCTAACATGAGTTTCCTCTACCCCCCAGGGCTATTCCCGCGATGGGCCCCCCCTCCGGCTCTAAGTGATGACCCGGAGGCGTCGATGGCGGCCCTCCAAGACCACTTCGAGGAGAGGGTCGCCCGGCTCAAGGGCGACCGACTTCCCCAACCTATCCGAGTGGGTGATGTCCCATGGAGGTACCCTTGAGATGGGTCAGGGCATCATGGACGAGGTGAGGAGGAGGGTTGACTGCTCCAGCGATCTTTGGGGGTAGGAGGTGCTCGAGCTGCCCGACCCCAGAGATCCAGGGCGCAAATTCTTTAAGCTCGACGACCAAGCCGAGCTCGGGGAATGGGAGCACATGGAGGAGTTCCGGGCGTGGCTCGACCACGCAATGCGCGTGGCCGTGGGAGTCGCGTCCGAAGACTTGTACAAAGGAATAAACGTAAGTTTTGTTCTTTGCCTTTCGATTTACCTTGGTTATTTTGCTGTTGTTTGTTTTGACCTTCCTTTTTATCCTTGGTAGATGCTGAGGGCGAGGTCGCACGACAAGTCCCAGTTCATCCTGCGGACACAGGAGCAATGGGGCCAACTCCCCGTCCTCCGTGCTTCGCTAGAGAAGGCGGAGGCCAAGGCCACCCAAGCGAAGGTCGAGGTGGCGGCCGCGCAGAAGGGGGCCAAGGCCGCCCAGGAGGAGGCCTCCCGGGCGCAGTCAAGGGTCGAGGCCACCTTTAAGGAGGTTGTCGAAGTCGGGCAGCAGCGGGACGCTGCCCGGGAGGCCCAGCGTAAGGCGGAGGAGGAGTCCACCCAGCTGAGGGAGGAACTGAGGGAGGAGTCCGGTAGCTCGAGGCCGACCTAAAGCAGGCGGCTGCCGACCGCACCTCCCTCGAGGGGCGGGTCTGGGAACTCCAGGCAGATGTTCACACCGTCTCCCGCGACCGCGACGCGCTGGAGGAGGTAGCGGCTAACCAGAAGAGGGCCTTCGATAGTACTGGCAAGATCATCGAGGACCTCCGGGCTAAAAACAGCGACCAAGCTGCAGAGCTTGTTGACGTCCGCCACCAACTTCAGAAGGCTGAGCAGGACTACGTCACCCTGGAAGCACACGCCAAAGGTGAGGTTTTTAGAAGTGTTATTGAGCTCGCTTGGTCTCGCCCCTTCCTCTGCTTTTTGGTTTTGATGGAGTCTTCTGTTTGTTCTGGCAGAACTTGAAGGGGACAAGGTTCGAGCCCACGAGGATCTGACCAGTCTTCAGAACCTCCTCGAGGTGGAGACGAGCCTGAACGAGAGGCTTGGGGACGCCATCTCCTCCTTCTGTGACGGCATGGGTGTTGAGCCGGAGCTGCCGGTTGCGGGAGACGTGCGTGGAGATTCCCTCTTGCGTCGGCTCTTCGCCGCGACCCGTGGAGTGACGGAGCAGGTCCGTGCTTCCCTTCACATAGGCGTGAAGCGGGCGTTTGCGGTCGTCCACTCGGGGTACTCCTACGACCTCAACGTCGTTGCCAGTGGCTTCGTCGTCGACCCGGGGATGACCGATGAAGCGAACATAGTGAGATGCCATGAGCTGATCGACGCCACAGAGGTGCCCGACGGTGAGTTGGCGAAGCTGTTCGAGGCTGAGGTGCTTCCCCTGCCGGACGGCGATGGTGATGAGTAGTCGAGGCCTGTGAGCCAAATTTGGACAAGAAGGTCCATGTAATAGATTAGCTTTTGTGACAATATGATGTCGAGCCCCTGAGGGCTTCTTAACTTTAATGCATTTCATTCGAGATGCATCTGGGTGTTTTTATTTCTCGAACTGTCTCTATTTCTCTTTGCCTGAGTCAATGCTTGTGGACTAAGTATTCGACGCACGCTCGTATCCCTGGAGGGGGGGGGGGAGTGAGTGGGGGTACCATAGCCCTGAGGCGTAGGAGAGTCCCCGGCTCGACGGCCCTCGACCCTTAGGGAGTTCGAGGCATTTTTTAACTTAGCCGTGAAGCGTACTCGGGGCGAAGGTGGAGAGAGAAGGCCGAGTTTCGAAAAAACGCTCAGGTTTTTAGAGGACTTAGGAGAGGGGCGCCCCCCCTGTCAGCCTCCGAGGGAGGTTTGACTTTGCCGGAGCAGAGTCGAGGCTACCTCAGAGTTATGAACGAATGTGAAATGTATTTCGAGAACATTTTATTCATTCATAATGCGAGAAATGTACATAATATAGAAAATGTACAAGGCCTCGAGGCCTTAGGGGTAAAAGCGACGTAGCTGTTCGATGTTTCATGCGTGGTGAGGATCTCTCCCTTGCCGTTCTTCAGCTTGTAAGTCCCTGGCTTTAGCACCTCTGCCACGATGAAGGGTCCTTCCCAAGGTGGCGTCAGCTTGTGACGCCCCTTGTTGCTTTGTCGATGGCGCAACACGAGGTCGCCGACTTCGAGGTCCCTTTTGCGTATGTGCTTGTCGTGGTAGCGCCGCAGCGTCTGCTGGTACTTTGCCGATTTGAAGTGGGCCACGTCCCGGGCTTCCTCGAGCTGGTCGAGGGAGTCCTCTCGGGCTGCTGCGTTGGCTTGCTCGCTGTAGGCCTTTAGTCGAGGGGACCCATACTCGAGGTCAGTGGGGAGGACGGCCTCGAACCCATAGACCAAGAAGAACGGGGAGAACCCCGTGGCTCGACCTGGTGTCGTTCTGAGACTCCATAGGACAGAGGGCAGCTCATCGACCCATCTCTTGCCGTGTTTGTTTAGACGGTCGAAGATCCTTGGCTTGAGGCCCTGCAAAACCATACCATTGGCGCGCTCGACCTGGCCGTTAGTTCGAGGGTGGGCGACTGCAGACTAGTTCAACTTGATGTTGTGGTGGTCACATAAGTCCAAGAACTTTTGGCCGGTGAACTGCGTGCCGTTGTCGGTGATGATGGTATTGGGGACCCCGAAGCAGTGGACGATGTCGGTGAAGAACAACACAGCTTGTCGAGACTGAATGTTGGCGATGGGCCGAGCTTCGATCCATTTTGAGAACTTGTATATGGCCACGAGGAGGTGGGTGTGGCCACCTTTGGTTTTCTTCAGGGGGCCGACCGTGTCGAGCCCCCATACTGCGAATGGCCAAGTTATGGGTATCATCTGAAGAGCTTGGGCGGGGAGGTGGGTCTGCCTGGCGTAGAATTGGCATCCCTTGCAAGATCGAACGAGTTTGGTAGCATCAGTGACGGCTGTCGGCCAGTAGAAGCCTTGTCGAAAGGCGTTTCCTACCATCGTTCTTGGCGCCGCGTGGTGGCCGCAAGCCCCCGAGTGTAGGTCCTTTAGTAGTGCCCTCCCTTCCTCGAGGGTTAGGCAACGTTGAAGTACACCGGTAGGGCTGCGTCGATACAGCTCGCGGCCATCCCCATACAAGACGTAGGTTTTGGTGCATCGGGCTATGTGTCGGGCTTCGGTGCGGTCCTCTGGGAGCTCGCCCCGTATCAGATACTCGAGGTAGGGTGTGTGCCAGTCCGTCGAGGGGGTTGGTGTTGCGGTTGTCTCGTCGATCTCCATGACCTCTCCTCCGTTCGAGGGAGGATCGGTCGAGGAGGAAGGGTCAGCCCCTTGCTCGAGGGCGGGAGCCCCCGAGCCTAGGTCGACGGACGGCTTGTGAAGGTCCCTCAAGAAGACGTTGGGAGGGACTGTACCTCAAGTGGATGTGGTTTTGGCTAGCTCGTCGGCAGCTTCGTTGTACCGGCGGGAGACGTGGTTGAGCTCGAGGCCGTAGAATTTGTCCTCGAGCTTTCGGACCTCCTTGCAGTAGGCTTCTATCTTGGGGTCGTGGCAGCTCGAGGCCTTCATTACCTGGTCGATCACAAGCTGCGAGTCCGCTCGAACATCGAGGCGTCAAACCCCGAGCTCGATGGCGATGCGCAGACCGTTGACGAGGGCCTCGTACTTGGCTACGTTGTTGGAGGCGGGGAAGTGGAGGCGGATGACGTAGCGCATGTGGACCCCTGAGGGTGATATGAAAAGCAATCCGGCGCCTGCCCCCGTCTTCATCAACGATCCGTCGAAGTACATGGTCCAGAGCTCGGTCTGAACTTGCGCCAGGGGTAGTTGAGTATCGGTCCATTATGCAATGAAGTCTGCCAATACCTGAGACTTGATGGCCTTCCGAGGGGCGTAGGAGAGAGTTTCCCCCATGAGCTCGACCGACCACTTTGCGATTCTCCCAGACGCCTCCCGGTTCTGGATTATCTCCCCGAGGGGGAAAGACGAGACCACAGTAATCGGGTGGCCCAGGAAATAGTGTTGGAGCTTGCGCCGAGTGAGGACGATGGCATACAACAGCTTCTGAATTGTGGGGTATCTTATTTTGGTTTCTGAGAGCACCTCTCTTATGAAGTAGACGGGTCTCTGCACCAGCAGGGTGTGTCCCGCTTTTGCCCTCTCGACTACTATGGCAGCGCTGACTACCTAGGTAGTTGCTGCAACATAGAGCAAGAGGGGATCAGCTGGGCTTGGGGGCACCAAGATAGGTGGCGAGGTGATTAAGGCTTTGAGTTTGGAGAGCGACTCCTCGGCCTCGATGGTCCATGTGAAGTGCTCTGTTTTCTTTAGGAGGCGGTGAAGGGGTAGTGCCTTCTCTCCGAGCCGTGAGATGAACCGGCTGAGGGCGGCGAGGCAACCCGTGGCCCTCTGTACACCCTTAAGGTCGTTGATCGGGCCGATCCTAGTGATTGCGGTTACCTTCTCAGGGTTGGCCTCAATCCCACGCTGGGAAACTATGTACCCTAGGAGCATGCCTCGAGGGACCCCGAAGGCACACTTCTCTGGGTTTAGCTTTATGTGGTTTGCCCTGAGGCGCCCAAACGCGATTTCAAGGTCCCCAACCAGGTTCCCGACTGTTTTGGATTTGACCACGATGTCATCGGCGTAGGCCTCGACGGTCGACCCTATGTGTTTTCCAAAGACATGGAGCATGCATCGTTGATATGTGGCCCCGGCGTTTCGCAAACCGAAGGGCATAGTGAGGTAGCAAAACATTCCAAAGGGGGTGATGAAGGAAGTCGCAAGTTGATCGGACTCCTTCATCTTTATTTGGTGATAGCCAGAATACGCATCAAGAAAGCAGAGAGTTTCACATCCCGCAGTGGAATCTACTATTTGATCAATACGCGGTAATGGAAAAGGAACCTTAGGACATGCTTTATTTAAACTAGTATAGTCTACGCACATTCTATCCTTTCCATTCTTTTTCTTGACAAGTACAGGATTTGCTAACCACTCGGGATGATGTACCTCCTTGATGAATCCGGCCTTCAAAAGCCTGTCGACCTCCTCCCCGATGATTCTGCGCTTCTCCTCGTCGAAGCGGCGCAGCCGTTGCTTCACCGGTTTGGATCCGGCCCGGATGTCCAAGGAGTGCTCGGCGACATCCCTCGGAATGCCCGGCATATCCAAGGGACTCCACGCAAACACGTCCGCATTCACGCGGAGAAAGTCGACGAGCACGGCTTCCTATTTGGGCTCGAGGGTAGCGCTGATCGTTAGCGCCTTGCCATCCGCATGGTTGGGGACGAGCGGGATGGTCTTGGTGTCCTCCGCAGGCTTGAAGCTGCCAGCGTGCCGCTTGGGGTCGGGAATCTCCTTGGAGAAGTCATCGAGGGCCACGAGGATGGCTGACTCCTCGACCGCCTCGGCATTTTCCACGCACTCGACATCGCAGTCATAAGCGTGCTCGTAGGAGGTGTCGACGGTGATGACTCCCTTGGGCCCTGGCATCTTTAGCTTGAGGTAGGTGTAGTTCAGGATCGCCATGAACTTGGCGTACCCCGGTCGACCGATGATGGCGTGGTAGATGCCATGGAACGCAACCACCTCGAAGGTTCCTTCCGGAAGTTTGAGGGGGTACTGAAGCAGACTGGTAGCTTGACGCGGCCGATCGGGAGTGCCTTCTTCCCTGGAACGATCCCGTGGAATCCCCCCGCGCTGGGCAGGAGCATGGTCCTTGGGATCCCTAGGAGGTCGAGGGTCTCGGCGTAGATGATGTTGAGGCTGCTTCCCCCATCCATAAGTACCTTGGTGAGGCGGGTGTTGAGTATGATCGGGTCGACGACGAGTGGGTAGACCCCTGCGCTGGGGACATGCTCGGGGTGGTCGTTCTAGTCGAAGGTGACTGGCGTGTGGGACCAGCCGAGGTATCGAGGAGCCTGGGCTCGAACGGAGAAGACCTCTCGACGCTCCCTCTTGCGCGGATGCACACTGAGTTGGGTCGAGGGTCCTCCGTAGATAATGTAGGAGTCGTGAATCTTGGGGAAGCCTCCGTTCTTGCCATCGCCCCCGTCTTGTGGATCCTCCTTCTTGTCGTCTTTCCGGAGGCCAAGAGAGTCGAAGTATTTCTTGAGCATGCGACAGTCCTCGAGGCTGTGGTTGGCCGGTACCTTGTGATAGGGCCAGGGCTCTTTCAGCATCTTGTCGAAGACGCCCCCCTCGAGAGGGGGACCTCGAGGCTTCTTCTTGTTTGTCGCAGCGACAAGATCGTCGGGCTCGTCGTTGCGTCGACCCGATTGGTTCTTCTTCTTCTTGTTGTTGTTCCTCTTGGGCCCATTGTTCGAGCCCCCGGGCTCGTCCGCCTTGGCCTTCCCCTTGTCGTGGGATGCATAGAAGAACGCGCCAACGGCTTCCTCGCCGGCTGCGTAGTTGGCGACGATGTCCATGAGCGCATTGGCGGTCTTGGGGGTGTTCCATCCCAGCTCCCGCACCAACTCCTTGCAGGTTGTCCCGGCGACGAACGCCGTGATGACGTCGTGGTCGGAGACGCGGGTTAGCTCAGTACGTCGCTTGGAGAACCATCGGGTGAAGCCGCGGAGGGTTTCCCCTGGCTTCTGCTTGTAGCTGCGGAGATCCCAGGAGTTTCCTGGCCGTACGTAGGTGCCCTTGAAGTTCCCCTCGAAGATCCTGACCAGGTCGGGCCAACCATGGATCAAGTCCGAGGGGAGTTCCTCGAGCCATCTTCGAGCGGTGTCGGAGAGGAAAAGCGGGAGTTGCCGAATGATAACGTGGTGGTCGTCGGCTCCTCCTAGCTGACATGCCAGCCTAAAATCAGTAAGCCAGAGCTCCGGCTTGGTTTCGCCGTTGTACTTGACCAGGCTGGTGGTTGGACGGAAACGAACAGGCAAGGCAGTTTGCCGGATGGTCCTGCCGAAGACTCGTGGCCCTGGCAGTTCCAGAGATCGACGTCGATCCTCGTCACTTTCGTAGCGCCCACCTCGATGAGCACTGTAACCTCGAGCCTCAACGTCACCGTGTTAGTGTTGGTTGTTGTCGTTGATGTCGCGTTGCGCGTCTTGCGGTTGTCGATTGACGAGGATGCGGTCTCGAACTGGTCGCTGCTCCACTCCGCCTTGGGACGCCTTGTCTTGGTGGACAGATACCTCTCGATCTTGTCAAGGGGGCGTGTCCCGCTGCTCGGAGGCAGCTCCCCTACGCCTCGAGGCCGAGCTCTCCGCTTGCTGTACGGCCGCGGTTCGGAGAAGCCCCTGGATTTCATCCCTGATGCGTTGTGCCTGGGGCGTCGATGGTGCTGGCATGTCGCGGAGCAACATCGCGGCTGCCACGACATTCTGGCTAGCGCGGTTGTAGACGTGGCGCTCGTTCACCCCTTCGTTGATGATCTGTCGATGGACTTCCTGGGCCTGCTCGCGAGCTCCTCCGCCCTGTGGCCACCCACGATCTCGCTCGAGGGCGTGCTCGAGCTGCTGGAGTCATAGGCGCTCTTCCTCGAGCTTGGCGAGCAGCTCTCGGACTTGCGCGATCTAGACGTCCTTCGGTGGATCGGCTTTGTTAGGACTCGGGGGGTCGGCGTTTCGCGCCGGTGTAGCGTTGCCCCTCCTCTTTCATTTGTGGCCGCGGCGTCATTGATGTCGTCCTGGGAGTCAATCTGGCCATCGATGTGGAAGTATTCCCGGGTGGGATCGTAATCCTCATCGGGGGAGTCCGAGTCGGGGTAGCCGTGGTAGAAGTTGGGGAAAGATCCCCTGCGCTCCTCCTCCAGTTGTCGTTGTAGCATGCCCCAGGTGTGGTAACCCGGGGCCGGGGCTTGCCGTGGCACCAGGCGCTCATCTGGTGGAGGGGCGGTGCCAAGGTTAGTCGTTGCACATAGCAGGTTCCCTGAGGACCCGCAACGTGCCTATATCTACGAGTTTACAAAGGCAGAACAGAGTCCGCGCGGCTGAGTATGTTGGAGAAGCCGCGGGGATCTTCTGAGATGACGGTATGGCAGAGCCAAAGTCAGGCTCAGCGAGGTACCCGCCCCCGACCGCAAGCATGGGTCAAACAGGCTCCCGAAGGGAGGAACTGTGTCACTAGCTGGGGCGGGGAGATGGCGTCCAACGTCTCGGAATCTGTGCGGTGAAGAGTGCGGCGACGTCGTTCACGCCTCCCCCTAGTCGCAGGCGAGAGGCGCGAGTGGTGGGACCGTCGTCTGGTCCTCCTTGGCCCCGGCGTACCGGAGCTGCTGCTATCCATGCCACTACCTGAGAGTAGAACCATGTCGTGGCCGTGCCCCGTGGACATGAACTCTAGGCTCCCAAACCAGATGATGGTGTCGAATGGAAGTGATGGGATCGTGGAATCCATCTAGGAGAGTAGTTCGGAGTTGATCGACACGCAAATCTCCCTACCTGGCGCGCCAACTTTCAGTGTTATGACCCAGGGGGTCAAGACCACCAACTAGTAAATTTGTATATTGCGTGCTCCCTCTCCCAGACGTGATGCAAGAAGAACACAAGATTTATCCTGGTTCGGGCAAAGAAGGCCCTACGTCCAGCGGGGGAGGATGGATTGTATTATCTTGCACCGAAGTGCTCGTACAAGGGGGGTACAAGCTAGTTTACACTGGGGTGCTTAGGATGAGCTGAGGCCTAGGACTAGCAGGACTACCCTAGGTGGTCGGTTGGTGGATTGCTTGAGATGTTGATCAAGCAGGTAAGGAGTGGTGTTGCGAGTGTGGGCGGATGTCCGATGATCCGACCCTCTGCTCGTCTTGGAGGTGGAGTTTCCTCTTTTTTTTCTGTCCTCCTCCCAGCGTCCCATTTTATAGACCAAGGGGAGGCACGGGAGTACAGGGGTCCTAGACTGTAGCGGCATGGGAGGTGTGTCCGCGGTGCCATGCTTGCGATGGGACGTCTATCGCTGTAGCGGCGTGGCCTTCCCGTCCTTCCGGTGCTCAGGGCATGGTGATAGCAGACTGGACGTTGCCGAACGTCATGGCGTAGTACGGTTAGCCTCTTGTAGATGGGTACAAGCTCCACAGTTGAGGCAGGACGGAGCGGACGGGCCCCATACCGTAGTTGTTGGAGACGGGGGTCGAGCCCCTGGATCGAGGGGTATCGAGGCCCGCACGGCCCTGACGTGTCCCTAAAAACTCAGTCGAGGGCTGTCCCAGTCAAGATTCGAGGGGGTGCCTTTGACCTCCGTACTTGAGGCGTGGCCACAGTGGTTGTACAATCAACGGAGAGTCGGGGCATGGGCGACGAGTTGATAGATTTGACCGTGGCAGTGGGCGCCCATGGCGTTATGCGGTAGCAGGTAGGCGCATTGGATCCCCTTTACCCCATACCGGGAGCAGGTGAGCTGGTCGAGCCTCCTGCTCGCGGGTCGTTCGTTCGACCCCCTATCCGTCATTCGAGGGGTTGAGGCGGAGGGGTCGTTCATTCGACCCCTGTCCGTTAATCGGGGTCGAGGGGTTGAGGTCGAGGGGGATTCGATCGACCCCTCTTCCGTCATTTGAGGGGTTAAGGCGAGGCGGAGGGGTCGCTGGTTCGACCCCTGTTCGTCAGTCGAGGTGGAGGCGGGGGGTGGGGGGGGGTCGTTCGTTCGACCCCTGTCCGTCAGTCGGGGTGGAGGCGGAGGCGGAGGGGTCGTTCGTTCGACCCCTGTCCGTCAGTCGGGGTAGAGGCGGAGGCGGAGGGGTCGTTTGTTTGACCCCTGTCCGTCAGTTGAGGTCGGGGCGGAGGGGTCGTTCGTTCGACCCCTGTCCGTCAGTCGAGGTCGAGGCAGAGGGGTATCCTTTCTACTGTTTTTCCAGTAATGGGCTGACCCATGACTGGTTATTTTGTTGGCGAGGTAGGCCTTCGCTTGATGGGCCTTCTCCCACTGATTGGGCGGATGATCGGATTCTGCCTTAAAAATGGTTGCTATGTTGAGCTTTAGATTATCACACGTTTAGGGTACCCCTTACCTTTGTACCCGTCAGTTTGGTCGTTGAAGAGCGAAGGCCTCATAATAAATTTCAGCACTCGAGTTGTGCCCTGGCTTGTCAGTTGTCTCTGTTGGCGTGTTTGGTATGAGGCTCCTGGGTAGCCAGGCCCAACGCCCAGGTTGTGGCCAGCCATAGCCAGGTTTTGGAGGGGCACCCTCCCATGTTTGGTTTTTGGCCGCATAGACCCTAGCCGAGCTGTGGCTATGTTTGGTTGCCACCTTGTAGCCGGCCAGCAACCCAACTGCCATCAACCGCCCAAGTGGGGTTGTGTTTGGTTGCGGGCCTGGCTGGGAAGGTCCCAGGCATCCCAGGAAGCACCAACAGCACAACAAGTGTAATATGAAGCAAATTTGACAGATTCTTGAACCAATATGACCATTATTTATAAATCAAACATAACATCAGTTTACATGTCAAAGATCACAGATCAGACAAAGTTCACAGTTTTTTTGGGGAAAGGACCATTGCCTTGCAGTTTACATGTCAATAACAACATAAGATTACAACTAAAATGTCTCCCTCTAAACAAAACTAATAGTAGACAAATAATGAGTGAAAATATTGGTAGACGTGGCAATAGTTGTTGGCCTCAGCTGGTGGACTAGGTTCACTCATTCCAATAGTCAAAAAAATTGGTGCCTGCCATTCAAGATCAGAATCAAATTCGACAAACATCAAACAAGTAAGAACTCATGGTTGTCATGGAACTCCTGTGGACATCATTCAGTGTCATCATCTCAAGCAACAGCTTGGTGTTGCATTGAGTGAGGCCTCACAAGAGTTTGATGGCACACATGAAAGAAACACATAGAAAAGAGTAACAACAGGCACCAAGGAGTAGGTTTTGCATCACAGGCCAAGAGAGGTTATAAATTCAAGTCTTACAAAAATAACAAATGCTCAGACAGAACAGAGGCCAACAAAAGCCAACAGAGGCCACCTCAGGTACTGCAAACCCAAAGCCTGAACCAAAGAGCACAGACAGGAACTAACAAGGCAACAATGGTGACATCCTTCCAATGAACCAAACACTTGACTGAGTTTTGAGGACCATGCACATCTTGCCCAACATGCTTACCGTCAACAGATGAACAAGTAGAAGTAGATGAGGAAACAAAATATGCATTGAAATCACTAACTGCATGTTCATAGTCACAATACTTCTTGAATTTAGCATTCTTGAAGCCAAGCACTTGGTCACTGCACTCATGCCATGTCATATAAATCCCAGGTTTCATCCCATAAAAAACCACATAGTAACTGCCCATTTTCTAAAAAGTAAACATGTATGCCCTCAGCTTATTACTTGCCTTGGTTCTAGTCAATGTGTGGCATAGTAATGAAAACAGAACCTCAGTAAAAGAGCATGTCATGCCTGGTATGGAACCCTATTGTGCACATCCACTCACTGCCATCACACAACAACTGGAAGAAGCTGGTGTTGCAGAGGGTGGATGTGTACAAATAGGGTTTGATAACAGACATGAAAGATAGTAAAAAACACATGTCAACAATAACAGTCACACTATACTTCATAGTTTTGCATCACAGGCCATACATGAAAAAGCCACCTCAAGTTTTATTTATCTGCATCATTGGCCACAGTAAGAAAACATAGAATAGAAGTAGTGTACACTTGTGCATCCTATTGTGGCCATGGAACACACCCATACAACTACAGTACCATAGATAATCTATGGTCAACGCACTGTATGGATGTGTCTCATGGCCATAGATAGGAAGCATAGTGCAAAAATTAACTCACATTGAATATCAGAAAGGAACTTGAAGATCTACAGATTCAACAAATACCAAATCAGTATATCTCAATCTCCTTTCCAATGAACATAATGACATACAAATTATGTACACAATGTTGGCCTCAGCGGGACAGCTTAAGAGTTTAATTTGTACCTTTTATCATATCATTGGTGGCTAAGCAGTATATCAAAATAACTGCAAACAAACCAGGAAACAGCAAGAGCAAAGCAGATACATGACATCCATGTAGTCTGATCAAGCATTCACTGTTGGCCTCAAGTTGGGGGTCACCCAACAGGTGGTTAACAGTGGATGATTCCATCAGACCAGATGATGGACATGTTAGTTTGGATAATAGATAGGCCTCAACTCCAAGATGTGGTGCTTATTTCCTTTAAAACCAAATCATATGCGGCTACATAATTTGCAAGTAACTTCAAATAAACTCAAGGCAAAGACAAGGCAGCCATGGAATCCATCTGACCATCCATTCTCTGCCATCAACCCAAGTGAGTTGCAAGAGAATGGATGATTTAGATGGGTTTGATGACAGACATGAAAAAAAGCAACAAAACCAACAATCCAAAAATTGTAGCCACATCATATTTTAACTTTTTTGCATCATAGGCCTTTTCAATCCCACAAGTAAACACCACAACATAAAAATGAAAACCAACAATGTAAACCAAAAGAGTAAACCAACAATGTAAACCAACAGAGTAAACCAACAGAGCATGCATCATAGTTCGAAACAGTAAGGTAGCAAGTTCTCAATTACAGTCCATGAGTGCCTCAACCATGTGGGCACAAATAGAATCAAACTCTCTACTAGAGTAAGTCAATACCCAACTAGACTAACTCAAAAGATTAGGGGTCAACCAGCCAAGAGCCCTGCACAAAAGCTACACCTAAGTGTAAACAAAAGATGAGAGAGTGGGAGAGGGGGTGGAGGAACTATACATCTCTACAGTCAACCCCCTCATGACCTTGCAGTCCAAGCTCGACAGAACTACATGAAGTAGTTCTTAGCAAGGTAGGTCCTCAGCCAGATGTCTCTATGGTTGCTCTCCATCTTCACAAACCCAGTGGCCAGGGCCTTGTTCTCAAGAAGGTAAGTGTAGGCACAGATTAGGGCCTCAGTGGTGAAGCCAGGCATCTCCAGGAAAGCAAGGTACAAGTCTGGGTCTACATGGCTAGCACCTGTCTCTCTAAGTGTACTGGCAACATCCCTAACAACATCATACATGTTGGTGATCATGATCATCTCATCCTCAGTAAAGGCCCCCCTCTTTCTTTTGTTGCCAGCTGCATCCTGGGACTGAGTGGCTATAACCTTGCTGCCTTCTCCCCTCTCAGCAGGGCTCTTCTCAGTTTGAGAGTCACCCTCTATCTTAGCAGCTTGACTGTCAGCCTGGTTCACCCCAAGGGGCTCACCAGAACCTCCAACATACCTACCAGTGGCCATGGAGTGACCAAATATGGCCTCCATCTCAGTATAGAACCTTATGAGGCAGTTTAAGAATTCAGCATCCTTGGGGTGGTCCTGACAGATCAATATGAGTACAGATAAGTGAGGTGAATGAAGGTTGTTTAGGTTAGCAAAGACAAGGGAAGGATGGAAAACAATTATCTACCTTGCAGTGCCCTAGGTAGTGATCTTGGTTAAGAATAATTGTACTTGTGTCATTGTCCCATATGGCACCACTTAGCTCCTTGAGCTTAGCCACCCTAGACCATTTCTGTCTCCACTTTATCAAGTGGTTATACACCTGAGTGGGGCTTACTATATCACCACTGTACTCTTTCAAGCACTTGACCACATAGTTCACATCTTTGTCCTTAAAGACCTTATCTGGCCTAGTACCATCAGTCAGTAGCTGGGCCATCCTCCCTAGTACAAAGCCTGAGGTATTGTTGTTCCACCTCATGGGACCTACTACTGCTACTGCTGGGGCTTGGCCAGGTGCTGCTGGAGGTGCAGGTGCTGCTAGAGGTGCAACAGGCACTGCCCCTCCTGATGAGGACATGACACCTTCAGATACAACCATAGATTACAAGGTGAGCTCATTGCTACATTTACACAATGATTCTTGGTACAACTCACTTGGTTCCACATATATATGTCAATATTTGCTTGTAGATACAAACATGTCTCAATGTGCAAGGTCTTCAAAGTTCAACATTCGGTTCGTTGGCAGCCCAATAGCACTTCATTGGGAAGGCCATAACTCATCCATCCGGAGTGCGATTGAGGTCAATGAGGACTTGATGGAAAGATTATTTGATAAGCTTTCAAATAGATCTGGTCCCACCTCAATATCACGTCGACAAGGTCTTCAAATCATCACGACACTTAGCTACTATTTCTGCGGGATGCTACGACGTCGTCTTGAGCTTGTCATGCAACCTTGGGACCCTGGCCCAAGTAGGACCACGTACCTAACATGTGGAGAACAGCCCAAAGATGGTCCAAGACATCCTCCTCCCTGGCCACCACCTTAGGAGGGCAGCAAGGTCGTCCAACCCAAGTTGGAGGCCCAATCCAATTCGAGTTCGAGTCCATCTCGGGTTTTAGGAGCAGCCAATGGTAAAACGGATGCCCAGGTCGCATACGCACTCCGTTTTCGATGAAACATATATGGATGGAAAGATAATTTGATAAGGAAACTAACCCAATTGATTTCTTGTCAAAATTCCTTCGGAGTCAACGGGAATCGTCAAAACAATTTGATGTCCAGAATCTGTCTAGACGCTGCGTCGTCGTCTTTTGGACGGTTGGGATTAGTAACGTGTTGGCCCACCTTAGGGACGTGAGAGGATGCCCTAGGACGCCTCTTAGACAATATAAACAGCCGCCGCTGCCTATGTTAGGGTTTGGGGTTTTGCTTAGATTATTCTGTTAAGAACAGTTTCGCCGTTTCATCGGTTTGTGAGACCCTAACTCTTGATCTTAATCATATATCCGCAATTGTCACTTCATTTGAGTTGCATTTTATCTTGTTCTTGCTTGTGTTCTTCGATTCGCAGCAGAGATTAACCTTCTTGGCGAGGTCAACCGGATTGTGACACGGTTGATAACCAGAGGAGACGTGGTGCTAAGATTGCAGGGTTCGGTCATTGTGATCTGAAGTCGGATCGGTGTGTCTCTCTCCGACCAAATCGATAGTTATCTTGAACTGACGGAAGATCGGGAACCTAGTTCACATCAAGTGGTAATCAAAGCTTCAGGTATACCGTCAAGTTCATATCTACCCTTAATTTCGAGTGTTTTCACCTCCGTCCCATAGTCCAGTGCCATATCGTTTTCCTATCCTACAACCCTTCCGCGCCATAGCCTTTGCATAATTCAGTTTCAGAGTCTATAGTGTTGAGTTTGTGTCCTAGGCCAACGTCTTGTTGCTAGTTTAAATCGTGTTCTTTGTTCCTTTGTGTTGATGCCCCCATCCATCGTCATCTCGTATCTCCATCTATGCATCTTGTGTCCACATAAACCCTGATTCGGATTGCCTTCCATAAAACAGTCATAACTTTTGCGTCCGAACTCGAAACGGGGTAAATTTTTTTCCACGGAGAACGCCAAATAATTTTAGATCTGTTCCACGGGGTAAAAAATTAGAATTTTGAAATTCGATCAGAAAAATTGAGTTTTCAGACCCACAAGTTTTGGTATGCTTTAAAGAGCACAATCTTGTTTTCCTATAGGCCACATCCTTTACCCATTTGAGTTCAAAATTGTTTTGTGGCTTGTTCTTGTGTAGTCCTTGCTGGGGAAAAAATAGCAAGAAAAAAAATAGAAAGAAGAAGAAGAAGAAAAATAGTAGAAAAAAGAAGAAAAATATTAAAAAAAGAGAGAAAAGGAGCACATAAGAAACATTGAGTAACTCTATAATTTGTGGTTTCTTCTTGTCTTGTTCATATCCGTTGCTACCTTTCATTTTTGTTTCCTTTCATCATTGTTTCACTTCCTTGTTGTCACAATTGGTGCTAGGAACACGTATAGACCATCGACTAGGACAAGTGCTCTGGACATTTATTCAATATTGTTATCTGTTACTGACTTGTGTGCCATATATATATATACATACATATATACATATATATATATATATATATATATATATATATATATATATATATTTCTTTGTGTGCCTCCCAAGATCCACATATATACTTCCGATCAGTACAGAAAAGACCCTTGCAATCTTGTTGCCACGCTCTCACAGGTATCACGATCGGCCGCCGGTTGTACCGTCCACTGCTTTGCGTTGGTAAGAACACTTGTAAGAATTTGATAAGGTGTGTGAGGGTGTGATTTCACTGAGCCATCAATAGTTGTTAGGGAATTTATTCGGATTTTCTAATAATGTCAAACAACAAGTTTCTTTTTAAGAATGGATTGCAGGATTTCATGTACCGACTCTCTACAAAGTTGGATGAAACAATTACAAAAGTGGGCACTGCAACCTCCTCCATTGCTTCAACGACATCGTCACCGCCACCTCTCGCATGTACTATGGAGCTTGCCCAGCGAGTGCTCAGCTCTCAAATAGAAAAGGTGGAGCAAAACCAATTGAACAACATGTTCCAAATATACTTTGTTGTGAAGGAACAACGTTGTCGTGTTATGATTGATGGCGAGACCTACAACAACCTTGCAAGTTTAGAGTTGGTTGAGAAGCTTGGTCTGACCACAAAGCCACATCCACATCCATACTACATCCAATGGGCAAATTCTTGGGATAAGATAAAGGTAACTGAAATTGCACGTATTGAGTTTTCTATTGGTTCTTATAAGGATAGTGCATAATTTGATATAGTACCTATGCAAGCATGTCATTTATTGCTAGGCAAACCTTGGATATCTAAAATTAATGCGGTGCACAACATTATTACTAATAAATATTGCTTCAAATACAATGATACAAATTTTACTGTAGTACCTATGACTGCTGCTGAAGTTTTTGGAGAAGATCTTATTAGAGCAGAGAGAGGAAAGAATGAGCCTTTTAGAAAAGAATGGATTATTTCAGAAGTCACAATTCCTTCATCTAAATCTGAATTGTTAGATAACAAAGATATTGTTTTTTTGCCTCTTGTCGGTACTAATATTTTGCAGCATATATCCAAACAAGAGGACAGCGTGACACAGATAGAACATGTAATCGACTCTGGTAAGAGCTCTCTTGATGTGTTGAATTTATTCCCCAATGATGCTAATGTGATAGTAGAACCTTCTATTGATTTACCTTTGTCACATGATAATGATTCTATTGTTCTTTGCGATAAAAAAGAGTTGTGTGATAGTGCTATGATTAATGGTGGTTCTGTCTTGGAAACAAATAATGTTGCTGAAATTAAAAATTTACATCCAATTGCAACTGGAAAAGATGAACTAAAATTGTTGTCTTCTTTAAATACGTTGGGTTACATTGAGTTTGATACTTTATGTGCTCTAAGTAGTTTGGAAGATAAATTTAAATATGCTGAATTGTCATGTTTGTCTAAATGGTAAATGTACATATCACTTTATTGGCAAATATAATTATAAAGGAGAGTATATGGTGCATCGTGTCTATATTTGTTCAAATCTGAAATCTTCTTTTATTGTGCAACAATATAATACATTAGAGGGTTGTAATCTCTATAACCATACAATGTCGACATCTCCAAGTTTTGTTATTAAGAAACAGGTTAAATTTCAAGAAGGGGAGAAATGTTGGCTACTACCTACAACCTGTCCTCCAGCTACACTCAAACCGAGGACGGTTTGTTGTCAAGAAGGGGAGAATGATGAGGACATGACACCTTCGGATACAACCATAGATTACAAGGTGAGCTCATTGCTACATTTACACAATGGTTCTTGGTACAACTCACTTGGTTCCACATATATATGTCAATATTTTTTTGTAGATACAAACATGTCTCAATGTGCAAGGTCTTCAAAGTTCAACATTCGGTTCGTTGGCAGCCCAATAGCGCTTCATTGGGAAGGCCATAACTCATCCATCCGGAGTGCGATTGAGGTAAATGAGGACTTGATGGAAAGATTATTTGATAAGCTTTCAAATAGATCTGGTCCCACCTCAATATCACATCGACAAGGTATTCAAATCATCACGACACTCAGCTACTATTTCTGCGGGATGCTACGACGTCGTCTTGGGCTTGTCATGCAACCTTGTGACCCTGACCCAAGTAGGACCACGTCCCTAACATGTGGAGAACAACCCAAAGATGGTCTAAGACTTCCTCCTCCTTGGCCACCACCTTAGGAGGGCAGCAAGGTCGTCCAACCCAAGTTGGAGGCCCAATCCAATTCGAGTTCGAGTCCATATCGGGTTCCAGGAGCAGCCAATGGTAAAACGGATGCCCAGGTCGCATACGGACTCCGTTTTCGATGAAACACATATGAATGGAAAGATAATTTGATAAGAAAACTAACACATTAGGTTTCATGTCAAAATTCCGTCGGAGTCAACAGGAATCATGGAAACAAGTTGACGTCCAGAATCTGTCCAGACGTTGCGTCGTCGTCTTTTGGACCGTTGGGCTTTGTAACGAGTTGGCCCACCTTAGGGACGTGAGAGGCTGCCCTAGGACGCCTATTAGACCATATAACCAGCTGCCGCCGCCTATGTTAGGGTTTGGGGTTTTGCTTAGATTATTCTGTTAAAAACAGTTTCGCCGTTTCATCGGTTTGTGAGACCCCAACTCTTGATCTTAATCATATATCCGCAATTGTCGCTTCATTTGAGTTGCATTTTATCTTGTTCTTACTTGTGTTCTTCGATTCGTAGCAGGGATTAACCTTCTTGGCGAGGCCAACCGGATTGTGACACGGTTGATAACCGGAGGAGACGTGGTGCTAAGATTGCAGGGTTCGGTCTTTGTGATCTGAAGCCGGATCGGTGTGTCTCTCTCCGACCAAATCGATAGTTATCTTGAATTGACGGGAGATCGGGAACCTAGTTCACATTACCTCCATCACCAGCCTCAACATCAGTAAACAACATCTCAGCAGCAGCCACAAACCCAGCCTGAACTTGTTTAGCCATCCTAACTGGTGTAAGTACCAAACAGTCAGGTAGAGAACATAGAAATAAAGGTCTCAGATTATCTATGAATAATTACATAACAAACACAGTTCACAAATCAAATGTTCCTAGACTGGGTCAACAAACATAGTTCATCATCATACAGACATCCAAACCTCAGTTCCTATGGCTCACCCTACCCTCCCACATGGCATTACAAATTTCATCCCTCTTAGCAGTCATGGCTACTGTTTCTTCTGCCAACAAATTAGGCACAAGCTCAGGGACAGGTGGGTTGGGTGGAAGCCTGTCTTCATCTGGCATACAGTGATCAATACCAAACCCAAGGATCCAGTTATGCAGGATGCAGCAAGCAATGAGTAGCTTAACCTGTGTCTTGAATGAGTGAAAGGGCTTGCTGTCTAGAATACGAAATCTATTCTTCAAAGCCACAAAAGCCCTCTCAACTGTGACCCTAAGTGAGGAATGCCTGAGGTTGAACAATTCTCTTGCATTGGTTGGCCTATTGGTGTTGTTGTACTCAAACAAATGGTACCTAACACCCCTGTAAGGAGGTAGGAAACCATTGTGGCAAGCATAGCCTGCATCTACAAGGTACATTTTACCTACAAGTGGAGCAGTGGAAGGGGCATCATGAATGTGTACTGGGTGGTATGGACACAAGTGGAAATTACTCGTGGTTTGTGTTACCTTCAGGCACAATGAACCCATCTTCCCTCTCAATGACATCATTTAGGATGTGGGAATCATGTGCTGATCCTTCCCAGCCAGCCAAGACATAGGTGAACTTGAGGTCCCAGTTAACAACAACCATGATATTCTGTGTTGGTTCCTTTTTCCTACCCCTGAAAGCATGCTGTACTCTCCTAGGCACCCTAGCCAAGCAATGGGTGCCATCAATGGCACCAATGCAGTCCTACAGATGTCTACATTGGTGTTAAGGCAAGTGTTTGGACATAAATTATGGAAGCAGTGGTACGTAGATAGAATTACCTTGAAATAAGGGTTCCATCTAGGGCTCCCTAGGATCTTTGGATGAATGGCAGTTGAGGGGGGCTTGATTAAGTCACTTCTAAGCTCACCTAGAGCATACAACACCTGGTGGAAATGCCTGTGCTTAATCTCAATTGACCTCATAAATGCTTGGTGGACAACTCTAAACCTTTGATTGTGTCCCACAATCAGCAGGAACATAGCTACCTGCTCTTCTACAGAGGAACCATTGTTGTCTGGTACAAGACCTCTATTTCTACATAGGTCACATAAGGAAAAAAAGGGTGCTCTGGTCATCCTAATCATGGACAGACACTCTCTATCAGTGGACCTATAAATGGCCATAAGTGTACGCTGCCTATGCTGGTCAGCATTACTTCTCAAATTGTATGCAAGTGGGTTTGGTTCAGGGTAGGCCTCCTAATCCTACTGGCAACATAGGACACCATGACTACAACCAAGGAAGAGGCTTGCTTGGCCAACTCATATATTTTCTGAGCAGAATCCATCTACATTAACATACAATTGCAGACAAACCATGTTTAATTGACCCAGGTAGGCATCAAATTGAGTAATGAACCATGCATGATTCAACTAGCAGTGATAGCATGGACATCATCATTGACAGAGGTAGAAAAACAAAGCATGAAAGAACTTAAAAAGTCACGGATGCATCAAAGTAATGCCTCCCAGTGACATACAACATAGCATAATCCATATGTACAAGCATGAGAAGACACAACTGCATACTGAAATGCCTCCCAGTGACAATATGTAAAGAATGAACACAAAAAACTGCAACAACAGAGCAGTATCAACCCAAAAACGAACCAGTACAGGCACACAAGTCACGGCTGCATACTAAAATGCCTCCTAGTGACAGGTATGAACGAAATCATCCGTAAAGCAGCATCATAATGAACGTAAACCCTAACAAAGACCAACAAATGGGTGCAAAAATGAACAACTTAAACCCTAACCGTAAAGCGCATGTACCATATCAGGTACCAACATCACAGAAAAACAATAAAAGCCATGGTTAGGGTTTGATTTCACCTTGGGGTGCTCGGGGGACGAAGCAAAAACCAACGAACGACGGAGAAGAAGACGAATGAACACAGACGAAGCAGATCTGGACGGAGACAACGTAGATCCTGAAGGAGACGAAGCAGATCCGGTCCACCGCACCACCAAGATCCGCCGCAATCCACGAGGAGAGGAAGAAGACCGGCGCCTTCCGGAGTCCCAGCAGCAACGGAGAAGCGGCGCTGCGACCGAGCAGATCCGACCAAGGGGACACCACCGTAGCACCAAGGACCGTCGCTGGACACCACAACCTCAACACGCCGCCAGTTTCTCACAGGAGCAGGTGGGAATGGAGGCAAGGGGAGGAAGAGAGGAGGGGGAGGGGCTTATATAGCCGCCGCAAAAACTACAGGCAGGTAGCGCGGGAGGAAACCTTCAGTTCCTGCGTGAGCCCGCGCAAGCTCGCGGGAGCCAACGGAAAGCGCCCAAAATCGCCCGCGAGAACGCCGCCAGAGCCGCGCCCTAGAAAAACGGAGGGGGAGCTTCGCTGCGGAGCTAGATCGGAGGAGAGGAAAAGCACGGGGGGAGACTGGCCGACCCGCGGGCCAAGTGTACCAAACACAGTGCACTGCACCGTTTGGGCTCGGGCCACCCAGCAGGCCGCATACCAAACACGCTGTGTTTTTGTTCAGACATGCGTGCAAGGAAGTGGGCTAGCAGGCCTCCCCGAGGTTGACAGAAAGGGCATGTACTTTCGCGACTTTTCAGAGGTGAGGTGGGTTGGAGACTTGGCGCCATGATCGTGAACAGCATCAAATTTTCTGCAGAATGCCTATGCATGTTTGTACATCGAACATTCGTCTACGTACGTGCACGTTGTTTGTCCAGAAAACACTATACTGCTCCTATATGGTCGATGCACGCAGCCGAGCAGGTTTGCAGGGTGGGTACTTTCGGCAGAGTCGACAGGCGCTATCGGACCGACGCTTTCGTCCACACATCATCATGAGTAGCTTTTCCACAACCGGCCGGCCTCGACAGCAACCAATGCCGCCGCTGATTCATGTCTCGGCTGGCATTTCTACACTCAATCGGCATTCGGCAGCCGGCAGGCAGTCTTCGCCGAGACAAATTCGTTTCCTTCCACTCTCGGACATGTGGGCCATCTCCCCTGACATGACAACGTTGCAGATAGATCGCGTGTGGTTCCGCATGCACTCCGGGTCCCACACACCAGTGCAATGCCGATTTGAGAAGAGGACGGTGATTCACACCGACGCGACGACACGCAATCACGCATGCACTGCACGGGTCGGTGGGCTCCATGCCTCCAAGTCAACTCCCAACCCGCACAGTGCATGTACAGTACATGTACTACGAGCAAGATCCAAAGGTAACCGTAGCGCTTGTCCCTTCACTACCGGATTCGTCTGGCACAAGCAGAAAAACTCTCGACAAAGGCTCGGCAAAGGCCTCTCGGCAAAAAAAACAATCGGCAAAGGATCCTTTGCCGAGAGCTATTTATCGGGCACTCGGCAAAACTTTTGCCGAGAGCTTTTCCGGCTCTCGGCAGAGAAAAGTAACAAGACGATATCTTCCGTCGCCGTCCGTCCTCACGGTTGCTTTGCCGAGAGCCCTCTGACATGGCTCTCGGCAAAGAATATATATATTTTTTCCCCGAATAAATGTGTCGAGAAGGCTCTCGACAAAGAATATATATATATATATATATATATATATATATATATGTTTTCGCCGAATACCTCTTTGACATGGCTCTCGGCAAAGAATATATATATTTTTTTAAAAAAATCTTTGCGGAGAGCCCTCCTCCAGCCTCTCGGCAGTCCTGGAAATTTGGCCACAGAATGGCCTCTGTTTGGCGCCTGTGCCGAGAGGGGCTCTCGGCAAAGGGGTCATTTTTCCCCTTTGTCGAGAGCTACCCTCGGCAAAGCGACCATAAACCCTATTTTTTCTGTTTTTTTTTTCATTTTTCACTACAATATACCACATATATCATATCCATCACATATACCTCATGTCCATCACATATATCACACATTTCATTATATATATCTCACATTCATCATATCTATCTCACATTCAACACTTATATCACAAACAACACCTGCAAGTGACATACACAAGTCCACAAGTCCATCCAAAGTCCATACACAAGTGCACAAGTCCACAAGTCCATCCACAAGTTCACAAAAACATCTACAAGTTCATATCAAGTCCAACAAACGAACACAGAGATAAAGACAACTAATGTCAAACTACCCAACCACTCCAAGCACCCCTCTGAGACGGCGGCGTATTCTGACCTACATCGTTCTGGGGTGCGTCCAACGGAAGATGCAGAGCATTCGAACCTGTCGATATAGGCTGCACAAATACAAATATGTTGGATGTGTCAGACAAGGAATCCAATATAAGTAGCTTAAGTTTGAATGACGGCTTGACCCTTAAGAGATCGTAGTCTACTTACAAGAGTGCCGAGCCCGATCGGTGGAGGTACAAGTAGAGGTGACGGTGGTGGCGGTGGAGAGGGCGGAGGACCGTAACCTGAGTGTTTCTCAAGCCCTTGCATGTACTTGAGCATGGATGCCATATGCTCCTGCGTCCTTTGCAGCTCCTGCTGCTGCCTAAGTAGAAGGGCCTCACGCTCGGCTTCCTTAGCCTCGCGCTCGGCGTCCTTAGCCTCCTACATCTGCCGATCGGCCTCCCTCTGGGCGTCCATAGCCACAATCTGAGCCTGCAAATTTCACCAATTGGTTAAATAATATAAAGGTAAGGTATGCAACAACTCAGAGGCTGAACTAAGCTAAGAAAAAACATGAATCACCTGGAGTATCATAATATGCTACTGTGAGGCTTCTGACCGTGGGCGTATGGGAATGCTAGAGTCATTGCTCCGAGCCCGGAGCTAAGAGAGGGAGGGAGTAGACGTCGGGTCGATGACGTCGTCACCAAGATAGTACCGCCCATGCTTCTTGCCACCTCCAATCCCCATCACAATCTCGGGATCTAGGTCCTGAGAGCCCTGGTCGTAGTCCTGTCCATACTTAGACCTTGCCGCAGAGGTGTACTCGGTGATGCGGGCGTAGGCGGTAGGGCTGTAGTACGCAGAGGGAGGTGCGTCCGTGCTGTAGGAGATGTTGGATGTCGCCATCCCATTTTGGACAAAGCAAACGCCTGGAAGGTGTTGCACGACGCGCCCCCATATGAATCCGATTGCGAGATAGACATCAGGAAGATTAGAAATCATATGAAATTGAATGTCAAAATTAAAACAATGAATTGAATTACCCAAACTTTGCCGAATGAGGTGAGGTTGCGGTTGCCTTGATGGTGCGATGCCCCTCCCATCTGTAAACACCGCAATCGGGCAGCCTCGTGCGTTGCAACCCACTCGTCGGAGCACCACTTGTCCACAATCGCCCGCCAACACTCGGGATAATTGGTGCACCACTAGGGACACATCTACACATCATCAGTTATTTGCATATTACATGAAAAAATATTAATATTGTTTATCTACCTTCGTGTACTGGTCATGTGTAAGCCTCCTGTCTCGTGCATTGTTCTTTTTAAGAGCTTCTCCGAGCTCGGACCTATGGTAGTTGACAATGGCTTGGATCCTTGACTCGTAATGGGTGTCCACTACGAGCTTTCTGCATGCTTTTGAAAGCACTGCATCCGCCCTGTCCTCAAATCCCTCCTCGCATTTGAAATAAAGCTACATAGAGACACATATGTCTAGAGAATCATTTGAAGACAAAGGCAATGAATTGAGCAAAGTGGTCCGAAGAACACTTACCCAAAAGTCATGCTTCACCCGCGCCTTCTTGTTTCCAGCTATGTTGTCGGGGGCGCTGGCGTAGTGCTCGAAGGTGTAGGCTGGCTCGTTCTTCCGGCAAACTCAACCAAGCCAGGGAAGTGCGTCTTGCACAGAAGACCGAGGATGCCATTGATATGACACACTTGAGCAGCAACACCCGACACAAGCGTCCAGGTCCTGCATAAGTGATTGAGAACACATTAGTTTCGACTTTCATTTTGCAACATATCATAAGAGCAAGTATTGAAAACACGTAAATTTACTTAGTTTTGACCTTCAGGACGAATCACCAGGCGCCGTGCAAACGCCGAGGGAGAAGGGAGGACCGTGGGACCTCGCAGGTACAGAGGTTTTCGAGTAGAGGAACCTGCAGGCTGCCCGTCGTCTCCATCGTCCTGCCCATCATCGTCCTCGTCCTCGTCCTCCTGCTGCGGCTGCTGCTCCTGCCCGTTGTCGTCGCCGTCCTCGTCCTCGTCCTCCTCCTGTTGCTGGGGCTCCTCCGCGACCTCCTCCTCCACCGGCGTGGGAGGACGAGGAGGGTGTCTCCTCCTACGACCCCTGCCGGTCCCGGTCGACAACTCCCCCTCAATGGGACGTGACCTCGCGTAGACCGAGCTCACGTTCCTCTGACGTCCTCCCACCATCTTTTCTCAGCCACCTGCAATTGGAAATAATAAACAATAGATAATTAGTAAATAATTAGTTTAATTAACAAGCAATTAAAAATAGACACGAGATAAACAACATATATTTACTAAATATTACATGTTTTAGAAATAATCTGCATTATCCGGATTAGCTGGATCATAAGACTCATCATCACTATCAACCATATCAAAATAATGAGTTGTATCCGAAGGAGTAATGTTGTCTTCGTTGTCATTGCCAACATGTAATCGTTCAAGCATTTCTAAATCCTTCACATTTTGCACCTCATGTCCTTCCTCCACGTCATCAACCAACTCATTGTCTACGTCCATTACTACCGCTTCAGTTGAGTCTATCTCGAACCTCCCTTGTAGCCCATCTTCTTGAAAGAATTCTCCATCATATGTGTTTGTGTTGAAGTTGTAATCTTCATCGTTGGGAACAGGTAGTTTACCGTGTGGAGATACCTTGTGCACAATAGCCCAACCCTTAAGATGCTCTTTGGTTTGGCATGCGTATGTGGTATAGTAAACCTGTGTGTCCTGTTGAGCCACAATGTAGACATCATCTTCTTGATAGATGAAATCTTGTCGAATCTCAACTAGGCCAAGATGTGGGGTCTGTCTCATCACTCTAGGATCAAACCAATGACATTTGAATATGACAGGTCTAAGAGGTTTGGTACCGAGGGAATTTGCAAATGAATGTTGATATATTCCTTCACATCTTCCATAATAGTCTAGGCCATCAGTGCCAGGTGTACAAACACCGCTATTTATGGTTCGTCGATTGGGTCGACTTTGCTCATAGCTTGCTGTGTGAAAACGATATCCATTCACATCATAACTATTAAATGACTTCATCCTATAGGCACAACCATTTGCAACCTGTCTCAACTCGTCACTAATAGAGTCATCGGTTTGAGCTTGCATTCAAGATAGATCGTTATATTATGCAAACATACCCACAACCTGAAAATTCAAAGTGGGTACAAGCTAAATTAGAAACTACCTTGGTTTTGAACCAAGAAATGAAATCAGGCCTTCCTTGTCCAGCACCCTTCACAAGAAGGGTATCTGTTTCCTGCGGGGTAGGATCCCGTGATTGATTCCAAAAGTGATGAAGGAATTACCTGTATCAACGTGAAACAAGGGGTTGGCAGAGGAAAATTGATGCCATATTGAAACAAGATCGGGTAGCTTACCCAATGTACGGCGCCACCTCGTCAAGGTTGGTCAACACTTATAGCATGATGCAATGCCACTCTTCATGTGTCAAGGACTTCGTGGTAGCTGCACTTGCACTTCCAAGTTGCCCTCGGAAAAGACTGAGGTTTGATTCATTTTCACCAGCATTGTAACGAATAGGTGGATTATGCACGCTTGGAAGATTCTCGCTATAGTATTTCTCTGTGAAGTTGGACACCTCCTCTAGAATGAATGCCTCAGCAATGGAAGGCTCAATCTTGCTTTCATTTCTACATTTCGTGCGAAGAGTCTTTAGAGATTTCTCAAGTGGATAGCACCAATGGAATTGGACGGGACCCCACATTTTTGCCTCATAAGCCAGGTGCAATATCAAGTGTTGCATAAGATTGAAGAAACCGGGTGGAAAGATCTTCTCTAACTTACACAACAACACTGGCGCCACATTTTCCAAGTCCTCGATCACGGTCCAAGATAACTCTTTGGAACATAGCTGGCAAAAGAAGTAGCTCAACTCTGCCAGCGCTACCCACACATGCTCAGGGACATAACCTCGAATCATCGCCAGAAGAAGACGCTCAATCCATACGTGGCAATCATGACTCTTCATACCGTGGACTCGCAAAGTAGATAAGTTCACTCCCCTCCTCAGATTCGCTGCATACCGGTCAGGGAACATTAGCGTCTGTATCCATTGAAGTACTTCCTTCCTGTGTTTTCTGGCCAAGACAAAATCAACCTTAGGCCTTTTCCATGTCTTGCCGCTGCCAGGAGGTTGCATCTCCTGATGTGGCCTATCACACAACGTTGCCAAGTCTACTCTGGCCTTAGGGTTGTCCTTTGCCTTTTTAGTTTCCATGAGGGTTCCCCATAGCGCCTCAGCCACATTCTTTTCAGTGTGCATTACATCAATTGTATGTGGCAGAAGGAGGTCATCAAAATAGGGGAGCCTCGTCAACTCCAACTTATGAGTCCACATGTGTTCCTCACCATACCCCACAAAACGACCATCTATATTGGAAACAAGAGCCTCTATCCGAGCCCTATCCTCAGCACTAGTACTCATCAGCGGTGGAGGGTCATTCACTATGACACCTTTTGTAAAGTTCTTTATGTCTTGTCTGAATGGATGATCAAGAGGGAGGAATTGACGACGTTTGTCGAATGACGAATATTTGCCACCCTTCTGCAACCAAATAAACCTCAGTTGTTCCTTGCATAATGGGCATGGGAACTTCCCGTGAACACACCAAGCACAGAATATCCCATAGGCTAAGAAGTCATACAGTGAGTACTGGTACCAAACATGCATTTTGAAGTTTGTCTTTGTAGCTCGGTCATATGTCCATATGCCTTCCTCCCAAGCATGTTAGGAATATGCCCTAGAGCTAATCATGTAGATGATTATATTCCGATTGTATCCATGATTAATAAAGTGTTCTTTGAATATCCATTGTAGACAACGAGTATTGATTGACGATTATGTGAATTGTTTGTGGAACTCAATTACCTGAATGGTTATTCTAAAAGTTGTCCCTGGTCGGCATTCTTGTAAGAGCACACTTGAATATTAGACTAGCACATGTATTAGTTGATGGCTATGTTTCACAAGTCATAGACATGGAGATGTCAAACTAATAATGTGGGCACATGTGAGACATGTAGGCTGGACTGACCCAACAAGAGAAAGTCTCTATTCATGTCATGTACGTTATGTCCTTAGACCTGAGATTGTGGTATGTACTCAAGATGTGAAACGATCTACTTAGAGACTATCAAACGCTACTCCGTTATTGGGTAGTTATAAAGGTGGTCCTTGGGTGGTCGGGAAACATGCTATGAGACATAGACAATCAAGATGGAATTTGCCCCTCATGTGATTGGATCAACAAATGCATGGCCATGCTTGGGTTAAGTGTTAACCCACGAGTTGAACCATATATCGAGTGGCAAAGGGAATAACTTGTACATGGTCATAGTGGTTCGTCTGATATGATCATAGCGTATGCATAGGAGTTGACACGCCTTGCTAGAGGCCGCTATCAACTATTGGTCGAGTAAGAGTACTTGGGCCATGTCTATGTATGCGTGAGCCCATAGGGTCGTACGCTTAAGGGGCTGGAAGCCTAATTCGGGTTGGACCCGAATTAGACTAGGTTTAGGGTTACTAATGGGCCTCCACCATGGGAGCTCGTCAGGACACCTATATAAGCAAGGGGTGGGCGCGGGGCGAATTAATCCACGCCTTTTTGCAGCCGCCGTCGCCTCCCCACGCTCGCGCCTTTTGCTCCTCGCGGACCTAGCAGTCCGGAGACGCAACGCTTCCTCCCTGCACGTGTGGGATTCCTCGGAGGTGCTGCATCTGGAGCACAAGGACGAACCGTGCGAAGGGGACATTGAGACGGACGACCACGCAACTGCACTGCCTGCTGCGACGCGCACGACTACATCAAGTCGTCTTCCGCTGCACCTGCGCGTCTAGTGGTAATCCCGTAACCTGTAACTAGCAGTAGATCCTGGTTTATGAGGTCGAAAAGTTTTCTTTTCCGGCTAGCATAGCAACCTCGTATTCCTATAAAGCACTCATCAATTCATCAATCAAAGGTTCCATGTACACACCCATATGGTTCCCCGGGTGTCCAGGAATTATCAGTGACAAGAACATGTTTTGCCTTTGAAAGCATAGGCCAGGGGGCAGATTGAGGGGGATAACAAACACGGGCCAACATGTGTATGGGGACACCATCATTCCATAAGGATTGAACCCATCAGTTCCCAAAGAAACACGTACATTACGAGCCTCTACGGCTTTGTCATGATGAATGGCATCAAAGTGTCTCCATGCTTCACCATCAGATGGATGTACTAGTTTGTTAGGATTATATCATTTTCCATTTTTATGCCATGTCATCTGTTTTGCGGATTCCTCGGTCATGTATAGTCGTTGGATCCTCGGTATAAACGGGAGGTACCGTAGGATCTTCACGGGGACCGTAAGCTGCCTCTTCTGGCCATCACCAGAGTCTACCTCAAGATACCTAGAGGATTTACACTTTGGACAGTACTTTGCAGCACTAAGTTCTTTTCTAAATAAGACACACCCATTCTCACAAGCATGTATCTGATCATATGACATCTTGAGTGCACGAAGGAGTTTCTGTGACTCATACATGCTCTTTGGCAAAATGTGGCCATCCGGAAGGAGGCTGCCAATCACGATCAACATACCATCGAAGTGTTCTCGACTCATGCTACACTCGGACTTGAAACCCATTAAGCGTCCAATGGCATCTAGTTGAGACACCGTTGTCCGATCATGAAGGGATTTTTGTGCTGAAGACATCATGTCGTAGAAGGCCTTTGCGGTTGTCTCCATCTCCTCCTCAGCACATTCTTCAGCATATTGTCCTTCATGAAAGTCATCTAACATGTCTGCTACCCCCGCAGCATCATCAAAATCCTCTATGCGGGTCTCACCACCTCCTTTCTTAAACGATTGTATTCAACGTGGTATACCCACCGAGTATAATCCGGCGTAAATCCATTCAACACTAGATGTTTACCCATGTCCACCTTGTTTTTCCTTTTTCTGTTTGCACATTTCTGGCACGAACACAAAACTAGAAATGCTCCTTTACCAGACTGACCAAATGCATGTTCTAAGAAAGCATTGGTCTTCATCATCCATTCATGGGTGAAATCATTCGGACTTGAGCGCCCCGAGTACATCCACTCACGGTCATCCATCCTCTAAGATATATATACCGATGACCAAAGTAAATATCAATTGCATATACATAACATTCCTACTATCTAATAGGTGAGGATAGGTCCTAATCCCACCTGCAGATGCGTAGATGTGTTAGTTCCTATGACCTACTCCTATTCGAGACAAAATTTCAGCAGCACCTCCCCGCTGTTCTCTCCATACATGTCCTGGCAAGGAGAGTGTGTATGCAGAGAACAACAGGTTGGTGATGCCAAAACGTTGTCTCGAATCGGAGAAGGCCAAAGGAACTAACACATCTATGCATCCACAGGTTGTCCAAAAAACGTGGACAATTCGAAACAGATACGGATATACATATGCATAATTCTGCATATGTCTAACCGTGCCTCTTTCGAACAGGAGACGCCTAACTGATTTACGTGACCTACGACCATAAGCGGGAAAGAAAAGTTATACCATGGGTAGCGGTGGAGTCAGGCTAGCGGTGCCGTGGGGAGTCGGGGCTGTGGTGAGTCGATGCGGTGCAGGAAGACCCGCAACGACGAGGAATGCAAATGGGGTCGCCGAGGTCTTCCGGATAAGCCTCGATGAGCTCCGTTGTTAAAAAAAAATTCTAAGTCAATTAAAAAATTCGACAGCATCTCCCCTACATGGTGATATTAATAACCTGCAAGAAATTAACGGCTCGATGGCCGACAACCACATATATAACAAGTCTCCGCCGCCACCACCACCACCACCTAAACCCTAAATCCCATAGCACAAGCATCCTAAATATCTAACTAATTTAGGACTAAACTCACTACCTTCACCATAACTACTAACCTTAAGTCCCCTAGCACAAGCATCCTAAATATCTAACTAATTTAGGACTAAACTCACTACCTTCACCATAACTACTAACCCTAACTCGAAACTAAATTGCATAACTAGGTGAGCCGGTGACGGTGGATAGCTTGGCCGAAGATCGTGGGCGGACACCTCCTCCTCTTTCTTCTTCTTCTTCTTCTTCTTCTTCTTCTTCTTCTTCTTCTTCTTCTTCTTCTCCTTATTCTCCCCTCCTCTTCCTCCTTTTCCTCCGGCCTCCTCCTCCTCTGTATGGCGCGGCCCGGAGATGCCTGCGCTGGGGTGTGGGGGGAGGGGGCTGCGGCGGCGCGGAGGGCCGGGCGGGGTGCGGTGGCGCGACGGCGCGGCGGGCGGCGACGGAGCGGGTGAGAGCTGAGGGAGACAGAGAGAGTGAGAAAGAGAGTGAGAGAGTGAGCGCAACGACCGAAAATGCCTAAGTCCTGGATTTTTTCTTTGCCAAGAGCTAGATTGGGGGCTCTCGGCAAAACATTTTTTATTTTTTAAATACAATTTTTTTGCCGAGAACCACGCTGCAAGCTCTCAGCAAAGCTTCTTTGCCGAGAGCTTTAAGGTTACTCTCGGCAAAGCATTTGAATTTTTTTCGTTTTTTCCACTCATTTTTTTGCTAGCTTCTTACATTGCTAGTGACCTAATCTTAGAATTTGGTATATTTTGAGTAGTTTTGCTATATTTCTTTGGTTTTTTTATTTAAATTGATATTCTTTAAAAAACAACTTTGAACTGCAGGTGCATCGAATAATGGATTTTGATGACTGAAAAAATGATATTCGTGGTTTGTAGCGCACTTTGAGTCGGTATCCAAGGACAGGCGCAGAATTTTAAACATCTTATTTACCAAACTTGACCAACAACTTGTGTGTGACTTGTTTTTAAAATTGTATAAAATACAAACCAATTCCAAAAATCACAAAACTTGTTGAGTGGACTTGATATCACATGTGTAGGCTTGGGAAAAAAATTGAGACGATTTCAAAACGTTGGTGATGTAGGATTGAAGAAAACTATACATCTCATGTCATCACATATGATCATATGTGCTGGATATCATATGTGATGACTATCCTACGTCACCAACGTTTCAAAATCGTTTCAATTTTTTTTCCAAGCCTACACATGTGATATCAAGTCCGGTCAACAATTTTTGTGATTTTTGAAATTCGTTTGTATTTTATACAATTTTAAAAATAAGTCACACGCAAATTGTTGGCCGGTCAAGTTTGGTGAATAAGATGTTTAAAATTTCGCGCCTGTCCTTGGATACCGACTCAAAGTGCGCTACAAACCACGAATATCATTTTTTCAGTCATCAAATTCCATTATTCGATGTAGTTCAAAGTTGTTTTTTAAAGAATATAAATTTAAATTAAAAAACCAAAGAAATATAGCAAAACTACTCAAAAATATACCAAATTCTAAAATTAGGTCACTAGCAATGTAAGAAGCTAGCAAAAAAAAATGAGTGGAAAAAAAATTCAAATGCTTTGCCGAGAGTAACCCTAAAGCTTAGAGCCTGCGGCGTGGCTCTCGGTAAAAAAGACTGTAAGGGAGAACGACGCACGCCGTTCAAAAGATTTGCCGAGAGCTTGACGGTCGACTCTCGACAAAGGCTAACGGATAAGTCTGCCGTCTCGTTTGCCGAGAGGCATTTTTTGTCGACGGCCTAGCTCTCGGCAAAAGGAATTCTTTGCTGAGAGTTTTGCTTTGCCGAGAGTCGGCTCTCGGCAGCGTGGTTTCTGCCGTGTACTTTATGTTGCCGAGAGTAGCTCTCGACAAAGAATTCAGTGCCGAGTATTCGATAAAAAGCTCTCGGCAAAGCCTCTGGCACTCGACAAATGTCCTGTTTCTGGTAGTGCTTGGGGCGGTCGCCGGGAAAGAAGCCGCACGGGGCTAGTGGATACATTTGCATGTTTCGCGTCAGGCGACTTGTCTTCTAGTGCTACCTCTACGGCGAATCTATCGTCAGCTAAGCTTGACTTTTCAGGGTATGGGCTCGACTTTTGAGGGTACGGTTGTAATAAATCTGCCTTCAATTTTTTTGAGTCCTATCATATTTTAAATGTTTAGATATGTAGAACATTAAATATAGATAAAAATGATTAATTATATATAGCCTGTTCGTTTGACTTTTCAGCCGACTTAAATCTAGCCAGAACAGTATTTTTCTCTCACAAGAAATCATCCAGTGCATAATCCTGTCAAAACAGTGCATAATCCTGCCAAACGAACATGCTGATAGTATGTATGTATTTGTAAGATCAATCTTTTAAACCTAATTAATCTATGATTAAATACTAATTATAACAATAATATATATGCTAAAGATAAATTAATTAGATTTAATAAATTCATCTCGCAGTTTATAAATAGATTATGTGATTTCTTTTTTATTAGTATTCGAATAACCCATACGACACCCATATGACATCTGATATGCCAAAAAAAAATTACATACAGGAACTAAATAAGCCTTAAGTCTTAATACCCCTCCCTTCAAGGCAATATACAATTATGGATTACGTGTCAGCAAAACTAGTTCATATTTAATCGAATTTCTAGTTAATAATATATATTTATGTCTCTAAATCAATTTATTATAAAACATATATTTCGTAATTAATCTAATAATATTTATTAGATATCCTAAATATTAATATTTGTTATTTATGATTGGTCAAATTTATAAGATACTAAAACATGACACTACACTGTTTTTCTGGATGGAGGAATAAGTAGCATCTACTCCTACTTGTTTTAAAATTCAAATTTTCCTATCTTTAATAAAAATTAATCTAATCATATATAAAGTTTTTAGTTATAAATAGTAATGTTATACTCGCATCATCAATAATAATGGTCAAAATATCATTTGAAAAAAGTTTACTTAACCCCCTCTCCTATCTAGTATGGTCTACTTCACCGCCTCAACTATGAAACCGTCCATTCTACCGTCTGAACTTTCCAAACCAGTCAAATTATCTCCTCAGTCGATTTTGAACGGTGGTTTCTCTACAATAACAATAGTTTGTCTTTTTATTTTTTATTTGTTGTCACTAAATCTTTAAAAAATTATAGTAAATCACAAAAAACCATAAAAATAGAA
Source organism: Microstegium vimineum (assembly GCA_022036555.1). Taxonomy (NCBI): domain Eukaryota; kingdom Viridiplantae; phylum Streptophyta; class Magnoliopsida; order Poales; family Poaceae; genus Microstegium; species Microstegium vimineum. The sequence continues at coordinate 10,496,065 of CM039138.1, read as the reverse complement.
AATTCAATTTTGTTGGTCTCTCTACACAGTGGATATATAATATGATATATTTTAGTACAAAGTTTTGTTGTACTTTAGATCAATTAAAAATTGAATTTTGTTTGTAATTAATTGAAATAATTCATAGTCCAAGTTTATATGGTCCAATTGTGATGAAATTTTTATGGCAAGCTCATTATTGTATGCTTAACTTATAATAAAAACTTCATAGTCATTGGACCCATGAGTATGCAATTTTTATTATAGTTCAAGCCTATAATAATTCGCTCAACATAAAAAATTCATCTTAATTGAACCATAGAAAAAATTAGATTTTTAATGATGTTGTTTTTAATCGAATGAGATCTAACTCTATTATGCAGATAATTTTCAGGGGAGCGTACTGATTACGCTCTTGGGCCCAACTGCAGCGTGATGAGACAACCAAGGACGCGCTCTCAGCGATGAGCAAGACATTGGAAGTAATTGCTTTAGATATATCCAATAAAGGATGGAAACATTTATATTGTTTGAACTAGCGTCCTGGTCGATCTATAAGACTTTGGCTCTCTCTTTTTATTCCATCCAAAACTCTGTAATAATGAGTTGTGTACATCCTTGGATGTAGAAGCCAGATATTTTAATCCATTATCTAAAAAAATTAATCAAAAGGAACAACAAAAAATTTATAGTAAAACATACCATATTATATGTCTACTGCGTACATCTACTCTTGTAAAGTCCAATTAAATTGAATTTTATATTTTATAATTTTTCTGTGATTTACTATGGTTTTCAAAGATTTAGCGGAAACAAATAAAAAAATATATAAAACCATAGTAACAAAACCACTATCCAAAACAACCTGAGAGGGTAATTTGAACGATTTTGGAAAGTTCAGGGGATAGAATCACTACCGGAAACTGGTTGTTTGTCATGTGTTTTGAGGTTTACTGAGTGTTTTTTTCCGAGCACATGGCCAAGAGCTTCGCAAAAAAAAAACACTTGGCAAAGAAGCTCTTTGCCAAGTATTTTTTAAGCTTCTTTGCCGAATGTTTTTACACTTAGCAAAGAACCTTCTTTGCCGAGTATTTTTTTTACACTTAGCAAAAAGAGCTTCTTTGCCGAATGTATTTTTACACTAGATAAAAAAATGAAACCACATTTTGAAGTAGTAAATTAATTCAAATGAAAAAGTTTTGAACTATAAAGTTGTATAACTCATGAAGATATACAATGTTTGTTTTGGTCATTTCTTCGTATGACAAAGTTAAAGTAAACTTGTTTACAAATCTTACATATATCTTGTAGTTTTTAATTCAAATGAAAAAGTTTTGAACTATAAAGTTGTTGTCACACCCAATTTTAAGGACAAAATTGGATGCACATCATACGTATGCCAGAATCAATTATTCATACATATGACGACATCATTATAGTATCATAACATTGTTCAAAACTTAACGTTAAACTTCATTACAAGATGACCCATGGGTCTGAAAGAAAATTACATAAACTTTATTGAAAAGTCCAGCGGAAGAGGCTCCATCTTCACAGGAAGATTGACCGGGGGCAGCACTAGCCTAAAACACTTCATCAGGGTCGAAGTCACCGTCTTTAGGGAACTCCTCGTTGACATCTCTCGCATCTAGGTGGGGTAGCAGGGGGACAAAGAGGAAGGGTGAGTACATCGAAATGTACTCCGCAAGTGTAGGAAAAATATGACATGAAGCTATAGCAAGGATAGGCTACATTGGTTTACACACGCACCTAAGCAACACTCCTATAACCTTAAACCCTAAGCACCTATTTAACTAGATGAGATCTTCCTTCACCTTAGAGAACCATTGAAACCAACACTCAGATCCCATCTGAGCACCACACCTGGATTCCATCCAAGCCAAACAACACATGGATCCCATCCATGCTTCCCAACCAACATTCCCTTACCAAGGGAACTACCACTCGACGAATCAGAGAGCCAACTAATCAAGAAGAAGTCCAAGCCGCTCGTGACCGTGAGCACGGCTGATATATCAGTTTTACACTCTGCAGAGGTTGCACATCTTTACCCACAAGTCGTTTTTCCCCATCACGCTACACACTACCAAGGTGCTTAGCGGGGTCACACTACAAGGCCTTTACAAAGCTGTGGTTCCCGCCCCTGTGCATTCACTAAGGATTCACCGATTTAGGTCCCCTCTTGTGCCACCAAACTCTCCACAATGCACATGAACCGGCAGCCAATTAATTAGCCAAGTCATACCATATAGACCTTGTGGTACCGCTGTTAAGCCAGGTTACATGTTCAAGAACCGAGTCCTAGGAATCCAGGCAGGATTACTAGCACAAACCCAATCCACCAACATCAGCACCATACCATGGCATAAACCCACCTCAACCAAACGATCCATCCTGCCGGATTTGCCTACTCACCATGTTACTACCACCAAAGGTTACCAAGCCACATGACAATTGCATATATCATTAGTCAAAATTAATAATTAAACATTCCCAACCCAAGACTGCAGGCTAAGCATGACTCTACCCATCCAACACGGGTTTCAAGGATGATATAAAACAAGTTCTAGTAAACCCTATCATGGGATTCAAGTTAAACTTAGCATGCAACTAATGGATCTAACTACACTACTCAAAGTAAACAAAATAGGATCAAAATGGTCAAGGTCACTTGCCTTCAAACTGGTTCGGATCAGAGGTGTCTAACTCTTGGTATTGAAGGTTCACGGTGTCGACACCTTCTACGCACAAACAACAAGCATGACCCACAAATAAAACTAAAACACAGTATACCACAAAGGTAAACAACACCATAAAACTAATCTACGCGATGAGACGAAACTATAGGAACTTTAACCACCTAAAACGGAGTAAAAACGAGTAAGTTATGAGAATTAGAAAATCAGTGACAGTTCTGTAAATAGGAGATCTATTTTTGAAATAAAACAAATCAGGAAAAATCGGATTTGGAATCTCATACAAGACCGCAGGTTCATTAGGGAAAAACGTAGGGTCTCTTTAGCAAAGTTGACGGTCGAAGGGGTATGGAGTTGTCTGGGCCACTCGATCTGATCTGGATGGCCGAGATTAGATCGGCGGGGGGGGGGGGGGGGGTACTCGGCCAGAGCAGAGGGAGCTCTCGGCGCAGCAGTGGCCATGGCCGGCAGCGCTACTCGCCGACGCGGACGGGTTACGGCCCTTCGGGAGCCCGGTTCTTGATGGGGACAGGACCAAGAGAGAGAGAGGGCAAAGGCGACCTCACCTATGCTCTCGGTGGCGACCAGATGGATGCGGAGACGGCCGGTGGCGAGACGAAGCGACCGGCGGCTTCTTGCGAACGAGGGCGGAGCAGCACGGTCAACCAAACGCAAAGCCGAGCGGGGGATAGAGTTCATTGGGTCTAGTACCTTGCCCTCGCGGAGAAGGGAGGAGAACGGACGACAGAGGAATGGGTGGCGGCGTCAATGGCGTCGACAGACGTCAATGGCGTCGGCGGAGCTCTTGTGCAGCGCGGCTAGGGAAAACGGTGAGGCGGGAGTGGCGCTAGGGTTAGGCGAAGGGCAGCGCGAGGCTCCCGCGACACCCCCTTTATAACCTGGGGAACATCGGGCTACGCGCGGCTCGAAAAGCGGAGCGGAGGTGGCTCTGCGCGCGTGGGAATCGCGCGGGTCTGTTGAGGAAGATGAGCAGAGCGGCTGACACGTGGGGCCAAGTCGCCAGCGGCTGCGGCGCAGGACTGGGCCTCGCGGTGCGGCATGTGCGCGATGCTAAGCAGGCCGGCGCGCTGGGCCATCAGCTGGGCCGGTCCACGGCTAGGCTTGGCCCAAGGGAAGGAGAAGGAGGAGGGCCTCAGGCCTCTACGCGGGCTGGGGGGGGGGGGGGGGGAGAAGCAGGTTGAGCTGGGCCAAAAGGAGACAGGGGGAAGAGAGAGGGAGAGAGGGTTTTGTCATTTTCAAAACATTTTCAAAAGCATCTGAAATTCGTTTTTCTTGCTTAGGTTTGACAAAACCACTCAACACAATAAACACAATGCAAAGGAATGAATGCTCAACCATATTTCTAAACCCTAGGTCAATTTTTAATTTGCTAAAAAGTTGTTATTTTCTTATATTTTCATGAGCACAGAATTCAAAATTAAATCAAATTCAATCTATTTTCAAAATTCAATTTTTCGGGTGTTACAGTTGTATAACTCATGAAGATATACAATGTTTGTTTTGGTCATTTCTTCGTATGACAAAGTTAAAGTAAACTTGTTTACAAATCTTACATATATCTTGTAGTTTATGAAACTACACGAGAGATATATAAGATTTGTTAATAATGTTAGAATGACCATGTTTGATAAATATATGGCTAAACAACCGAAATAAACTTTGTAGATCTCGAAAAGTTATGAAACTTTGTAGTTGATAACTTTTTTATTTGAGATCATCTTATCATGCAAAACTGCCTTTGAATTTTAGAAGTTTTAAATTTAAAATTTTCAAACGACATCGGATAGAAAAACAACCAAAATAAATATTGTAGATCTTGAAAAGTTATGAAACATTATAGTTAACAACTTTTTTATTTGAAATTATCTTGTCATGCAAAACTACGTTTGAATTGCTTACAATTTAAAATTCAAAGTTTTTAAATTACTTCGGATGAAAAAACAACCAAAATAAACATTGCAAATCTTGAAAAGTATGAAACATTGGAGTTGACAAATTTTTTATTCAAAATCATCTTGTTATGCAAAACTGCGTTTGAATTTCAAAGTTTTGAAATTCATATTTATTGAACAACCTCGGATGGAAAAAGTTCATAAATGAAAAGTCAAGATCTCAAAAATTTATGAAACTTTGTAATTTACAACTTTTTCATTGGAGTTTATTTAGGACCTCAAACAAACAAATTACCCTTAGTTTGGTTCATTTGGTATAATATGTGGGGAACCAAAACGAATTATACACGTAAGTGATAGTGTGTTGTAGTGGTTAGTGGAGGGGACGCATGGCACGAGAGAGAGGTCGTAGGTTTGAATCCCCGTGGTCGTGAAAAATATCGCGACTTGCGAGTTCAATTTGGCGGAGACGGGGGAGCTGGCCAGTGGGGCCCTCCCCGGATTAATTTTTTTTTCTAATTTTTTTGTTCTCAATTTTGCCGAGTGTCGGGCACTCGTCAAAGACGGCTTAATTTGTCAACTCGTTTTTCGCCGAGTGGCATTTGCCGAGTATATATAAGGCTTTACCCCTGTGTCCGGTAGTGAATAGACGGTTTTGTAGTTGAGGGTATAAAATAGATTAGGTTAGATAGGTGAGGGGTCAAGTAGATTTTTTTCAATATGATTTTATATATGGCCCGATGTTCATAGACGATATGTTTTTTAACACTAGGTCTGCGTCAACGTCAAGCCTGCTTCGGGCAATCAAGCAAGGGCAGCAGAGCCACCCGGGTGGTTCCTAACTTTGGCTTGTCTGCTATTAAAGAAAAAAACTATGGCTTGTCTTGCTTGACGGTGAGATTATAGATATAAAGTTGGCGAAGTAGGAGCAGGCGGTTCGCTTTATTAACGCATAAAGTAGCTAGGTAGCACTGCCATCTCGTGAAGAGTTTTCACGGCGGCGATCCAATCCAAATGTACTATATGTGTCGTAGGTTTTTAGTTCTTTCCGCAAGGAGAGGTAGCTAGTATGTATGTGTTGACTGACATGCTCGAAGTTCAATAATATATGATTGTTGGAGGTAGGTTTGCATCATGGCAAGCATCAAGAAGACGCACGCCTTGATTGCATTGGTCTCTAGCTATCTATATAAAGGCTATCAGCATGCCATTGCAGTGTCGACTAATAACCGGCCGGCTGATATTAACATGGATCTCAGCAACTGAAGGGTCTGAATATCCCATATATATATATATGGCGAACTCACCAACGCCGCCTGCCATGATCCTGACGGTGGTCTTGGCTGTCGGGCTAGCATTCCTGATCTGCGGCGGCAGGCCCACGGCCGCGCAGAACTGCGGCTGCCAGCCAGGCTTTTGCTGCAGCAAGTTCGGTTACTGCGGCAATACCAGCGCCTACTGCGGCGAGGGGTGCAAGTCGGGCCCGTGCTGGGGCTCCGGAGGAGGCTGCGGCTGCAAGCCAGGCTTTTGCTGCAGCAAGTTCGGTTACTGCGGCAAGACCAGCGCCTACTGCGGCGAGGGGTGCAAGTCGGGCCCGTGCTGGGGCTCCGGCGGCGGAGGAGGCTGCGGCGCCGGCGGCGCGTCCGTGGCGAGCCTCGTCACCAAGTCCTTCTTCAACGGCATCAAGTCCCATGCCGGGAGCTGGTGCGAAGGCAAAGACTTCTACACGCGAAGCGCGTTCCTCAAGGCCGTCGCCGCGTACCCGGGCTTCGCGCACGACGGCTCGGAGGTCGAGCGCAAGCGCGAGATTGCTGCCTTCTTCGCGCATGTCACGCACGAGACCGGGAGTAAGTCGTTGTGGATTCGATCTTGAGGCATCTAAACGCTTGTTTGCTGGCTAGCTGCACTCTTTTGGTATCCGCGTACTAGTCTCTTGATGATGTATGCATGCATGAGACTGTTTGTGTACGTTTGCATAATTTTATGTATGTGCGTCCATGCCATGCACATATGACAACAGGTTTATGCTACATCAACGAGATCGACGTGCAGAAATACTGCGACTGGAGGAGTGAGAAGCAGTGGCCGTGCTACCCGACGCAGGGGTACTACGGGCGCGGCCCGCTGCAGCTGTCGTGGAACTACAACTACGGGCCGGCGGGGAGGAGCCTCGGCTTCGACGGGCTGCGGGACCCGGACAGGGTGGCGCAGGACCCTGTGTTGTCGTTCAAGTCGGCGCTCTGGTACTGGATGCAAAACATGCACCAGCTGCTCATGTCCCAGGGGTTCGGCGCCACCATCAGGGCCATCAACGGCTTCGACGAGTGCAACAGCGGGAAGAACACGGACGAAATGAAAGACCGGGTGCGATTCTACCTAGAGTATTGCGACCACTTCGGCGTTAACCCAGGGAGTGACCTCACTTGCTAGGTGCTCATCAGTTCATCTATCTTGTGTACCTAGGAGACTATGTTGGATATATTACATGCATGATGGATTGTTCTTCATCTCCTAGCTACTTCTAAGATAGTTTTTTCGTAATGGAAATAAATCCAGCGCTTTATCTCTTGTCTTAGAATCAAATTACTTATTATAGTATATTGTGTAACCACACAAATGTCTGGCTCAAAACTCAATTCTAACATTATAAGACTACTACCCGACGGATGCAAACAAGTCCATCGCACCTGCTTACGGCTTCACTCCGCTGTAATTGCGCCATCCTAAGCAACAAAGGATTTGTTTGAATCTCCCCCTTGTTTGTTGCACATGTAAAAAAGATCATGAACACCTTTTATGGGTTTCAATCCTGTACAAAGTGAACCACTCTCGAAAGAAGTTTAGCATTTAAACAATCAAAGAGATGATGATTGTTTCTTCTTTGAGCAGAAAGCACACATTTTTCTCCAGTTTCAATCCCTTCTCACTACATTATCTTTAGTTAGAACAACACTGATTTTTATGAACCATCTTTTTTTTTTAATTTTAAGTGGTATCTTTAGCTTCCATATTTTCTAGATAATCTGTATTCCATTGTTCACAAGATATCTATTCATGGAACTTACACTACTACAAAATCTGACATCACTGCCGGCCCATCACTGTCGGTTTTGTTTGGGCCGGCGGTGATGCCTCATCACTGCCGGTTCATGCTCTGACAGCCCCCCAGTTAGTGGGGGCAACTAGTACAGAGCAGTACTATAGCAGCGGTTGTAAACGTATTTCTACAGCCGTTTTTCGTAACCGCCTGTGTGAAAGATCAGTAGAAATGAGCGATTTATACCTGTGAAAATCTATTTTCACAGGCAGTTCACTAAAGAGAACCACATGTGAAAATCGATTTCCACATGCGGTTTGTTTAAGTGAGCCGCCTGTGGAAACAGATTTCCACAGGCGGTTTGTTTAAGTCAGCCGTCTGTGGAAATAGTTCCCACCCTACCAAATTTTTCAATTTTTAAATTTAAATCAGACCCTATATTTTACCCTAAACTTATTCGATGATGTTCAATTATACTCATATAGTATTTAACTATTTCATACAAGTGGTTTCATGCTCATAAATATAAATTCACACTTATTTACAACATCAAAGTTTCATGCTCACAAACATAAAGTAAATGTATTTACAACAAAGTTCTCACTAGTGCTCTAGTGCTCACAAACACTATATATATACATCAAAGTTTTCACTAGGGCTCTAATTAATAACCATCTCGACTAAGTTGTAGACCACTGATCTCTGTGAGCGGTCTATACTTTGGGTCACTTAAGGTGACTGACTCGTCGTGATATTTCCCCTCGTGAGGAATGACATCTCTCATGATGAATGAGCACAAGTCCTCAACTATGGCGTACAAAGTACGTTCGCTCATGTTAGTCGCCTTTTGTTGATAAGCTTCCTGAGAGGAAATTTTATAAACATTAATATATACACTTGACAATACATTTGTAACTTTAATGTGAGAACTAAAATCAAGACTATTACTTATATTACCTTAGAAGGGTTCCTGCTGTATCGTCCGTTCTGCCGCATGAACTCACACACGTAGAATCCACATAGGACCGATCTAGGTGGTTGCTTGTGGCACTATATAACAAGAAAGTGGTCATGTATATACTTACAACATCGTATATGATATGTATTCATAACTTTTCATACGTACCGACCAATGATAATATATGTTCAATGGCTGCGTTGGATTGTCGCACTTTCCTTTTTTTAATTTGTAATACCTATATGCCCTATAATCTCGAATAGAATCACCATGTTATTCTCAAACTCTTTCATCAATAAAAGTATGCAAGCATATATATCTCAACTTACAGTTCCAAGTTGTTCAAGAACTTTGCATAGCTCGTAGTCAGATAATCTGCGGAGTCTAATACCAACACCCTTCCTTGCCTAGGATAAATGACAAAGCAGATCCAGTGGTCTCTGCACGAAGAAAATTTATGATACAAGTGTGCATTAAAATTATTAATTTGAACTATGCAAACTCATACTTACCCAAAGTTATATGGGGCCATTATGCATTTTCTGTCTTGATATATAAGCAATAAGGTTGCCAGTTAGTAGGTGTATTCGAATTCAAACCTTTTCTTCAGCTTCTTTTTCATATCCTCTCGTTCTTTACCTTGTAACCCCTTTAAATTTTTATCGTCGTCTCCGATTCTGAATATTGACCGCTCCTCACATATTTTTATTGTGTTCATATACGCAACCCTTTCATTTTCCCTGTGACGAGGATCGTTACCGTAACGCATGACCTGCTCCTCATATTGCATTCTGCAAGGCGCACGTTCATGTAAGATATGTAATTAGAATGGATACAACTCACAAATGAAAACACATGCATATTTATTCGTATGAGTAAAACTTACACTGCAAACAACGTTATGAGTTGTACGTCGAGTCTCTTGAGGTTCATCATCAACCACATGTCTTTGAATGTAATAATGCATGTCTGTCTTTCACATGCAAATACAGGTGGTAGTATAGACATGTTGATGGTGTCAATGCCAACGCCAACAAAAGCTGCTCTCATGTACCAATCATGCAGCCTTTTTATACCACTAGGGATCTTGATCAATTTATCCCACCGTAGTAGTGGCCTCCCCGAGTGATAACAATCAGGAACATGTTCGTAATCTTCCTTTATTGGCTTTCTGATATTTACGCTAATTACCTCAGGCTTTTTGGCTGACTTCTCGTGCTCATCCAAGTCAAGGGTCCGAGTAGTGCGTTGATGTCCAATTCCTACCAAAAATCTGCCCACGTCAGCATTATTCTTTTTCTTTGGCTCCCAGGGGGATATCAATTTGGGTATTGGAAATTTCTTCTTTGGCTGTGGTGGAGTAACCTTTGTTTGTTCTGGGTGGTTCAGGTGCTGGGCAAGGTGGAGAACTGAATGATGGATCTGTGATGGGTGATGGTGATGGTGGAAGAGACTGGGCAGGTGGTGATGGTGGGTCTGGAAGAGTCTGGGCGGGTGGTGATGGTGGGTCTGGAGGAGTTTGGGCAGGTGGTGATGGTGGGTCTGGAAGAGACGACTGGTCGGGTGGTGACGGTGGGTCTGGAAGAGATTGTGAAGGACCTGACGACCCCTGAGTGAGTGGTCGTGTTGGCGGCTCACTCAATTGGACATCTCGTCGAGGCCAAAGGATGAAGTTCTTGATAGCCTGTCCGAGTGTCTCAATGCCCTCGGGATCGGCAATGTCTAGCATGTCATCTTCGTATCCTTGGACGACCGTCACCACTTCAACCTTGCAGTAGTCCTCTAGAAGGTCATCACCATGATACTTGCGTCCTGGGATCGCAAATCCTGTGCCTACTACCCTTGTACGATGATTGGAAATAGCATATCTTATGACGAGGGAGCAATGCGTGGGCATATCAATGTCGTCAACTGCATAGTGAGTCTTGTTTCCCGTTGACGCAATACTGCATGGAATCGTTCCTGGACTGTGTGTCACCGCAAGTTGTTGTGATGTTGGGACTAGCTGCATCTCGGGACCCTGACCTGGCGTATGTTGTTGAACGGACACCGCACTAGCCAATCTTTGCATCAACTCAGGAGGAGGATTGGACAACATTTGGGACATCATCTCTTGGAAGTCTTTTTTTGACTCTTCCTTAAAATACGAAGCCATCTCTTCCTTGTATCGATCACGCTTCCTGTACTCACCTTGCCACTCTGGTCCGAATCCCTGTTTCCATCCTTCTTTTGAAGATATTCCTCGAACACGACCAGGATGCTCCTTGTTACCCAAGCCAGCAGTTAGGATGTCCATGTCTCTTCGTGGATTAAATAATCCTTTCTCATGTTCTACTGCTACCGCTAATATGCTCTTAAGTGCTTCATCGGTAGCTGGGTCTTCAAAGGACAAACCGATATCGGTTTGCATTGGTTTCCGAGCCATTATCCAGTTTGCGGTCCTTTCTCCAAGTTTCTCGGATAGCATTAGCAACCCTGCCGCCTTCTTGGTAGCCTCTTCTTCTCTCCATTTTGGAATCTGTCGTTGGTAACCACCAGAGCCTAAGTGGTGGGGGTACTTGTTTCTTTTTTGCGAGCACGGAATTGGATTTGCTCCGAGCTAAGAACTCTGCTTCTTGCCTCTGCTCTAGGAAAACCGCCCACTGACCGGCCGAAATCTTGTACTTTTTTGTTGAGTCTGAGCCAGTCTTTGCCCACTTGGTATTCAATTCGGACCTCCAGTTGCGGAATATGACCGCACATTGCTTCAGTGCAAACTCCTTTACCAGTGCTTCTGAGCCCCGAGGAAAAATAAACCTTGTCAACATCTTGGCCCAAAGCATGTTCCTAACATCGACTGTCACATTTTTCCAATGTTGGATTGTGACGTCAAGATTGTCCCTAACTATGAAACCAAGTGCGTTTTGAAACTTAGCTACGACGGCCACAAGAGCGAGGGGCTGTCCTTTTGGGCTCACTTCTGAGATTCTATATGTCTCATCTGGCCACCTATTCATTCCTCTGTCACCTCGTTTCCGGTCACTCATCTTCCTTTTCCTTGAACTATTGGAGGTGGTGGTGGCCTCAGTCGTTTCCGGTGCATCTTCTTGTGCTATTTCATCTTGAGTTAATTTTTCTCTGAACTCAGATAACACCTCCTATTCATGTCAAAACATACACTCATTAGATTACGAAGACTAATCCATTGTGGCAGGCTAATCATGAAATTAGATACAACCATGACATCCTATATGCGAAAATTACCTCATCTACTTCTCGATTGTAATCAGGGCCACATTCATATTCACGACGGACCATCCTCTCTATGCGAAGATCAGTGTCGGCGCTTGGTGATTCGTATTCAGGAGTAGATTATCTGGACCCCGTTGCTTGGGACCCTGTTGCTTGCTCCGCGGGGTGGGACCCCGTTGCTTGCTCCGTGGGGTGGGACCCCTTTGCTTGGTCCGTGGGGTCAAACCCCGTTGCTTGGTCCTTGGGTGGAAAACTCATCGTAAAATTCTATACAATTATATTTATATAATTAGTATATGCCTTTTGCGAAAAACTATACAAGTACTCTACTATTCTAAATAAGCATACAATTACTCTAATATGATTTGAGTGGTACACTACTATTATATAAGTACTACTCTACTCTTTGAAAACATATACCAAGTACTCTACTCCACTCTACTCTATTAAGCAATACAAGTACATAAACAATGAATAAGAAATACATAAAACATATAAGTAGGAATAAACATGAATAAGCAAGTACTTTACTCCACTCTACTCTATTATATAAGTACTATTCTATACAAGTACTCTCTCTACTATTCTAAATAAACATGCTTTGGGCCATTAATTACAAAAAACAAAATGAAAAAAACAATTGGGACATCCTCTCTCTGTCTTCCTCTCTTTGGGCCCAGCAGTGGTAGCCCAGAAGTGGCGGTCCAGCAGTGGTGGGGCCACCCTGTCAGCTACGTCTTCAACCCCGACGCCCTCCCTCACTGCCGCAAGCCACCACCGCGCACGTGCCATCGCCCCACCCCGCCCCACCACCAGCCACCGCAACCGCGCGACACCACCACCACTACCACCGCCACCGCGCGGAACGACACCACCGCCACCGCCACCGCCGCCACCGCGCGGAACGACACCACTGCCACCGGCACTGCGCGGCCACACTCCACCACATGCCCCACCACCAGCCGTGCGCGCGCGCCACCGCCACCGCCGCACGACACACAGCAACCGCCACCGGTCGGCACTGCCCCGCCGCGCATAGAGAGAGAAGAAGAGGGGGCGCTCGACTTACAGAGAGTGCGGAGGACGCCGGCGTGTCGAGAGAGAGAGGGTTCAGCGGCGGGGAGGGCGGCACGACGATGAGCTTAGTCGGCGGCGTGGAAAATTTAGGCAGCCTAATGACGCTTCTTTGAAATGTGCGGGCGCCAGGGGACTTAGAAAATTTCGGACTAAGAGCGCGGGCTATATAAGGGGATGATTTCTACAGGCGGTTATGTTATGTAAACAGCTTGTAGAAATGATTTCTACAGGCGGTTCACATAACACAACCGCCTGTAGAAAACATTTGCATATAGTTAGGGTTCATGTATTGTTTATGTATTGTTAATTTATAGTTAGGGTTCAGGGTTAGTTAAGCTAGGGTCTAGGGTTAGTTAAGCTAGGGTTAGTTAAGCTAGGGTCTAGGGTTAGTTAAGCTAGGGTTAGTTAAGCTAGGGTCTAGGGTTACTTAAGCTAGGGTCTAGGGTTACTGAATCATACAAGATAGACTATGTATATAGAAAATGATAGCATAAAGGTGGAATAAGCATAAAGTCTCACATTTACAAACAATGAATGGTAGACATTGTAAGGTACACATTGTACCACAAATGGATTACATGCATGACAAATATAAACTAGGTTGCTACTGTTCTTCCTTGTCCATCGTGGCGAACCCAGGGCAATGAATTCTGTGGGATGCTTCGCTCAACATTCCTTATCTTCACTGGATGGTCTACAAAGAGAGACATATTGCTAAATTGGTTGAAATCCTCCAGATCAGATACACCATCAACTCTGATAGCTTGTTGCTTTCCAGGAAAAACTACATGCTTTGGTTGGTTCATACTTTTCTTGTCATTAGGAGAAAGGATCTGTTCAGCATAGAAAACTTGTGCAACACGGTTAGCCATTATCTACAAGTCATCTTTGTAGTCTACCTTACTTAGATCAAGAACTCTAACCCCATAGTTGTTCACTGTGACATGTTTGTCTTCAACCCATTCACATTTATATATGGGGATTTGGAATGTATCATAGTCTAGTTCCCATATCTCAACAATGATGCCAAAGTATGTAATAATCTCACCTGTCATAGAGTCAATGGCCTCGCATCGAACACCACTGTTTTGTGCCATGCTCTTTATGTCCTTGTACTTGGTACAAAATGTGAAGCCATTAATGTCATAGGTTTGCCATGTCGTGACCTGGCGTGAGGGTCCAGATGCCAACCCTTTGATGGTTTGTTCCTCAATTGTTTCCCACGTGGAATATCCTTCTCCCTTAGCCATGTGTTGAACCGAGTCTTGTGTTCCTTCATTACCCAATCATCCGTGTGCCCAGGATTATGTTCCTGAAGTTCATTTAAGTGTTCCTCGATCAAAGGCTCCATTATCGAGAGCTGATGCAGGATACTGTGATGTGCCTCGAGGACTATGTTGTAATCTTTCGGGGTGAATGATTTTCGTCCCATCCTCCCACTTCCATACAACCTACTCTCATGTCATGACGGAGGCAAACCTATTGCAACTTGATCTTTTAGGACACTATTGCAGAATGGACCTCCAGACTCAATGGCCTCTTCGGTTAAATACCCCTCAACCATAGATGCCTCTAGGCGAGCATGAGTTGAAACATAACCATTTAGTATTGCCATGAAACGCTCACAAGTCCACATTTCATGCAAGTACATAGGACCCAATGCCTCAATTTGAGGAACCAAGTGCACAACGAGGTGCACCATGATATCGAAGAATGCTGGGGGAAACACATGTCAAACTGTGACACTGTCTCCACTATGAATTCCTGAAGAGTCGCTAACTCATCACGGTCAATCACCTTTTCTGAGATCTTGTTGAAAATGAAGCACAGACGTGTTACTACCATCTTTACGAACAAAAGGATTTATAGACCTGATGACTGTTGACACCGTTTTTTTGGCACGTGTCAATATAATATAAGGATTGTGTCGATCGGCAAGAAGCTGGTTGTTGTTCCTTATTGGCATCGGGATATTATCAGTCAGACTGCCGATAGGGGTAAGAATGTTGCCGATGAAGACAGACTTGTTGCCGATGGAGGCAGAAAGACTTGATGAAGGCAAGGAGATGATGCCGATAGAAACAGGAATGTTACCGACAGGAAAGTGTTGCCGATGAGAGCCAAAGTCTGTTGCCGATGAGGACGGAAAGTTGCCGATGAAAGATGACATGGCTAATGTGAGCACACGGTTACCGATGATATTAAAAGGAAATTGCGGATCAGAAGGGTGTGTCAATGGAAAGTTTCATCGGGGAGGAGGCATAAGGAAACTGGTGATCTTATACCAGTATTGTTATAGAAGTTTGAGTCCGACTCTTGCATGAGTCATTTTATTCCCTTAATAATAGTAGAATCTGTTTAGGAAGAAATATTATTGTTTGAGTCCGGCTCCTGCGCGAGTCAGTTATTTCCTTTAAAATAGGAGTTTGTTTTATTTAGGAAAGGTACGAGTCGTATCTATCTACAACTCCCTTTGCCAAAGTATAAATAGGTACCCAGGGGTGTTGTAAACGATCATATCCAAGCATATCAAACCAATCAATTACCTTTTATTCTACTTTACCAGTACTCTACTTTTATCGTATTAGATGTAGTTTACCTACGAGTTCTTTCAAGTTTTCGACGGGCTGCATCTTATCGACCTCCGTCAAACCTTTGTAAGTTCCGTGTTTTGAGCAATCTGAGCTTTGACGTCCGGGCGCATCGCTGTCGTCTCGTTCAGCTCTACTCTAGTTATCCTGATCAGGTTTGAGCCTTGACATCCGGGCGCATCGCCGCTGTCTTGTTCCAATTCTATTCTAGTTATCGTCCTTGTCGATTAATTGGTCAAATCGACTGGCACGCCTTCGGACAACTGAGTTTCGGGTATAAGCCCGAGGTGTTCGCAGATTCTGACGCTTTTTGTGTCAACAATGACAATCAGAAGGAAAGTAGTAAGCATGACATGACAATCATGTGAGTTGTAGTTGGTGAGTGTAAGGTCTTTCATTGACACGATACTCTGTATGCTAGAGCAAAATCCAGATGGGACTTTCAACTTCCTCAACCACACACACATCACATGTTTCTCATCCATGTTGAGGTTGTAGCTTGCTTCCAGAAGATGGTACTTCCCATTTTCTTGAAGAACAGGGTGAAGTTCTTTTTTAATGTCTAACTGTACCATGTCCTTACGTGAATTGATTCCTTCCTTTGTCTTGCTCTTCATGTCTAGCAATGTGCCAATTAGACTTTCAAACATGTTATTCTGAACGTGCATACCATCGATCGCATCTCGTACATCTAACTCTTTCTAGTATGGTAAATACTCAAAGAAAATAGACATCTTCTTGAATGTAGCCCCTGGAGTTGGTTTGACATTCTTTCTTGGTTTTTCGTCTTTTGTCTTTTTCTCGAAAACAAATTTGATGGTACTAACTATTTGGAAAACTCTTTGGCATTTACTGTTACCTGATGGTGCAATAGAGTGTAGTTCATCATTATTGTCGAAGTACTTAGCCATCTTTTTAAGGCGGTACCTATGTCCTTTCGATAAGAAGTGTCTGTGTCTCATGTACACTATCTTCTTAGATGCATCGAGGGACACGTAAGTGGTTTCATCTATGCAGAATACACAACCAACCTTTCCCTTGAACTGCCCTGATAATGTGAAGAGAGCAGGGTAATCGTTGATCGTAACAAAAATAATTGCTCTCAGCGTGAAAGATTCTTTGCAGTACTCGTCCCACATTTGAACACCTGTTTCCCACAACATCTTCATGTCTTCCATTAAGGGCTCCAAGAAAACATCCATGTCCACTCCAGGTTGTGTAGGTCCAGAGATAAGGATGGTTAGCATGAGGTACTTTCGCTTTTGCATCAACCATTGGGGAAGGTTGTAGATGGTGAGGATCACCGGCCATGTGCTATGTGTGCTGCTCCTCTCAGCAAATGGATTCATTCCATCAGTACTTAGTGCACATCTAACATTTCTTGTTTCCTTTGCAAAGTCTTCATGGTTGTTATTGAAATCTCTCCACTGCGTGCCATCAGCCGGATGACGAAGTTCCCCATCATTTTTGTGCTCATTTGAAGCATGTCAGGTCAAAAGTTTGGCATCCTCTGGGTTAGCGAACAAACACCTCAATCGATCAATCACAGGAAGGTACCACATCACTAAAGCATGAATCTTTTTCTAGGCATAATAGTCTACTTCATCTTTTTCTTTGCTTGTGGGGGGTTTTGTTGCTCTCTGTTAGGTCTTCTTTCTCTTATTTCCTTTACATTTGGAGGCAACACATTCTTCTTCTCAAAAGTTTTTATTCGTCTTGTACCTACTTGCACTGTAGTTTGGACAGCTGACCTTGTCCTTATACTTATCATCTCGATATATGATACAATGATTTCTACATGCGTGGATCCTCTCAACACCCATAGTGAGCGGACTGATTAACTTCTTTGCATAGTACGTGTTAGTCGACACATTGTTCTCCTTTGGAAGCATGTTTGCGATAATACTCAAGAACGCATCAAAGCCAGCATCAGATAAACCATATCTAGCTTTTAACACCAAAAACTTAAGCACAGACCGCAGTGTCGTGAACTCTTGGGTACAACCCTTAGACTCATCATACAAAAGCTCTTTTGCTGCATTCATTAGGGAATCCATACCTTTCATGAAGAATATTGAAGGGTCATCTAAATGACGATGCAACAGTGCCTCTAACAATTCTGCATCTTCCGCAGCCATATCTGGCAGGACCTCATCACATTCATTTGCTCCATCAACACCATGATCAGGAAGAGGCTATTGTGTCTCATGTATGAACGGGAACTCGTCAACAAGCATATGTAGATCAACATCAATATCTGTAGTGTTTGTCGTTGTATAATGCGCAAAACTACCCTCTCTATGCTTTGTCCAAATCAAGTAATCCTTCATAAACCCCCGACAGACTAGATGAGAAAGGATTGTTTGAGTGTCATCAAATACAACAACATTTTTGCAGTCTATGCATGGACAATGTATGTGCTTCATCTTTGTTCTCCGAGCATGGTTCTTAGCAGCATCAACAAACTTATGCACTTCTGATAAGTATGATGGATCTAGTCTTGACAACTCATACATCCATAATGACCGCTCCATCGTACCTGTATAGAAATATAATGAATTAATTGTATGCTAAAAGTTGAAACCATATGCCTAGCTCCAAAAAGTTACTCAAACTGAACAAAAATGAATAAAAGGATGCAAGAGAGAGATAAACTAACCTTTGCTAGCACCTCCTTCCAAAAAAATGAATATCAAACCCTCTCCAATTGTATTCAATGGTAGTTGACTGCAAGCTAGAAGAGTTATCAGGGAGGAAGAAGGGATATGATTAAGTATAGGGTTTATCAGAAGGTTTAATTTTTAAACATACATTTGTCTCACCACACAAACAAAAAATTCATGAAACAATTTGACAAATAAAGAAAATACACTAAATAATTAACCTACTTTATTAGAGAACTAACAAAAAAATATATATTGCTCTCTACATATGAACACACTTCATGAACACAAAAAAACAATTCATGGAACAATTTATGCAAATAAATAAAAAAATACTAAGTAAATGGGCCTATATTGCTCTCTACATGAACATACCATTCATGGCTATAGCCATATACATATAACTAAAAAAATCTTGGATAAACTTAATTGACAACAAAACATGAGTAGGGAGAGTGGAGAGGCATCATCTAACCATCTTAAGCATAAACATTTCACAAAATCTTGCCCATAACCTAGCTACCCTTCTTTCTCACTCATGGTGAAACCCTAGATCCAAAAAGGGACTCAAATTGAGCAAGGAATGGACCAAATGAGGCAAGATATGCATAAACTAACCTTTCTTAGCAACCTCCTTCCATAAATGAAGATCAAAACATCTCCCCTTGTATTTGAAGAAATATGGACCTCCAAAATGGCCTCCAATGGAACTTAGTTGCGAGCTACAGGATTCTCGGGGAGGAAGAAGGGTATATATAGCTACAGGAACAACACTGGCGGTTGCTTAAGTCAACCGCCAATGTAAACTTCTTTACACTAGCAGTTTACCTAAAATAACCGCCTGTGGAAATGGATCATTTCCATAGGTGGTTCAGCTAAGTCCACCGCCAGTGTAAATCGATTTACAGTGGCGGTTGACTTAGCTGAATCGCCTGTGGAAATGATCCATTTCCAAAGGCGGTTATGTTAGGTAAACCGCCAGTGTAAAGCAGTTTACACTGGCGGTTCGTAGCTCGGACCGTACGAATGATTTGAACTGGCGCATGTTAACTCAAACCGCCAGTACAAATAAAAGGCCACCGCATGCTTAGAGCTACTTTGTACTAGGGCAGAACCGGCAGTGAAACACCACATCACTGCCGGTTCGTGGCTTGAACCAGCAGTGATGCCTCTCTGCCCTATCACTGTCGGTTCAAGACACGAACCGGCAGTGATGGTGTTTCACTGCCGGTTCGTGGCTGGAACCGACAGTGATGTGGTGTACAGTATAAATATCTCGATCTACTCTTCCTCCTTTGTCCCAACGGTACAAAACAGTGCGTGAGGATCTCCTCTCTCCATTGTTGCGGCTGGTGGATTTCTTGGCCTCCATTGTTGCGGCTCCTCTTCACTCTTGGATGCTCACATCTTCTAGCTCTTGGTTAGTAACAAGCATACTTCTTTAGAATTATAGGTTTACATTGCTTATGTGTGCAAATCTATATTTTGGAGCCATACTATTGTTCATGATCAAGAAGAAGGTTGTTGCAATTTGTGTCCATTTTTCCCTATGTTTTATATCCAAAATTACTTAGAAAAATTGTAGCACTTTGTTTTTATTGGGCAATTATTGTCCAATCATTGAGTAGCTAGGTTCGAAAGATTCGTCTCAAAAATTATGGATAAAATTTGTAATTAGTTATATTTTTTACTTACATTTAATACTCCATGCATGCATTTAAAGATTTGATGGGATGTGGAATATTGTCGGTGTTTTGGAATTTGGAAGGGAATTAAACAAGTGCCTACATTGTTGTTCAAAAAGAGTATGCAATTAATGTTGTTTATGATGAAGCCTCCATTGTTATCTATTTGTTGTCTCACTTTTTATAGCGTGACCAAATTCAAATTATATCGAAGAATACATTATATATGCTTATGTGCTTCAAATAATATTGTTCAAAAATGCTCCTATTGAAACCCTAAATCCTAAATGTCCGCGACAGACCATACATTATGTTTATGTGCTTCATCAAATAATATTGTTCAGAAAGGCTCTTATTAATACGTTCCTATGTTTCTTCTGCTTTGCCTATTTTATCTGTGTAGACATGGCTCAAGGGTGGATGTACGATCTGTCATGTACAGACCCACGGTACTTGACGGGCATCAACAATTTCATCAAGCGTGCTAGAGCCAATGTTGGGGACTCACATCTTGTATTCTGTCCATGCAAAGACTGCAAGAATACGAGAAAATGGGGCGACGTAGAGCACATACGATTGCACTTGATCACAAGGGGATTCATGAGAAACTACACGATTTGGACTTTGCATGGGTGGTTGGTCAAAATGTTGCACAAGAAAGCAATGATGATGTGCCCATGCCTAGTGCATCCCTGAATGCATTATTGCTTGTTCATGATTACACAGAACATGTGCCTACCAATGATGATGTTTTTATGAATACATTAGCTGACGACACAGAGGAAAATGATGGCATTTCACAGCTTCTACATGATGTGCATGGGGGATTCCTTAGTGCTTCACAGTTGAAAAAACTAGAGATCATGAGAAAGGATGCAAAAACACCATTGTATCCGACCTGCCCAATAAGCAAACTAGAAGCCAACATCATGCTATTGGAGTTCAAATCAATGAATGGGTTGAGTGATAAAGGCTTTGATAACCTGTTAGGTATACTACATAAACTGTTCCCGAAGGGTACCGAGTTAGCAGAAAAGACTTACCTGGCCAAGCAAATGATTTGCCCAATTGGCCTCGAGGTTGAGAAAATCCACGCGTATTTCAACGACTGCATATTTTACCGTGGAGAGAAATACAAAGACTTGGATGCATGTCCCAAGTGTAAAGCTCCCCGATACAAGCAAGGGCCATCAAATGATGGAAGCAAGACCAGAGGAGGGCCCGTAAAGTCCGTGTGGTATTTTCCTATAGCTCCACGAGTGCATAGGTTGTTTACAAATGCAAAGTCAGCCAAGCTGTTGCGTTGGCACGACGAAGAGTGAAAGAAAGATTCAATGCTGAGACACCCCGCCGATGGGTCGGACTGGAGGACTATCAACACTATGTTCTATAAGAACATCGGTGGAGAGGTAAGGCATCTGTGGTTAGCTTTGAGCACAGATGGGATGAATCCGTTTGACCAAGTTAGAACCAATCATAGCACTAGGCCAGTGATGCTATGTATATACAACCTTCCACCCTGGCTTTGTATGAAACGGTCATACATCCAGATGCCATTACTAATCCAAGGGCCAAAACAACCTGGTAATGATATTGATGTGCTTCTAGAACCAGTGATCGATGAACTACTACAGATGTGGGAGACGGGTGTGAAGGATGTTTGGGATGAGTACAAAAAAGAACATGTCACGATAAAGGTTGTACTTATCGCTACAATCACCGACCTGCTAGGGCGAGGTTGCTTGTCTAGAGAGAAGACAAAAGGATACACTGGGTGTGTTGAGTGCTTAGACGGGACTGATGCTACACATCTACTAGAAAACAAGAAGATGGTCTACATGGGACATCGTAGGTTCCTACGCCGGGATCACCCTTACCACAGGAATATAAAAGATTTTAATGGGACTACTAAGAAACATGGACCTCCAAAGTATCGAGACGGGAAAAAGATGCTTCAACAATTGAGTGTACGTCACTGTCTTGATCCAATGCACATAACTAAAAACGTATGCGGTAACACACTTAACATGTTGATGAACACCAGGGGAACAAGCAAGGATTTTCTCGCGACACGCTTGGACATGCAACACGTAGGCCTCAGGAAGGAGTTGCACCCAATAACTCTTGAGGATGGCCACTTGAAACTTCCGGTGGCATCAGCAATAATGAAAAAGGAGGAAATGCTTATTTCTTTCTTCAATGATCTCAAAGTACCGAGTGGCTACTATAGGAACCCGAAGAGGCTAGTTAACATGAGAGAACTTAAGTTTAACTATGGTTCTATGAAGGCCCATGATTGTCATGTCATTATGACTCAGCTGCTCCCAGTTGCCCTGCGAGGTATCCTCCCTGACAAAGTCCGCGCCCCAATCATAAAGTTGTGTTCGTTCTTCAACGCGATCTCTGAAAAGGTCATTGAAGGGGCCAAGCTAGACCGCCTGAATAAGGAGATAGCCGAGATTCTATGCAGGCTTGAGATGCATTTGCCACCGACTTACTTCGACATATCAGTGCATCTAATTGTTCATCTTGTGGATCAAATAAAAGCCCTTGGCCCAATGTACCTGCACCAGATGTTTCCTTTCGAGAGGCTGATGAAAGTTTTTAGGCGGTATGTTAGGAATAAATTCAGACTAGAAGGGAGCATGGTAGAAGGATGGTCCACAGAGGAGGCTATTGAGTTCTCCACATATTATCTGGACATCAAGCGGGTCAGAATTCCAGTATCTCATCACGATGGAAGACTAGGGGGCAAAGGAACAATAGGTGAGAAAGCTGTCAAAATAGACGAAGTGGTCTCCTTTAGACAAGCACAGTTCGCCGTTCTCCAGCAGGTCGACGGTGTGATGGTATACATTGATGAGCACAAACAATTACTGCAAAATAAGCACATCGGTAGGTCATATGCTTGGCTTGAGAAAAAACATAAGGAGGAATTCGATGACTGGTTTCGACGCCAAAGGCTAGGAATGGTGACGGGATGTCAGTTAGATCTCTTAGCCCTTACACCTTCGACTACACTAATGATGTACCAAGGATATAATATAAATGGTTTTACATTTTACACAAAAAAATAGGATGGAAAGAGCACCAACCAAAATAGTGGTGTTCGTTTCGACGCCCACGATGAGTACGACACGGTGGAGACAACCTACTATGGTTTCATAGATGAGATATGGGAGCTAGACTATGGACATCAGTTGAAAGTTGCTCTTTTCGATTGCCAGTGGGTATGCCTAAATGAAATAAACACCGACAATGATGGGTTCACTACCATTGATCTATCCAAGACCGCATACACAGATGACCCCTTCATCCTTGCAAAGGATGTTTTGCAAATCTTCTATGCAAGGGATAACAATACAAATGGAAGACTACAGGTAGTATTGCAAGGCAAAAGGAAGATTGTCGGTGTTGACGGAGTGACAAACGAAGAAGAGTACAAAGGTTATCAAGAAATGGCTCCTTTTGGGGCGGACATTACCCTACATGTCCTTGAAGAGGGTGACGAACGTGCTTACCTCCGGAGTGATCATGATGAGGCCATCATCGTTCCTACACCGTGATTCAGTGAATAGTTAGAGTATCATAAACTATGTAATCCTTGATGAAATGTTGTTTTAGTAATTTGCATCGAATTTGAGATCATATGGAGTTGTAGAGATTGATGAGTTCTACCACGTTGTTGATTGATGTATACCATTTCAAAATGGAATTCAAAAACTATAAATAATTAGACCTTGAGTGTATAAGCAATAATATAGAGCTTCTCAAAACTAGCAAAAGCTATTTTGGAAGATTTTCAACTTTTATTCAAATTTTTGGAGTAATTAGAAAGGGGGTTATTGAATTTGAAACCCTTATTCAAATTCAAAATGGAATTCAAAAACTATAAAGAATTAGACCTTGAGTGTATAAGCAATAATGTAGAGCTCCTCAAAACTAGCAAAAGCTATTTTGGAAGATTTTCATCTTTTATTCAAATTTTTGGAGTAATTAGAAAGGGGTTATTGAATTTGAAACCCTTATTCAAATTTAAAATGGAATTCAAAAACTATAAAGAATTAGACCTTGAGTGTATAAGCAATAATGTAGAGCTTTTCAAAACTAGCAAAAGCTATTTTGGAAGATTTTCAACTTTATTCAAAATTTTGGAGTAATTCGAAAGGGGGCAATTGAATTTGAATCCCTTACTCAAGTTCAAAATGGAATTAAAAAACTAAACATAATTTGAATATGCTCCTTTAGCAAAAGTTGTAGACAATGAAAAATTATGCAACTTATATGTTTGGAATTTTTTAAGTTATAGTAAAAAATCAGGAGTAATTTGAATTCTAAGGCAAAGGGCAAATATGTAAAAATTGCCCCATCAGTGCCGGTTCTAGAGCACAACCGATAGTGTCGGTTCAGTCTAACCGGCAGTGATAAAGCTCTATCACTGCCGGCTCTATTCGCCAACCGACAGTGATGCACCACATCACTGCCGGTTTTTTTATTAGAAACGGCAGTTATGAGCCAACCTATTTGAAGAACTGACGCGCGTCCAAAAATTTCAGACGCGCGCCAGTTGCTCGACGATGCTCCCCGCTCTGCCTAACACCACTCTGCTCCTACACGACGCCACTGCTCGACACTGCCGTCGTTGCTCCGCGCCTCGGAAGTTCAACAGGACACTGCTCCACGCCAGACACCGCCGCCATCGTCGCTCCACGCCACGGTCTGTCGCTCCACGCCGTTGTCGGCCGGTGCACGCGCTACCGCCGCAAGACACGCACTGCACCACGCCACCACCGCCATGCTGCCAGGAGCCCCTCTTCCTCTTCCACACTGCCAGGAGCCCCCTCCACTACCTCGACACCGCCATCCTTCTCTCTCCACAACGTCGCGAGGAGCTCGAGCCAGCGAGGGAGCCTCCACGGTAAGCTTCTAACCCATGCAACCAAGGTGTTCGACAAATTGTTGTAGTGAAGGGGAGTCCGGCGTGGACTGCTAGTTGTGCTGCTAGGAGATGAAGGAGGGAGAGGGAATGAGGAGGGAGAGGGAGGAAGGAGGGAGAAGGAGAGAGAGCTGAGATAGATAGATAAATAGATAGATGGAGATAGAGAGCTTAGAGAGAAAGAGGAAGATAGAGAGAGCTGAGATAGAAAGAAAGGGAGAGATAGAGAGAGAGATGTTGCATAATTCATGATTCAAATTTTGTGAGATATATACTTTTAGGAAATTTTGATTCCTTGTATATACTTTTAGCAAATTTTGATTCCTTGTGAGATAGAAAAAGAGAGAGATAGAGATATATATTGCATGATTCAATATAGATAGAAAGATAGATAAAGAGATATAGATAGATAGAGAGAGAAATGCTTGTATAACATCACTTATATATAGATAGATGCTATACAAGACTTGACACATTTTATATCATATATACATGGCTTTAGAGAGATAGATGCTTGGTTATAAATTTAGTGGCTAGCATGACTTATATATATATATATATACACTTGTATACCCCCACAGAAATAGATAGATAGAGATACTTGTATAGCATGACTCGTGTATATACTTGTATAGCATGACTTATGGAGATACATGTATAGCATGATTCAAATTTTGTAGAGAGAGATGTCTATGCTATATATATATATATATATATATATATATATATCAACCCCTTATTTCATAATATATGGTATGCTGCTTGAGTCTATCTATCTACCTATGAGCTAATACCAATAATCGAAATGCATGTCCACAAACATGACAATTAAGCGCCAATTCACCACCCATCGCACTGCGACAGAAGCGCCACAGGACCCAACTAGTGGTGGCAGTGGCAGTGACCAAGGAGACGATGACAACTAGCAAGGGGATCCAAGGAGATGAGGTAATAACTTAGGTAGAGTAGGTTCCGCCGGAAGGTCCAAATACTTATTTATAAATTTTGACACATGGTTGATATGTGCCCATGTTTGTTCAGTTTTGTGATTAGTGATTGTCCAACACTTGAGTGTTTTAGTTTGAGCGGTTTATATTAATCCTTGTGAAAGCATGTGTGTGTCTGTCTATCGACTTATGGTGTGCAGGTGCTATGCCTACTGACAGTGGTCAATGGTGTGGAGAAGGTCGAGTAGAGGCTTGCCGTGCCGATGGACTGAGAGCGGTGAAGGGCGGAAGCGGGGCTCGTCTCTATTTTTGTTCTTAGCTTCGATCTATTTTTCCCGGAGTTTGAGTATATCTCAGGCAATGATTTTTGGGGATAGACTCGTAGCTGGTTAAATTTCATCTGTGCTGAGTTTGGGATCGTTTCATAGAGTTTTGAGTAGTGTTCGTCATTTTCTCTGGCTGTCGGACTACTGTTTGTGCGTTCGCGTTTCTGTTTGCTTGCTCAGAGTTTTTTTTTTGCTGTGTGTCTGTGCAGTCCCAGGCCGAGCAGGTTCAGCTGCGGCACTCTTCAATCCAATCAGTGTGCATCGGAGTCAAGCGGCGTAGCACACGCTTGATCTATCTATGCAGGTTCATTTCCTTGCCTCTGGTTCTGTGCTGTTAGCATCTCCTTACTTGTGTTGATTTTTCTATGTGCGTGTGAATCAGACTCCAGGATGCAGTTCAATGTCTGTGACTGCTCGGCCTGATTCCCAGTCGTTAGTTTGTCTCTGCAGTTTGGTTTGTCCAGTGGCAGTAGCTGTCCCCGTGCCTCTGTATTTTTCTGAATGAGTTCTTGATTTAGTAGCAAGCAGTGAGTGTAGTAGTATCTTGTACATGATCTGAACCATGAAATTGTGAGTGGTCTCTATCAATCAACACGAGCAAATCATTGCTGGTGCTTTATTTCTTATTGATAATTTCTGTGAAGGTGAGCATTCCAGCTTCCTGCCCGTTTACTATCAGAAGCAGAGCTGCTCTCAGGTTTATGCTGTTTCTCAGAGTCTAGAAACAGCAAGGGATTTTGTTGTGTTTCTCTGGCAGTGGGTGTGCAGACCCACCCTTGCGGTTTGTGATCTGTGCTCCGAATTTTTGTGGCGTCTCGCTGTTTTTCTCGGGAACATCCACCCACTCTTTTGGGTCGTTGACGTCATAGTGTTTCCGTTGTGATCTTGACGGTGATCTTGGGACAGTGGTCAAATTGTTTTGCAAGAAATTTGAGGCTCCCATTCACCCCCTCTCTGGTCGTCATTTACGGTCCTTCAATTGGTATCAGAGCCGGTTAAGGATCAATCCACCTTACACGGTTCTTGATCCGCGAAGGTGACATGGAGCGAGGTGTTGGCAAACCTCCGTTTTTCGATGGAACGAACTTCTCCTATTGGAAGATGCGCATGTCCGCCTATCTACAAGGAGTCGATTCGAACACATGGGAGATTTGTGAGAATGAGGGCTATCATGTTCTTGCGACTCGTGTTGACCAACTCCAAATGACTCAACATAACGCAAACAATAGAGCATGTAACATCCTCTTCTCGAGTTTGTCACTTCCTGAGTTTGAGCGAGTCTCGAACCTCACTACAACGCGAGAGATCTGGCAAACACTTGCGCGATATCATGAGGGCAATCTTCAAATCAAGTCCAGACTCTTCGACACATATCGTAGGGAGTACGAGAACTTCGTACAGTTGGTCGGCGAATCTGTTGACGGGATGTTCACTCGCTTCCAATTTATCGTCAACAAGATGTGTGCTAATCGAGCCAACTTGCCCTATGATGATCATGAGATGGCTATCAAACTTTTGCATGCTCTTGGTCGGAGGGTGTGGGAGATGAAGGTGGCTACAATTCAGGAGTCAACGGGTTATGACGCCCTGACCGTGGATGAGCTATTCAGCAAGCTCAAGTCCTTGGAGAATGACCACCAGACCCGGGCCAAGCTTGAGAACCCGTCGAACCCATCCATGGCATTGGTTTCTGGCCCCGGCGGTGTCTCTTCTTCTTCCTCTAACCCTTCACACTCTTTGTTCGCTTTGTCTTTGATGTCTGTGACAGAGGAACAAGTGGAGGCCATTGGAGATGACGAGCTGGCTTTGGTAATCACTAGGTTCTCGCGGTTTCACAACAACCGCTTCAACCGACGACGTGGTGGCACGGCCAAGGGGTGCTACCGTTGTGGTGATGAGGATCACTTCATCGCAAACTGCCCCAAGAAAGCTACGGGGGACTTCACCAAGCACAAGGACAAGCACGAGCACCACCACTTTGAGGACAAGCACAAAGCCAAGGGCGGCTACAACCGAAGGTCCTCCAAGAAGGTGATTGACAAGGTGAAGGCCAAGCACCGAGCCTTCCTCGCCTCCCTCAGCGACATCGATGCCTCCTCCGACGGAGGTGCTTCCTCAAGCGATGATGAGTCGAAGGGAAAGGTTGAGGACAAGTTCAACGACCTATGCTTCTACGCCGACGCCAAGCACGGTGGCTTTTGCACAATGGCGATTGAAGAAGGCAAGGTCGGCAAGCGCAAGGATGACTCCGACTACGACTTCGACACACTCGAGGTATCACCCACCATCGAATCCCTCTCTCTCGAGCTTGAGTCTCTGAATGACACCTTGATGAGTCAGGATGCTTTGCTCAAGCGTGCCACATGTGAGAGGGACGATTTCAAGGCTAAGTATCTTAGCGCGCTGCAGGAGCTAGAGTTTGCTAAGGCGTCGGTGGTGGTTACCAAGGAGGTAGAGTGTGATGCTTGCGCCATTCACATGTCTGATCTTGTCACTCTTCAGGACAAGTATGGCACTCTACTTGAGGAGGTAAGTGAGCTGAAGGCTAGGCCTAGCTTACTTGGTGCATGCAAGTCTTGCTTAGGCTTGCATTTTGAGCTGGCACAGAAGGATGATAGGATCGCTGTGTTAGAGAAGGTCAGCTCAGATAGCACTAGAGAGTCGGATCGCTTTGAGGCTTTAGAGCTTGAGATCGCGTCGTGCAGACATGACAAGATGCATACCGAGAAAGAAAACACATACCTTCGGTCCATCTTGAGCTGGGTGTCTTGCCGAGAGCCGCAGATGGGGATGATGCTTAGCCAATGCAAAAGGGATGGCAACATGGGAGTAGGCTTTTCTATAGGTGGGAAGGACGATAGCATGTTCGGTAAGATCGGTGAGTGCAGTGGTTTGAGCGAGAGTGAGAAACCCACCACAACTCCGAAGCTTACCAAGATCACTCCACCTAAGCCTACCAACCCCTTTGAGTTTCCTATGAGAGATGGTGTGTTTGAAGAGTCACCCAAAACCACTCCACAGAAGCAAGTGTGGATTGTCAAACCGAACTATCTTCGCAACTCACTTGACACACTGCCAGATATCCCTAGTGATCCCCTTCCTAAGAAGGCTAGAGCCACCCAACCACCAAGAGAGTGCCTACCAAGAGTGTGGTGAGGTACCATTGTGAGTATTATGAGCGGGATGGGCATTTGGTTGAGTTTATCTTTAGGAGGGAGAGAGATGTTCGGAGGCAGTTTGAGTTGAACAACTGGGACATGTACCACCCACCAGTTGGGGTGCGTGAATCGGAAGTTTAGAGGCGCACTTCTAGGCCTAGAGGTACAATGCCTCAAGGTGCTAGGCCTCTGGAGACGAGACCACGTGGTGGTCGTGCCCGGCGGGGGTACCGGTCGTAACCCATACGACTACAGGCCTCGTGGCGGTGGCTTTACTCCACTCTTCTCTGGAGGAGACTTGGCTTGTGGATTCCGGATGTTCACGCCATATGAGCGGAAGTGCCAAGTGGTTCTCCAGCCTCGACCCTGTGCACCACACCGAGTACATCACATTCAGGGACAAGAGTAAAGGTAAGGTTTTCTCCTGAGGGTCGATCCGAGTCAATTCGTCTTTTGTCCTCAAGGATGTTGCTTTGGTTGCGAATTTGCATTATAACCTTCTCTCGGCTTCGCAACTCCTTGATGACGGTTTTGAAGTGAGTTTTAAGCCTAATCTTTCTCAGATTTTGGACTCTCGGGGTGATCTTGTTTGCCGGATTTTGCCCTTCGGGAAGGTTTTTCGTGCGGATTTTTCTATCTCTTCCGGACCTTCTCGTTGTCTTCTTGTCGGTTTTTCTTCCGAGCTTTGGAAGTGGCATAGGAGATTAGGCCATTTGAGTTTTGACTTGCTTGCAAGGCTTAGCTCAATGGACCTTATCCAAGGATTGCCAAAGCTAAAGTTCGAGAAGGATTTGGTTTGCCATCCTTGCAGGCATGGCAAGATGGTTGCCGCTTCCCATCCTCTTGTGACTGAGATCATGACCACTCGACCCGGCGAGCTCTTACACATGGACATAGTTGATCCAGCTCGGGTTAGGTCAGAAGGAGGGAAGTGGTATGTTGTTGTAGTTGTTGATGACTACTCGAGGTACTCTTGGGTGTTCTTTTTGGAGAGTAAGGATGAGGCTTTTCCACTTGTTCGAGATCTGATTTTGAGATTGTAAAATGAGCTACCTAAGAATGTCATGAGAGGTATCCGCAGTGACAATGGCACATAATTCAAGAATGCTCACTTTGCAACTCTTTGCTCTTCTTTGGGTCTGGATCACCAATTTTCCTCGCCTCACACTCCTCAGCAGAACGATGTTGTTGAGCGCAAGAATCGGGCCCTTGTTGAGATGGCCAGGACGATGCTTGATGAGCATAGGACTCCTAGGCGGTATTGGGCCGAAGCACTCAGTTCTGCTTGCTATGTTTCCAATCACATTTTTCTTCGAGCTTTCAAGAAAAATACCTCTTATGAGTTGCGATTTGGGAGACCACCCAAGGTAAGTCACCTACGGGTGTTTGGGTGCAAGTGTTTCATCCTCAAAAAGGGCGGTAAGTTGGACAAATTTAAATCACGGTCTTCTGACGGTATCTTTCTTGGTTATTCTACTCACTCTCGTGCTTATCGTGAACTTAACCTTGAGACTAACCAAGTGATGGAGACTTGTAAGATTACCTTCGATGAGACTATGCCCTGTGTTTCCACTACTTTTGAGCTTGCAGGTGATGATGAGGTGAACACTAGCATTTTCGTGCAGGAGGAGCAGGACGACGCCGATTGGGGTGATCCCGAGCTGATTCCACAGGCTGCCCCAGTCGACCCTGTGACGTCTACTTAGGCTCACGGCCCCGACCCGACTACTTCCTCGACATGAGGGTCGTTCAAGCAACTTCCTCAGTCCATGTCCGTTGCACCTGAGAGAGCTCCAGCTGCTGTTGAGGGGGAGGCGACGTCTTCACGTGAGGCGCCACTACACATTCAGCATCGCCATCCTCCTCAGACTATGATCGGCGACATCAACGAGCGTACCACACGCTCCAGGTCATATCGTATCTCTCACTTTCTCATTCGGCTTTTGTCGTGTCTTTTGAGCCCGAGATGTTGGACTCGCATTGATGGATCCGGATTGGGTTAATGCCATGCATGAGGAGTTAGAAAACTTTAAGCGAAACCGTGTTTGGGTCTGAGTTCCTCCACCACCTAGTTGTCACCCCATAGGTACCAAATGGGTTTTCAAAAATAAACAAAGTGAAGATGGGGTGGTAGTGCGCAACAAGGCTAGGTTGGTGCTCAAGGCTTTTGTCAAAAGGAGGGAATAGACTATGAGGAAACCTTTGCTCCCGTAGCTCGTTTAGAAGCCATTAGAATCCTTCTAGCTTTTATGGCTTCTAAGGGTTTTAAATTTTTTCAAATGGACGTTAAAAGTGCTTTCTTAAACGGCTACATAGAGGAGGAAGTTTATGTTAAATAACCTCCCGGTTTTGAAAATCCCAAGTTTCCAAACCATGTTTTTAAACTTCACAAAACTTTGTATGGTTTGAAACAAGCACCTAGAGCATTGTATGATAGGCTAAAAACCTTTTTGCTTGCTAAGGGTTTTAAAATGGGATCGATAGATAAGACGTTGTTTCTCCTCAAGCAAGACAAAGACACTCTTCTAGTCCAGATTTACTTGGATGATATCATCTTTGGTGGTTCTTCTCATGCTCTTGTTGTTAAGTTTGTAGATATTATGAGCAGGGAATTTGAGATGAGCATGATGGGAGAGTTGACTTTCTTTCTCGGGTTGCAAATCAAGCAAACCCGGGAAGAGACGTTTGTGCACCAAGGCAAGTACACGAAGGACATCCTGAAGAAGTTTGACATGGGCGAGGCAAAGCCCCTCTCGACGCCCATGTCGACCATGACTGTCTTGGATGTGGACGAGGAGGGAGAGGCGGTGGATCAGACGGAGTACCGAAGCATGATCGGGTCGCTTCTGTACTTGACAGCGACTCAGCCGGACATTCAGTTCGCCGTCTGCTTGTGTGCACGCTTTTAGGCGTCCCCACGGACTTCGCACAAGCAGGCGGTGAAACGCATCATGAGGTACTTGCGCTTCACTCCCGAATTTGGACTTTGGTATTCCACCTCTTCCACTCTTGAGCTTTGTGGTTTTTCTGATGCGGATTTTGCCGGATGTCGTCTTGATCGGAAGTCCACTTCTGGGACTTGCCAGTTTCTCGGGTCTTCTTTGGTGTCTTGGTCTTCACGCAAACAGTCTAGCGTGGCACAATCGACATGCGAAGCTGAGTACGTTGCCGCGGCTAGCTGTTGCTCACAGTTGATTTGGATGATTGCCACTTTGAAAGATTTTGGTCTTGAGCTTACTAAGGTGTCTCTGCTTTGCGATAGCACGAGTGCAATTAGTGTGGTCAAAAATATCGTGCTTCACTCTAAGACCAAGAACATTGAGGTTCACTTTCATTTCTTGCACGATCACTACGAGAAGGGCGACATTGACCTCCAGCATGTCGAGATCCAAAACCAGCTTGCGGACATTCTCACAAATCCATTGGATCAAGCTGCAGTTTCTCGCCTTCGGGGTGAGTTGGGTGTTTCCTTCCCTTTTTAGTTGAGGGAAGCTCTTTGTGTATCATAGTTCTTTTTTGTTCTTATTTAGCTTTTTTTTACTTTCTTTCTTTTGGTGTCTTTAGTTGTTAATTGTTGTCAGTTTGCATTTTGTATCTCATTTGCATTTGTGACATAGTTCATTTTAAGCTTCATACCTATAGCTGATATAATGAATCTATGCTCTGTTTGAGGTGCTTTATGTGTCTATGGTGTTGCCTAACTTAGACTCTCTTTGATCTCTTGATATGCAATAGAGATAAGTTAGAAAAGCTTTAAAACTGAAATTAATTCTCCATGTCACTTCTGAAATGACACTAGATGTGTAGGCTTTGAAGATCCTTTTGGTTGTCTTGTATATAGCTTATAATTATGGCTATTCATTATTTCATTCACTTCCATTGAGCACCATGCTTAAACTTAATCTAAAATGAGATTTCTCTCTGAATTGTGAATTGGAAAGATCGAGTTGGGTCTGCATTGTGAGCATTTCACCGTGTGTTCGAGACTGCTTCCCATATGGGTGGAACTTGAGCGGTGTTGTGTATGACCAGTGGCGTAGCCACAGGGTATGCCGGGCCCTGCAAATCCGGCGGCGAGCGAGCAAGTATACCGTATTTATCAAAACAAAAAAAAGAAAAATACTTACCTGTTGCATGCGTACCTAAGAGGCTGAGAGCCAAGCACTACGAGTGAGCGTGAGGCCCATGTGGCCATAGATACGTGCATGTGTTAGAGCTGATGCTGGCCCGCAAGCGAGAGTCAGGCCCATACAAAGTTGTAGCCCATGCGGCAACCCACATAGACAGGATACCTACAGAGTACACGAAACGCCGCCAATGCCAAATTGCCAATACAGAATTACGGATCGAGGCATACATGCAGCGCTGTAGCCCATAGCTGTCCTCCACGAGTCGACGATTCATTAGATCATCCGTCATCGGTTATCATCGGATCAGGCGTCCTGCGTTGACGACTTGACGTCGTCCAATTGTCCCTTTTCAGCATTCAGCCTTCGCGGCTTCGCCCTGCACATCAGCCGTTAGGGTCGTACTAACATCAGGTTAGATCAAATATTTATTGTTTGTCTTTTTAAAAAATCAATGTGTACTTTAATTATTTGGTATTTTGTTCTTGTAATATTTATGTAGTTACGAAGAGAGACGGGGACATTGCATCTCTTTTTCAGAAGCACGAAACAAAGAAGAAGAAGGCAATAGTTGTTGATAGTTCTAATCGTTTCCTAGATCTAATTGAACCTGTGGTTGAAGAGCATGCTGATGAGAGAGTAGTTGAGCAAATTGTGAATCCTATGCCAGCACCACCGCCACCGCCACCGCCACAAACGTCTTCACAGCCATCAGTTTATGACATCAATAGCCTTCCACATGATCCAGGTGAAAGACGTCCTATTCTAAGTTACCATGTTAATGATCAAGATGCAATTCGAAGAACATATATTATTAATGGTCCATTTAAACCTTTTGCACATGATTTTCCGAGAAAAAAGATTTCAGGCAAAGATCGGGGATTCAATTATTGTTGGATATACAATCATGATTGGCTTGAGTATAGTATTAAGAAGGATGTTGTGTTTTGCTTTATATGCTACTTGTTCAAGAAGAGTATTGGGTCAGATACATTTACTGTTGATGGCTGGAAGAATTGGAATATAGGAGAGAAATCACTTCTCAAACATCTGGGTTCTAAGGCACATGCTGCAGCTCAGGAGAGATACATTGGATTTAAAAATCCCAAGGTAGGAATTGATTATAATATTGAGAAGTGGAGTGATGAGGATCTTCGTCTTTATAAGAAAAGGTTGACTTATTCACTTAGGTGTATCAAGTTTCTTTTGCATCAAGGGTTGGCATTTCGTGGACATGATGAAAGTGAATAATCTAGCAACAAAGGACACTTCATTGAACTTCTGAAATTTCTTGCTGGAAATAGTGAAGAAGTGAATAAGTATGTTTTGAACAATGCTCCAGATAACTGTACCTTAACTAGCCCAGATATTCAGAAGCAAATTATTCATTGTTGTGCATAAAAACTAGAAAGAAAATAATTGAAAAACTTGGTGATGAGCCCTATATAATTTTAGCTGATGAGTCTAGTGATATATCACATAAAGAACAACTAGCTCTTTGTTTGCGTTATGTTGATAAATTGGGAAGGCCAAGTGAGCATTTTATTGGAGTTGTTCATGTAGATGATACTACCTCTTTATCACTTAAGAATGCAATTGAAGCTTTACTTGTTAGTCATGGCTTAAGTATGACTCAAATTTGTGGTCAAGGATATGATGGGGCTAGCAACATGAAAGGGGATATTAAAGGGTTGAAAACATTGATCATGCAAGAATCACCTTCTGCTTATTATATCCATTGTTTTGCTCATCAACTCTAATTGGTTCTTGTTGCTATTGCCAAGGGAAATACTGATTGCAAGAGTTTTTTTGATCAAATATCTATCTTGTTGAATATTGTTGGAGTTTTTTGTAAGCGTCATGACATGCTTAGAAGTGTTAGGCTTGAGAATGTCAAAAAAGCACTTGATTGTGGTGAAATTGAATCTGGAACTGGATTGCATCAAGAGATGGGTTTGCCTAGGCCTGGAAATACTCGATGGGGATCTCATTACAAAACAGTATGCAACATCATTACTATGTATGAATCAATCCATGATGTATTGGTTGAGCTTGGGGATGATCCTTCATATAAGGATGATTGGACCAAAATACATTTTGTGACTCGAGCATTTGAGACCTTTGAGTTTGTTTTCTTTGCACACTTAATGTATATTATTCTTGATATACAAATGAGTTATCTGAGTGTTTGCAAAGAGGGGATCAAGATATTCTTAATGCCATATCACTTGTTAATGTGGCAAAGAAAAGAATGCAAGAATTAAGGTTTGATGGCTGGATTAATTTTCTTGAGAAGGTCACTTCATTTTGTAATAAACATGGTGTTGATGTTACTGCTATGGATGGTGATTATGTTCCTTATGGAAAATCAGCAAGGAAAGCTCGTGCCCGGAAGCAAACCAATGATGACCACTTTAGAAGAGAAGTATATATTGGTGTCATTGATCAAATAAGTCAAGAACTTGATAATCGGTTTGACGAGATTAATATGGAGTTGTTGTCTTGTATGTCAGCCTTTAGTCCTTCTAATTCATTTGTTTCTTTTGATGCACAGAAGCTATACAGACTAGCTAAGTTCTACCCAAAGGAATTCTCAAATACTAATTTGCTCAAACTTGAATTACAACTACATAATTATATTGATGACATCAGACAAGATGACAACTTCAAAGGTCTAGATAATATTGTTGATCTCTCAGTTAAGCTTGTTCAAACAAAGAGGCACAAAGTGTATGATATGGTTTATGAGCTCCTCCAATTGATATTGCTTCTACCCGTGGCTACAGCAAGTGTTGAAAGGGTATTTTCTGCAATGGTTTTCGTGGAAACAAGGTTAAGAAATAAGATGGCAGATAGTCTTTTGGATGATTGTCTAGTCACGTTTATTGAGCGGGATATATTCTTTGACATAGATGGAGATGATATAATCGAGACATTTATGTCCCTTCGGAAGCGTCGAATAAAATAGTCACAAAAATAGCATTGTAAGTCTTGGTTCTCTTTTATGTATATATTTTAATCATCGATATGGCTTTTGAACTATTATGTTACTTAGTGCATATATACCGAATTATGTTATCAATTTTACACTTATTACTGAATTACTTAAATAGATTTATCGAATTGTACATGAAATTTTTTCTCCGAGCATACCCTTAGGCAAAATCATAGATTCTCCACTGTGTATGACCGAAACCGGTGTGTCAAGTCCTTTGACTTCACCCGGTTGGTAAGTGGCATCACCTTGCTTACAACCACTCGTATACAACTTGAAATGTGCCTAAAACTGAAATTTTGACTGCGAAACTCTGAAATTTGAAAAATTTATTCAGTTGGGTCATTGGCTTGTTGTATGGACTTTGCTAGGGATAGTTCTACTTGCTATACATGAGATTGCTTTGAGATAGATCCTATCTTGTTTGCCATGTTTAGTTGTCTCTAGGAGGTGATACCCATTCCTTGCTCACACATGTAATCTTCTCTATTTTGACTTCTAAAGTGATCTTTAGCTCAATCTGAGTCTTTGTTGGGCACGTAGAGCTTTTCCTATTCTCACAGGATCACATCACTTAGAGCATCTATTCATTGTCTTAGCTCTATGTATGAAGCTTGTTGCACTCATTTTACATGTCATGGCATTTGTGGCCGGTTTTTGAGTTTTAAGCTTTGATGAGCTACATGTGTCAACAAGGGGGAGAAAGCATGCATTTCACACCTACTTTGGTCAAGGGGTAGAATTTCAACCAAGGGGGAGAAATTCTGGCTTTTGTAAAAAAAACTTGCATCTTTGGCCCCTTTTCACCTTTTCTTGGTTTTTTGAGTGTGCTTTTACCCAAAGGGAGTTTTGCTAGATGTGTTGAGCCTTTGCCTCTTTTGGAGGTTCTAGCTTGTCTTGTTGGCTCCGACATGTTTCGATTGGCTTTGTGAGCCTTATTTGGGTTAACTAGTATCCTTGAGCTTCTCTTGTTGCTTCAATTGGTATTTCTGAGCTTTGAGAGCTTTGATTGGTATCTTTGGCTTGCTAGCGGTGTTGAGCCCATTTTCTGCCTCTTCTTGAGGGCTAGCTGTGTTTTGCATGGTTGCATCGAGCCGTTGCCCATGTCTTTGGGAACCAAGTCTTGGACTAGTTTTGCTTCTCTCAAGTGACCCCGTTTTTACTTTCTTAGCTTTTGGTCATTTGGAGAGCTTTAACCTGTTGGCTCAAAGCTGAAATGCACTTGTGTTGACAATGCACTCATCAAGGGAGAGATTGCGAACACATGGTTGATATGTGCCCATGTTTGTTCAGTTTTGTGATGAGTGATTGCCCAATATTTGAGTGTTTCAGTTTGAGCGGTTTATACTAATCCTTGTGAAAGCATGTGTGTGTCTGTCTATAGGCTTATGGTGTGCAGGTGCTATGCCTAGTGACAGTGGTCAATGGCGTGGAGAAGGTCGAGTAGAGGCTTGCCGTGCCCATGGACTGAGAGCGGTGAAGGGCGGAAGCGGGGCTCGGACTGAGGGACCATGGGCGCCGGTGGACTAGCTGTGGTGGCTAGTGCTTGACACCGGCGAGTGCGACAAGACATGGAGGTAGACCGAGTCGACCAAGTCAAGACAACGGATGAGCGGGTCGAGCGGAGGTTCATGTGACTCGGAGTCCGACCGGGCGAGGACAAGGTGGCTCGAGTCGAGCGGTTTGGTGGTTTGGGCCGCAAAACCATCGGTGGACGGTTTCCGAGTTTGGGCCTCAAAACTCGGGGTTCGGTAGTTGAGCCCAAAGCTACCGGTGGCGGGTTTCGCGGGTTTGAGCCTCAAAACCCGGGCGGAGGTTCTGAAGATGGAACGGGGCGGCACGTGGCGGAATCACGAAGGTTGCGTCGAGGCGAAGCAAATTCGTGAAGGAAGCGGAGCCGTCCGATCGACTGAAAAATAGTTGTATTATAATGCCCCTCGGGCTAGGTGGTTCGCTCTAAAATATCTAGGGACAAAATGAGAAATTGTAGTCTCTAAATAATAGAGGAGCAGCCCCAAACAGTTCTCTCTCTTGCCCGTCACTTTCCCCTCTCCCTGATGCTGTTGCTTTTACTCTAGGGTTAGCTTCTAGAGATTTTGATTTTCATCTTTGTAAGGTGAGATTTTTGAGTTGGGAATAGAGGTCCGAATCCTCTTCGTGCCCTCTGGGATTCATCACTTGTTCATGTGATTTTCGTTCTTAGTTTACTTTATTTTCGTCTCTATTTTTGTTCTTAGCTTCGATCTATTTTTCCCGGAGTTTGAGTATATCTCAGGCAATGATTTTTGGGGATAGACTCGTAGCTGGTTAAATTTCATCTGTGCTGAGTTTGGGATCGTTTCATGGAGTTTTGAGTAGTGTTCGTCATTTTCTCTGGCTGTCGGACTACTGTTTGTGCGTTCGCGTTTCTGTTTGCTTGCTCAGAGTTTTTTTTTTGCTGTGTGTGTCTGTGCAGTCCCAGGCCGAGCAGGTTCAGCTGCGGCACTCTTCAATCCAATCAGTGTGCATCGGAGTCAAGCGGCGCAGCACACGCTTGATCTATCTATGCAGGTTCATTTCCTTGCCTCTGGTTCTGTGCTGTTAGCATCTCCTTACTTGTGTTGATTTTTCTATGTGCGTGTGAATCAGACTCCAGGATGCAGTTCAATGTCTGTGACTGCTCGGCCTGATTCCCAGTCGTTAGTTTGTCTCTGCAGTTTGGTTTGTCCAGTGGCAGTAGCTGTCCCCGTGCCTCTGTATTTTTCTGAATGAATTCTTGATTTAGTAGCAAGCAGTGAGTGTAGTAGTATCTTGTACATGATCTGAACCATGAAATTGTGAGTGGTCTCTATCAATCAACACGAGCAAATCATTGCTGGTGCTTTATTTCTTATTGATAATTTCTGTGAAGGTGAGCATTCCAGCTTCCTGCCCGTTTACTATCAGAAGCAGAGCTGCTCTCAGGTTTATGCTGTTTCTCAGAGTCTAGAAACAGCAAGGGATTTTGTTGTGTTTCTCTGGCAGTGGGTGTGCAGACCCACCCTTGCGGTTTGTGATCTGTGCTCCGTATTTTTGTGGCGTCTCGCTGTTTTTCTCAGGAACATCCACCCACTCTTTTGGGTCGTGGACGTCATAGTGTTTCCGTTGTGATCTTGGCAGTGATCTTGGGACAGTGGCCAAATTGTTTGGCAAGAAATTTGAGGCTCTCATTCACCCCCCTCTGGTCGCCATTTACGGTCCTTCAAGGTTCGACCGGAAGGTCCAAGTACTGGTGAGGGTACAAGCAAGACTAAGCGTTGTGCAACAAAGCTCCCTCAGACAAGTAGACGCTCAGACAAGTAGACGCTGACCCATCTCTCAGTTCGACCATGTAGGGGAGCCGATGGAGCCTATTAAAGCATTGGGCCCATACAAGAGTATTATCAGGGCACTTGTAAGAGACTTCATCCCGATCAAGTATAGAAAGTGGAATGACAGTGAGCAAGACCCGTGGAGGGTTCCAGAAAGTGAGAATGAACTAGTTTGGAACAAGCTTAGAGGGTATTTCACTTTCCCTAGTGATTGTGATGAGGCGACAGTCAAGAAGAAGGCCAAGGAAATCATGGGTCGCTCCTTCAAGAATTTTAAGGGAAAGTTGCACAAGCTAATCAAGGAGGACAAAGAACCGAATTTTGCGGGAGGTGAACTCAGCAAGCAGAGGGACTTCAGGGAGGAGTTCAAGGCTTACAAGCTATCCGAAGAGGCCAAGACATCAAGTGAAAGAAATAAAGCAAACTCGCTTAAGGCAAATAATCCTCACCGCCTAGGATCGTGTGAGTATGTAAGGAAGATTCTGGAATGGGAAAACCGAGTCGATCAACTAGAGCGGAGCGGCGTTACACCTCAGACAAGCGATTGACAGACCAGATCAGTGAACTACCTACTCGCAAGGGGGCAGAATACAATGCTGACGGGAGCCTTTCCGCCAGCGCTGAACCCATCACCGATCTCCTCCAAAAGATTTCCACGATCATTGAGGAAGTGCATAGAGGGGTCCGCAAGTCTGATAGAGAAAATGATAAACTACATTCTTCTAACTTTAACAAATTTTATAGAAAAACATACCGACATTTGTAACATGAAATTGATGGTTTCACTAAACCTATGATTGGATTTATCTTGGTAGCTCAATTATTTGATAAGTAGATGCAGATAATTTTTTTCTAGAAAGTTGATTGAAATCAGAAATGTTTGACCAAGTACAAGTCTAAATCAACTTATAACTTTTTTTAAAAAAAGTAGAATTTATAGTCACAATTAATGATCAAGTTTTGGTCAGCCTCACGAGGTCACAACCATATCCACGTAAGACCCTCCATATTGGTACAATGCTTCCTAGAAGAATGTAGGTTTTCTCATTAGTGACTGAAAGCATCTAGGCCCCATGGTTTCGGTGATTAACGATAATACGATGTTATTATGGCTAACGTGTGTTTTGCAGAGACAATTAGAGTGTTAGTTCATAGTGACAAGTGTGAATGAGCAACTATTGGAGTTCTAATTCCCTCAAGATGGATATCATTTTGGATTTCAAAGGGTGAAGATGAAGACCATAGATTGACTAGGTCTAAGTACCACAAAGAAGATGAAGGACACTTAGTATAGGTTAGGTCTTTATTTTACCTTTGACGTACTATTAAGAGGGGTTATAATGAGTAGCTTGACTTAGGAGAGCTTCATGGTATAGGTGTAATGCACACTTGACATACATAGCCCTAAGTGAGCTCTAGTTGTCCCTAAGATAGCCTAGAACAACATCCACATACTTGGCTAAGTTGTTTGGAGTTGAATGAGGTGCCTAACAGGCATCGGACGTTGGCACCGTGGGCATCGGACGTGTCTGATGTAGTGCCGGCGCCTAGGGTTTGGCATCAGACTCACCTCAGAGTGGCATCGGACGTGTCCGATGTCCTTAGGAAGTTGCAGTTTGAGCAGACGCATGCACCACACACTGAGAAGAAAAGCTGAGTGCGTCCGACAATGCGTCCAATGGCTATGTAGAGAGGTTATAGAGAAGGTCTGGAGCCGTCGGACGCGTCCGATGGCATGGCATCAGATGCTAGGGTGCGTCCAATGATTTTCCAGAGATGAACCCGAGAAGACTCGAGAGCACAGGGTTTGAGTCCGATGCTACGACAACAGTGCATCCGATGCACTTCAGTTTGAACAGTAACTAGCCGTTGGGGTAGGGCGTCGGAGTGTCCGATGCCTAGCGTCGGCGCGCCCGATGCCAACTTAATCTGCGTAGTTTTTCTGCCCTCGAGCTAGCTTTGTGAGCAGGCTATAAATAGCCCATGACTTGCTCTTCCCACCTGCCTTTGCTCATTCTATTTGCTGAGAGACACTTTGAGAGGTTGGGAGAGAGAGAAAGAGCCCTAGTGAGAGAGATTTGAAAATCCTATCCAAGTTTAGCCCTCACTAGTGAATTGAAGAGTTCAAGTGTGCATCCATCCATCTCATGAGGCTTGAGTGAGTCAACTAAGAGTTCGAAGCTTATTACTCTTAGTGATCGACATCACCTAGATGGTTCAGTAGCGATCGGAGGCAAGGTGACCACCGGGAGATTGTTGGTGGCCCTTCTCCACAAGTTGTGATCAGTGTGGACGATTCACCGAGCCAGAGTGGTGAAGAATCAGCCCGTAGAGAGCACTCGGTCCTTGCGGGGATCGAGGGAGAGCGGTACCCTTGCGCGGGTGCTCCAATGAGGACTAGGAGGGAGTGTCGACTCCTCGATACCTCGGCAAAACGTCATTGTGTCAACATCCTTCTTCTCCCTAGTTGTTTAGCTTTCCACATTTACTTCCAAGCATCTCATTCTTACTATTGTCTATCTTGTGATCATGATTGACAAGAATTGCTAGGGTGTTTTACAATTCCATTGCCTTGCTACTGCTTTCTAGTATAGAACACACTTTTGTAGGCACGGGGAAATTGGCATTTGATAGAATTTTCATATTTGCTTTAGAAATTGAAAACAAGTCCAATTCAACCCCTTTTGGGTATCTTGATCCTTTCAGTGACATCACTCTTCATATGGCACAATAGGTGGATATCAGTCCCAACTCTTTACACGTCTCATTATTAACATCACTCTTCACATGGGATCCATAGAGCAAGAAAAATAAAAAACAGAACGACACCTTCTTCCTCACACACTATCCACTTAGTTCTCTATTTATAGCCCGTGGAGCATCGCTGCAAATCGCTTTCTATCACAAGGGCCAACCAAATTGATCTTTCTTCCAATTGCCATTATATGTCAAGTTTGTGTGCAGCCTCGACATGGTCATATGGACGATATTGATGAAGCGAATGGAAGATGAGTGCACGACCATGCCGGTGGCCTCACGTTCACATCACCACCAGGAGAGCACCTCTTGTCAAGGAAGCTGGCTCTGTGGGCCATCGTGGCTCTGTCATCAACACCTCCACCATTTAAGCCGACGAGGAAGAATACTAGCATGAGTAGGGGTTGCGTGTTGCTTTTTTCGCGGATCAGGCATATAGTCTGTGTTTCATTAAGAAGAAGAGAGTGGTCAATAGACCTACACATAGTTGATACAAAAGGATTCGCGGGTAATCCTTGGATTACTAACGAAGTCCTCAACACCAAACAAAAGCAAGAACATGAGGGGTGGGGGACCCTCCACCTAACAACCCCAACAACTGAGCCTAAAATAAAAATATCTCAACACCTAAATGCTAGTAGTGGTAGAAGCCATAGATAATATCATCGGCAAAGCATCCGCTAAACCTCCAGATGACAAAGCATCCGTCCAAGCAACCTTGGCAGCAAAGCATCTGCCGGAAATGACGACAACCTCGGCGGCAAAGCATCCACCGGAAAGCACCTTAGCGGCAAAGCATCCACCGGAAAAGACAGCGACCTTGGCAGCAGACCTACCTGAAGAAACACTGGAGGCAAAGAATCCACCCAAACAAACGTCTACGGCTACCACTAGCACTAACTAGACATACCAAGGTGATCAGAATCATGAAGTGCAGATAGGCGCAGCGCAGCTCCCACACATGCCACAGTAGGCACCGATGATGGACTGAGGAGGATGCCTCCAAGAAGGTGATGACGCCGGGGTGCCACCGTCGTCAGTTAGCTAGAGAAGCCTGGCGGGGTTTTCACCCCTGTCCGTCGTCGGTCCCGGAACCCCGCAATAGGTGAACGGAGTGTGGTGCACGAAACGGCGGCGTCACGAGCCATGCCACCACGGAAAAGCTTGCACGCCACATGGTCACCGCAAGTCACACCACCACGACGCGACAAGCATGAGACCAAGCACACCGCCACCGGCCACGCCACCACGGCGACGCCGATGCACCACCACTCCAAGTCCGCAGCCCCACTCACGATGTCGAGGACGCACGCTCAGCAGGACTACCCCACCGCCGCCGCCTCCAGGCCGACGACGCCGCACCAAACAGACCCGCCGCCGCCAGGGGGCGGGCAAGGGCCAGGGGCCGGCCACCATGTCCAGGGGGGCTGGCCAGGCAGATCAGGGGCCGACGACCCAGATCCGGCCAGCCACCACCCTCACCGGCCACGACAGGCCACCGGCAGCGCCGCCGCCCCACCAAACCACGACCGCCTTCCCACCCCACAAGGCCGCCGAACGAGAGGGGGGGGAGGGGAGGGAGGGAAGCTGTGGATGACAGATCTGGCTAGCAGAGGCCCGGATCCGGCCATCCGCCGCCGCCCCCACCGTAGTTGCCGCCGGAGTTGAGGTGGAAGAAGGGGGGGAGGAGGGGGAGGGAGGAGGAGGACAGGGGAGCAGGGGAGACGGGGGCTCGACGGGCCGTCGCCGCTGCGAGCAAGAGCGGCGACGGC
The DNA here is from genome assembly GCA_022036555.1 of Microstegium vimineum. Classification (NCBI taxonomy): domain Eukaryota; kingdom Viridiplantae; phylum Streptophyta; class Magnoliopsida; order Poales; family Poaceae; genus Microstegium; species Microstegium vimineum. Next base: position 10,451,867 of record CM039138.1, on the reverse strand, counting down.
GGCCGGAGGGGAACTGGGGAGAGGGGGCACTTGGTAGCCGGGTGGCGGCGCCGCCCGAGCCGAGCGACGTGGGGGTCGGGTGGTCGTTTCCAGTATGAATGTTGGGATGTGCTGTGTGCGGCTTGAAGAACCAATTAGTTTGTTTTCTATTGAGCGGGCACCAATGCAAGTTCTTGCATTGTTCCTTGTTTTTCTAGCTTCCGTAGGACTTGCACCCTTGGCTAAGTTGGCTACGAAGCGTGCACAAATGTTCTCTCTCCTCGGTACACACTGTGGACAACCTAACACCCCAACACCAGGCCTTGAGAAGGCGAACAACCAAAAGTCTATTTTTTCAGTTCCATATTATTTTATTATTAGGAATCTATCATTTAAAGATACTTTAATGAAGCATTAATCTTCATGAGATTTCACTGACTAAAAGATACATCATATAAATTCACACAACATGAGAAAATATATTCATTAATTCAACAGAGTGTTTTAAGCATCATTAACAATAACTAGTGAAAATGCACGGTGCGACACGCACGTGTCTAGAAAAAGTTTTTTGTTTAATAGGAGTGTTGAGTTTATTACTAATACATTTACAAAGATAAAAACATATACACATTTACTCAAGATTACAAATTCATCCCTAAAGTTTATGAAAAAATGTCTTGTAATTATATTAGATTAAAATTTTAAACATATATAATTTCGAATATACAACACTGGGTTCATGGAATGTTAATATACATTCAAATTTTTTTCTTATATAAAATGTCAAGATTAGTCACTCAATCTAATTAAGTCTATATCAGTCTGTCTTTGAAAATAAGTATAACTGTGCGTAAGGCAAATAGAGAGAGCTTCCCACCAAAACTTTTAAACATGATGATTCCTCTGAAACATTTGGCTAGACTATTGTGAAGTATATGAATGAGAGACACCAATCACCTAGAAACCCGGTCGGAAGCATGAAGTCCGAAAGCAACTCAAGTGCATATGGTGTGGTCCGTTAACATCAGGCATAAGTTGATCCAAACTATGATCGCCTAGTTCGTTTAAACTTATTAGTCAAGCTTATCAACCATGGTATAATATTTTTCTCTCACAACAAAACAACTAAAACAACAAAACCGGCTTATTAGCCACAGAAACAGTTAGCCGAACAAGACGGATATATTTGGCACGAGCTTTGAATGTATATATACCAGTACCCTTTACTGTCGCCAAATTATGATCAATGGAAACCCCATGGTAGTGAAAGAATTGTGAATTTTTGAAGTAATTAATATTCCTTCTGAAATACTTTGCATCTCTATCGGTTGGTATAAATATATTAACCCGTCCATTTCGACAACAAAATGCAGGACCTTCACCTTTAAACTCCATTCTTTGCGCGACAATAAAACACTTCGACACTTTCTTCAAGACATGATGGTCCCTGGAAGTTCCACATACACAAAGTTATAAGGATCATGGCCATTTATTCTTGTTGCAGATTCTATAGAAAACTCATACAAAAAATATGAAATAATAAATTAGATTTGTTGAAGTTTCAATGAGCATAAATTAAAAATAATATAGCATAAATGTCCTCACAAGCTCACCTTTATCATTTAACATTCTAGCATCATCCTCGTAGATGTCAGGGCCATCTTCACTTGGGTTTTGTTGATCTAAATTATTTTTTATTGAAAAAATATTAAATCATTACTCATTGAACATGCAATATCTTTTGGGGATTCGCAATTACACGGTTTAAACCTTACATGCCCTCTATTCCATGCAGTGTGTCTTCGGGTTCCCAAATAATGCCCGTGTTGGAAGCTTCTTGACGAACTTTTTCCTGAGCACGATAATCATGGTGATATACATGTTTCTTAATACCTAAAACAGATTGGATTAAGTAGGGAACTTACTACCATACTTAACATGTTTGACACTCTAATATACAGTTAAAAAATATATTAGTAGCATACCTGACATATTTAGAGTTGATGTGAATTTCTCGGACTTAGCGGCAATACTCAACTTAGCTCGATAATTACGTTGATATTCACGTTTTTTTAGCAAAAGGACCTCACCATTCTTATCACCAAGCATTGCATGCCTATGCCTCTCCTTGGCCACGTGCTTTCCACGAGTGTCTTCAACTTCATGAGTGCCTTCAGCTTAAAAGACTAAAAAATAATTCAAACTACTATCTTTGCTAAAAATGAACAGTACGAACAATAGAAAGTGAAGAGCACAAACAAAAAATAGAGAGCAAAAACCAAAGCAAAATACCTATATTGTCCACCGTACTTGTGAGGCCGTGACCCATTTCCTCATACAAGAGTTGTCTTTATCATCCATTCTAGTATTTATAATTTTAGATGATGCAATTAATTTTGATGCATCAGCCTCAACCTTTACATATGAGCCCAACGACCCTGTTGGTATTCACGTTTTTTGCCCGAACTCCCTATTTCTTATTGTACAATAATGCAGCATACATCTCTCGTCGATACACATAATTTTTGGCGCCCGAGCTTTCTCCTTCCGAGATGTGATCCTTCTGAGTTGCGCAATCAATTTTGATGCATGAGCCTTGGCCTTCAGACGTGCTTGACGACTACATTTACTCATGATTTTTGACACGGACTTCCTCCTTATTGTTAGGCACTGCAAGATGTCTCTCTCGTTGATACTCATAATTGTTGAGTTGAGACTCATAATTGTTGACTCGAGCTTTCTATCCTTAAGGGCTCTAATGTTAGACGATGATGCAATCGATTTCAACGGCTACTTTGATACTCACAATTTTGGCAGGAATTTCTTGCTTCTCGTCGCTAGACAATGCAGAATATCTATCTCGTTGATGTTCATGTTTTTTGGCCCATGCTTCGTCCTCATTAATAGGCAGGGCTTTTTTTTTCCTGTTGATTCATTCTTTCAATCTCCGCCTCAGATTGTGCCTGCCTAAGAGTGCCACATCTTAGTTGAATTCTTTTTTCTTGGTTACCTGATACGTGCCAAGATATTTGGAATTTTTTTTTTGTAATCACTAAACTCAGAATCAAGTACTGATAAAATCAAGAAAGGAGTCGCAGAATGAAGTGAAATAATTGAACTCAGAATCAAGTACTGATAAAATCAAAAAAGGAGTCACAGACTGAAGTGAAAGAATTGAAGTTTGTCTATGGGGACTATAATAAATGAAGAAATTAAATTTTGGTTAGAGCAGCATATGCAAATATATTTTTCACAGGCAGAGGATAAAGTTTTGAATGTAACAAAAATAAATTTTCATTATTTGGATCTATAATTATTTTTCTCCAATTTTTACAAGATTGTGCATGGAGTAGTACAAATGTGCTATTTCTATTAGCTTGTACTGTTCATCTCATGGCCGTAACAGCAAATTAACATAGTGCTTTACCTAGCTAGTGGCTCGCTTCATGCAGAGTCGTTCGCGTTCTTCACAGATGTGATCCACACCGCCCTTGCTGTCTGGCCAGATTTCGTGGTAGCTCGGGAGCGGCAACGCCATGCCCGCTAGCTCCTCTTGACTCGGTCGTCATTAATTGCGTGAATCCTGGTGTGCAGAGAATCTTCCCCTCGCGGCCTTCTTCCCTAGCTAGGCATGGCGCGATTGGAAGCAGGAGCAAGGACGGCGGCGTGCAGACGTCAGGGCGCGGGTGGTGAGTTTTTTCCTCACAATCCATATACCACCAGAGAAAATAAAGAAGAAAACCAGTTGGCGATCGAGTATGCACCGGTGTACTGCGAATCTACGATCCGTGGCCGGCGGCGTGGACACCAGGAGGCCGGACCGCTGGGCTCGCCGCGGTGGTACTTCCAAGTTCCAAGGCCACGACCGCGAACAAAGCCTCATAGGCAGTGACGGATCCAGAATGCGATTAAGGGGGGCTAATTATAAGTATTATAATCAACAATAAAAATGTGGAGAATTTTTTAGAGATTAATGGAGAAATAAGTGAATTTTAAAAGAGATTTAATAGAGAAATAAGTAAATTTTGAAGAAATTTAATGAAGAAAAAAAATGATTTATATCTATATATAATGGAGAAAGGAGGCTATAGAGGGGGGGCCCTCAACCCCTCAACCCCCCGGATCCGCCCCTGTTCATAGGGGTGGCGGTGACTGGAGTATTTGAGGGTAGAACATGTAGGGTTTGGGTCTCTATCTCGACCATGCCAATCACACGTAAGGGAGGGTACCAGGAGGGTATGTTTGTTTCAGGTACGAAAAAACTGAGGGAAAGAGATCCGCCAAGAAGGAAACACACATGTATGTAATGTATGTATGTGTCGTCGATGCTGGACCCATCTGTCAAATTAATATCTACCGTTACATGGATAATCAAAACACATCCAATGGAGGAGAGCTTAGGTGAGTAATTTTTTTAAGTGACATGTATTTTACAATTTCTTCGCTCTTTTATAGTATAGATATCTTTTAAAAAAATACCCACAATCAGCATTAGAAAATAGTTTAAAGATGTCTCTAAATTTGTATGTAAATTACTGATGCAAGAGAAACTCGAGTCCAAGAGGTCAACGACCCAATTGGGCGAGGGGTGGGTTCAAACAATAATACGCATTAAAATTATGTGCCCGTCCCCATTTTAGGCCCGATTAGTCTGAACTTTTATGCGTGATGAAAGAATCTGGAAAGGTTTGGAGGGGCGGCCCAGCCCGCAAAAATGCAGGCGCAGCAGCAGGTGCGCTCGTTTCGACATAGACGTGCACAGCTCACCCGGAATAAGAAAAAAAATAAACAAAAAGAAAGAAAGATCCAGCAGATTACTGTGGCTTTCTAGAAATTAAAAGGCTGGCTGCTTTCTTGTGGTGGGACTGGTCAACTTGGACGTCCGTCCAAGGACTGCAGGCGCGATGCAGTTCGCTGTCATCAGTTGTGAGCTCATCAAACAAGTCCGTACGTACTGTACATATATAGTAGGCGGAGCCACTAGCCAGTGGCCCAGTGCTGGATCACTTTCTCTTGAGGAGCTATCACTGGCTATGCACGTGGTTAATTAGTCCATGCTCAATCTTCAGTAGTGACGTCAGTTCTGATCTCAGCATCGCACAAAGCGAAATAATTAACACTAGAAAATAAAAATATAAGCTAATCCAAGTCAGGAACTAGCCGTGTGGCGCTGCATGCCCTCTGCTCCCAATCCTATATATACCTCTCCAGTCTCCACTCCATGGATCAAACCACGGATGCACGAACACAGCCAAAGCATCTTCAGCTCATTATTCATACATACGTACACAGCCACACAAGCAAACGCATCAGCAGACAAAAAGAAAATGGGTTCAGGTTCAGTCTTGGGTGCCATCCTCGCCGTGCTCGTCTCCACGCTGCTGATCAGAGTGCTGTTCCTTCTGGTGTGGAAGCCCTATGCTGTCAGCAGGTGGTTTAGGGGCCAGGGCGTCGGGGGACCAACCTACAGGTTCTTCATGGGCTCCCTGCCGGAGATCAAGCGTATGAAAGCCGCGGGGAGCAAGATCGTCCTCGACGTCGGCTCCCATGACTTCATCCCCATCGTACAGCCGCAGTACCGCAAATGGGTGGCCGAGTACGGTACGTAACACGTAATATATACACTGTACATTACTGTATTTATACAGCATATAAATTAGCAAGTGATGTTCATCTTGACAATCGAATGATAGGATGTTTTACATATCTATCTTATTCCTAGCTTATAGCAATTGCATCATATTCATATATGTGTGTGTCTGTCGTTCAGGGAAGACATTTCTGTACTGGTTCGGCGCAGTGCCGACCATCTGTGTCGCAGAGGTGGATCTGGTGAAGCAGGTGCTCGGGGAGAGAACAGGTCTGTTCCCCAAGGACTACTTGAACGCCAACATGGAGGCACTCCTTGGCAAGGGTCTCGTTCTCACCAACGGCGAAGACTGGAAACGCCACCGCAAGGTGGTGCACCCGGCCTTTAACCTCGACAAGCTCAAGGTCTGTCTGACAGGATGTCTCATAAATAAAGCACATACCTGATCCACTGCATATACATACAAATACAGCGTGTGATTATTAATTACTGCATAATGATGTATGTATACAGTGTGAACAACATATATAATTGCATTATCATGTCACAGGCGATGGCTGTGGTCATGGCGGACTTGGCGCAGCGGATGATGCAGCAATGGCAGTCTCAGATACAGCAGGCCACCAATCATGAGGCTGAAATTGAACTCAGCAGTGAATTCTCAGAGCTGACTTCGGATGTGATCGCGCACACCGCCTTCGGGAGCAGCTACAAGCAGGGCAAAGAGGTGTTTGTCGCGCAGAAGGAGCTCCAAGAACTCGCATTCTCAGCATCGCTTCATATCCCAGCTCCTGGTCGTCTAAGGTAAACACTGGGATTATATATTCAACTGAACGGCTGCATGCAATGCAAGCTACTTGATATAAAGGCAATGATTTTAGCAAATTAATACGTACAGTACTAGTACTTAATTATGAAGTCAATCCTAATTCATTTGCCTATATATACATGAATGAAGGAAACTCAAATTGCCAACGAACAAGAGCAGCCTACGAGTTGAGAAACTGGACAAGAAGGTGAGGAGCATGCTCATGGCGATAATCGAAGGCCGCCTTGCTGAGAAGGACGCCAATGGATACGGCAACGATCTGCTCGGTCTGATGCTCGAAGCACGCGCTCTGGAGCAAGAAGGGCAGATGCTCACCACCCAGGAGATCGTGGACGAGTGCAAGACCTTCTTCTTCGCAGGGCAGGACACCACCTCGCACCTCCTCACCTGGACCATGTTCCTGCTCAGTAGGTACCCCGAGTGGCAACACAAGCTGAGGGAGGAGGTGATGAGAGAGTGTGGCGATGCAGTGCCAAATCCGGACATCGTCACAAAGCTTAAACTGGTATAATTAAACTGGCCTCGCATATCCCGTGCAATTTTTTTTTCATTGCTCCGATCAAGCCTCCAAATAAAAGTGGTTCCCCCGACTGTACAAACGACCAGTCAACATATATATTGATATCCATTGCTGCTGCTCTTCAGGTTAACATGGTTCTTCTCGAGTCACTGAGACTCTACAGCCCCGTGGTGTTGATAAGAAGGGGCACAGGTTCAGAAATCCAGCTCGGCAGCATAAGGGTGCCCAAGGGAACCATGCTATCGATACCAATTGCATTGCTGCACAGGGACAAGGATGTCTGGGGCCAAGATGCCGACCAGTTCAACCCTGCCAGGTTTGAGCACAGCGTGTCCAAAGCCGCTGCCAACCACCCGAATGCCCTGATGTCCTTCTCCCAGGGGCCTAGGGCCTGCATTGGCCAGAACTTCGCCATGCTTGAGGCCCGTATCGGGATCGCCATGATCCTTCAGAGGTTCTCGTTTGAGCTCTCGCCAAAGTATGTCCATGCACCCAAGGAAGCGATCACCTTGATGCCCAGGTTCGGGCTTCCCATGATCCTCAGAAACATTCACGACTGAGATGTGCTACCATATCATATAGCCGTATTGATGCCGCCACAGGCACCGCCACTTTCGTTTCCCTAATTAAGGTTTTATCACAATAATAAACAAACACTTGTGGGTGTTTGGTATGTGATATGATGCTCCTGTATTTTTACTCTATTTAGTATGCAGACATTGCTGTTTGCTGCAGATTGTAATGAATAAAACACTTGTCAGGGAGATTTCCTGCAGTAATTATAGTTGTTTCCTACACCATGACATCATCGCACAAAGAAGACATACACATCAGTGACGCTAAAACATGAAGCGACACAGTGTATAATTGATGGGTTTAGTCCCACATCGGTAATTGATGGTGGGGCACAACATATAAGGCGGGGGCAACTCTCACCTATCAGGCTAGTTTTTTTGGTTGAGTTAGACTCCACCTGGATATGTTGTGAGCTCTGGTGGACCTAGGCCCGAGGGTCGTTGACTCGTGGGTATAGCGAGCTAGGTTGAATTTCGATGCGCACTCTAACAATAATTAGATATGCTTCCAATGGCCATGTACCAAAAAGTCTCTGATGCACATCAAATGGCCTTTCTACTTTGGATTCATCTCTGACGTTCTCAGAGACATGTGTCTCTGAAAGCATCTAGGCCCCTAGAGTTTCGGTGATTAACGACAATACAAGATTACTATGACTAACGTGTGTTTTGCAGAGGCAATAAGAAAGTTAGGTCATGGTAATGGATGGTTGATTGGACAATCATGGTATATGTGCCCCGTTATTGGAATCGTTTCGGTTTTCAAAGGATTGGCGACAAAGTTGAAGATTAGACTAGGTCTAAGTGTCATTGGAGTTGAGAGACACTTAGAGTAGTTTAGCTCCTTTATTTTTCCTTTGACCGTACTATTAAGAGGGCTTCTATCTAGTAGCTTGACCTAGGAAAGGCTATGTGTTTAGGTGTGATGCACACTTGTCAAACTAGCACTAGGAAGCTTTAGAAAAAGTCCTTGAACCAAATAGAGCAACTTCCATGTTGGAAGTGTGTTGTTCAGGTGAAGGAAAGTGATCCAGACGCTAGTGAAAACCAGGGTCCCGACCATTGGATATGCGTACGGATCCCTAGGGTTAGCTCTGTCTTGCCAGAGCGACCGGAAGCTGTGAACAATGCAAGGTCCGGACCATTGGTTGCGTCCGGACCCCACACAGAGAGGTCCAGTAAGGTTCCTGTGATCCGGACGCTGTCCGGTTTGGGGAGTCCGGACCATTAACTGTGTCCGGACCCCTCACAGAGAGTTACAGTAAGGGTAATGCGATCCTGACGCTGTCCGGTTGCCTGCGTCCGGACCATGTTCAACGTCCGGACCACCTGACATTTAGTGCTGAGATCAGAGAGAGAAGGGGGTCCGGACACATTTGCTATGGTCTGAATCCCCCTGTTGTGTGCGTCCGGAGTGACACAGAGAGGCATGTTTTGCCTCTAACGGCTAGGGGTTTACTTGAGGGGTATTTATACCTCCCCATCAGCCGCAAGTCATCACTCTTGCCCATTCCAATTGCTGAGATTGCCTTGTGAGAGTGCAAGAAGTGCAAGAGCCCTAGTGAGAGTGTGAATTGTCATTCCATGTGTTGATTCTCACTAGTTGCTTAGAGTTAGCAAGTGTGCATCCATTCAATCACTAGACTAGCCTTGGTCAAGTGAGAGTTAGTGCTTGTTACTCTTGGTGATCGACATCACCTAGACGGTTTCGCGGAGGTTTGCTTGGTGATCATCCGGTGGTGTTCCTTGTGGATGACCCAAGTTCGATTGTGATCAGTTGTGGGCAATTCACCGAGCCGGAGTGGCGAAGAATCAACCCATAGAGATCACTTAGTCCTTGCACGGACTAAGGGGGAGCGATACCCTTGCGCGGGTGCTCCAACGAGGACTAGGGGGGAGTGTCGACTCCTCGATACCTCGGCAAAACGTCGCCGTGTCAATTTCCTTTGCCCTACTCCTTACTTATTGCATTTACTCTTAAGCACTACTTTCCACTTTATATTCTTGTTGCTTGAGTAGAATTGCATAGGGCTTTACCGCTTTCATTGCCTTGTCTTGCTTGTTTAGCTAGGACACACTTGGGAAAGCACTAGGGGGTTAATTGGCTCTTGATAGGTTTTAATTATTTCTTAGAAATTTAAAAGAGCCCAATTCACTCCCCTCTTGGGCATCTTGATCCTTTCAATTGGTATCAAAGTCGTGTTGCTCTAATTTAGGCTTAACCTCCTAGAGCAAGATGTCCCATGGGGATGGACCGCCGCCCATGTTTGATGGGGACGACTTTCCATATTGGAAAGTGCGTATGGAGGCTTATCTCGAAGCCTTAGATGTTGGTGTGCTCAAAGCCGCCACCGATGGATTTCCGGCTTATGATGGAGAACCATTCGGTGACGAGGTCCACTATGAGAAGTGGAATGCCAAAGCCCGGAACACCCTTTTTAGGGGCATTGGCAAAGAAGTGTTCAACCGCATGCGCACCTCCAAGAATGCGCATGAGTTATGGAAGAACATTTGTGCTCTTCATGAGGGCACAAAGAGCGAGCGGGAAGAGCGATATCACTTAGTCATGAATAAGATGAATGCTTTTACCATGCTTGCTCATGACAATGCAAATGAAATGTACTCACGTTTAAATGTTCTTGTAGAAGAATTGAATGCTCTTGGGCTAAAGCAAACTCTCTACCGTTCTATGATTGGTAGTTTGTTATATCTTACCGCATCTAGGCCCGATATCATGTTTAGTGTGTGCATATGTGCTAGATTTCAAGCAAAACCTAAGGAATCCCACCTAAGTGCCGTAAAAAGAATCCTCAGATATGTAAAGCACACCCCAAGCATTGGCCTTTGGTATCCCAAAGGAGCTACTTTTCAACTAATAGGCTATTCCGATTCGGATTATGCCGGTTGCAAAGTTGATAGAAAGAGTACCTCCAGAGGTTGCCATTTGCTTGGAAGATCAATTGTATCATGGTCATCTAAGAAACAAAATAGTGTGGCTTTGTCTACCGCGGAAGCGGCATACATAGCCACCGGAGCTTGTTGTGCACAAATTCTCTACATGAAACAAACTCTTCTAGACTATGGTGTTGAGCTTAAAAGTGTACCACTTCTTTGTAATAATGAAAGTGCGGTAAAACTTGCTAATAACCCGGTTCAACACTCCCGCACTAAGCACATAGATATCCGTCATCACTTTCTAAGGGATCATGTTTCAAAGAAAGATATCTCCCTAGTTGGTGTAAGAAGTGAAGGTCAATTGGCGGATATCTTCACAAAACCACTTGATGATGTAACCTTTTGTAGGTTGAGAAGTGAACTAAATGTGCTTGATCTAAGTAACTTCACTAAAAGATAATCTTGTGTTGGTTCTTTGCATTCATGTTTAATTTATGTACGTGCACATAGGCTTGTCTAACTCGGTTAGGATAACCTCCCTCAAGCGTGTGAAGAAGCTTAATTGAGGTTTAAACTTGACAAGCAACTAGTTTCAAATTCAAGTATTGCATTGCATATGCATGTTTGTTGCTTGTTCGTTCCTTTTCGGTTAAGTTTGAGCATCCTCTGAGTTCGTCCATTTTAGGGGGAGCATTCCACGCTCAAGTTGTTACTATACCCCTACTAATGGCCTTACGGTGTTCCTCGCCCTCTTTTAATTGTCTATTTTCATTAAAAAGAGCTAAGCCAAAGGCTAAATATTTGAAACTCTTTGAGGGTTTGAGTGATGTTTCTCAAACTATGTCCAACAAGTGTTTATTCAAGTCTCTTTTGTGTTGGAACTAGTTTGGGAGAGAGCAAAGGGAGCGATAGAAAATTTCAGTGCATTTCGGGTTGGACAGAAGCTCTGGACGCTGTTTTCACTCTTGATCCGGACCATCTTCTGCGTCCGGATCCCCCTCTGTGTTCTTGATTGTGCTCCGGTCGCACAGTCCGGATGCGCGGTTTCAGCCGTCCGGACCTTTGCTCCTGCGTCCGGTCAACCTCCACTGTGCTGCCTTCTCCGCACAGTGACTCCGGTCGCGTCTATTGCATGCGTCCGGACCAATTTCTACGTCCGAATAAATAGAGTACATAGCGCATGTTTCTCCGGTCGCACCCTGTTTCTCGTGTCCGGACAATGATTGGCGTCCGGAGTCCAGATACTTTGCGCAAATATCTCTTCGTGCTCGCCCTCTTCTGTCTTCACCCCCATTTTTTTCCTCGACCGTACACCGCCATCAGCCGCCGCTTTTTCGCCAGTCACGCCGCCCGCTGTTCTCGCCGTCGGCCTCCTCCATCGGCCCTGCGCGCTCCCCCGCCTGTGCAGTGCATCCCTGTGCTCTGCCAGCGCGCGCGCGCGCCCCCGCCACCCTCGCCTGCGCCGCCGCCGAGCTCCTGCTCCGTCGTGCGCCGCCCCTCTCTGCTCTGCTTCCTGCCGAGCAGTACCCCCCTCTAGGGTGTTTCTCTAACCCTAGCTTCCCACCCTCCCTGATTTTGCCTCCTCCACAGAACTGCCCCCCCACCAGCACCACCCCTAGGGTTTCCCTGTTCAAATCCTCCCTAGGGTTTCTTGCCTGACTCATCGATTGCGCGTTTTAGCCATCGACGGTTCGTTGTTCGTGGTGTCCCGATTCATTGCCCCGATGTGCATTGATTCAACAACGCTTCTTTCCTCAGGTAGCCGGCACTTTCCCTCCATTGTTATCTCGCTTGCTTGCTTCCGATAGGCTTTTTTCGCACCTCTAGTCATATAGTATGCTTATATACTTTCCATCCTTCTATTTCTATGACAGTCGGGTCAGTGGTCAGTGACAGTGACAGTGAACTCGGGGCAAAGCCCGCGAGTATGGATTGAGGCAAGGCCTCTAGAGCGTGTCAGTGGCATTGCAGGCCTCTTTCAGTGATAGTTTTTCTGATCAAGCAGTGTCAGCGACAGTGACTCAGTGTGTCAGAGGATTTCACAGTTGATACTCAGTGGTAGTGGCATTTGGTCCTCTTTCTGATTGATTGAATGGTCGATATGGCTCGATGCAAGAATGTTGGTGGTGGCCCCGGTGACACTCAGCCGCCTCGCCATCCCCTCTCACCACTCAGCAAAAGGGGAAGGCCAAGGCAAAGGTTCCAGGCAAGAAGCGGAAGCTTCTGGACAGAGACGCTTTAGCAGCAATTGCAGCAGCAGATGCAGCAGACAGGGCCGAGCGTGGCGCTTCTCTTCAGATTGGAGCTCGCCCTCTGTCTTCTCGGGTCTCCATAGCCGCCAGAACTCAGCAGACTCAGTCTTCAGCCGAGGCAGTTGAGGCCACTTAGGCTCCAGACACAGCTCCCGAGGCAGCAGAGACAGCAGAGCCAGCTCAGCGGACTCCTCCGCTCAGACGCTCTACTCGTACCCGCGTCGAGGTAGCTCCTCGTCCTGAGGGTCCTTGCCGGGGTGCCAGAGTCCCCAGAGCAGCTCCAGCTCCACCGCCGTCCATGGTCGGGCCCCCAGTGATGCTCGTCCATGTTGACCTCAGCTCGGCCACTACATAGCAGGTGTTTGAGCTCCGGTTTGTGGATATCGATGAGTGGTGTCCAGTCCAGCGTCACCCAGAGGCTTCTCCAGGTTGGTGGCACCCTCGTCACCAGGACTTTTATGATGCAGCTATCACGATGAGGATCAGGCTGCGACCCCACCGCGTGTGCCCTCTTGAGCACATCCTGCAGACCAGTGGAGAGGCGATTCGGCCTCTAGTCACATACCTTCCCGGGCTGGCAGACCTCCTAGGCCGCTCGAGGACTTATGTTGAGTACTAGGTCCGGGAGTTCTACGCGTCGCTTTGGATAGACCCGGACCACGCCTTCTTCCAGTACACGTTCAGAGGCGAGCACCACCGGACCTACTTGATAGACTTCCGGGCTAGTTTTCACCTGACAGAGTTCCCGCTGAGGCTACACGAGCAGTGTTTTGGGACAGTTGACCCTCCCCGCAGAGCAGTTGGAGGTACTACACCAGACTCATACTTGGTCGCTCCCTGCTTCGTCCTCCGTTTGGTCCCAGTAGCAGTCGGACTCCTGCCGAGTTGCACCCTCACGTTCGTCTCGCTAACGACGTGATGAGGCGCACTCTTCTACCTCGCACTGGGCACTGTGACGCGCTCACGAACCTCCGGCAGTACCTTCTGGCAGCTCTAGCTACACAGACACCGTTTGACATCGCCGATTTCATACTGTGTGAGATGGAGGATACTATAGCAGATGGGATGGTTTCCAGGAGACAGCTTCCCTACGGGCACTGGATCTGTTCTTTGTTGGCTATGTCCCTACGAGTCTCAATGCCAAGGATTGCTAGTGAGCTTGAGCACTCCTCTTCATAGTTTCATATCTACAAGATGAGTGCAGTGGTTGATGGTCGCCGTGGCAACCGTGCTTTACGGGTGATCCGTCAGGGAGTCCCAGCCCAAGAGGCGGCCGAGATTGACGCTCAGGATGAGGACATGCATGCAGTTGCACAGGCCGAGCTAGAGGCACTTCACCGACAGGAGAGTCTAGGTCAGGGCACTGAGTCGATTCCCTCTGACAGCGACGACGACAACTACCGTCCGCTACCTCACCGTGTTCCAGCAGCTTACGACGCTTGGGCTGGCCCCTCCAGTACAGCTCCTCCTCCCGTTCAGACGGACCCTGCTCTACTTCGTGTTCTGGACAGGCTCGATGCGTCTCAGAACCAGATGGTGGCCATGATGAACCAGGTTCAGGCCCGACAGGACCAGTTCCAGGAGCAGCTACTAGCGAGTCAGGCGATGACTTTTCAGTTCATGGGATATCTCTTACAGCACACTGGCGCTCCACCTCCTCCGTTCCTTCAGAGGCCGCCGCAGTTTCAGTTGGCTCCGCCTCAGTCGAGTACAGCTCAGCCGCCACTTGGACAGTCTTCAGAGTTTTTACCTCAGCAGCCGCCGTTTGGCATGCCTTACCTTGTTCAGCACCTGGCGCAGTCCTCCTCGTACTTCACAGCGCCGACAGCTGCTACTTCGCCCTACGTGTGCCAGCTAGCTGCTCCAGTGCCGACTCGGCCAGTGACTCCCACTCCAGCTACACAGTCCTCAGTTGGACCTCAAAGTGTCAGTCCTTCAGGCCAGTTTCACTCTCCGATCTGGCAGATCAGTCAGTGGTTTGACACCGTGGGGCAGACGACACAGTTTTCACCGATCACTTCGGGGTTTACCCCGTACTCAGCGTCTGCAGGATTGGATAGTTCCGCTCCAGCGTTCTCTGCTAGCTACAGTGCCCTCACCGGCCTTGCTAGTCCTACCGACTACCAGCCGTCTCCGCCAGAGCCCGTTCCACAGACTGGAGGTACCTTCCCCTCCTCAGTGGCTTCGTCCGAGCTAGCTCCTCAGGACCCACCTGCTCCAGCTACTACTTCTCCAGAGGTCCAGCCCGACGTGACTCCAGTGGCTGCTGAGCCCCAGGGACAGGCCATTCAGACCTCAGTGTCAGAGGCACCAACTACAGCTCCTGCTCCCGAGTCAGAGGTTTCTCTTTCCATGCCCGCTCCAGCTTCGGACTTGCTTGCTTCAGAGGCCCAGGCATAGACAGAATCAGTGGTCCCGGAGACAGAGCCGGCTGATGCACCAACAGAGTCAGTGTCCCCGGAGACAGAGCCGTCTGATGCACCAGCAGAGTCAGTGGTCAACGCTACAGCTTCTACTTCTGTGGCCACTGCTCCAGAGACTGCTCCAGACACAGCTCCAGACACAGCCGGTTCGGGTGACAGCGACTCCAGTCCTGACTACGAGCAGTTCACCCTGCACGCTCGTGACCCGGCTGCTCCTCCTGCGCCTGACGCTTAGTTTTTGGTGCTTTGTCGCCAAAAGGGGGAGAGAGTGAGAGTATGCTAGTGATAGGGGGAGTTGAGAGTGAGACTTGGTTCTTTTGATGTGCTTACTACTCTCGTACTCATGTATCATGTTTACCCTATCGCATATAGTTGCTTTTGTGTGATGATACACTTGCTTGTGACTTTGTGGTTCACTCTTATATATTATGTCACATGCTTTTGGCCCTTGATATGCTTCCATGCTTTACTTTGATATTTATCTGTGGTTAAGCATATCTCTTGTACTTGCTCTTAATTCATATCCTCAGTACATGTTGTGGCTTGGATTATTTAAGCATGTATTATTCATTCATATTTATTAACCCATGCTTAGATAAGCCAAGTCACTTGAAAGCCCAAAATAAATCTCTCTTTTCATACTCTATGGCGTATTGTCGTCAATCACCAAAAAGGGGGAGATTGAAAGCATATAGGCCCCTAGAGTTTTGGTGATTAACGACAATGCAAGATTACTATGACTAACGTGTGTTTTGCAGAGGCAATAAGAAAGTTAGGTCATGGTAATGGATGGTTGATTGGACAATCATGGTATATGTGCCCCGTTATTGGAATCGTTTCGGTTTTCAAAGGATTGGCGACAAAGTTGAAGATTAGACTAGGTCTAAGTATCATTGGAGTTGAGAGACACTTAGAGTAGTTTAGCTCCTTTATTTTTCCTTTGACCGTACTATTAAGAGGGGTTCTATCTAGTAGCTTGACCTAGGAGAGGCTATGTGTTTAGGTGTGATGTACACTTGTCAAACTAGCACTAGGAAGCTTTAGAAAAAGTCCTTGAACCAAATAGAGCAACTTCCATGTTGGAAGTGTGTTGTTTAGGTGAAGGAAAGTGATCCGGACGCTAGTGAAACCCAGGGTCCCGACCATTGGATATGCGTCCGGATCCCTAAGGTTAGCTCTGTCTTGCCAGAGCGACCGGACGCTGTGAACAGTGCAGGGTCCGGACCATTGGTTGCGTCCGGACCCCACACAGAGAGGTCCAGTAAGGTCCCTGTGATCCGGACGCTGTCCGGTTTGGGGAGTCCGGACCATTAACTGTGTCCGGACCCCTCACAGAGAGTTACAGTAAGAGTAATGTGATCCGGACGCTGTCCGGTTGTTTGCGTCTGGACCATGTTCAGCGTCTGGACCACCTGACATTTAGTGCTGAGATCAGAGAGAGAAGGGGGTCCGGACGCATTTGCTATGGTCCGGATCCCCCTGTTGTGTGTGTCTGGAGTGACGTAGGAGGTCTGTTTTGCCTCTAACGGCTAGGGGTTTTCTTGAGGGGTATTTATACCTCCCTATCAGCCCCAAGTCATCACTCTTGTCCATTCCAATTGCTGAGATTGCCTTGTGAGAGTGCAAGAAGTGCAAGAGCCCTAGTGAGAGTGTGAATTGTCATTCCATGTGTTGATTCTCACTAGTTTCTTAGAGTTAGCAAGTGTGCATCCATTCAATCACTAGACTAGCCTTGGTCAAGTGAGAGTTAGTGCTTGTTACTCTTGATGATCAACATCACCTAGACGGTTTCGCGGAGGTTTGCTTGGTGATCATCCGGTGGTGTTCCTTGTGGATGACCCAAGTTCGATTGTGATCGGTTGTGGGCGATTCACCGAGCCGGAGTGGCGAAGAATCAGCCCATAGAGAGCACTTAGTCCTTGCACGGACTAAGGGGGAGCGATACCCTTGCGCGGGTGCTCCAATGAGGACTAGGGGGGAGTGTCGACTCCTCGATACCTCGGCAAAACATCGTCGTGTCAATTTCCTTTGCCCCTACTCCTTACTTATTGCATTTACTCTTAAGCACTACTTTCCTCTTTATATTCTTGTTGCTTGAGTAGAATTGCATAGGGCTTTACCGCTTTCATTGTCTTGTCTTGCTTCTTTAGCTAGGACATACTTGGGAAAGCACTAGGGGGTTAATTGGCTCTTGATAGGTTTTAATTATTGCTTAAAATTTTAAAAGAGTCCAATTCACCTCCCTCTTGGGCATCTTGATCCTTTCATTCTCTTATACCCACATCTCGGACATTTAATACACTACAAATATGCCCGTGCATTGCAACGGGAGAAAAAAAACTCTAGCATACAGAGTGACAATAAACAAAGTCTAAAATTTAGTATTATATATACAATGATTTTTATGTACAGAAACAACGTTGTTAGTCAGGTGCTTAGCTTCGACAATTCAATTGACACTGCATCTCTTGCCAATGCACGAGAGCACCTCGCCGAGCTTAGTCATGACGATAGAGCTTTGGAGTGTTAAGACCACCGCGCTACGATTATGATCGAGAATACCGTGAGCACATTGTACGGCTGTTAGGTATAAATATTGCCTATACTTGGGCTCCGCGGGCTGGTGTAGCGTGCTCCACAAGCGTGCACTATCACCCCACCAGGAGGGTTGTCCGGCACCGGCCCCGGCACGAGCACGTCATCAATTTCCGATTTTGTTTTATAGGCCTATTATATTTCTTACTTTTCTTATGCAATATTTGTAAAGCTTTCCTAGATTGTGCTGCTCTAGCACGGGAAAGATATGAATAGATAAAAATCAATTTAAGAAGAGAAATATATATATATATATATATATATATATATATATATATATATATATATATATATACACACACCATGTAGCATACGTGCCCTATTTTTTTCTCTATTATTTTCTCTTTTCTGTTTTCTATACGGAGTCCGATATTTACTTTTATATGCACACCCTTAGCATAGCATACGTGGCCTATTCTTTTTTTCTATAGATATTTTTCTTTTCTTTTTTCTTCCTTTTCTATATGGAGTCTGGTATTTATTTTTTTTCCTTTTTTATACGGAGTCCGGTTCATAACGTGTCTGTCCTATTCTTTTTTTCTTTTTTCTATAAATTTCTTCTTTTTCTTTTTCTTTCTTTTTTTATATGGAGTCCGGTTTATAACGTGCCCTTTTTTTCTTTTCCTTTTTTATTGTGTCCGTACAGAATAAACTCTTTATTGTCCGGTAGTTAAGGGAGATGGATACAAAAACAAATGGATGAAAAAAAAGAGCCTGAAATTTTGACTCTTTATTAATAGGTATAGATATAGATATAGATTAGAGAGGGTAAGATACAGAGGCACGATACCTTCATCCACGTCTCTCATGTTAGGTGTGCTTCAGATATGGATAACATATTACAAACATGTGAACTTCCTACACGTCTCTCATGTCTGTCGTAACGTATCAGGGTCGCGCTTCCTCAAACTCTGAGAACGACTACAGGTTCAGTTAGAGAGTAGTTAATAACAGCCAATGCACATAAGCAATTAACTTAGATAACTCGGACTTCAGAAATCAGAGAAATAAGCAAGGACAGGTTCGGAGTAGTAAGCATTTTAACTAACACCAGAAAAAAATATAACAGTGGCGAAGACATATTTAGCAGTACATCTCATTTTCATGTTTGCAACCAGCAGCCAAGCAATAGTTTGTAATAAATACAAGAAATTAATGAAGTTATCAGAACTGAACTGTAGTTATCAGAATTGTAGTCCATTTCTAATAATCAATTTGTGAATATTAATAATACAAAGGTGCAGTCCATTTGTTTGCACTGTCAGACCATCTATAATAAATAATAAAGTTTAGTGAAGCACACAGAACTGCAGTCCATTTACGGAACCAAAGAGAACTAATCCAACACCTGGTTAATTTCTAATGCATTCAACCAAACACAAATAACTGGAGTTTACTAAACAACTGTTGTAAAGAGATGTAGCATGTGAGTTATATAAAGAGGTCTACTCTAACTGAATATACAGGAAGCAAACACATGAAAACAATCTGTTAGGCAAGTGACACATGACCAACTTGCTATAGAGATCAAACCACTTACTTCCTACATATGAGTACTTGCAATTTAAAAGCGTACAATCTGGTTACTAAACTAAAGCATAATATTGACATTTAAAATAATTTCTAGTGTACCAAAACCTTACTGACCAAAATTACAGCACAGATCTCACTTCCAAGGGAATTGATTACACATCCAGCCTAGCTGCAACTTAATGGAAAATGAAACCAAATGTGTTGGCATTAGTTATAAATTGAACTGATTAAACAAGTTGCACTATCATTACAAGTAAGAACAGAGCAACACACTATGCAGTTGACTTAGGCCTATCATATCATGCTCCATGTCTAATTTCTTTTGCAAACAAAAGAATTTGCTAGACTAAAATTAAAGAAGTGTAGTTTACTGCCCACATGTAAATGTTATCCTGGACAGATATATATGGACTAGTAGGATCCATTTCACTAACAAATGCTATTACTGCTATGAAATGGAGTTTACCTTCAAGTTCAGAAATAGTAGTTCACTAGTAAAGTCTCATGGCATACTATTGAACACACCACTAGTTTACATTCGAATTCAGAAATAGCAGTTTACCAAACATGCGGCTTACTAAAATACAGTACTGCAGTTTACACTAATATTCAGTAGTGTAGTTAACTAAACTTACTAACTAAATTATCCTGGATGGCTTCCAACTCTAGCCATCAGGCACAAATTAGCTCATATGGTATCTAATAAGAAACCGAGGGACATGCAAGCACTATAGGCATCATAACTACGATGCGAACAAACTGAGCATACTACCAATAAACAGACAGGCTATAGTTACTACAAACAAATAGACATGCTAGTATCAAACTACCAATAAACAGCAGGCCACGAGCACAAATAGATGGGGCACTACTGAGATTACATTATGATCAGTAGTGCACCAGCTAACGAGCAGATTACATTACTAATCGGTGGATCTCTCGTGGGAACTAAGGTCAAGAACCGCTCACAAATCCACCGATCGGAGCCGGAGATAAAACACCAACCTCCGCTCAATGATCTTGCTGCTCCAAGCCGTCTAGGTGCCGACAACCACCAAGAGTAACAAGAAATCCCACAGACAACATGATCTCAAGTGCCATTAAATGGTCAAACTCATTGTAAATGCACTTGGATCACTCCCAATCTCACTTTGGATCCACAAATCACAAGCTAGATGAGTGGGAGGGTGTGGAGTATTGCACCAGGTGTATCAATGAGTTAGAGAGTCAATATATTGAGCCACACCCAGCCAAAGCTTATTTATAGAGCCCCCAAAGTTCAAAGAGCGTTACCCCACTCATTCTGCATCGGATGCTAACACAAGGGCACCAGATGATGCTACGCCTAGTGTCCAATGCCACCAACACTTGCCACATGTCAGTGTGTTTGAGGATAGACATTGGAGCCCAACGGCTAGTACAACGCGCATTCAACACCTCAGCGTCTGATGTCACACCGGACGCTATGCCCACGACGTCCGATGCAACACAGAGAGGTTCCAGAGAGGTCCAAATCACATCGGACGCGTCCGATGAGGTGACATCGGACCCTAACCAATGTCCGGTACTCTTTGACACGCTTGGTCGGCATATCAACAGTCACATCATTTGTGTCTGGAGTGATGCTCACCAGCGTCCGATGCTTCGCTGTGTCTTTGGCTTCCCTAGGGTTAGCCATCGGACACGACACCATACCTTAGCATCGGTGCCTTTTTCTTCAGCGTCCGATGCAACTAGAGATAATCCAAATCTTCCAACACTTAACCCTTGTGCAAATGTGCTAGCTCCAAGTATTTTCATGACTTGTGTGAGTGATTTAGCATTTTCTCAAAGCATTCTTCATGGGATGTTAACACTCACTAGGTTCTAGATAACCGTATTCACCATGAGATCACACCTCTTAATAGTACAACTATTTATCCTAAATGTGACCACACTCTCTACAATGTATTAATCACCAAAATAAAATGGCTCCAGTGCTTTATACCTTGCCTTGAGCCCATATTTATTTATCTTCTTTTCCAAATGTGGAGCACTTGATCATCATATTGTTGTCATCATCATCTATCAACATGGTTGCCACCTTGCTCCACCACTTGCTATGTACAAACCTATCTCGTATACACTTAGATCCAATAAGTTAGCACACTTACGTTTCATCAATTAACTAAAACCAAACTAGGGCTTTTAATCTCCCTCTTTTTGGTAATTGAGGACAACCTTTACAAAGATCAAACTAGGGCTTTTAATCTCCCTCTTTTTGATAACTGATGACAACCTTTACAAGGATATTAATTATAAGCAATTATGAACTTGATTTGCTTGTCCAAGCATCTTGATCATGAATTTGATTTAGACAAACAGTTACACAAATATTAGCTTCGCCTACATATTTGCTAGATAAGTTTGGTACAAAGCTTGGCACATATGTATGAGTATAAATTGTGGGAGAGTGAATGACTACCAAATGATGATAAGGTGTAAGGAATGGACCTTTGAAGTGTCATTGCAATCAAAATTCACATTTACACCATCCTTAGCACCACGATAAGCTAGATACCACTTCTAAGCAGCACAAACAACTAGATACCTCATGGGATCAAAATTATAAGCAAGGTTCTAGTATCATTTATAAATCATAACAAGTGTCTAGTTATAATCTTATGCATGCTAATTTTCATTACATTAATAATGTTCTACTACTAGCATACAACACACAAGCATGCATATTGAATTTAAAACTTGCAAATGCAAGAAATCATATATATATATATATATATATATATATATATATATATATATATGCACATTCAAATGCAACAATCAAGTAATGAGCTTGCCCCGTACTTGTGTGCTGAAATTGATCCCCTTCTTTTGACTTCCCCTTTGTCAACACTTTATTATCCTTGTAACTAACTTCTCCCCCTTTGTCATCTATTATCACAGAAGAGAATGATCAAATTGTGGTAGGGTGAGGATTATTTTTAAATTTGGTTCAATCCAGAAAATTAGCCTAAGTCATTTAACTCGGTTTAAACCAATGACAAGCTTGTTCACACATCATATGGTTATCTCGCTAATGTTGAGTTAAACACTTAAAACTCATTTTATAGATCAACACTTGGGTTGCATTCTCATGAACAAGTTATATGCCACCACTAGATGATGTGAAGCATAGAAACAATAGTGGTACCATATTACATAAAAAACTTTCATTCTTGGTGAATGAGTGTTATGTCTGGGCTGCAGTACTCCAGGCGGCGGCCCAATAGTGGCTAATAAGCCATTTATATTTATTTCGGGATTATTTTAGATATTCATATTATAGCGTGAGGGGTTAATTAGCAAAAGGATATTTCAGTTCTATAAATACTATGTAATAGGGATTATGAGATTAAGCAGAAACATATTTGTTTCTGGCTTCCTCAAGGGAGCCGAGAGATCCTAATCTAATCCGCCGCCTCCTGCCTTCCACGTACAGACCCCGTGCCCCCTTCCCTGTTCCTCATCGAACACAACCACGGCGCCACGTCGCCGGACAGCCTTCAAGCCTCGCCCTGCCATAATTCACAACTACAACCTCCGATCCATCCGAGGCAGAGAACAACAACATATCAATGAGCCTATAAATGCAAAGTATGACTAGATGCTCTAAACATGTCCTTAGTAATATATGAATGTAGTACCAAATTTTAAGAACAAAACATGTACAAACCATATGTGTGCCCAGGAATTTAATTCACACATACAAGTATAAATGAAAGGGTAATATCAAAGACAATGCCTTTTATTACATATGATATTATAATTCATTACAAAGACATAGTCTTACATCACACAATGAACGACAACTCTATTCTTTTTGCGAAGCCTCCAACAACATAGCAATCGTTAATTGGTTGATCACAAGCCTAAACCTAGAAAAATCCATATAGAAGAACCTCCATATGGTACTCATTTAGGGTTTCTCTAATGTATTGAAAAGAATAAAGAAAGTGTAAGCACACCACTGCTTAATGTTGATGGTACAAAAGACATGAAAATAGATACTCAAAACACCATCAACAACCTCCAATTCAAGGCAAGAATAACAAATCATGAACATATTTTACCAATAACGAGTTCCACTTGTGCCTTGAGACATGTTTATGAATGAGATGATATTTGGGGGAAAAACGGGCCTAGAGAGGACACATAAGGGGGTCGGCCAATCCCCCTATGAGCCCTCCAAGCCTGGCCAAGCTGGCCAAGCTGGCAGTGTCCCAAAGCGATTTATGGACCCACAACAAAAGATCCAACATGAGAAAAGTATCAAACTTCTATATGACATATGGGGACACCTTCTAGAAGATGGTGATAAAGTCCAAGGATCATAGGGGGTCAGTCGACCCCCTTATGTACCTTCTAGGGCCACAATCAATCTAGACCACTCTATGATGAGTGTTACATGCTTCTAGAAGAATGGGGCATGGTCTCTGTGCCATAGGGGGGTTGTCCGACCCCCTTATGTAGCTAAACTAGCTGAATTTTCTTCCACCGCCTCTCTGCATGACTTCATGCATCCTGGCACATCCATACTATTTATTAATGATGGTTCAACAAATATCCACCTATAAATACCCCTAGGCCCTCACTCTCAAGTCATGACACATTAGAGTAAACCACTCTTTAGTAGCTTAGTGAAGCTCTAATATAGTGTTATGCTAGTAGGGAGAGAGTAAGAGAAGTCTTCTGGAGAAAGTCCCAGGTCTGTCAAGATTTTTCTCCAAGTTGTACCTCAGCGGATGTGAGCTTCTTGCAAGTGATACATCCGAGTTCTTTTATAATATTTGATATTCTAGTTCTGGTATAGTAGTTATATACTCATTTTACATGTACATCACTCTACTTTAGTAGGGTGCTCTAGTCATACTAGTGGGTTAGAGTAGTAAGAGTGGTATAGATGTGGTGTCTATGTTATATCTTGCATGTGTAGACTACTTGTCACACAAGTTGTTTATGGTACCTACTAGGTGGTGACAGCCCTATCTAGCCTTTGTATCCCATCATGTGTGGTAGACAAGTTTTAAAAGGTAAGGCCACCATAACATGATAGTGCGTTTCAGGTAGGGTTTCACTCCCTATAATTTCACCTATCGCCTCTTGTAGGCGAGGGGTGACTAACAGTTTATACCTACTAGACCTTGACCAGATATCATTGCTATATGCATCCTCTCTACCCAGTTATCATATACTCTTATGCATCATTATAGGATGATCTTGAGTCTTAGTTAGTACACTTCTCGTTTCCTATAGAAATTACAATACCTGGAATACTCCTAGTGAAGTGCTACAGTGGTATATTCTGTGTGTTTGCAAAATTATCCAATAGACATAAGAAATACCAACATGAGCTAGAAATGCTTGTTGGAATTTCTTAATGTCATCACTAGAAAATAGCAATACCGCTAAGCAAAGCCTAGATAGTTCCTTACAATTTAAATTTATATCCACAAGTGCATGGATCTATCATTGTAGCATTTCACTCATAAGTATTCAGGGTATCGTTATTTATATGTTCCTAAAGGAAGGCTTTAAAATTGATCAAGATCATTGTATGGAGATGAACTCAATAACATACTTGCAAGTAAACCAATTGTTATGATAGGGGTCAATTACGGTATAAACAAGATAGTGACACACACTTGGGCATTCCTCAAGGATAAAGTGAAAGAAAGAATTAAAGAATATTTCTAAGTAGAGCATGCATGATCTCGCATAGTCATACCAAGATTAGTTAATAATCATAAAAGTTATATAATTATTTTTAGTGCTAAGAATAAAGAAAATTAGGAGGCCACTAAGTACTGGTCTGGCAGCAACCTCATGCGACAATTTAGACTCCTACATGCTCTTGTACGTGGGGAGTGTGAAGGACAAACATGGCTGTTACCGCCTGTCGCATACTTCTCAACCATAGAAATGGGCATGCAAACATTGATCTATCCATACCCCCAAGCACCACACTCATGTATTTGTAAAATACTCAAACCCACCTAGGACTACAACCCTATGGATTGACAAGTATCAATCTTGCGCACACCGGCCCGAAGGCATGATGAACCACCACCTCATCTTAGCTCTAATTCTAATCATATTAATTATTTGAATAATTAGGAATGAAGCCATCTATAATCTCATAACATGTAAACTATAGACTAGTTTATATGCTAAGATCATAACATAAAGATTATACTCTAATTCATAAGTAAGACTATAATGATAAATAGGGAACAAGACTTTGGAAGAACTCATATTGATATTCATACCAAGAATCTATTCCAAGGAGTCAAGCCCTCCAAGATAGCTTTGCCTTGCTCTAAATGACTACTAAAATGTGGATCAAGATTAGGTTTGGGTTCTTCCCTTAAAGCTTTGACCTTATCTAACCATTCTTTATTTACAATGGCACATGAAATCTGGATATCCTCCGGCCATTGTCATTGCTATTCTTGGTCACCCTTGTGGCCTTCATTACTCCTATGCTTTTGGTGTCTTAGTAGATTTCTAGGGTCATCATAAGACTCAGGAGGAAGAACATAAGAAGGACCATCAGGGTCAAGGATGTGTTTAGAGATGGGTTCAAAGCATGCATTGGTTGTGGGCATAGAAGGGAAGAGAATAGGAATGTCTTCTAAATAACTTGGTTCCCCTTCTATGCATGGGCTCACCTGACATTTCATCCTTGGAATTTTTTAGATGTTCTTCATAGGAATTTGATTTGTGAGGCTTTCTAAGAAATTCTTCCATGAGAGGAGTTGAATTATGTTCCTTGAAGGTCACTTATGTCTCTGGATTTTTAAGGTGTTCCCAAAACTAGCATTAAAAAGGTCATCCTTAATTTCCATCATGAAATCAAAAAGTGTAATTTCCTCCTCCTTATGGTTCACGAGATGTGATAGTCGATGTTTGTATTGGAATTTGTATAGGCTGGGGTTCAAGCTCAACTATCTATATGGTTCCTCCTTGAGTAACTTCTCTTCCACTTATTCGGGGAATTCATGGTGTACGACAATGGAAGGGGTGTTCTCTAAAGTTTTATCAAGAATGTTCCTCCCATTACTAGTAAATACATGCAAAAATGACCCTCCCAAACTATGTCAAGAAACTGAGCGGTTTTCTTACTAAGACCCATGTTTTAGAGAAAAAAATTATTTCCTTGGCTGTAAAAAAAGTGTTGCTTAGTTTCTTGGCCTTTTTTCTCTTGAACTTGCCTACTTGGCCTTAAAATAAATTTTATTTGCTTTCTTGGCTCTTCCGTTAGTTTCATAGGCTAATGGTGTGAAGTTTTATGCGAAATTACTCTTTTACCCCTGACTTCTAAACCAAGAGTTTAACAACTTACAATTGCACTATATATGTCTTTCAACCTGCCTACTACCAATAATTTTCAAAAAATAAGATATAATATTTTTCAAGCATGGAATCATTATTTTCTATATATATGACAACCATTTCGGACCATAACAGGGTTAGATGAACGGCCTTAGTAGTGCTCTGCTGGTACATATATGCATGTATATGTATATGTATGTGTATTTGAAGTGTATTTGCCGATTTATTTTCTTACAGGAAAACGGCAAGATGACATGGGTGTGCAGCCGTTGCGTTCACTCGGAGCAAGCAAGCAGATCACTAGGCTGTGTGCTCGGTTCCACCGGCACACTTGCGAGGTGCGTTTTGCGCGTGTGGACATTGGGGACGGTGGAGGAGAGGTGCCGCGCTTTCTCCGTCCCTGCTCTGCTTGATAAAAATAATGATTCCATTTTATAAAAAATAATACCATGGTTGAAAAATATATATAAATAATGATTTTATGCTTGAAAAAATATAATACTTTATTTTGGGCAAATTGTTATTCGTAGTCAGACTGAAAAACCTAGATATCATAACTATAAATTGCTGAACTATTGATTTCGTCGTTAGGGGTAAAAGAGTAATTTCACATACAACTTAACATAGTTAGCCTATGAAACTAATGGAAAGGTCAAGAAACCTAAGAAAATTCGTTTTAGGGACAAATAAGCAAGTTCATGAAAAAAGCCAAGAAACTAAGCAACTGGTGGTAAATGTTGAAGAATAGAGCCTTGAATAACAAGGTCTGGGCCAATGGTGGTAAGGATATTAAAATGAGCCCATGACATGCCAAGAGATTATTTTTCTTTTTATTTAAAACATAGAATCTCTAATCCAAGGTTGACCACTCTAGATAGGGAAAAGAAAGATAAGCAAAATCTAGAACATAAAGTTTTCCAATCTCCTTTCATACTACCTATGGTTTGACTATACCAATGCTTCGCTACTCCCATCAAAGAGAACAATGATGAGTCATTTTCCTTTTGAACCAATCCATCAAAGAACCTTTAGTCCCGATTCGTAACACCAATCAGGAATAAAGTGACATTTAGTCTCGGTTCGTAACACCAACCGGGACTAAGGGTCTTTTAACTTTGGCCCCGGTTGATATTACGAACTGAGACTAAAGGTCCTGGTACCTTTAGTCTCGGTTCGTAACACCAACCGGGGCTAAAGGAAACTTTTAGTTTGGGTTGGTGTTACCAACCGGGACTAAAGATCTATTAGTCCCGGACACAAAATTTGTCGAGATTATTGTACATTTTCGATATCGATCAAAGACTTGTTCTCTAGCAGTGTTTGTGTGACATGCCAGCAATACGCAACCATGCACAAGTATGGTCAAACTCTCTTAGGTGAAAGTGTGGGTTCTAACATCCTTCTCTCGAGAACGATTATTCATGAATCATTTTTATTAAGTACTGCCACAACTCATAGCTAGCTGCCAGGATAGGCTTTAAACATTTTGGTTGATCTAGGCATTCGCTTGTAGGTGCACCGTATTTATAGTTAAGAGTGTTATTCGCGCTAAAAAAATTAAAACAAAACAAAGATTTAAGGTTAACCTCGGTTCCTAGTTAAGACATCAACAGTTTTTGGACAATGGTGCCAGAAAAGCTTGTTCTCATCTGTGCATGCACACAAAAAAAATCCACAAGTGCATGGATATCATAGTATCTTTTAACTCGTGTATTCCAAGTGTCGTATCAATAGGGAAACTTGTGAGATTAAGTGATTAACTACAATATAATTTAACTAGGGATAGAAACATGGTTAAGGATAAATAGGAGTGTAGAGTGGATTTCTAAGACTTTTAACTTCTAACTTTAGTTTACATTGTATTCTAGTGTTCACCAAAGGATATTACTAAGGAAGAGTATAACTAAATATGCCTCTTTAAATTAGAAATCAATTACCAGAGTTATCTCGAATGTAGGCTTGAGAGAACCTGAATCCGCCAATGTACAAGTTGTAGAAGTAGCACTGACAAATCTGGCACTTCTTCCAAACTCTTCTCTCACTCTAACTCACTATTTTTTTATGTACCAAGAATAGATCCAAATATAATGGACTACTCTTCTCTTCAATTGTGATTTGCCTTCTGGAGAGGGGGGGGTCTAGGGATCCTTTTGGCACCTGCCATGCCATGTGGGCCCATGAATCCATGGCATGGCTCCATCTCATCCCTTGATTCGAAATGACATGGAAGCATAGTGGTGTATGATCTTCAAAGGAGGTAAGGGTTCCACGTCGAAGGGGGGGGGGGGGGAGGGGCGATAGGTGAGGCCCATAGGTTGGCCAACCCCAATTGTCACCCTCTTGCCTTGATCTTTGGTGATTTGTCTTGGATAATGGTCTTGAGGCCCTTTCGAGATGATTTCATTGCGGATCATCTAAATTACTTGATGTATTATGGCCCACTTTGGCCTATACAATGGTTAAATTGACTTGCATCAAAACTTGTAGAATTCGTTAGTCAAAAGCTTCTAAACGTTTGGTGATGTTTAATTTTAAGGAGTTGAGCAGGTGAAGTTGACGATTTATTTTTGCTATAGCGACTGTCAACACTAGACAAGGAAAAAAGTATTCATAAACCTAGATGCGAAGTGAGGAAAAGTTTAAGGACCATGATGCAATTCACTCAATATTCTTTATCTCTTTATCTATACCTAATATATCGTGTTCTTTACTTTTGAAATTTTGATATGTGCACCTTCCATGTTACATATGTAATCCGGACTCGCGATTGGTACTCATACAAGTTAGAACAACTCGCATTTCTATATGATATGAAATCTGATTCTATGTTTTGTATATTGAGTTGTATATTACAGCGTAGGGACACATTTGCTTGTATAATACTATAATAGTAATAAATTATGTAGAGGTCTTTCATGAAGGTTCAACCACCTCTATAAATTCCACTGGAAAAAAAGAAACGCCTGTGACAAGGCAAGGATTAATTAGCCAGCACACTACGTAGGCTGACAAAAAACTAAAAATGAACAACTTTTGGCTGTCGCCACATATATCTCTTGAAATAAATGCACTTTCGTCTCACCGCGTGACACCGTCACTGCATAAACATGCATACCTACAAGTAACTTGTAGTGTACCAAACAACTAACAAGTTCTGGCACTGTGCTAGAGTGCTAGACAGCTGGTCCTTCGGGTGATGGCCTGGTACATGCAGGCACGCAGCCGATGGCATATACTAGTGTAGTGTGAGAAACCGAAGAAAAAAACACCGAATAGTTCAAAAGCAAAGGAGATTAGTTTCAGGCTTTCAGCCTTTCTGAGAACCTTGCCTAATTAATCTGCCTGCTCTGTCTCGAGCTTATCTTAACGGCACTACATTCAATTACTTCCCCTCTTTGCATTTGCCAGCTTTTTTCTCGTTTCATTTGGTTTCACTCTCACGTGTTCCGACCCATGGCCCTCGTTTGCTGTTTCTTGCTGAAATTGCCCTGGGTCAGTTCATTTTGAATCCTTTTTCCCCATATCCCCGTTCTCCAATCATCCATGGTCCATCGCGGCAGTACGTAGACACCATTTCTCGCGAGAACCACAGTTCCATGGCTCAGCCTCCCAATCCCAAGAGAAGTTCCCTACGACCTCTACCTGACTGGAGATCCGGCCTGCCAGAGCATCTCCTCGAGTCCATCGGGCAGCGTCTCGCGTCAGGCCACGACGCGGCGTCCTTCCGATCCGCTTGCTCCCCATGGCGCGCCGCCGTCCCGTTCGCGACCTTCGGGCCTCTCCTGCTTCTCCCCTTCGACCCCGACTCGGACCGCATCGGCTTCTACTGCGTCTCGGAGAAGGTCTTCTCCAAGACGCTGCCCGACGTGCGCGGCAAGGTGCCGTGCGGCTCGTCGTGTGGGTGGCTGGCGCTCATGGACGAGGCGGCGTCCGTGACGCTGCTGAATCCATTCGTCGCCCGTGCCCCCCGCGTTGAGCTCCCGCCAGCAGGCGAACACGTCGCGGCGGCGTCCTCATCGGAGCCCGTGTCTAAAGTCGATGGCCGGTGGGTCCTCCGTTCCACCACCATCCGCTACGGGAACGCCGCCGATGATGACGCAGGAAGAGCCATCAAGCTAGAAGACATGAGGGACGTGTTCTTCCGTGAGATCGTGCTCTCCGCGCCGCCTGACGACGACGGCCGCGAGTGCGTGGCCATGGCCATGCTTGGGTGCTCCACGGAGGTCGCGTTCTGCCGGGTTGGAGTCGACAGCGCATGGACGCTGCTCGACACCAAACTGGACTGCTCCGTGGCCTCTGTCGTCCACTGCCAAGACAAGTTCTTGGCGATCGACTACACTGGAGAAATCTCCGTCGTCTGCAGCAGCAACGCCGCCGCCGGTGGAACTCCAACCGCGACGCTGCTGCCGTCGCTTTCGACACCTGCGGGGCTCTGCCACCGCAGCTACCTGGAGTCAAACGGCGAGCTGCACATTGTGGGTGCCATGGTGAGCACGTTCGACGAGACACAGAGCTTCACCTACAGCAGCGCGATCTACAAGTGCAACCTCCACGACCCTACGCCGGAGTGGTCCAGGGTGAAGGACATCGGTGATCAGACACTGTTCGTGTCTAAACATTTCAATGGAAGCTTCAGTGGAACAAGTGTATCCAAGTACAAGGAAAACAAAATCTACATCTCTGAGCCCTTGTATGGGGATCCATACGACTTGGCCCATCGTCTGGAGATCGTTGATATTGCTACCGGCACATCCCAAGTGAAGCCCGTCCACGAAAAGAGGCAGGGTTCCGAGGCTCTAGGTTGGATTCGACCCAATCTCTGGAAGGGAGGTACGTTGATGTTCCTCAAAGGTTTATTATTTCAAAATACACATATTAGGGCAAGCGGTTGGGATGTCTATATCTTCAGTATACAAGCACTGGCTACCACCCTTGGGTGGTAGAGGCTAGAACTTTATTCCATTATCTAAACAAAATAAAAAGAATTTGGTGTATGTGACATTTGGTAATTTCTATTAGTTCACGAACTGAGTTAGTTGAAATAAAACCTTAACCGACGATCATTATAGGCAGGAATAATGCAGCTAATTCTCACCTTTTATACTCAATTTTGGCATGTAATTTAATTCTCGCGCTACAAACACTTGATGGCATTGTAGATCAAGAGCAAGTGTGTATATGGGCAACAGTAAAATTGTGACGAGAGATCCAAGCATAAATTTCAGACGACATATATAGCTTGGTTCTCTCTAAATTCTTATAATTTGTTAAACCTTATACATATAATAGATTCTAGTTTTTAACAACTTGTTTTTTCTTGTTGTACGAATACTAAGCATAGGCAGGGAGCCGTTTGGTTCAAACGATTCTACGCATCATCCATTCACAGCGTTAATGAATGTCGTCGTTATTTATTGTTTGGTTAGATCGGATCATGATCTATCGCACTACAATCAGATACCAGTCTATACAACTTTGTTACACCTCCCTGAGAGTGTTATCTGTTTCCCTCCATGGCCCCGGCCGTAGTGTCGCAGTCTAAAAAAAATTTCTCCCTCGCCCAACCAAGCAAGTAGCGGTATCTCTCTTCCACGGTAACAATTGCACTGGTTTCGATTTCCATTCACGTTGCCTTTGCCTTGCACCCAACCAAACAACATCTATATACATATATATCCGGTAACCCCATATCACCCTTTTTTGAAATGACTAGCCATATATCTTACTAAGCCTGCATTATAGTAGTTGTTCAAGAAGAATTCATCGTATGAACTATATGTTGTAGCTCATTGTATGTGAACAAGGAGTTCAATCTGACTTCTCTGCATAATTTCAGGTGGGTTTTCAAAGCACAAGGAAAAATCACAGACAGAAGCAACTTCTAATGTGACAGGCGCCTGAACCTGCAGCAGAAATCAAGTCAAGTGTTGTTCAGTCCAAGAGTACTTGAGACACAGTTTCTTGTCCTTTGCCCAAGCAATCAACAATCACTGAGCTCATATGTGAGCGTCAGCATTATATCTTTTATTTCATGGAGTGATACACTATGTAGGTTTAATTCGTTTATTGAAATGAGCCTAACTTTTCCCATCTCAAGGGAAAAAGGGAAAAGGAAACGGTAATTTTGAAATAAACATGAACTCTTGGGATGCCGAGACATGATTCTGTTCGTGAATATGTTTGTCCCCAAAACAATTATTAGTCATCCATTTTTTTAGATTAAGGAAAAAAAAGTTTCGGCCTGCAACACATCGATTTGGTGAATGAGTATAGCATGGAATACAAGTCTTAGCATCGAGGCAAAATCCGATAACCAGGGACATATAACAAACTAATATAATACAAATATACAATGCTCCACTAAGAGCGGACACAATCAAAAGAAAAGAAAATCTAAGCTTCAATCCTCTTCTAGTGTCTCCACCGCTTTCCAAAGATCTCTAACACTAAAACTTCTAGTAGGCGACAACCTCCTTCATTTGCAATTCCTCTCATATAATTGAGACTAAAGTCTGATCAATATGTCTCTCTGACAATTACCTGCGAGAAAAAAGTTAGGTGTTCTGTTTAGGGATGAAAACGGTCGAAAAACTCCTTAACCGTTTTCTTCTACATTAGGATACGAAAACAATTGCGAAAGCCGTAAAGTAGGACACCAAAACGAACTCGAACTTGTGGAATATCGAGAATTTTGAAAGCAAAGCAAATCGAGCGGAATTGTATCGAACACGATTGGCATATCAAAAAATAATATAGATAGTGATCAGTAGGACCAAGTGCATAACAAATATGTCACTCGATCCATAAAAAATTGATAATGTCCCGTGCTTTGCTGTGGGAATTTTGTAGTAATGTACATGTGATTACGGAGGGAGAAATATTCCTTTGTTTCTTCCTGATTTAGCTGAAAAAATATTAATTAATGAACAAAGAGGAAGCTAATATCACAGTATTTATATGTTCCAACGAGCAGCGGCGAGACAACGAGCAGCAGCAGAAAGAGAGTCCACTGCAGCCCAACGAGCAGCGCCAGCAGCAAGAGAGCCAGCAAGCACAAGTGCCAGGCGCACTTCAGTCCCACTTCACTTAGGCATAATGGGAGTGAGGGAGGCGATGGTGTATATATAATAAGATGCACTTAGACCATATACAACTCATAGAGAGGGGTGTCTCTATGAGTCTCGAATCTGACATAGATAGAGATAGCTAAAAAGACATGTCATATAATGGTCAGTTTGTTTTCACTGTCTATATTGTATTTAATGTTGTGTATGTAGCTTAGATCAGTTGTGGACGCTATTTTTTATACCATCGTGTTGCTAATCAATAAAAATAGATCACACTTAAATAAGATGAACATGATTCTAATATTTTTTTAGATCATCAATATAAATGATATATTGTACATAATTGCAACATATATGTGCCATCAATTTCATGAAACCTTATTGTAGCATTTAGATGCAGGTCAAAAACTTTGTCCAGGTCGGGAAAAAAAAAGGTAATGCTAGACTATTTTGGCAGCCAGCAGATAATACTTCAGACAGTAGTCCAGACGTACAGATAAATCGACATGGCAGCTTCGCACATCATTATAGCTCTACACAAGAAAGTTGTTCTTACGGCTATCACGGTTGAGGGAGCGAGCCGTCAGCGCCGAGCAGCCACCATGACCGATGGCCGATGGGGGAAGCGAGGACGCTGGCATATAAGCAAGTGGAGATGGATTTGGCGTGCAAAGAAATCCCCGGCGCGTGCTCCTGCCAATGCAGGATCCGAGCACGGCGTCGAGTCACGGAGACGAAGGCCTACAACGCTGCTATGGCGTCTATTCTGCCTCGGAGTAAGGGACATGGCCGTCGTCTCGCGAGGCGACGGAGCGCCCATCTCTCCACGGAGCCGAGGACTTTCTGCAAAAAAAAAAGGTGTCTCTGAGACGAGGTAGAGACGAGCGTTGTATGTGCCCTTATAGCAGCTGCTCCTTACCTGAGTGGGTTGGGCTGTGTTAAAATATGAGATTTCTATTAGTCTGAAAATAGAACATTCTGACATTTAAAAAGGAATATATTCTGAATAAAATGTGCAAAAATAGAAGACGGTCGCAAAATGCCTAAACCGTTTTTGTTTTGTTTTTTAATTTGGTATTCCATATTTTGAATTGAATTCAAATTTGTTTGAAAATATAAATTCAAATTCTATTTTGGGATATATTCCGACAGTTTTCATCCCTAATTCTACTAAACACAACATCATTTATACACAACCATATAGCCCAACACATCACCACTACACCCACTATTACTCGGTTTCTTAGCCTTGGATGAAAGCTCCATAACCAGGATCAAAACAGATAGACTATATCTGTAGGTGGTTGAAAATTAAAAGTTATGAACAAAAAATTCCACACACCCTTTGTGCCATGTGACACTCAAAAAGAGTTGCTGGATTTTTTTTCTCCTTGTCACGAAAGCTGCATTTAGTTTTCCCTTTCCAACCCCTCTTTAACAAATTGTCTTTTTTTTGTTGAAACTACACCACTCTTTAATAAATACCAAAGAAAGATCTTTATTTTTAAAGGTAACTTAGTGTTCCATAATAAGTTCTTTCCTAGAACTGTTTCCATAATATCTTTGTACAAAGATTGAGCCAAAAAGAGACCATTTTTATTTAACTGCCAAGTAAACACACATCCTCATTCTCATTCATAGTAGTTGGCAACACTAGAGATACTAGGTTGATAATCCTGTCTTTTAGCTTACCCACCAACATAGCTCTCCTAAATGAAATGTTTAGAGGCGTTGTACTTAGCACACTAGCCACCGTAAAATTCTTCCTTCTCGCTGTTCTATACAGCGTCGGGCGAGAGAGAGTCACTTTACCTAATACCTTTCTAGTTTGGAAATAGTGCCTCATCTTGTAATCAATTTTAATCTCCGCACTTGCTTGACTCACAATAGATTCAATCTATTTACACTAGACCAGTGAAAAACCATTCATTATTCTTAGGGTTTGTTATAAAAAGAACCAATTTACCTTATCATAGGCTTTCTCAAAAGGGAGCTATTTCCTTGGCCTTGAAAAAAAATTGGCATACTTTATTGGACCTTTAATTTTTGAACTTACCAATTTGGCCCAAAAGCTATCTTTAGTTCCTTATATGGCCCTTCCATTAGTTTTGGGACATAACGGTGTTAAATCAAGCATGAAATGATAATTTCCCCTTGAGTAAAAAATGACCCCCCTGTAGAGTTCATTATCTTTTTTGAAAGCATGGCAAGAGATTTGCCTCAATTTTTATTAGATGGGAAAAGACAAAAAAGAAGTTTTAGTACAAAATAGCTACTTGACTAAGTGCTTCAGCTAGGATTGAAAGAAACATCAAAACAAGGTAATAATCCTTGAACCATCCCCAAACCGAAACAAAAACTGACTGAAGAACAATCCACTAACACCTATCAAGCACAAAGGCCCCCTAGAGAGCAATAGAAATTGAAAACCAAATTGAGTAACTTGTGGTCATTCTAGAAAGCATTGACATATTGTATTGGTTGATATCATCCTTGCATAAAATAGATACTTATCTTGGGTTTCTTGTCTTCTGCTAGAAAACTCTTCTATCACGCTCCTTCCAAATATTCCATGAAAAATATGTAATGATTCCATCAAACACTTTGCTTGTCAAAGGTGGCTTGACACTTTCTCTAGTAATTATAGATGGGGCCAGATTGGTTTATATTCCTGAGGTGTGTCTTGTTGCACCAACTTTGAAGAATTGTCCAAGTCTCCTTTGTGAAATTGAAATCCTTGCACATGTGTTGAGGCATTTCAGACTCCGTTCATACAGCTTACAGAACGGAGCATTTGGCTAGTTCCTTTTGATTAAGTTATTCGTAGTTAGGATTTTTCGATGTAGCAGTGTCCAGGCAAAGAACCTACACTTAGATTTCATTTTTGATTTTCAAATTGGAGTTAGTCTGAGTTTGCTAAAGGATCCCATGAAATACATATTGTAGGCACTGCTAGTGGTGTACTCTCCACTCGTTGTCCACTGTCATTGAATACCATCTTTGAGCGCACCATTTCTTGGAATTTGTTGTATAGCCTCCCATAGCTCAATATATTCTCTGTTCATCAGCATCATTGGTCGGGAGCAAGTGTTTTATCCTTAATTTGATATTTTTTCTTTTGCACTTTGCATACAATCTAGGCGTTATTTTTTTTGCTGCTTTACCATTGATCCAACTTGATGTCCAGATAAATGCAGATTTCTCATTGCCTACTTCCAACACCATGGATGCATTGAATAGCTCCATGTCTATTTTGTCAAATGGTGTGTCAAAATTTTTCCATTTGAACCAAAGACATCTCAACCTTAATGCCCATGCAAATCTCTCAAGGTCCAAAACTCCTAGGCCTCCCTTTTCTTTTGGGCGCCATGTGGTTGACTAGTTGATATGACATGTCCTCTCTTGACCTTTTTTGGTGATTCTCCACGCCATAAGAAGCTCCTTCTAATCTTATCTATTCTCTTAATCAACCGTTTTTGCTTCCAGAAGGCCTATGATATGATGATAGATAGGTTGTGGATAGTACGGTTTTTACTAGTGTTTCTCGTCCGGCCATTGATAGTAATTTTCATTGTCATCCGAGTAATCTTGAACCGATCTTATCAATGAGAGGTTGAATCTCAACTCTTCTTAGTTTTCTTGGTGTTGTAGAGTTCATTATCTATTTTTAATTTTGAGAAATATTTCAAATCTCTGCTATAAGACAGCAATTCAAACCCAATCAATACATTTCTGTTAAGAGAGTCAATCATTATGCATGGTCCGCCAATCATTGTACATTGTACCCATTAATAAGAGAGTCAACCATTGTACACTGTACCCATTACACCTAGGTCTCTGACTTCCACAGCCACGCCGTCTAATCCCACGTGATGGAACTCCTCCTGACGTGACCACCTCGGAACCCGATCTCACATAGCAGGACGCCCACACAGCCCTCCCCAGCCTCGCCGACCGCTGCTATAGTTGCAGATGGAGGACGCCAGCGGCACCCACAGCCTCGCCAGCCGCCCCCACTGCCATGGACATCACAGCCAAAATATTAAACTTCTCCAAGTGAGGTGGAGTTCTCCTAGTGTTTTGGTAGTTAAAATTTAGTATAAAAGTAAATGTCTCTTAGTGAAATCCCCATGTGCTATAATTAGTGGTATTATTTTTACACTACTTAAAACACTAGGAGAATTCCACCATTTTGGTAGTGCATGCATGGGCTGCCCCACGGGACATCCAATCGATGGCTTAGGGTCCAGGGGGTGGCTTTTCTTAGTGGTGATGGATCAGGTACAGACTGTTCTGTACTTGTCACATAGCAAGATAGATATCGGTATATGAGAATGCAATGCCATCTACACTGACGCAATGCAAATTGGATGGATGCAACGTATTTGGCTTACCCTTACATATTTCTGACGCCGCTAAAGCTCTAACAGCCAAGTTTAAAAACTTAAGAGCTGCTCTCAAAATCTAGAAAAGATCTCTTTCTAACCTGAAGTTGGTTATTGCAAATGTCAAACTGGTTCTAACTTTCCTGCAGATTTTGGAAGAGTTCAGAGATCTGACAATTATTGAATGGAATTTCAGACACATTCTTCAACTAAAATTGCAGAATTTACTCAGACAACAGAAAGCATATTGGAGGCAGAGGGGCCAGATAAAATGGGTAACTCTTGGTGATGCAAGTACAAAAATTTTCCATGCTCATGCTACTATCAAATATAGGAAAAACTTGATTACTTGTCTTCAGACAGAAATTGATACTCAAGTCTATGATCATCACCACAAGGCTGACATTATATGGAATGCTTTTAAAGAAAGATTGGGGGTTTCTGAGTTTTCTTCTTTTCTTTTCAACATTGATGCTATCCATGTTAACTTGGTGGATTTCACCACTCTAATTGCTCCTTTCAGTACACAGGAAATTGATTTGGTGGTCAAATCCTTACCATCTGACAAAGCTCCTGGACCTGATGGTTTCAACACAGACTTTGTTAAAAAATGTTGGCCAATAATTGCAGAGGATTTCTATAAACTTTACACTGATTTCTATAATGGATCAATCTGTATTCAAAGTATAAATGGATCCCTCATCACCCTGGTACCAAAGCATGACAATGCCATTAAAGTGTCAGATTTCAGGCCCATCTCTCTGCTCAATAACTCTGTCAAGATCCTTACCAAACTTCTGTCAAACAGATTGCAGCCTCTGCTACCAGAGTTAATTCACCAGAATCAATATGGATTTATCAAACATAGATGCATTCAGGACTGCTTGGCATGGTCACTTGAATTCTTACATTTATATCATCAATCAAGGCAGGAAATTGTAATCCTGAAATTGGACTTCGAAAAAGCTTTTGACAAGGTAGAACATGACCTGATGCTGAAAATTATGGTGCACAAAGGCTTTCCTGAAAGGTGGATGAATTGGATGAAAATGATCTTTTCTTCTGGAACTTCCTCTGTCCTGCTAAATGGTATTCAGGGGAAAAAATTTCATTGCAAAAGAGGAGTGAGGCAAGGGGATCCTTTATCTCCTTTGCTATTTGTTCTTGCTGCAGATTTTCTACAAGACCTTCTAAATATGGCTAAGAATCTGGGACTGCTCACCTTGCCAATTACTATGACACATTGCCAAGATTTTCCTATTCTACAATATGTTGATGACACTTTAATTTTCATGATAGCTGATGCAAGACAATTGTTCTTCTTGAAAGCTCTCCTCAACTCTTTTGCTGAGTCAACAGGTTTAAAAGTAAACTTTGAAAAGTCCATGATGGTGCCACTTAATATGGACAATGATAGGCTCGAGATCTTATCTAGGACTTTTGGATGTTCACTTGGATCCTTGCCCTTTACTTATTTGGGGTTGCCTTTGAGCTTATCTAAACCTTCTGTTGCAGACTTTTGGCCACTAGTGTCCAAATGTGAAAGGAGAATGGTGTCAATCTCTAGTTTTCTCAGTCAACCAGGTAGATTGCAACTGACTAATGCAGTCTTCACTGCCTTACCAACATTTGCAATGTCAACTTTCCTCTTGCCAAAAACAGTCATTGAGCAAATTGATAAGTTCAGAAAACATTGCCTCTGGAGAGGCTCAGATGAAAATAGCAAGAAGCCACCCCAAGCTGCTTGGTTCACGGTTTGTGATTCAAAAGGTAATGGTGGTCTGGGTGTTCTAAACTTAAGGAAACAAAATGAAAGTTTGTTGCTAAAAAATCTTCACAAATTCTATAACAAGTTGGATATCCCCTGGGTCCACATGATTTGGGCAGTAAGATACCCCAATGGAAAACCACCAACAAGAATTAGGAAGGGGTCTTTTTGGTGGAGGGATGTTCAAAAGTTGATACCTGCTTTCAAAGGTATGGCTATGGCATCAGTGACAAATGGTTCAACTTGCTTCTTCTGGCTGGATTCCTGGACTAATCTTTCTCTGAGCACAAGCATGCCTGAACTTTTCTCCTTTGTTAAGAATAAATACATCACTGTCCAGCAAGTTTGCAATACTGCAGTCTTCCATGACCTGTTCCATCTGCCACTCTCTCAAGAAGCCCATGAGCAATATTTGCAATTGTCAGAATCAATTCAGACTTTAAATCTAGATGAAGGAAATGATGTATGGTCATATATTTGGGGCAACAATATATTCACATCCAAGAGAGCCTATTCCCATTTACTTGGCACAAAGCAAACACAGCCAGCCTTCTCCTGGTTATGGAAATCTCGTTGTCAAAACAAAAGGAAATTCTTTTTCTGGTTGCTCCTCAAAGATAGACTAAGCACTAGAGAGCTTCTGAGAAGAAAGACTATGGTACTACCTGATTATACTTGTGTACTGTGCAGTTGCTCAGTTGATGAGGACATACTGCACTTATTTTTAGATTGTCCTTTCTCTAGCACTTGTTGGGCAATTCTGGGTCTTTTTGTTCAAAATTCTGAAGATCCATTTAGGACTCTGCAATCTTTCAGACAACAGCTCCATTTACCTTTTGCTATGGAGATTATTGTTACCATGGCTTGGGCCATTTGGAAAGTTAGAAACGATGCCATCTTCAGAAGCCTGCCCCCCTCCTTTCCTCATTGCAAAGCAATTTTCAAAAGGGAATTTGCTCAGATTATTCTAAGAGCAAAACAAAGCACTGCACAGCAAATGTCTCTATGGCTAGAAGTCTTTGTGTAATAATACAAATTTTTTTCCTTTCTTTCTTTG
The DNA here is from genome assembly GCA_022036555.1 of Microstegium vimineum. NCBI lineage: Eukaryota > Viridiplantae > Streptophyta > Magnoliopsida > Poales > Poaceae > Microstegium > Microstegium vimineum. The sequence continues at coordinate 10,411,022 of CM039138.1, read as the reverse complement.
TCTCCTGAGCTACCTATGTAATTTTTTTATATATATTAATAAAAGCACAGTAGGGGCACCCCCCCTCCTGTTTTCATCAAAAAAAAGATGAGCTTCATTGCTATAAATGGTTTAGACGTTTAGGATACACTGATAGATTATATGATTTATCCTAGAAGTTACATGCGACATTGTTGGCACATTATGCATTAACAAATACAGATGTTGTTCTATTGTGCTGTTTCTGAAAATCTGTGACGGTCTACTGCACTTTTATTTAGAGCAACATTTTCGATCAGGCATAGAGATTCTTCTCTTCAGTGGCGCAACTTGTGCTTGCCTGAATATCTTGTCTAATTTATTCTCTGCATATGTTGTAGTTCTTAAGTTTAGCAGCTGTGAAACTTATTCTGTTCAGCAGCACAATAGTCCATTTGCAGCATGTTCTAGTGATCTCAACAGAGAGCAATGATGGACATAGAAGCAGCATCTAAACCATCAGGTTTGCAGGTAAGTTGTAGCACCTTTTCGCCAAAGTTCAGACTTTCTCGCTGCTATCACCATTCTTCAAGTAATAATTACTTGTCTGCATAGTTGAATTTGCATTAGCTTCTAATTTAGTGATCCTATGCTAGGCTTAAAACTTGTGTTGATTAACTTTCTTTTGCTCTAATAGTGTTCGACAGTAGTACATGTTCTTAGTTTCAGTTTCAGTGTTTCAGTAGCTATTGTGGTTTCTGATAGTTCAAAGAACTTTTTTTTACACATCGTTCATACAATAGTTTGGTTTGGATTTGTTGTTTTATGTTCTCTTCCGCAGCGTTGAGGCATTTCAGGAGGACTGTTGTCATTACCAACTTGAAACTGACAGCATAAATCTGGAAAAAAAAAACTTGAAGGTACGGTCCCTCTCCATGTACTAACCTGTTATTTTACTGAATGTTGCTGCTTCTCAATTCGAACGTGTTGCTGCAAGCCTCAAAACTACTGATTTTCTAACTTATTGAATGCATTATTAGCCATGGAGGCGAGGTGGAAGCAGGCTCAGGTACCCTCTAGAAGCACATGCATCGTCCGCTTTCCGAGCCCCAACACCAGGATCTACACTGTTCAGTTTCCTAGCTTCGAGAAATACTATGCTCGTACACCGTCCACAGTCTACACGTACCACCGGTTCGGGACAGTACACCCACCATGACTAGCACATAGGTCTACTCCACCCATCAGGTATCATGATTTATGAGTTGCATTGGTTTGGAGATTCGTCATCTCAAAAACTGAATACCTAATCGGATCTATTTTTCTATTAATTTAGGCAGGATAGGGACCGGACCTTTCTTGCGATGATGGAGCTAGAGGATAAGAAGTTCCGGAATGTCTTCGAACAACAATGAGACCTTTGTCACCATCAGCATCGCTAGGGCCTTGCACGTCTACATGGTAAGCCGTCAACACCATGCAGCATTGTAAAAAAAAAGACATGGATCGTGCGTTACCATGGTGTGGTTTGAGTAGCTTGCTTTGGGAAACAGTATGTCATCACTCAATTCTTCAAAATTAACGCGAAGAAACTTAGTTTGATAAAAGATAGATAAGATCTTTCATAGTGCACGATATACTGATTGGTTAAATTTTACATGATAAATTTTACATGCCTCGTCATTTACTGATTGGTTAAATTTTGGTAGCAGTTGATTACTTGTCATTTATTAATTGACTGGTTAAATTTTACATTGACTTAGGCAAATGAATACCTATTAATTAAATCACTTGATTAAACTGTTGGTGAAAGAAGAATCTAGATATTTGCTGTTCAGATTCAGAGCTAGCCATTGACGAATAAAACATTATGATAAGGTCGATTTTCCTTGTTGTACACCTTTCTAGAATGTGTACTTTTAGAAAGAAAATCTGAACTACAGAAGTTATTTCAACAAGGAAATTTAGGTACCTTCTCATTTTACATAAAATTGTCCGCAACCAATTTTGCGCGGAACCCCTCCCATTGCCCAGCGCTCCCACCCCAACTGCCCAACCTACCTCCCCTCATTCCTCTGGGAAATTTAAATATTTGTTATCCCTCTGGTTGCCACTCCTTCAGATGCTAGATTTAGAATGACAATTATACTTTTGTCACGTGAACAATATCTAGTGCTCCATTTTTGCCTTTTTTGTGTCGTTACAGTCAAGATCAGCCTGCCACGGTGGATCAGGCAGGGCTAAAATACATTCCTGCCCCTGCTCAAAATCTCTCGCTCGGGCCCCTCGGTCAGTTTGTTCCAGTTCTTTCCCCACTATCCTCCCTCTTCCTTGTTCCCCTCTAGCGAGACTGATAAATGGTCCCATTTTGTAACAAGTTTAGCCAAGATACTGATAAATGACCTCATTTTGTAATTTTGTTGGTCAAGAACCTGTTAAAAGGCCCCCTAGTGTAAGTTTGTTGGCCAAAACCTGTTAAATGGCAAAATTGTTAGGGCCCAAACTGTTATATGACTTCAATATGTGCTATGAGAACCATGTATCCCTGCTAGGAGACCTAACTTTAACATTAATAGTCTATTTAGCTAATGGTGTGGCTTGGGTTGCTGTGTATGTTTGATATGTATTTGTTGGCCATGTTTCAAAAATATTTGATGTGAACATATCATACATAATTGTTATCATTCTGTCAAAGTTTCAAAAAACAATAAAACACACAAGTGTTGAACCAACAACCAAAATACAGTGCTTTCATTTGCATTGTTCTTACATCATTACAAAAGGGCAGATACATTGCTACAAGCATTTCCATTTTTGTTCTAACATCTAGTTCACTCCATCTAAATGCAGCATCTAATTGGCTGCAACTGCAAGGTACATGAACACAACACCAAGAAGAATTGCAAAAACAAACATTAGCAGGCTAAACTTCCACAACAGATCCTCAATCTTTGTCTCAAGATTTGCCTCCTTTGCATCATCCTTCTTTGCCCCCACCTTCATTTTTACCAGTATTCCCAGAAGTTGCATCCTTTGCCTCAGCACCTTCCTCGACAAGCTCTAGTGATGGTGATGTATGGATTCTAACAATATCCAACTCCTTCAGTTTATTCAAATACTCCCTTTGAAATTTGTAGAACCAGCATAGTTTAGGAAACTACATCAAACAAAATGGAACATTAACCCTAGCTAACACATAGATTGGGGATGCTCAAAACAATCAGAAAACACATGCTCGCCCCATTGCGCGACCACTTGAAGAACACACGTAGGTAGTTCTTGGTAGTCTCCATTTTTTAGCGCCTTTCGATCACCCTCGCAAGCCAACAATCAGGGCACGGGATCAAGGGGACCCCGGTTTCCTCCCCAAGTGGGAACTCCTCCAGATGCATCCTCTAGCCTTACTTAGGGATGAGTCGCTGAACCATCCTCGACGCTCCACTTCCACCGGGCTGAGTAGCAGAGCTTCCGAACCTAGACATGGCGTCGTTGTTTCAGTCATGTTGAGCTCAAGAGAGGGGAACGAGGAAGAGGGAGGGGATGGTGGGGAATGAACCGGAACTAACTGATCGAGGGGTCCGGGCTAGAGCTTAAACGAGCAGGGGTAGGAATGTATTTTGCCCTGCCCGATCCACCATAGCAGGCTGATCTGGACTACCATGACAAAAAGACAAAAAAAGAAGCACTAAATATTGTTCACGTGGCATGGCGGTGCTCGCTGGCAAGGGTGGTGGGCAAGAGCATATCCCGGCAGCGCTCCGCTATACATCGCCCGGCACCGCGAAACAAGTCAGCAAACAACGATGTGGTGGTATGGCACCTTAGATACGAACTCTCCTCCTTTACCCCTTTATATGTTATTATTAAAATATATTCTTTTCGATTTTGTTTTGGAGGTGCTGGCCGTTCATGTTTTAGATCTTGCCTCGCTGTTGTAGATCCGGCGCGAGTCTCGAGTCCGGCAATCTTTACCTTTCGAATCTAGAGTGCAAGCTTGGTCACCCGATAGCACCACATCACAAGATAATCCAATAACCGTTGGATCGCGGTGTCATCCGTCAAATTCGGATCCGTTCAGGTTCCACTCATTTGGTTACAGACCCAAAACCTCTGGATCCTTCATCTCCTTCCCTCGCTCGGGGGGGGGGGGGGGGAGCTTCTGCGCGGGCACGCTCCGAAGAGCCATACATGGCGGCAACCATGAGTGCCTTCGACCCCCGAAGTTTGGCGTCGCACATCACCTGCCACTGCTCTCTCCTCAACTCATTCTCGACAAGTGGTGCCCGTCGCTTGCCGAGAAGCAGCGGTGTCTGTGCGGCCACTAAGAAAGGCACACGTCACGAATCAGGCAATCCGCACTAGCGCTTCGCAGATCTCCCGCATCCTTGTCCCACCTCCGACTCCGACCATCCCACGCCGTAGAGCACACGCCACACGGGCCAGGTCTCCAGCAACTGGAGCGACCGCCTGGCATGGACTATGCCCACCTGCTTGTTGACGAAATGCCTCCAAGGCAAGCTGCTCTACGAACAATGATGGAATCATGGCACGTTCTCAGCCCTAAAATAAAGTGCCAACAACATCATTGGCCCCATCTCTTACTCACGTGTCACGTACATGGATGTGCTACCTTCCCTTGACACACGGACGACAGCGAGAGCTTACTGGTGCCTCTCGCTGGACGTTGTCATCTCCATCGAGCAACTAGTCTATGCAATCCAAGGTTCTTGATTAGTTCCATGATTTTGTTTCAATTTTGGATGCTCAATGGGGAGTAGCAAACCTGACAAACAGCTTTGCAACCATCCAACGCACAGGAACGATGAATGTTTGATCAAGGACACATGGAAGGTTTATATCTATAGGTGAAGTTGTTGTCAACTATTCTTCTCGTCGAGTGCCTAATATTTTTCGAACCAAACAATCTGAAGTGTTGCTTCATTTAGTTGATCATTGACTATCCGAAGTTTCCTGCAGCTTCAAGTCAAGGTAATGTTCTTCTAAACATTGTTGCTCATAAGTGGTAATTCAGCTACTGAGCTACCTGCCTTTGATCTCGGCTTGTCGTAGCACCGGTGATTGTGTGTCACCGAATCAAAGGCATCTTGCTGCCACAACTTATGTAAGCTGAGATGCACATCCTTTAAACACATTTGATTATTTGATGAAATGCACAAACGTGGACCACAATACTCATATTCTTAGTTGTGACTCATGAAGGCAACATACAAGCTCCAAGACCTAGATGATGGTAAGTACAGACAAATTATTGCTTATTTCCTTCCTCTTTCATTTTATTGAACTATTATAAAAGATTATGCCCAATACACTTTGTGAAAGATCACACCCAATACACTTTCTTAAGACTGGATGTTACTGTAGAGAATTTGAAAATGATGAGCATAGCTTGAAGGTGCATTGCTGTTTGTAAGCTATAATATCCATAAATAATTTGTAGTGTTGCAATCTAGAGCTTTCTCTCTGTCCAGTTTATATTCAACAAAATAAAAACTATAGTCAATAGAAGTCACTAAACCTTTTTGTATTTTACAGTTGCAAGAGAGAGTAACATTTATGATAAATTCTATTTTCTAGAGAAAAACATTATAACTTGAACTCTGGACTACTTCTGGTTGGTTTTTGCATCAGGAATAACCACTGTGTTTGTATGGTTGAGTGGCATAAACAGAACAATGAGAGCATAATCCATCTGTATTTGAAATGAGGTTTGCAACATCTGCAGGTAGGACCTTGCATTTGATGTTCCTCGTCACAAGCGGTCTAAAAAATAAGAGACATGAACGATATATCATGTTTCCTAAGTGAATAAAGTTTTTCACTTGCAGGTAAATAACTGTAAAATTATACATAGATTATCTCTGCACAAATATCGCAATTAATGGTATGGAGCCATACCTATTCAGCTGGTCCAACTCTTCATGGTCAATTTTGAGCAACCATTTTTATCCAAATATCTCATTAAATATAGTAGCATAGCAGTAGCTTAGATCCCTTCATAGAATTGTGCTGCTATATTTTAACAGTGTTGGGACTGTGGATGCTAGAATTTTCATCAGTGAAAAGGATTGGGGTTAGCGTTGGGAAGTTTCGTCAAACAATTTAGAATTCTCCAAGCGATTGATATTCTCAAGAGTATACTCCTTTAGACGATATAGTTGCTTCAAATTTTAATCTAACAGCGGCCATATTCTCTACAGTTATAAAATACTGGTGTATTGTCTAATAGCCTATCAATGCCTTTTGTACGGTGCCTCTTTTTTTCTAATAAATATCTACATCTCTATAGTGGGGGTCTCCCCTGCTGTATTTTACGCTAAAACAATAGCCTACAGTTGCTGAAAAAACTCCTCAATGTACGTCAAGGTTAAAAGAGCCGGTTTCATATTCAATTAATGTGATTGATCTATCGATATATAATTAACTACTACCTCTATTTAAAAATTTATTTTAGTCAGACTGCTTGGTTTTACTACTACCTCATCACATTTCTTGCTTTCATACAAGAAATTAGCAAAACTAAAATGCCACAACGATCATACATTGGTGAAATATGAACCATTGCTCTACCATGAGAAATAGTTGCTGCTTCATTACAATTCTTCTAGAAGCAAACACAAAGGCGACACTGATCCAATCTAATGTATGCGTGGCAACGCCGTGCTCCTTTTTCTAGTTGTCGTCGAGGCTACCGCCGTGCCTAGGAAGCAAACGCTGGTGTCTTTGGGCCTCCTATTGTTGCTGACGGCACGCTGGGGAGTAGCGACAACAAGCATTTCCAGCTGTGTGTAACATGGAGAACTTGGAGGCCACCATCAGGTACATACCTCTACCGTCCCGTCCCATCCCATCTCCTCTCCTTTCTGAACTAGAAAAATGTTGCTGCATAATGGACTGTTTGGTTGAACTGAATCTTGGGATGCACATAACCAATTAGCCACATAAAGCCTAATATTTGCTCATTCAACTCAGTGACTAATGTGACTTGGTCAGTGAGGCATTCTAACTCTAATTCAGTGACACCTGTGAGCTTCGTTGCTCCATACTTCATGGTTTATTTCCTGAATTTACCATATGAAAATTTGACAAGCAGATGAATAGGGAACTATGGTTAGGAACTGTCAAAGAACATGTACATCTGAATCGCAGCATATGCAGTTTAGTGTTTACTACATAGTGATGGTGACAATGACTATGTATATCAATGTCTGCTTAGATCTCAATGTTAGCATTAAATTATAAAGTCATGTATATCAAACGCGAATTAGAGCTTCTGTTTTTCAAGCCCGCCTGATGTTCTCTAGTTACAATAGAAACCGACGATCTGCTCCCTCATTCTCCTTCCGGTCTCCTCGATTGATGATTGATGCGGATATGCATCCATAGATGTGTTCTTTACCTCCTCTGTTATTTTTCCTTGATCGTTGGAGGTGATTGTCATCTGTTCTTCCTCTTTCTTTTTCTGTATTCTCTGGACTTCCGTACAGTTTTCACGTTGCGCAGTTACCATTACCAGCCATGGCGACAGAGATTTTCATCACAGTAGATGGCATGGAAAGGCAGGCATTAAATATTTATATATTCAATACAATCAGTCTAGTAGCTATCATAACAGTTAGCCCATTATAAGTGTTAGATGATAGGATATATATTAGTTCTGGGCTGTTACGAGTCATTGTAATCCTAGTAAGATACGTATAGGTTACGTAGATGTAGGGGCCGGTTGTTGTGCCGCCCTAGGTTTCCTTGTATGTACCATATAAATACAGGCACCGAGAGCCCAATGAGGCTATCGAGTTTCCTTCCATTGTTTACATGGTATCAAGCTTTTTTCTCCCTACGGAATTTGTTTAGATCCAATCCACGCTCCAATGGCAGATTCATCTGCCCCCGTTCCGCTTGCCTTTGGGCTTCTCCCCCCTGTATCGGAGAAGCTCACACGTGGAAACTACACCATGTGGTATGCTACCGTCTCCTCTGCGCTCAAGGGCGCTCGCCTCGCCGGATACATCCAGAGCACTGCTGCTCCACCGGCCCAGTTCCTCGGCGGCGACAGCACGTCCACGACGGACGGCAAGAAGGTCGATCCACAACCCAATCCAGCGTTTGACAAGTGGATGGCCGAGGACCAAATTGTTCTCAGCTATCTCTTCTCTTCGTTGTCGAAGGAAATCTTCGGTCAACTTGCGTGCGCGACTACTTTGGCGGAACTCTGGACCACCATCCAAGATCTTCACGCCTCACACTCCCGTGCTCGCGTGATTTCCACTCGCATGGCTTTGGCCACGGCGTCCAAGGGGACGTCTTCTGTGGCCGAATTTTTTGTCAAGATGAAGGGTCTTGCTAACGAGATGAAGTCAGCCGGCCGCAAGCTGGACGATGAGGAGCTCGTTTCGTTCATCCTCATCGGCCTTGGAGATGACTACGAGTCCATCGTAGCGGCCGTAGCGTCTCGTGTGGAGCCTGTTTCCGTCAATGAGTTGTATGCGCAATTGTCAGCCTTCGAGCAGCGCAAGGAACTCAACTCGGGTGGCAGTGGTTCCCAGTCCTCCGTCAATACTGCCACCAAGGGTGGCCGTGGGGGATACGCTCCCAACCCTAATCAGTCACGGGGCCGCGGTGATGGTGGCGGACGTGGTGGCTACGGTGATGGCGGACGCGGAGGCTATCGCCGTGGTGGTGGCGATGGCGGTGGCGGCCGTGGCAATGGAGGCCGTGACAATAACGGTGGTGGTGGTCGTGGTGTGTTTTGCCAGCTCTGTGGCAAAGAAGGCCATGCCGTCGTGCGCTGTTACAAGCGTTTCGACGCCTCGTTCACTGGGCCACCATAGAAGACCGCATCGACGGCCACGACACCATCCTACGGGGTGGACTCAAACTGGTACGTGGACTCTGGTCCCACGGACCATATTACTGGAGAGCTCGACAAACTATCGTTCCGCGACAGATACATGGGAGGCGAGCAGGTCCATACGACCAACGGTGTAGGTATGAGAATTGATCACATTGGTCACAGTGATTTGCAATCCCCTGTTCGTGATATTCATCTTAACAATGTCTTACATGTTCCTAGTGCACGTAAAAATCTCCTTTCAGTTCACCGTCTTGTTAGAGATAACAACGCTTTCCTTGAACTTCATCCCAAACACTTCTCTCTTAAGGAACAGGTGACGAGGAAAACGCTCCTTGAAGGCAAATGTAAGGGGGGCCTCTACCCTGTGCAACCTCAGCCATGCACATCATCGTCCTCACCATGCAAGCAGGTCTACGGCGCCTTCAAGCCATCTACCTCTGTGTGGCATCACCGGCTTAGTCACACCTCCAGTCCTATCGTTCAACAGATTCTTAGTCGTCATAAGTTGTCGTGTTCTAGTAGTCCTAGCAATGGAGAAGTTTGTGATGCGTGTCAGATGGGCAAGAGCCATCAGCTACCTTACCCCAAATCCACCAGTGTCTCATCTAAACCTTTTGAGTTAGTTTTCAGTGATGTATGGGGACCGGCACCAACCTCTGTGGGTCGGCATGCTTATTATGTCAGTTTTATAGATGATTATAGCAAGTTCACATGGATCTATTTGCTGCGTTATAAATCTGAAGTGTTTCAGTGCTTTCGTGATTTCCACAGTATGGTTGAACGCCAATATAATCATAAGATTCTCGCCGTCCAATCTGACTGGGGTGGGGAATATCAAGCCCTCAACTCCTTCTTTAAACGTCTAGGCATTGCTCACCATGTCTCTTGCCCTCACGCACACCAACAAAATGGATCCGCTGAACGAAAACACCAACATATTGTAGAAGTTGGGCTTTGCCTTCTTGCTCATGCATCCATGCCACTAAAATTCTGGGATGAGGCCTTTTTGACAGTTGTTTTCTTAATTAATCGTCTTCCATCTAGAGTTCTTGCTCATGCCACACCTCATGAGCGTCTCCTTGGTTCCTCTCCAGACTACACTTTCCTCCGTACTTTTGGCTGCGCGGTTTGGCCAAATCTCAGCCATATAATGCTAGGAAGGTCCAGTTCAGATCCAAACGATGTATTTTTCTGGGGTATAGTAACTTACACAAGGGTTTCAAGTGTTTGGAACCATCCACAGGTCGTGTGTATGTTTCCCATGATGTCGTTTTCGATGAGACCGTGTATCCGTTTGCACACCTCCATCCAAATGCAGGAGCACGTTTAAGGCGTGACCTATCTCTTCTTCCTGATATTCTTCAAAATCCATCTTCTGAATTTGGGGATTCCAATTTGCGTGATCAGTGCCTGATTAGCTCTAACCCTGCTAATGTTGTGTCAAGTGGCTCTTCTGCTGTGGATGATGCAGGTGAATTTTCGGAGCAAAACGCTCCTTCCGGCGGGCCTACTGTGTATCCGCTCGACGCGCCGCTACACGACAACGGGGGCACGGCGGTCGAAGACGATACCCCTGCTCCTCGTACTGACACACCGACGCAATCCGGCCCAGGATCGACGTCCCAGGCAGTACCGCATGTCGCGCCGTCGACTCCTGGGTCCTATGGATCTTCTACACCGCCACATACCGGGAACACCCCCTTGCTCCTGCCGTCCAGCGCCGTACCGGATCTTGGTGGGTCCCCTGGTTCCCTTTCGTCGACGTCAGGTGATCTGCATCCAGGATCTCCTGTGAGCGGGGGCTCTGTCACCCCTCCTGTTTCTCCAGCTCCTTCAACACTGTCATCAGTTCCTCCTGCCCGTGGTACCCGGCTTCAACATGGGATTGTCAAGCCTCGTGTTCGCATTGATGGTACTGTTCCTTGGGGACTCCATAGTATTGTTGAACCAGATGAACCAGCGACTGTCAAAATCGCGATGACTGATCCACGGTGGGTCTCGGCTATGAACAAGGAACATGACACTTTGATGGACAACGGGACTTGGCATCTTGTTCCATAGCCAAAAGGGAAGAACATTATCGGGTGCAAGTGGGTCTACAAAGTGAAAAGGAAGGCAGATGGCACTGTTGATCGCTATAAAGTTCGTTTGGTTGCCAAAGGATACAGACAACACTACGGTATTGATTATGAGGACACTTTCAGTCTAGTCGTTAAAGCAACCACTATTCGGCTCATCTTATCTGTGGCAGTTGCACGAGGGTGGTCCTTGCGGCAACTTGATGTTCAAAATGCGTTCCTCCATGGTGTTCTTGAAGAAGAAGTGTTTATGCGTCAACCCCCGGGCTATGAAGACAAGAATCATCCTACCTATGTTTGTAAGCTGGACAAGGCCTTGTATGGCCTCAAACAAGCACCACGTGCTTGGTATGCTCGTCTGTGTGGGAAACTGATACAACTTGGCTTTGCAACATCAAAGGGTGATACTTCCTTGTTCTATTATAAGAAAGGTTCAGTCATTATGTTTGTGTTAGTCTACGTGGACGACATCATTGTAGCCAGTTCATCCAGTTCATCCTCTGATGCTACTAAGGCGTTGCTTGCTGATCTCGAGAAGTCATTTGCTCTCAAAGACCTTGGTGATCTTCACTATTTTCTTGGGATTGAGGTCAAACGACGTGACAATGGTCTGGTTTTGTCACAACAACGATATGCTACAGACATTGTGCAGAGAGCCAACATGAAACTTTGCAAGTCAGTTGATACACCGATTTCTGTCTCTGATAAGCTGAGTCTTCGACAAGGTACTGCTCTCAGTGATGAAGACTCCACTCGGTATCGTAGTATTGTTGGTGCGTTACAATACCTTACTCTCACGCGACCGGATCTCTCGTTTGCCGTCAATGAGGTATGCCAATACCTTCATGCGCCGACTACTGCTCACTGGACTGCTGTGAAGCGAATCCTCCGATATGTTCAAGGTACCTTAACCATGGGGCTTAACATCAGAAAGTCCAATTCGACGCTTGTCCGTGCGTTCTCTGATGCGGACTGAGCAGGCTGTGTAGATGATAGACGTTCTATAGGGGGCATTGCGATTTTTCTCGGTCCAAATTTGATATCGTGGAGTGCTCGCAAGCAGCCTATTGTGTCACGATCATCTACTGAAGCAGAGTAAAGCATTGGTGAATGATACAGCTGAAATGATGTGGATTCAGCGATTGTTAACTGACCTGGTCGCTCGGTTATGGTGTGACAATCTCGGTGCTAAGTATCTTTCGACCAATCCAGTGTTTCATGTCCGCACGAAACATATTGAAATTGATTTTCATTTTGTGCGCGAGCGGGTGGCCCAGAAGCTCTTAGATATTCGGTTCATCAGTACGGCGGATCAGCTAGCCGATGGATTCACCAAACCTGTCACTGCGTCCAAGTTGCAAGCTTTTCGGTTCAATCTCAACCTTGTTAGTGGCTGAGATTGCGGGAGGATGTTAGATGATAGGATGTATATTAGTTCTGGGCTGTTACGAGTCATTGTAATCCTAGTAAGATACGTATAGGTTACGTAGATGTAGGGGCCGGTTGTTGTGCCGCCCTAGGTTTCCTTGTATGCTAGGTTTCCTTGTATGTACTTCATACTCCATATAAATACAGGCACCGAGAGCCCAATGAGGCTATCGAGTTTCCTTACATTGTTTACAATAAGAGTTGACTATATATGACATGGCATTGGTGACAGCTTTCATCCGGCTAAATGATTAGCCATGCTGTCTCTCTCTTTGCCGTATCAGATTTGATTTCTGTAACGTGGAAAATTTTTCATCCGGCTGACTAAAGATTATTATACTTACTCTTAAGACTTTTTTTTATGATTGGCATGGGCAGCATGCTTGTCTATAAAATAAGCCCTAGTCCTCTCTGCCTACCCAACAAAGCAAACAAGTATACACAATCCAAGATACAATTCGTGAAGCTGACTCCAGTTTCTTGTTCTTCCTGGACAAGCAATGGCATTTTTTTCCACGGGCGGCTCACTGCAAGCTTACTGCTACTCTCCACCAGTACTCCCAATGCGAATCTGCACTCAACGCCTGCAGCCTCGCCTGGCCTCTCCGTCCATGCTGTCCTCCATGCTCTCCGGCGGCCGCGTTCCGCTGCAGGCCATGACTGTGCAAAGGGACTTGCACATGACAACTGTCTGTGTTCCTCTGCAGGCCATGACCGTGGAAAGGGACTTGCACATGGCAACTGGCGACGGAGAGAACAGCTACGCCTTTAATTCCAGTTTTCAAGTACGTGCTCATAAAATTTCTTGCATGAACGGACTTGAGTATATATTACTAGCTACTTCATCCGTTCTAAATTATAGTTTATTTAACTTTTTCAACCCCAAATTTGACCACTCGTCTTATTCAAATTTTTTGTAAAATATTATTTTTTTTGGTGTGACTTACTTATTTAATGAATAGTCTACATGAATAACTTAAATTTAACTATGTTTGTACAAATTTTTGAAATAGGACGAGTTATCAAAGTTAAAGTCAAAAAAGTCAAACAAATTATAAATTGAAACGGAGTGTATATATATATATATATATATATATATATATATATATATATATATATATATATATATATATATATATATATATATGACTGCGCTAATTAGTACCCTAGGCCGTGTCCCGCGCTAACCCGCTTACGTCGGAGCGTCCACAGCACTGGCCAGGGCCCAGGGCGCCAGCAACCCCGGCTGATCCATACCACGTTCCAGCCGGTTTTTTTTTTTCTTATCTGTTTTCCGTCAGCCTTCTTTTTGTTTGTCAGCATCCGGTTTTTATTTATTCGTTCATCATTTCCGTTTTTTTCTTGTCACCAGCCGATTTCTTATTTATTCTTTGTTTCTTTGCTGGTTTGTTTTTTCTGGCAAGCTAAAATTTTGAGTCGCTAGTTCTTGTCCAGCTATTTTTTAATATGTCCATTCATTTTCTTTTTGTCACAAAGTAACAGAAGATATAGTACTATTTGATTCATTCTTTTTCTTTTTCTTCCAGCCTCGGGTTCTTTGTTTTAATTGGATCATAAAAATGCTGTCACCAATCATTAGAACATTGTTGTATTTATTGCAACTTTCACACCGGGACACCAGATCTTTACACTTTGAAACTTGAACTAGAATCAATATTGAAGGGAATATTTAGAGTGTCAATCACATGTACAGGTCACGATGACATCTAAAATTAAATCGCAATACAATAGAACAATTGGGAGGTCTATAGCTCTCAATAAAATTCCAGAATATAAACATAATACACAACTTTATCAATCTCTAATCTAGTCCATCGACAAACAAATAGATTAGAAGATAGCTCTATCCATCACTATATAGAACACTAAGTTCACTCAAATGAACAACTCTATCTGTAATTGATCATGGACAACATTACTTCATGTGCATGATGGCATTCCATATTCCAGCATCATCATGATCTAGATAACAGAGGAATTTTGTGGACAACACAAGCATTAATGAGCACTAATGAAGTTGGCTACATCTGAAATATTGCACCACACCAACTGTAAAAATCATTTGAATATGTTATCAATTTGACAGACTGTTGGACGATCTCTAATTGACAAGCAGAAATCACATCCTTCAGTTGAAAGGGTCATTGATCTGCACACGCCATGGTAATTAGGAGCAAAGGATAGGATCAAAACAAACCCCAAGAGGCATATAGATCAATAGTTACATGAAGAACGCACCAAAATAATTATAATAATATTCTCAGCTGTCACCTCTGGTTGACATGGAGCAAAGTCATCACGATTAATCTAACGGTTCAACAAAATGAGATTTCAAGACAGGAACAAAAATATTCTCATTGAGATATCAATGGAATCCTTAAATAATCAGGTGCCTTAGAAAGCTTCCCTACCAAAATCAATGGACGGTACCGCATATTAGTCTAGATGAAATAATAGATCTTCACGAATCAGGCATCAACTAAATAAAAGACTCCAGATAACTGAACTCAAAATAAAAGTGTATTCAAAACTCATAAACAAATTTCAGGTAGAAGTATATCACACATTAGGCTCAAATAATTACCTCTTGTTCTCCAAAATGACAGGAGCAGACAATGAATAACTCAATTATTTGTAACCACGCTACCTTAATCTAAAATTTTCACATGTGACTTGACAATCCAGAAAGCCAAAAAAAATCATGTGTGACTAGAAAAAACTTATGCCTCTTCTCTATAACACAAGGCCAACCAATTAAATAATATTTCAAAAAAGGCCTAACAAATTGAGAGTTCTTATGTAATTTGACTAAAAAATATATATTTTTTAGTAAAAAGATGGAACAAGGGTATAGCTGAGTGAGAACATGCAGATCAAAAATGGAATTATCATTGTGTATGCACCTAAACAAATAACTTTTTGAATCCATTATATATGCAGATAGTTTCTGATTAGAGATAGCAAAAAGTACCTCTATTAGGAAAATTTTGCATAACAACATTGCATAAAAGTATGCGGAACTCTAATTGATAATAACAGTTGTTCCAGACCCTATCAATTTTGTTTGTCAACACTGTCATCAAGTTAGAAACACTTTCATCTTCGACAAGATCAATCCAACATTACAAAACTAAAACTCCATCGTCATGAGCTTCATCTTCGGCCTTCATTAGCCTATAATTCACCAGGCTTGTTGATCTGATGCAGACAGCATGGAAGAAACACCCTTCCATCCCCTACGTCAACTCCTTGGATGAAATCTCTGGCTCGGGGTAAAACACTGATTTCTTCCTCTACCCTATGTTTTTTTTGGAATGGATCACGCTGCATTCCATCTTTTAGACCTGTTGTTGATGTGCCACATGTGAATTGATTTTTGGATAATATCACAACCTATATGCATTTCCGTATACAAAGAACAAATGATTTGGGGATAATCATCTATAAGCTGGAAGGTGGCACCACTAGAGCTCATGAATCAAAAATTCAAAACAGCAGTGCAGTTGTTTTCATAGAAGAATTATATATATGAATGCAGATTGAATTAATGAAGTTCCAAAGGATTTAACAAAACAAGTATTGTTCGAACATTCAGTTTTAAATTAGGCAGATGATGAAACCCAGTATAGTATTAATGATCAAACTGAACAGATTCAATGATAAAACAATGCTTATTTTGTTTCCTAATTCTTCAAGTAACCATCACTGCCATTGGATCATTACCAGCCAGATACTATTTGTTAGCAATGAATATCGATGTTTGTATTTTGAAACGGTATTTATAATCCTACGAGCAAGAGCAACTACCATGTCATGAATTTAGAGTCTTTGTGTGATGGAAAAAGAAACAGAGATAAAGATATCACTTATACTTCTGTGATGCTTGCATTATAGTTGCCATCAGGATGTAGGCACAGCTGCTGTAACACGCAATTGCCACCGGGTCTTTCTCAAAGCTGCACAAATTGTAAGACAGAGTTGTTATGCCATGGACCATGGTTGCTAATTCATAAATTACCATCTTCGTGCATCCAAGTTTTTCAAAAATATATCAACGTTTAAATTGAAGTAGCAGATCAAAAGTTTTGAGTGAAAGAATTTTAGTTTATTCATTCATACAACCAGTAACTCGATCGATAGGATAAATATTACCAAAATAAAAGTAGTATGTCAACTAACTAGAATATCATGCAAATTGAATATTAAGATACTAACTCAGATCAATGTAATCCAGGGATAACTTGGCAAATGCTAAATTAGCGTCCACAGGCTAATGTGGTTCATTCAGACATGCATCCACCACATTCCCTCATGTGGCATCTTGTCAAATGCATGCATCCATCATTGCAGCTACCAGCTATCAAGAAGGTGAGCATATCTGCCATGCTATCATCATCACTGTTGCAATTAGACACTTAGACCTGAATTTTTTGCGCCATTAAATTCTACAACAGAATACAGTTCAAGAGTAGATCTACTCTCAAAATCATTAATTATTGCAAATACCAAGAACCAAATAGAGCATTACGGAGTAGCAGTCAAAGCCAATTGCAATAATATACAGATTTGGGGATGGGTTGATGACTTAAGAATGGGTTCATTAAACCACACATAGCTGAGGTCGTGCCATCAGATTAGAAAGGCCTGTGCAGCACGATGATGAACGGAACTTTTACCAGGCACCGCTAGACCCACCTCACCAAATACATCTGTGGACCTGCTACGGTCGCTCCGGACTAATCCGCTCACGTCGCCATCGACAGTGCCAGTCGCCTCATCACTCATGCGGAGGCAGATAGTAAGGAAGGAGCATCCGAAGCTCAGAGCGAGCAGGAGGTGAGCACCTGTAAGACGAGGTGACGTTGAGGGAGTGGAAGGCCGCGCAGCAGGCGTTGTCACAGCAGTTCTTGGTGATCACCTGATCGGCAACCAGGCGCCGTGTAGGTCGAGGCACGTGAGGTCTTCATCGTCCTCTAGGTACCCACTCTCCGCTAGCTCAGATCTCGCTGGTCGCTGCTGCCGCTCGCACCACAGAAAGATAAGCGGTTCCCAGGGGTGCTCCACCATCACCTCTGGCTCGACGGAGAAGGGACGGCGGAGAGGTAATCAGCGGCGCAGCAGCAGTGGTAGGGAGAGGGAGTGGACGGGCGGCGCTGGACGGAGGGAGGGAGGAGGAGATCGAGAGGACATTGTGAAGAAGAATTGAAACCGCAAAAAAATCGTGGGTGTGTAGGGGACTAGGGGGTGCTTCGGAGCTGCTATCCGGCTCGCGTGGGTGTGGGCCGGGCCTGTGAGACTCAGGCCCAAAAGGATGGGTGGGTCTATTTGCCTGCTTAATATGATCGTTGCTGGGTTGGCTAGGGTACTATTTGGTACCAGGGTACAATATAGTAATATTTTATATATATATATATAAAAGGGTGATCGAGCATGAATGAATGTATGCATTGACGTTGTTTCAGAGGAAGACCATAATGGAGACCTGTCCGGAGCTCCAGAAGGCTGTCAGAGAGGTGCTCAAGTCAGTCTCCCCTGCAGGCACAACGATGATCGCAGCTGACCTCGGTTGCTCATCAGGGCCAAACACGCTGCTTGTCGTCTCCGAGGTGATGAATACGATCAGTGCATATATCCAGGAAACCGCAGATAACAACCGCGCCATAGAGGTGCAGTTCTTTCTGAATGATCTGCCAGGCAACGACTTCAACCTTGTCTTCCAGTTGCTCAACGAGCATCTCCATAGCCTTAGCCTTGTTGCTGGGGAGAAGGCAGCGGTCCCTTGCTACATCGCCGGACTGCCTGGGTCTATATACACAAGGATTTTCCCCTGCCAGAGTGTTCATCTGTTCCACTCATCGCACTGCATCATATGGCGCTCCAAGGTATCCATGTATTTATCCAATTGATTATTTGATATCTGCACTGGCCATATGTGCAGCCTATATATAGTAGCTATTATCTCCGTCCCTAAAAGAATGCAATTCTCGTTTTTCGAGAAGTCAAACAATTTGAACTTTGACTAAATTTATATAAAAAAGTATTAACATTTGTGATATGAAATTAATATCATTAGATTAGTTATAGAATATATTTTTATAATAAAATTATTTAGAGACATAAATGATAATACTATTTGATGTAAAGTTGGTCAAACATGAGCTACGTTGACTGACACGCTTTCCATAGGTTCTTTCTTTTAGGGACGGAGGTAGTACTTAACTCTTTCAACATCTATATATCACACCATTAGTATAACATAGGAAGAGCATAAAAAATGTAAGAGTTCCTATAAAGTAGACAGATATTTTGAAACTAATGATTTCTTTTTTTATCATTTGAAAGGACAGCTAATGAGTATTGTTGTTTTTCTTATGCATGCATGGTTACTTAGGTCCCCGAGGATCTCTTAAGTGGAAATCAAGTGAATGTTGGCAACATTTATATTGGGAAGACTACTCCACAAGTTGTGGTAAAACTGTTTCAGGAGCAATTTGGAAAGGACATTGAATTGTTTCTGAAACTGCGGTACGAAGAACTTGTATCTGGTGGCCATATGGACTAACATTTGTTGGCCAAAAGCAGGGAGAGATGCCAATGCAAGGGGGTGTGGCACGTGTTTGGGAACTGCTTTCTGAAGCACTTCAGTACCTAGTTGTCGGTGTTATGACCTGGGGGTCAAGATCATCAACGAGTAAATTTGTATATCGCGTGCTCCCTCTCTCAGACGTAATGCAAGATGAACACAAGACCAACGAGTAAATTTGTATATCTGCGCGAGGACGTCACGGGGACGGTCGAACAGAGGATTGCCGCCCGCAGCGTGGCCTGGGGCCAGGAGGTCCTCGAGTTGGCGGACCCTCGAGACCCCGAGCGGCTTTTCCTCACGCTCGACGACCAGGCCGAGCTCCGACGGTGGGAGCACGTCGAGGAGTATCGGGCATTGTTTGAGCACTCGGTACGTCGCGCTGCAGAGGTCGCCGCCGCGGACATACGCCAGGGGATGGAGGTGGGTTCTGTTCTCCCTTAGATTATACTTCGAATTGTCTGGTTGTTGTTTGTTGACGGTCTTCGTTTTTATCCTCGTCAGTCGCTGCGGGTGAGGTCTTACGAGAAGTCCCAGTACATCCTCCGGGTGCAGGAGCAACTCCTGACCCTCCGTGCCTCGCTGGGTAGGGCGGAAGATGAGGTCGCCTGCGCGAAGGCTGAGACGACGGCTGTCCAGAAGGATGCCGAATCCAAGGTCGCTCACGCGAAGGCCGGCTACGAGGCCATCCAGAAGGAAGCCTGGTCGACGTAGGCCAAGGTCAGGGATCAGTCCTCCGACCTTGTCGACGTCCGCCGCCAACTCGAGGAGACCGAGCGGGCCTACTCCACCCTGGACGTACAGGCCCAAGGTGAGTGTTTCGGGAGTGTTGCAGAATCTGTCCTGCCTTGACCCTCTTTCTGCTTTTTTGGGTTTTGACTGTTGCGTGCTTGTTTTGGCAGAGCTCGTGAAGGATAACGCCCGCGCCCACAAGGACCTGGACAATCTTCAGGGCCTCCTCGGCACTGAGGCGAACCTCAACGTGACGCTTACGGACGCCATCAACGCCTTCTGCAACGACCTCTCGGTCAGGCCGGAGCCGGAGGTCGAAGGGGATGCTCGAGGGGACTCCCTGCTGCGCCGCTTCTACTCCATGACGCGGGGGGTGACGGAGAACGTCCGAGCCGCCCTTCATGTGGGCGTGAAGCGGGCCCTCGCGGTCGTCAACTCGCTCTACGACGTGGACCTCAACCTCGTTGTCGACGGGTTCGCCACCGACCCGAAGCTGACCGAGGAAGAGAACGACGCGAAGTGCCAAGAGTTGATGGATCACGCAGAGGTGCCTGGAGGCTTGCTGGCGAAACTCTTCGAACCCGAGGTGATCCCCTCGGTGGACGAGTAGCCCTTGGAAGGTGTCGACGGGTAGTCCCGGGCCTGCGAGCCATATCTGGACAAGAAGGTCCATGTAATAGTTAGGCCTTTGTACTGATACAATGCCAAGCCCCCGAGGGCTTTTTGTGTATAATGTATTTTGATCGAGATGCACATAGTTATTTTTGTTTTTTCGAGCTCTCCCTGCTTTTCTTTGTCTAAGTCGACGCTTGTGAACTAAGTGTTCGACGCACGCTCATATCCCTAGAAGGGGGGTGGCGAGCGGGGATACCGTAGCCCTGGGGCGTAGGTGAGTCCCTGGCTCGACGACACCCGCGACCCTTAGGGAGTTCGAGGCGCCTTTGCTTAGTTATGAAGCGTACTCGAGGGAAAGAACGAGAGGGAGAGTCGAGTTTCGAAAAAACGTTCGAGTTTTTCGGGGACTTAGGAGGGGGGTGCCCCCCCTGTTAACCCCCGAGGGAGGCTCGACTTTGCTGAGGCAAAGTCGAGGCTACCTTAGTGCTATAGACGGGTTCGTCTCGTTATTTCTACTTCTCGAGCTCTCTCTGCTTTTCTTTGCCTAAGTCGACGCTTGTGAACTAAGTATTCGACGCACGCTCGTATTCCTGGAAGGGGGGTGGCGAGTGGGGATACCGCAGCCCTGAGGCGTAGGTGGGTCCCTGGCTCGATGATACCCTCGACCCTTAGGGAGTTCGAGGCGCCTTTACTTAGTTACGGAGCGTACTCGAGGCGAAGATCGAGAGGGAGAGTCGAGTTTCGAAAAAACGTTCGGGTTTTTCGGGGACTTAGGAGGGGGGTGCCCTCTTGTCAGCCCCCGAGGGGAGCTCGACTTTGTCCGGGCAAAGTCGAGGCTACCTTCGAGCTGCGAACGAACGTGAAATGTGTTTCGAGAACATTTTATTCATTCGAGAATTTGTACATAAATGCGAAAATGTACAAGGCCCTAGGGCCTCAGGGATAGAAGCGACGTAGTTGTTCGATGTTCCACGCGTTGGTGAAGATCTCACCCTTCTCGTTCTTCAGTTTGTAAGTGTCGGGTTTCAGCACCTCTGCCACGATGAAGGGTCCCTCCCAAGGTGGTGTCAAGTTGTGACGCCCCTTGTTGCTTTGTCGACGGCGCAGAACGAGGTCGCCGACGTTGAGGTCCCTTTTGCGCATGTTTTTGTCGTGGTAGCGCCGCAGCGTCTGCTAGTACCGTGCCGACTTGAAGAGGGCCATGTCACGGGCTTCCTCGAGCTGGTCAAGGGAGTCCTCTCGGGCTACCGTGTTGGCTTGCTCGTTGTAGGCTTTTAGTCGAGGGGACCCGTACTCGAGGTCAGTGGGGAGGACGGCCTCGGACCCATAGACCAAGAAGAACGGAGAGAACCCCGTGGCTCGGCTCGGTGTCGTTCGGAGACTCCATAGCACAGCGGGCAGTTCATCGACCCATCTCCTGCCATGCCTGTTCAGCCGATCGAAGATCCTTGGCTTGAGGCCCTGCAAAACCATACCATTGGCACGCTTGACCTGACCGTTAGTTCGAGGGTGGGCAACTGTGGACCAATTCACCCTAATGTGGTGATGATCACAGAAGTCCAGGAACTTTTGGCCGGTGAACTGCGTGCCGTTGTCGGTGATGATGACGTTGGGGACCCCGAAGCGGTGGATGATGTCGGTGAAGAATAGCGCGGCTTGTCAAGACTGGATGTTGGCGATGGGTCGAGCCTCGATCCACTTCGAGAACTTGTCGATAGCCACAAGAAGGTGAGTGTGGCCACCCTTGGTTCTTTTCAGGGGGCCGACCATGTCGAGCCCCCATACTGCGAACGGCCAAGTTATGGGTATCATCTGAAGAGCTTGGGCGGGTAGGTGGGTCTGCCTGGCGTAGAATTGGCATCCCTTGCAGGATCGAACGATTTTGGTGGCGTCATTGACGGCCATCGGCCAGTAGAAGCCCTGTCGAAAGGCACTTCCTACCAGCGTTCTCGGCGCCGTGTGGTGGCCACAAGCCCCCGAGTGTAGATCTTTCAACAATGCCCTCCCCTCCTCGAGGGTGAGGCAGCGTTGAAGCACACCCGACGGGCTTCGTCGATATAGTTCGCGGCCATCCCCGTATAGGACGTAGGTTTTGGCACGTCGAGCTACACGACGGGCTTCCGTGTGGTCTTCCAGGAGTTCGCCTCGTGTCAGGTACTCGAGGTAAGGTGCGTGCCAATCCATCGGAGGGGTTGGCGCTGCGACGGCCCCGTCGATCTCCATGACCTCTCCCCTGCTCGAGGGGGGATCGGTCGAGGGGGGTGGGTCGACCCCTTGCTCGAGGGCGGGAGCCCCCGAGTCCAGGTCGACAGACGGCTTGTGCAGATACCTCGAGAAGATGTCGGGAGGGACTGTGCCTCGAGTAGACGCGATTTTGGCCAGCTCGTCGGTAGCTTCGTTGTACCGATGGGCTACGTGGTTGAGCTCGAGGCCGTAGAACTTGTCCTCGAGCCTTCGGACCTCCTTGCAGTAGGCTTCCATTTTAGGGTCGTGGCAGCTCGAGTCTTTCATCACTTGGTCGATCACCAACTGAGAGTCCCCTCGAACGTCGAGGCGTCGAACCCCGAGCTCGATGGCGATGCGCAGGCCGTTGACGAGGGCCTCGTACTTGGCGACATTGTTGGAGGCGGGGAAGTGGAGGCAGATGACATAGCGCATATGGACCCCTGAGGGTGATATGAACAGCAATCCGGTGCCTGCTCCCGTCTTCATCAATGATCCGTCGAAGTACATGGTCCAGAGCTCGCTCTGGACCTGCGTTGGGGGTAGTTGGGTGTCGGTCCATTCTGCAACGAAATCTGCCAGTACCTGAGACTTGATGGCCTTCCGAGGGGCGTAGGAGAGGGTCTCCCCCATGAGCTCGGCGGACCACTTGGTGATCCTTCCCGATGCCTCCCGGTTCTGGATTATCTCTCCGAGGGGGAAAGATGAGACCACAGTGATCGGGTGGCCCAGGAAATAGTGTTTGAGCTTACGCCGAGTGAGGACGACCGCGTACAGCAGCTTCTGGACGTGGGGGTACCTCGTCTTGGTCTCGGAAAGGACCTCACTCACAAAGTAGACAGGCCTCTGAACCGGCAGGGCGTGTCCTTCCTCCTCCCTCTCTACTACTATGATCGCGCTCACTACCTAGGTAGTTGCAGCGACATAGAGCAAGAGGGGCTCGGCCGGGCTCGGGGGGACCAAGACCGGGGGCAAGGTGAGCAAGGCCTTGAGCCTCGAGAGCGATTCCTCGGCTTCGGCGGTCCACGCGAAGTGTTCCGTCTTCTTCAGGAGGCGGTAAAGGGGTAGGGCCTTCTCTCCGAGCCTCGAGATGAAGCGACTGAGGGCGGCGAGGCACCCAGTAACCCTTTGCACGCTCTTGAGGTCGTTGATCGGGCCCATCCTTGTGATGGCGGTTACCTTCTCGGGATTGGCCTCGATGCCGCGCTGGGAAACTATGTACCCTAAGAGCATGCCTCGGGGGACCCCGAAGACACACTTCTCAGGGTTCAGTTTTATGCGATTAGCCCTGAGGCACCCAAACGCGATCTCGAGGTCTCCGACCAGGTTTCCGACTGTTCTAGACTTGACCACGATGTCATCGACGTAGGCCTCGACGGTCGGCCCTATGTGTTTCCCGAAGACGTGGAGCATGCATCGCTGGTAGGTGGCCCCGGCGTTCCGCAAGCCGAAGGGCATGGTGAGGTAGCAAAACATGCCGAAGGGAGTGATGAAGGAGGTCGCGAGCTGATCGGACTTCTTCATCTTTATTTGGTGGTAGCCGGAATACGCATCAAGGAAGCAAAGGGTTTCACATCCCGAAGTGGAATCTACTATTTGATCGATACGTGGTAAAGGAAAAGAAACTTTAGGACATGCTTTATTCAAACTGGTGTAGTCTACACACATCCTATCCTTCCCATTCTTTTTCTTTACAAGTACGGGATTAGCTAACCACTCGGGATGATGCACCTCCTTGATGAATCCGGCCTTCAAAAGCTTGTCGACCTCCTCCCCGATGATCCTGCGCTTCTCCTCGTCGAAGCGGTGCAGGCGTTGCTTCACCGGTTTAGACCCGGCTCGGATGTCCAAGGAGTGCTCGGCGACCTCCCTCGGAATGCCCGGCATATCCGAGGGACTCCATGCGAACATGTCGGCATTCGCACGGAGAAAGTCGACGAGCACTGCTTCCTATTTGGGCTTGAGGGTGGCGCTGATCGTCAGCACCTTTCCATCCGCGAGGCCGGGGTCGAGCGGGACGGTCTTCGTGTCTTCCGCCGGCTTGAAGTTGCCGGCGTGTCACTTGGGGTCGGGGATTTCTCCAGACAGGTCGTCGAGGGCCGCGAGGATAGCCGAATCCTCACGGACCTCAGCTTTTTCCACGCACTTGACGTCGTAGTCGTATGCGTGCTCGTAGGAGGTGTCGACGGTGATGACCCCCGAGGGCCCCGGCATCTTGAGCTTGAGGTAGGTGTAGTTCGGGACTGCCATGAACTTGGCGTATCTCGGTCTACCGATGATGGCGTGGTAGGTGCCTCGCCACGCGACCACCTCGAAGGTCAGCTCTTCCTTTCGGAAGTTCGAGGGGACGCCGAAACAGACCTATAGCTTGATGCGGCCTATCGGGAGTGCCTTCTTCCCCGGGACGATCCCGTGGAACCCCCCGCGCTGGGTAGGAGCATGGTCCTCGGGATCCCCAGGAGGTCGAGGGTCTCGGCATAGATGATGTTGAGGCTGCTCCCCCCATCCATGAGCACCTTGGTGAGGCGGGTGTTGAGGATGATCGGGCCGACGACGAGCGGGTAAGTCCCTGCGTTGGGGATGTGCTCGGGGTGGTCGTCCTGATCGAAGGTGATCGGCGTATGGGACCAGTCGAGGTACCGCGGAGCTTGGGCTCGAACGGAAAAAACCTCTCGATGCTCCCTCTTGCGCTGGCGCGTGGTGAGGCGAGTCGAGGGTCCCCCGTAAATCATGTAGCAGTCGTGGATTTCGGGGAAGCCTCCTTTCTTGACATCGCCCCTGACGTGGGCGTCGCAGGGCGGGTCTTCTTTGCCGTCATCTCTCCTGAAGCCAGGAGGGACGAAGTGCTTTCGGAGCATACGGCAGTCCCCGAGGCGATGGTTGGACGGCCCCATATGATAGGGGCAAGGCTCCTTCAGCATCTTATCGAAAACGCCCCCGTCGGGAGGGGGCCCTCGAGGCTTCTTCTTGTCTGCCGCAGCGACAAGGTCGTCGGGCTCGTCGTCGTGCTCAACGTTGCGTCGGCCCGGTTGGTTCTTCTTCTCCTTCTTCCGGCCGCCGTTGCCATCGTTGTTCCTTCTAGGCCCATTGTTTCTCTTGGGCCCATCGTCCGAGCCCCCGGGCTCATCCGCCTTGCCCTTCCCCTTCCCTGGGGGAATCTGGAAGAATGCGCCAACGGCCTCTTCGCCAGCTGCGTAGTTGGCGATGACGTCCATGAGCTCTTTGGCGGTCTTGGGGGTGTTTCGCCCCAAGTCCCACACCAACTCCTTGCAGGTGGTCCCGGCGATAAACGCCGTGATGACCTCGTGGTCGGAGATGTGGGTCAGTGCGGTGCGCTGCTTCGAGAATTGGCGGGTGAAGGCGCGGAGGGTCTCCCCTGGCTTCTGCTTGCAGCTACGAAGGTCCCAGGGGTTGCCCGACCGCTCGTAGGTGCCCTTGAAGTTGCCCTCGAAGATCCGGACCAGGTCGGACCAGTCTTGGATCAAGTCCGGGGGTAGCTCCTCGAGCCACCTTCGAGCGGTGTTGGAGAGGAACAATGGGAGTTGCCGGATGATGACGTGGTCATTGTTGGCTCCACCCAACTGGCATGCCAGCCTGAAGTCGGCAAGCCAGAGCTCTGGTTTGGTTTCGCCGTTGTACTTGACCAGGCTGGTGGGTGGACGGAAACGTACGGGCAGGGAGGCCCACCGGATGGTTCTACCGAAGACTCGGGGCCCCGGCGGCTCCGGAGACCGACATCGGTCTTCGTCGCTGTCGTAGCGCCCACCTCGGTGAGCGCTGTAGCCTCGAGCCTCGGCGTCGCCGTACCGACGTCGATTGTTCACCCAAGGGGGGAGGTCGTCGACGAGGCGTTCCTGAACCGGTCGTCGCTCGACCTGGCCCTGGGGCGCCTTGTTCTGGTGGACGGAGACCTCCCGATTTTGTCGAGGGGGCGCTGCTTGTCGCTCAGAGGCAGCCCCTCGACGCCTCGAGGCTGAGCTCTCCGCCTGCTGCACGGCCGCAGTTTGGAGAAGCCCCTGGATTTCGTCCCTGATACGCCGTGCCTGGGGGGTCGATGGCGCTGGCATGTCGCGGAGCAGCATCGCGGCTGCTACGACATTCTGGCTAGCGCGGTTGAAGACTCGGGGTTCGACGTTCCCCTCCTCGACGATCTGCCGGTGGACTTCCCAGGCCCGCTCGCGAGCTCCTCCACCCTGAGGATGCCCTCGATCCCGTTCGAGGGCGTGTTCGAGCTGCTAAAGACGCATGCGCTCCTCCTCGAGCTTGCTGAGAAGCTCTTGGACCTGTGTAATCTGGACGTCGGGGGGTGGATCGGCTCTCTCAGGACTTGGGGAGATGGCATCTCGAGCTGGCGTGGCGTTGCCCCCGTCTTTCTTCGGTGGTCGCGGTGTCATCGACATCCTCCAGAGGATCGGCTTGATCATCGAGGTGGAAGCACTCCCGGGTGGAGTCGTAACTCTCGTCGGGAGAGTCCGAGTCGGGGTCGGCGTGGTAGAAGTGGGGGAAGGACCTACCCCTTTCTTCCTCCTCCAGGCGCCGCCGTAACGTGCCCCACGTACGGGGCAGTTCTGGCTCGCCTGGTGAAGAGGTGGTGACGGGATCGGCCATCGCCCACGACGGAGTCCATGGAGACTCGTCATATGTATGTATCCGCAGCCCTGCGAAAGCAGAGTAGAGCCCGACGCTGTTGCGTAGCCTGTACGGGAACGGGTCACGTGGTGGTGACGGGGTCGAGGTTATCGGAGAGGCCACGGGAGCCTCCGGGGACGACGACATTGCAGAGCCGAAGTCCCGCTCGGGGAGACGCCCGCCCTCGGCCCACAAGCATGGGTCAAGGGACCCTTAGGAGAAGGGGCCGTGTCGCCAACTGGGACCGGGGGGAACGACATCCGGCGCCTCAGAGCTCGCACGACGGCGAGCGCGTCGGAGCCGCTCGCGCCTCCTCCTGATCGCAGGCCAGAGACGCAAGCGGAGGGACCGTCGCCTGATCCTTGCTGGCTCCGGCGCAGCGGAGCTGCTGATGTCTAGGCCACGGGCGGAGGGAAAGACTATGAAGTCGCCCTGGTCCGTGGAAACGAACCCTAGACTGCCGAACCAGATGACGGTGGCGAATGGGAACGGTGGGATGGTAGAATCCATCTGAGAGAGTAGTTCGGAGTTGATCGACACGCGAATCCCCCTACCTGGCGCGCCAACTGTCGGTGTTATGACCCGAGGGTCAAGACCACCAACGAGTAAATTTGTATATCGCGTGCTCCCTCTCTCAGACGTGATGCAAGATGGACACAAGGTTTATCCTAGTTCGGACAAAGAAGGCCCTACGTCCAGCGGGGGGGGGGGGATGACTTGTATTATCTCGCACCCAAAACGTGCTCGTACAGGGGGGTACAAGCTGTGTTACACGGGGTCGGCCACCCGAGGGGTCGATCGACTGGTGGGGTGTGTGAAGTGTGGAGTGTCAGAGTCTGAACTGAGGTCCCGGAGGTTTCAGGCTCTGACCGTCCCAGAAAAAGAAGAAGATGAAGATCCTCCCCCTCTTCTACCTCGGCGTCCCCTTTTATAGATCAAGGGGAAGTCCGAGGGTACAGGATCCTAACTGTGGCAGTATGGGTAGCGTATCTGCAGCACAGTGTTGGCAGAGAGACGTTGAGCACTGTGGCGGCATGGCCTTCCCCTCCTTCTGGCGTTCCCGGTCGTGGCGGCAGTAGAAGTCGTCGCAGCACAGCGTCCGCAGGCGGGCACGAATCCCACGGCTGAAGTGGGACGGGGCGGATGGGGCGGCCCCCATGCTGGAGTTGTTGGCGAGAGGGGTCGAGCCCCCCCGGTCGAGGGGCGGGGTCGAGCCCTGCGTGGCTCTGTCGCATTCCCGAAATCGTCGTCGAGGGTCGCACTGTTCACTTTCCGAGGGGTACTGCTGGAGTCTGTACTCGCGTAGTGGCGACAGTGGCGGCTCAGTTGACAGGAATCGGGGACTTGACGGGGAGTTGGCGGATTTTTTGACAGCGGACGCGGGTGCCTATGTCGTTAGGTGGGTTCACTTTAACCCATGCCGGGAGCAGTTGGGTTAATCGAGCCCCTCGTCCGAGGGTCGTCCGCTCGACCCCTGGTCGAGGTAGAGGTCGGAGCACCGACGGGGTCGGAGCAGAGACGGGGTCGAAGAGGTTGAGGTCGAGGTCGAGGTAGAGGTCGGGGCGTCGTTCGTCTGACGCCTCGTCCGTCCTTCGTTCGTCGATGTAGGAGCCGGGGGGTCGTTCGCTCGCCCCCTCGGTCCGTCATTTTTCGTCGAGGTGGGCCGGGGGGTCGTTCGCTCGCCCCCTCGGTCCGTCATTTTTTGTCGAGGTGGACCGGGGGGTCGTTCGCTCGCCCCCTCGGTCCGTCATTTTTCGTCGAGGTGGGCCGGCCCGTGACTCGTCGCCACAGCCGGTGTAGAGGGGCCTTCGAGTGATGGGTCACACCTTACCGAGTAGTGGGCTGGTCCCTGCCTTAAAAATGGTCGCTATGTTTAGCGTTAATTTATCGAAGGGTTTAGGGTACCCTTACCTTCGTACCCGACACTAGTCCTAAAGATAGATTGCATGTACAACCATGTTCGAACTCTACGAAATGAGTAACAAAGACCATGAAAAAAGATCAATCTACAGTTTATCAATAATATATAGATCAATAACTTAGGATGCAACAAGCGGGCTTGTCCATCCCACAAATAAACACATTTTTTGTGGGTTCTTGTGAAACCTGCAGAAATTATGTTTATTTGCGGTTTCACGGACAAGTCTGCTTTCATTCTTGTCAGTTACAGTTGACACTAAAAAAACAGTCAGAGTTTCTTAACTGGTGTGGTTCTATTTGGCACAACCGATAAATACATTATTATACTAATACTGTAACCCTTCGTGATGCATGTTTTGATTTGTAGGGCCGTGTGGAGAAGAAGAAACTTAGCTCGTTCAACATGCCATACTACGCACCATCTGTAGATGAGGTGACACAGTTGATCAAGCATAGTGATCTATTTGACATTGAAGACATCAGAGTCTTCGAGTCAAACTGGGATGCCCATGATGACTCAGATGGTGATGTTGTCCTCGACTGTTCTAGCAGCACAAAAAACATCGCCAAGACCATAAGAGCTATTATTGAGCCACTGATCAGGAACCAATTTGGTGAGGACATCCTTGACGAGTTGTTCGTTGTGTATGCCTCCATCCTTGCAAAGAATCTTGAGAAAGGTAAGGCCATGTGCCCTGTCATTGTGGTCACCTTGAAGAAATCCAAGCACAGAAATAATTGATCATTAGAGCCACCTGCCAGTATGCATCGGATCGATTATCGATATGCACAAGAGGAACCAGTTATAAAGATGGTTGTACTGAGTTTATGTTTTCCGCACTTGAAAATATGAAAATAGTGTCGTTATGTTTCAAGAATAATTATCATCTCTAGCCAATGCAAGTGAATTTTTAGAAGCTCTTATTTACATTTTTAATGAAAGGAAAAGTTCCCTGATTTTGCATCAATGATGCATATATAGGTTGCCGCCGTCAGGTTATTTCCACTACAAAAATGATTTTATTTTTTGAAACAGCTCAGATTCTGCTTTATTTTATTTTTTACATGCGGCTCACATAATGGAAGAGTAGGCAGACGGCGATCATAATGGTGGCGGTTCTGCTCATCACCCCATCAGTCATCGTTCTACTCGGAAACCTTGTGATCCCAGGGCCTAGGCAACTGTGAGCATCTTCAAGAATTTGTCAAATTGCATTTGGTAAATCATAGATCATGTGATTTGTCAACTCCTAAAACAATATATCAAGAGCTTTGTCCAAGAGCTTGCTATTTTGGACTTGACAAATAAAAAAAAGCCACAAGTTTATCCTTAAATATCATAGATAAATACAATAGTAAAATCATTCTACTAAAAACTATCATATTATTATTCCACTCTATAGATCTACCCATGAGGATTCTAAAACGTCTTCATTTGCTATTTTACGATTTTTCTATAAATTACTCCAAATTTTCAGCCATTTAAATGTATATAAACAAAAAAGATAAACGTAAAACGGTTTTGCATCAGGACCCTGAACTTCTCAAAAATTAAATAAGTCTAGATCTATAAACTCTTCTCTCTGGCATTTTTATAAAATGAACACAATAAAGAGTTTTTGTTTACTAGATAGTCCTTTCACTTCAATCTACCGACGAATGCGAAGCCGTATACGCACGCTCATATATGTGTGTCGGGAGGAAAGATTTATCAAGTTTCTATTTTTTGTCAAATTATGATACCAAACTGTTGAAGGATGTTTTTTCATGTTTTATCAAAATTTTATGGGTGTCAAGTTAATTTGACAAACTCTTGAAAATGCTCAAGACCTACGCATTCGACGACACATATTTGTAAAAATTCGAACCTATCTTATCGTTAATTCGGCTAGCTGACGAGATTATGCATAAGTTGGTAGTGCTGGCACGAGACAAGATCTAGGGAGTCGAAAAGGGGTGAGGGACGAAGACTGATAAGGAGCGAGATCTACCGTCTATTGTCACAAAGTTCACCTGAATTGAAACTCGGCTTGCAGGGATGCGGTTGAGATGGTTAGCGTGCAGGGATGCGGTTGGACTACTGGTGACAGGTGAACCATACAACTATAATAATCCCTCCGCCCTCAATTATTGAAAGCCAAAGCATCTTAAGTTTGATTAAAATTATAGATAAAATTATAAAGATTTATAATATCCAATGTGATATATAAAAAATATAGTTAATGAAGAATATAACGATACTTAGTTGACATCATAAATATTATTATATTATCATATAGGTTTATTTTAACTTGAGATGCTTTGACTTTATAAGATTCTTAAAATGTCTTATAATTTGGAATAGAGAGAGTACTTACAAATAAAATCTTAATAAGGTCATGAATTTATTTAAAAATATAGAGAGAGGGTGAGGGGGTTCTAATAGAAACATATAGGACAAACATAAAGGGGAAAATACAACAAAAAGATGGGGAAAAAGGTAAAAAGAAGACAGTCAAAATGTAAAATACTAAAAAGAAAATATAGGACAAATAAAATGATATAAACTATAAATTTACTTAAAAAGGAGAGAGAGGAAAAACTGCTAAAATAAGACAACAAACAAACAGAAAGGGAAAACACCAAAAATAGAGAGAATGAGAATGCTAAAAAGAAAATAAGAAAAGGGGACAAGAGAGAAAAAGAAAATTGCTAAATATTAAACATACGACAACAAAAAGGGGTAAATAAAAAAATGAGAGGAAGAAAAAAAAGAGAGCCAAAAGTGGGGAAAAGGAGAGAAGGAAGAAGGCTAGAATGAGGACAAACAAAATGGGAAAAGAGACAGAAGATAGGGCAAACTAAAAGGGACAAATTGTAGTTTTAAAAAAGTTAGAAAGGGATAGATTTATAGAGAGAGGAAAACATGACAAAAAGGACATGACAAAAAGGGTGTCACACCCACTTTTAAGAATAAAATTGAATGCGAATAACTCATGTGTGCCCAGAGATCAATCACACACATAAGCCGATAAATCTTTAAATAGTACCATTACCGAGTGCTTATTACATAACGAATAATATTCTTAACCATAACAACGGAAATAAAAATAACTCTCGCGACGAAGCTCCACTTCACAGGGAACGCCGACTGGTTGATCACTAGCCTAGTACTCCTCACGGTAGTCTTCATAGCTATCTGAAGGGGTTGAGAAAGCAAGAGTGAGCACTTAAAGTACTCAGCAAGAGTAACATAGGGTTATGAAGCTCAAAGGCTGACACTGTATGTACTGCGGTCGCTTTTAACTTGGTCAAGTTTTACCAACACTTAGTTTTAGTTATGCATAACCCAATTAATAACCACATGATAAGATTAATAATCAACATTAACAATTAAACAACATGATCATCTACACTGTGAGTTTTCCAGGCCGCTCGTGACTGTGAGCACAGCTATCATGATAGATTTACACTCTGCAGAGGTTACACACTTTACCCGCAAGCCGTGTTTCCCATATGCCCGGGTTAATTACTCCCAGAACAGTGCCAAGGTGAGCGGGCAGGGAACACTATGAAGTCTTTCAAAAGCCCTTTCTAGCATGTAGCAGACCCTACGGACCCAATGCAAAGGGGAATATGGGACACCCCGATGGTACCACCCGCAGCGGTCCCCACACAAGCTATACCCCATAACCAGCTCGGCAAAGGTGTCTTTCACGAACCACAAGCATGCTAGTCCAAACTTCATACTTAACTAAAGCCAGAGCCATTATAGCACTCGTGGTTGCATTTAAGTCCCAGCTTTTGCCCTACAGTGGGGTCCTATTCCATGTTGCTACAAAAGCCAATTTTATCTCATTGTTGCATATATCATTAATCAATATTAGATTCAATATTCATCATGTAAAGCATAGCAAAGCTACCCATATGCATAGAAACCCATGGTGACAAGGTACAAGGTAACAAGCTATGGTATAGATCTAAATAGGAATCAAATTTAGACACATGCAATCATGACTAGATGAATTAGGGTGAATAGGTAACAAGGATGATCCCATGTTAAACTTGCCTTGATCACAAAGCTCCTGGTGATCCTGATCTGCTGCAAAGAACTCTTGCTCACCGAAGATCTCACCGGCTGTACTCGATCAACATCACCACGCAATCATCCGAACAATCATACACGAAGCAATAAAGATACAATTAGAACAATACACCATACATAATAAAGAGGTTTATGAAAAGGTTATAAAACAGATCTATATTATACTACGATCACAAAGACGCGAGAACCACGCTAATCGGATCTAAAACGAATAAACTATAGATTAAACAAGATTTCGAAAAGGGCAAGATTAAAGCATTAAAATAATTAATTTACTTTGATTTTCAAAAGTAATTAACATATATGAAATATATACTACTGGATAGAGCATAAAACTATGAATCTAACGCAACTTGAACGGATCGATTTGGATTTAAACGAGCAAAATATAAGCATTTAAAGTTCAGTGGCAAATAGGTAATTAGGGATTTTTATTTAATTTTGAATTAAAGCAGATCTGAAAAGGGAATACGTCTTCCAGAGAGGAAAGCGTAAAGACGAAAGGCGTTTTGGGACTGCGGGTTGAGACCCAGAAACTCGGGGGTCTCTTTAACAAAAACGCCAGGCCGAAAGGGTATGGATGGATTAGATCCATCCGATCTAATCTGAACGGCCCAGATTAGAAGGAGGGAGGAAGAGGGCGGCGCTCCACCGGAGCAGAGGCGGATGGCGACGGCGCCATGGCCGGATGGCCGGCGCATGGCGGCGCGAGGTGATTAGGGGCTCGGGTGCTCAATCCGACCGGGAAAAAGGTCGGGGAGCAAGAGAAGCTCGAGGCGAACCCACCTAGGGCAACGACGAGGCTCGGGGATGGGTGTGGACGGACGGTGGCGGATTCCCTGTGCACGGCGACAAAGTCAACCCGTGGACAAAAGAGAGGGAAAAGGGGAAGGGAAGGCGTTCGGGGCCTTTGCGAAGACGATGCGAGACTCGGAGAGACTTACCGCGGAGGGAGATGTGCGGAACGGCGGCTCGACGGCGAGAGCAGAGCGGCGGCAATGGCGGCTGGTGGCGCTGTTGCTATCTAGAGCTAGGCGAAGCGCGAGACGATGGGAAAAGGCGGCACGACGCGGTGCTATTTATAGGAGGCAGAGGCAAAGACAGGGGCACGCACGCCTAGACGCGAGGCGGACGCGGCGTCGTGGCGCGACACAGCGCGGACAGAGTCCGTGAAGAATCATGGCCCTAGTTGGTTTCGGTGATTAAGGACAATTAGATATTATTATGGCTAACGTGTGTTTTGCAGAGGCTATGCGTAGCTTAGCCATAGTGATCAAGGAGAATGGGCTCTAATGGTCATCACTTAGCCCCCAAGATGGATATCGTTTCGGTTTTTAAGGAGGCATGATGAAGACCCTAGAATGATAGGCTAAGTGCCATAAGGAGATGAAGAGCACTTAGAATTAGATAGGGCTTCTCTTTTTACCTTTGACCATACTATTAAGAGGGGTTGAGATTAGTAGCTTGACTTAGGAAAGCTTCATGATTTAGGTGTGGTGCACACTTGACTTCCTTAGCTCTAAGCAAGCCTATGGTGACCGTAAGATAGCCTAGAACAACTTCCATATTCATCGCGACGAAAAACGGAGTTGTCAAAATCGTTTTCTGGGCGTCGGACGCTCCTGGCAGGGGCGCCGGACGCTGTCCGTCGCGTCGGACAAAGGCGCCGGACGCTGGGTGTTTGAGTCCACAGCGTCCGTCGGCCTTCCAGAGGGGTTGTTTTCTGGCTAAGTTTTTCAGGGTCCGTCGGACGCTGTCCGTCGGCCAGGCGTCGAACGCTGGGAAGAGCGTCCGTCGACCTTCCAGAGAGGGTGTTTTTCAACCCTAGCCAGAACTCAGCGTCGGACGCTGTGGTTGAGTGTCCGTCGCCTAGTGACGTAGCGTCCGTCGCTGGGAACAGTGTGTCAGAACTAGCCGTTAGACAGGGCGTCGGACCGTCCGTCGCCTAGGCGCCGGAGCGTCCGTCGCCTCAACTATGAATAGAAACTAGCTGTTAGGCATGCGATGGACCGTCCGTCGCCTAGTCGACGGAGCGTCCGTCGCCAACTTAAATTGCCAGCCCGAGGCAGTTTTCAGAGGGTCTATTTATAGCCCCTCCCACTTCTGTCCCACCTTGCCTTTGCTCATTTGAGTTGCTGAGTTTGTTGAGAAGGTTGGGAAGAGAGCAAGAGCCCTAGAGAGAGAGTGATTCGCGAATCCATCCATCCTCTCTCTAGTTCATCCAAGAGTTCAAGTGTGCATCCTCTAGTTGTGAAGCTTGAGTGAGTCAAGCGAAGATCGAGGCTTGTTACTCTTGGTGATCGACATCACCTAGACGGTCCGGTGGTGCTCGGAGGAAGGTGATCGCCGGAGGATTGTCGGCGGCCCTTCTCCATCGACGTTTGTGATCGGTTGTGGGCGATTCATCGAGCCGGAGTGGCGAAGAATCAGCCCGTAGAGAGCACTCATCCGTTGCGCAGGATTGAGGGGGAGCTATACCTTGCGAGGTGCTCCAACGAGGACTAGGGGGGAGTGTCGACTCCTCGATACCTCGGCAAAACATCGCCGTGTCAAGCATCTCTTTCCCTAGCTCTTTATTACCGCATTACTTTCCGCACTTGTCTTTCAATTCTTACTAGAATTGTGTAGGAAGTTTTCGCTTTCCTTTGTCTTGCTACCGCTTTCTAGCTAGGACACACAAGCGGTAGACACTAGGGGGTTAATTGGCTCTTTATAGGGTTAATTCTTGTTTAGAAATTAAACAGAGCCCAATTCACCCCCCCGTCTTGGGCATCTTGATCCTTTCAATTGGTATCGGAGCAAGGTTTGCTCTAAGTTAGGCTTCACCGCCTAGAGCAAGATGTCCCATGGGGATGGACCACCTCCCATGTTCGATGGAGACGACTTTCCTTATTGGAAAGTTCGTATGGAGGCCTATCTAGAGGTCGTTGACGTGGGCATGCTCAAAGCCGCCACAAAGGGAGGCACCCTCTTCGCGGAGGACCTCAACTTTGATAAGCACAATGCCAAGGCGAAGAACATTATCTTTCGTGGCATTAGCAAGGATGTCTTCAACCGAGTGTGTAATGCCAAAGACGCATTTGAGTTGTGGACCACTATTTGTGCACTTCACGAAGGCACAAAGAGTGAGCGTGAAGAACGCTATCACTTGGTTATGGCTAAGCTCAATTATTTCTCTATGCATGCAAATGAAAATGCAAATGAAATGTACTCACGACTCAACATTATTGTAGAGGAATTGAATGGGCTCGGTCTCAACCAAATGGAACCGGCCGATGTGGTACGCAAGATTCTTTGTGTCTTGCCCATTGAGAAGTGTGGCCACATCGTCACGGTGCTTCACCAAGGAGATCTCTCCGCCGCTACACCAACACAAATTTTGGGCAAGATCAATGCCCATGAGATGTACATGAAGATTGGTGATGGTGGCTCATCTTCCTCCTCCAAGAAGAAAGAAAAAGAGAAGGAGGAAAAGAAGGACTTGGCACTCAAGGCATCCTCCTCGGAGAAGTACAAGATGCAAGTCATGTATGAGAGCACAAGCGATGATGATGATGATGATGATCTCGCTCTCATGGTGAAGAAAACAACCAAGATGTTGAAGAAGCTAAGCAAGAATGGAGTCAAGTTTGACTCAAAGAAGAAGAAATTCTTCATAAGCTCTTCAAGAAAGCCCCTCTCCAAGATGGATTGCTACAATTGTGGCAAACTTGGACACTTGGCTCATGCTTGCCCCGAAGAAAAGAAAGACAAGTACAAGAACAAGGAAACTAACAACAAGTTCAAGTACAACAAGGGCAACAAGGTTGTTGACACAAAAAGCGTCAGATCTGTGAACACCTCGGGCTATTACCCAAAGCTCGGTATTCCAGAGGCGTGCCAGTCGATTTGACCAATCAATCGACAAGGATGATAACTAGAACAAACTGAACGAGACGACAGCGATGCGCCCGGACGTCAAGGCTCAGATTGATCAAGGATAACTAGAGCAGAGCTGAACGAGGCAAACAACGATGCGCCCGGATTGCCAAAGCTCAGAGGTACTCCCACGCGGAACTAACAAGGATTTGACGGAGATCAAGATGATGCAGCCCGTCGAAAGCTTGAAGAACTCGTTGATAGCTATAACTAATGCATAAAAAGGGTAAATTGCGATAAAAGGTAGAATAAGATAAAATTGGTTTATTTTTGAATTGGATTGTTTATTCCATAGCCCTCGGGCACATATTTATACTCCCGCATGGAGAGTTGTACAAAGACACGACACATATCCTTCCTAAAACAAACTCCTACTTTAAAGGAAACTGACTCGCGCAGGAGCCGGATAACAATATTTATTTCCTAAACAAACACACCTATTTTAAAGGAAAATAAACGACTCATGCAAGAGTCGGACTCAAACTACTATAATAATACTGGTACAAAACACCAGTTTCCTTATACTTTTCCTCGATGGAAGCTTTCCATCGGCAGACCCCTGCAACTTCCTTCTTTGGCCACCTGTAGTCTTCTGTCGCCACCAAGTGCTAAGTCACGCCCATCGGCATCGACAATACTTTCCCGATCGGCAATCGGCAACATCTCCCAATTAGCGACCTTGTGCTGGTAATCGTCTTCACCGATCACTCCTAATCGGCAACCACCCTTCATCGGCAATCAGCAATGACCCCTTATCGGTAATCGGCAAGGACTCTTCATCGGCAATCGGCAATAGCGGCTCATCGGCAATCGGCAATGACTCTTCATCGGCCACCGGCAATGACTCTTCATTGGCAATCAGCTTCAGCAAGACTTCACCAATTAACCTTTGTCGGCAAAGATCATCCAGCCTCCATCGGCAACACACTTAGTCTTCCCGCAACACTCTTCCATCAGCAATATCGACTCCCGATGCCGATGGAGAACGACCGCTGACCAGTCAAGCCTCAGCCCATTTGACACGTGTCGAAAAACGGTGTCAACAAAGGTTGAGTCAAGTGATGAGGAGAAGAAGGATGACAAGCCATTCAAGAAGAAGAAGAACTTCAACTTCCAGAAGAAGAAGAAGAATGGCAAAGCCTACATTGTTGGTGATTGGCTCATCGACATTGAAGACTCAAGTGACTCATCCGGAGATGAAAGTGAAGAAGAGAAGGTGGCCGCCTTGGTGATTGGTTCATCTACTCCACCGCCACCCCCTCCATCATCTCCGGGTTCATCCTCTACACACCTATGCCTCATGGCTAAAGGTGACAAAAAGGTACAAAAAGAGGATAGTGATGATGAGGCTAGCTCTAGTGATGATAGTGATGATGAGTTTGAGGCACCTTCCTATGATGAGCTAATTGAAATTTGCAATAAATATACTAAGCTCATTAGGAAGTATAAAGGCAAAAGTGAATCACTAGAGAAAGCCAATAGTAACTTGCATGCTAAGCTTGATGACTTGTCTAGTGCTAATGATGAATTGAAGCTTGAGAACAAATCTCTCTCATCTAGCACTAGGGAGCTCAAAGCCTCACTCAAGCATGCAAATGAGAAACATGATAAGCTTGAGAGGTCAACACAAGAGCTCCAATCAAGATACAACTTGCTAAAAGATGACTACAACCAAGTTAAAAATGAACATGGCACACTTGTGATAGCTAATGAATTGCTTTCGAATGATCTTGCTACACATGTTGCTACTAACCCGGTTGTTAAGTGTGATATAGCTACTTCTTGTGAGGACTTGCTTGATGAAGTTGCTAGTGAGCAAAACGCTAAGTGCAAGGGCAAGAAGGTAGTTGAGGCCGATAAGCATGATGAATATGTGAAGATGAGGCAAGAAAACTCCAAGCTCAAGGAAGAGCTAATCAACCTCAAGGCAAGCGAGC
This sequence comes from Microstegium vimineum, assembly GCA_022036555.1. Lineage (NCBI taxonomy): Eukaryota > Viridiplantae > Streptophyta > Magnoliopsida > Poales > Poaceae > Microstegium > Microstegium vimineum. Next base: position 10,372,024 of record CM039138.1, on the reverse strand, counting down.
CACTCACTATTAAGTCGGCCAAACAAGATAACAAAGATGCAATGACCTTGATCAACTCTCTCAAAGAGGAAAATGCAAAGCTCAAGGTTGAGAAGATCAAGCTTACAAGTGGATTGGAGAAGTTCACCAAGGGCCACAACCTTCAAAGTGAGCTCTTGATGAACACTATCATGAAGACCGACAAGACCGGCATTGGGTTCAAGGAGAACCAAATCATGAAGGCCAAGGTCAAGATAGAAGCCAAGAACTATTACAAGAACAAGGCTATGAGAAGCAACTATGACACACCAAAGCCCAAGCCCAAGAAGTGCTTTGGATGTGGTCAAGAGGGTCACCTTCAATCCCAATGCAAGACTCCACTTCCCAAGACCTTGCCCAAGCACATAAGGCCTTTCGCTCATGATGCACACTTCATCATCAACAAGGACTCCAAGGGTAGACCTCAAGTTGTATTTCTCGGTCCAAAGATGAAGAACAAGCCCAAAGTGCTATGGGTTGCTAAGGAGTTGGTGGACAAGGCTATGGGACCTCGCCAAGTGTGGGTCCTCAAACAACAAGCTTAACTCCAAGTTGCTTGTGTGTAGGTGAACTACAAGACCGGTGGAAGTCATTGGGTGATTGATAGTGGATGCACTCAACATATGACCGGTGACTCCGGATGTTCACCACACTTGAGGAAGATTGTGAAGGGCAAGACAAGATTACTTTTGGGGACAATTCAAAAGGCAAAGTGCAAGGTCTAGGCAAAGTGGCAATCTCAAATGATCAATCAATATCAAATGTCTTGCTAGTACAATCATTGAGCTTCAACTTGCTATCGGTGGGACAACTATGTGATCTTGGTTTCCAATGTCTCTTCACTCCAAATGAGGTAGTTGTGTCCAAGATTGAAGATTCATCATTGATATTCAAAGGGTTTCGGCACAACAATCTCTACCTAGTGGACTTCACCTCAAATGAAGCTAGTTTGCAAACATGTCTATTCTCCAAGAGTTCTTTGGGTTGGCTATGGCATAAAAGATTAGCACATGTGGGAATGTCAACTTTGAAGAAGCTTGTCAAGAAGGAATTGGTTAGAGGTGTGAAGGATGTGGTGTTTGATAAAGACAAACTTTGTAGTGCATGTCAAGCCGGCAAGCAAGTAGCAAACACTCATCCAACCAAAGCTTTCATGTCAACTTCAAGAGTCCTAGAGCTACTCCACATGGATCTATTTGGACCTACCACCTATGCTAGCCTTGGCGGCAATCTCTTTTGCTTGGTGGTAGTTGATGACTACTCTAGATACACTTGGGTGTTCTTTCTTCAAGACAAGGGAGAAACTCAATCAATATTCAAGAAGTTTGCAACTAGAGCCCAAAATGAGTTTGATGTGAAGATCAAGAAGATAAGAAGTGACAATGGGACCGAGTTTGTGAACACCAAGATTGAAGACTTTTGTGATGAAGTAGGGATCAAGCATGAAGTATCCGCCACCTACACTCCTCAACAAAATGGTGTAGTAGAGAGGAAGAACCGGACTCTTATCACTCTTGCAAGATCAATGCTAGATGAATACAACACCCCCAAGAAGTTTTGGGCCGAAGCAATCAACACCGCATGCTATGCGGCCAACCGGCTATTTGTCCAAATGCTTCTCAAGAAGACCCCCTATGAGCTTGTGAATGGGAAGAAACCGGACATATCCTTTTTCCGAGTGTTTGGTTGCAAAGTGTACATCTACAAGAAGTGCCAACACTTGGGCAAGTTCCAAAGAAGATGTGACATTGGTTTCTTAGTTGGGTATTCACTTAAATCCAAGGCATACCATGTATTTAACAAAGCCACCGGCTTAGTTGAAGAAACGTATGACTTGGAGTTTGATGAAACTAATGGCTCTCAAGAAGAGCATGAAAATCTTGATGATGTAGGTGATGAACCCTCGAGGGAGGCAATGAAGAACATGTCAATTGGTGCTATCAACCCGCAAGAGGTGGAAGAAGTTGAAGATGAAGCAAATCAAGATCCTTCACCTCACACGCCTCAAGTTGATGAAGGAGACCAAGTGAGGGAAGCTCAAGAAGATACTCACATTCCTCAAGATCAAGCCAAGGCCGAAGCAAGCAATGTTGAAGCACCGCAACCTCCTCCCTAAGTGATCAATAGAAGATCTACACCTATGCTTCAAGCACATCCTCAAGACCTCATCATAGGGAGTCCATCAAGGGGGGTAACAACTCGATCTAAACTTTCTTCTTATGTTGAACATCACTCCTTTGTTTCCTTTGTTGAGCCTTCTAGTGTGGAGGATGCACTTGCGGATCCGGATTGGGTGAACGCCATGCACGAAGAGTTGAACAACTTCACCCGGAACGAAGTGTGGACACTAGTAGAAAAGCCAAAAGGAGCAAGAATCATTGGCACCAAGTGGGTGTTTAGGAACAAGCAAGATGATCAAGGCGTGGTTGTGAGAAACAAGGCAAGATTGGTGGCAAAAGGGTTCTCCCAAGTTGAAGGATTGGATTTTGGGGAGACCTTTGCATCGGTTGCAAGACTTGAAGCCATTCGTATCCTTTTGGCATATGCTTCACATCACAAAATGAAACTTTTTCAAATGGATGTGAAGAGTGCCTTTCTAAATGGTTTCATTAATGAACTTGTCTTTGTCTCACAACCTCCCAGGTTTGAAGACCCAAATTGTCCTAATCATGTGTATAGGTTGTCCAAGGCACTCTATGGATTGAAGCAAGCTCCTAGAGCTTGGTATGAGAGGCTAAGGGATTTCCTACTCAAGAAGGGCTTCAAGATCGGGAAAGTGGATACCACACTCTTCACCAAGGTGCTAGATGGAGAGATCTTTGTTTGCCAAGTATATGTCAATGACATTATATTTGGATCAACAAACCAAGGTCATAGCAAGGAATTTGGTGCATTGATGTCCAAGGAGTTCGAGATGTCGATGATTGGCGAGCTAACCTTCTTCCTTGGCTTCCAAGTGAAGCAATTGAGGGAGGGCACCTTCATATCTCAAGAAAAGTACACTTATGATGTGCTCAAGAAATTCAAGATGGAGGATTGCAAGCCAATCAAAACACCTATGCCTACTAATGGGCATCTCGATCTCGATGAGGGAGGTAAACCGATCGACCAAACTCTCTATCGTTCTATGATCGGTAGTTTACTTTACCTCACCGCTTCTAGGCCGGATATCATGTTTAGTGTGTGTATGTGTGCTAGGTTTCAAGAAAACCCTAAGGAGTCGCATCTTTGTGCGGTTAAAAGAATCCTTAGGTACTTAAGGCACACCCCTAGCATGGGTCTTTGGTATCCCAAAGGAGCTCCCTTCCAACTAGTTGGCTATTCCAATTCGGATTACGCCGGGTGTAAGGTTGATAGGAAGAGTACCTCCGGCGGGTGCCACATGCTAGGAAGATCACTTGTTTCTTGGTCCTCAAAGAAGCAAAATAGTGTGGCATTGTCAACCGCCAAGGCAGAATACATTGCCATGGGAGCAAGTTGTGCACAAATCTTATATATGACCCAAACACTCTTTGATTACGGCGTGTTTTTAAAAGAAGTTCCACTTTTGTGTGATAATGAAAGCACCGTAAAGCTTGCAAACAACCCAGTTCAACACTCTCGCACCAAGCACATAGATATTCTCCATCACTTTCTTAGAGATCATGTGGCTAGGAAAGACATAACACTAGTTGGAGTTAAGAGCGAAGAGCAATTGGCGGATATCTTCACTAAACCACTCGATGAAACAACCTTTTGTAGGTTGAGAAGCGAGTTAAATGTGCTTGATCACTCTAACTTCACTAAAAGATGAGTTTGTGTGAACCATGCATTCATATGTAATATAACATGTTTAATTTGGTAATGCACATAGGCTTGGCTAACGCGGTTAAGATAACCGCCCTCAAAGCGTGTGACAAAACTTAACCGCGGTTTAAACTTGCAAGCAACCTAGATTCAAATTTTGTATTGCATAGCATATGCATGTGCGTTGTTTGCCTTTTTTTTCGGTTAAGTTTCTTGAGCATCCTCTATGATAATCCACTTAGGGGGAGCATTCCAAGCTCAAGTCACTTCAATACCCCTCTTGTTGCCATATGATGACTCCTTGGCGCTTCCATTCGAATATTTTGAGCTAAAAACTAAATTTAAGCCTACGGCAAACTATTTGAAAATGAGTGTTTGAGAGATGGTTCTCATATCAAGTCCAATCAAGTGTTATTTGGATCTTATTGGGATTGGAACTTGGTTGGGAGAAAGACGCAAAAAGAAAATTTGAAAAATTCTATTTTTAAGGCGTCGGACGCTGCCGACGGACGCTCGGTGTCAATTGCCTCAGCGTCCGTCGCGATCGTCCGGAGATTAAAGTTGCCCGCTAACAGGGCGACGGACGCTCTCCCAAGCGTCCGTCGTGGAGCGTCCGTCGCGGTCAATGCGATTGGGCATTTCAAATCGGCTCTGGAAGCCCGACGGACGATGCCGTCGGACGCTCCCCGAGCGTCCATCGCAGTCCGACGGAGCGTCCGTCGCGAACTTAACGGCGAATTTTTTTTTAAAAAAAACCCCGATCCTTCTCTATTTCTGCCGATCTGTTTTGCCCGCCGCCGTGCTGTGCCCTAACCCTAACCGCCGTGGATCCTTCCCCTGCGTCGCCGCACCTGCCCTGCGCTGCTGTTCCCCCTTCCACCGCCGCCTACGACGCCGCGCAGGCCCTCTCCACCACTGCACCGCTAGCTCCACATCCCTGCACTGCCCTGCGCCGCTGAGGCCATCTCTGCGCCATTGCTCCACCTCGCTAAGCTCCACCGCCGCGCCAGACTCTCCTCCACCGCCACCCAAGCCGCAGTGCAACACTCTTGGCCGAGGAGCTCTCCTTGTTGAAGGGTTGATCGATCTCAGCTTTGAGCCAAGGTGAAATGAAACCTCCTGTGCTTCTCCCTCCCAATTTCAATTCACCTCTCCATTTCTCTTCACCAGTGAAATAAAATTGATCACTAGACTCACCTTCATCCTACCTTGTCTTGGTTAAGTGCGGATTGCGGATTGCGGTTGATTGATTGGGGAAACTCACCTCTTCTCCCTTTTTGGTCAGAGTTTCGAGGTATGGAAGTTGGACGTTTCGCGATCTATCCTTTCCTAATTTCATGCTTCCAATAGACCCTTACCTCTAGATAAATGCTTATGGTATATATCTCTATCTATTTCTCACGAGCAGGGTTAGTTGGTCAGTTGATCAGAGAATCAATCAGTTGAGCAGTGACAGTGAACTCGGGCAAAGCCCGCGAGTACGGATTGAGGCAAAGCCTCGCGAGGACAGTCCAGGGCCGGTGTGCCACTCTTGCAGTTGTTTGGTTCTGTGGTCTGTCAGAGGCTCAGGGTCAGTGGTTACTTGGCAGCGAGTTTGTGATTTGACTCTTGAGGTTTCTTGTGAGCGTTTTGGTTGCAAAGATTTGAAGTATGGCAAGGACAAAGAATGCAGGTCCCGTTCCCGGTAGTGGTGGTGATCCTCCACCTCCACCGCGTCCACCCACTGACCGGGGAAAGGGAAAGCAGAAGGTTATCTCTCGGAAGCGTAAGAGGCCGGCGATGGATCCAGACTCGGTAGCCGCACTAGCAGTGGCAGAGGCCGCTAAGATAGCTGAGCGAGGAGGACGTCGTGCCGGCTTGAGGCTATCGCCTCGCCGTGGAGCACGTCGTGAGTCCCCTCCACCTCCAGAGTCAGAGCCCGTCGAGGCTACAGAGGCACCAGAGACAGAGCCAGTCCCAGCGACTGAGCCGACAGAGGCCGCGGGCCACTCTACTATTGGAGAGCTGATGAGCCGCCGTGTTACCCGTTCCCGAGGCTCAGGTGCACCACCTAGCCCTCCAGGACCCCGGCTCCCAGACCCCGTGAGGCACCAGGTCAGAGCACTTACAGCAAAGCAAGTTCAGCTGCTTCGATTTGTCGACTTCCAGTCCTGGTTCCCACCTCAGAGGGACCCCCGTGCCGGATGAGAGTTCTATACTACAGTGCACGAGGACTTCTACAGAGCATATGTTGACACCGATGCTCCTCTCAGGGCCCACAGGGCGTGCCCATCTGCTCAAATAGAGGGGATCGGTGGTCCAGAGATCCTGCAACTCCTCCAGTACATCTAGGGTCTGACAGATTTGATGGGACGCTCAGGGGCATATCAGAAGGAGTGGCTATACCAGTTTTACGCCTCTCTGTGGATCTCACCTGATCACGAGTTCCTCCACTTCGCATACCAGGGACGTGACTTCAGGGTTACAGCTGCCAGATCCAGAGAGCTCTTTCACCTCGAGTCCTCACCTACCAGGATTCACAGTCTCTGCTATGGGGATCAGGAGGCCCCTCGCCGACCTCAAGATGGTATAGTGCCATCCACGGATTTCGTGAGTCCGTGCTTTCAGCAGCCGTTCACTGAGGGTTCGAGCCGTACGCCACGTGGCCTCACTCCTTTGGCTCGAATCCTCCACGAGGTTCTCAGACATACTATACTACCCAGGATTGGAGCTAGAGATACTATCACTCGTCTTCAGCTTTGGCTCCTAGCTCACATTGTTCAGAAAGAGAAGTTTGACCTCTGGGATTTGATAGTGAGCGAGCTCGAGGATATTATAGCTGCTGGGTTCAGGGGTCATTGGCAGCTACAGTTTGCTCATTGGATCTCTTATTTGATATTTGCCAAGACCGGGTCAGGTGTCATGAGAGTCACCCTTACGAGGTCAGCTAATGAGTTCCCAGTCTACTCGATGAGTCAGCTTGTGGCACATGGACAGTTGCCTCGCCCCAGCAGAGCCTACAGACCAGGCACTAGGCAGGCCGGAGTGCCACCATAGTCGGCCGAGGTCACAGATGCTATAGTGGAGCAGATTGCTCAGGCAGAGCTGGCAGACTTAGATGCAGAGATAGATACAGCTGCCGAGATAGTCTTTAGAGAGGATCTCGATTCCGACAGCTCTAACGAGGACTACCAGCCCGTGCGTGAGTATACACCGATGACCCATGACCACGAGGCAGGTGGGTCAGGCACAGCTGCAGCAGCTCCAGCTCCAGGCTCCAGTTCCTCAGAGGCTACCTTGCTCACTATTCTATCGAGGATGCAGGAGGAGCAGTCTCGCCAGGCAGAGGAGCAGAGACGACAGGCTGCAGATCTACGGAGGCTTACTGAGCAGCAGCTGGCAGCTCAGGCACAGACGCAGGCCAGACAAGATGAGTTCCAGCGTCAGTTCTTGGCATATCAGCTGCAGCAGGCAGAGATTCAGAAGACTCAGACACTACTTCTTGAGCGTCTTTTGGCCTCTAGCTCCGGGCAGACTTCCACGCCACAGTTCCAGTTGCCTGGCGTATCACAGCAGCAGCAGTTCACCTCTCCTCCACAGCAGCCTCCAGTAGTTGTGGTGCCAACTCCAGCGTTACCGTCCAGAGGACAGCAGAGTCAGGCACCAGCTACTCCTCCGTTCCAGCCGGCAGCCTCTCCTGAGTATCAGACTCCGAGGACCCAGGTGTCCTCTTGGATAGCTTCACCCGGAGAGTTCCAGACGGGATTCACTCCTACCCGGGGAACTACCTTAGCAGAGGCCTCGAGAGATCTGTCCGCTTCCTATCTTGAGATCACGGGAGAAGACTCCCTAGGAGCAGCTCAGCAGTTCACACCAGCTCTAGAGACTGCCGTGGATCCTCCGGCGACAGGCACTCACCAGTCCTTAGTTGCATCGTCGGAGATCGCACCTGAGCAGTCAGCACAGATAGTGACCACACCTCCAGCTGCCGTTCAGACAGATGCCATATCCCTAGCAGAGGAAGTTATAGTGGCAGTGTCCTCTCTAGGTCAGACTCAGCCTGCAGAGGTTGCAGCAGCAGTGTCCCTAGTGGCACTTGCAGTGACACCATCCCCCTCGCCTCGAGTTTTCACTGAGGTAGGACCGTCAGAGGCACCAGCTGAGCCTCAGGGGGAGTCAGTTGAGACTGCAGCTCCAGAGGTGCCAGTGAAGCTCCAGAGATCACCCCAGCTGCACCTACACCAGCAGATGATGAGTCAGACGACTCAGACCTTCAGGACTTCATCATGCTGGATCGCAGAGCTGCCGCTTCTTCGCCTTCTTCTCCATCCCCAGACTCTTAGTTTTTGGTGCTAGACGCCAAAGGGGGAGAGAGGGTCGAGTATAGAGATATGGGGAGGGATTTGGATCTTTGTATGCTTTTTTTCCCCGTACTCTTTCATCATGTCTACTTTTATGCATTTGTCTATATGTGTGATGTGATGATGGTTGATGTTTATATGGTTGCATGTGACAAAACTCTTGATTATCTCTAATATATCTTGTGAGTTGTCTCATGTTCATGATATATATCCTTGCTTAACGTTATTTGAGCTTCCGCGCTTTACTCCGAAACATCCCTTGAGAATATCATGAGGTACTGCTTTTTCATTCATATCCATGAGTACCATGTTTTGTGATTTGGCTTGGGTAAGCAAGTATGCTTCATTACAATTTCACTAACCCTTGCTCAACCATTCCAAGTCACCCTTGAATCTTAACCAAAACTTTTATCCATACTCGAGGTTCTATTGTCGTCAATCACCAAAAAGGGGGAGATTGAAGAATCATGGCCCGAGATGGTTTCGGTGATTAATGACAATTAGATATTATTATGGCTAACGTGTGTTTTGCAGAGGCTATGCGTAGCTTAGCCATAGTGATCAAGGAGAATGGGCTCTAATGGTCATCACTTAGCCCCCAAGATGGATATCGTTTCGGTTTTTAAGGAGGCATGATGAAGACCCTAGAATGATAGGCTAAGTGCCATAAGGAGATGAAGGGCACTTAGAATTAGATAGGGCTTCTCTTTTTACCTTTGACCATACTATTAAGAGGGGTTGAGATTAGTAGCTTGACTTAGGAAAGCTTCATGATTTAGGTGTGGTGCACACTTGACTTCCTTAGCTCTAAGCAAGCCTATGGTGACCGTAAGATAGCATAGAACAACTTCCATATTCATCGCGACGAAAAACGGAGTTGTCAAAATCGTTTTCTGGGCGTCGGACGCTCCTGGCAGGGGCGCCGGACGCTGTCCGTCGCGTCGGACAAAGGCGCCGGACACTGGGTGTTTGAGTCCACAGCGTCCGTCGGCCTTCCAGAGGGGTTGTTTTCTGGCTAAGTTTTTCAGGGTCCGTCGGACGCTGTCCGTCGGCCAGGCGTCGGACGCTGGGAAGAGCGTCCATCGACCTTCCAGAGAGGGTGTTTTTCAACCCTAGCCAGAACTCAGCGTCGGACGCTGTGGTTGAGCGTCCGTCGCCCAGTGACGTAGCGTCCATCGCTGGGAACAGTGTGTCAGAACTAGCCGTTAGACAGGGCGTCGGACCGTCCGTCGCCTAGGCGCCAGAGCGTCCGTCGCCTCAACTATGAATAGAAACTAGCCGTTGGGCATGCGACGGAGCGTCCGTCGCCTAGTCGACGAAGCGTCCGTCGCCAACTTAAATTGCCAGCCCGAGGCAGTTTTTAGAGGGTCTATTTATAGCCCCTCCCACTTCTCTCCCACCTTGCCTTTGCTCATTTGAGTTGTTGAGTTTGTTGAGAAGGTTGGGAAGAGAGCAAGAGCCCTAGAGAGAGAGAGTGATTCGCGAATCCATCCATCCTCTCTCTAGTTCATCCAAGAGTTCAAGTGTACATCCTCTAGTTGTGAAGCTTGAGTGAGTCAAGCGAAGATCGAGGCTTGTTACTCTTGGTGATCGACATCACCTAGACGGTCCGGTGGTGCTCGGAGGAAGGTGATCGCCGGAGGATTGTCGGCGGCCCTTCTCCATCGACGTTTGTGATCGGTTGTGGGCGATTCACCGAGCCGGAGTGGCGAAGAATCAGCCTGTAGAGAGCACTCATCCCTTGCGCGGGATTGAGGGGGAGCTATACCTTGCGAGGTGCTCCAACGAGGACTAGGGGGGAGTGTCGACTCCTCGATACCTCGGCAAAACATCGTCGTGTCAAGCATCTCTTTCCCTAGCTCTTTATTACCGCATTACTTTCCGCACTTGTCTTTCAATTCTTACTAGAATTGTGTAGGAAGTTTTCGCTTTCCTTTGTCTTGCTACCGCTTTCTAGCTAGGACACACAAGCGGTAGGCACTAGGGGGTTAATTGGCTCTTTATAGGGTTAATTCTTGTTTAGAAATTAAAAAGAGCCCAATTCACCCCCGTCTTGGGCATCTTGATCCTTTCAGTCCGGCTCGGACTCGAGGGGGAAGAAGGGACTGATGGGCGGGGTCCGCACGTTAGAGAGAGAGGGAGGAGAGAGAGGGAGAGCAGGCTGGCAGTGGCCTTGCGGGCCTTCGGGCGAACTGGGCCGAGGGGAGAGGTGGGCGGCCCACGCGGGGAAAGTGAGGGAGAGAGGGAAAGGGCGGGCTGCGGTGCTGGGCCAAAAACAGAAAGGGAGGGAAAAGGGTTTTTCCTTTTTATTTTCATTTTCTTTTTGCAAAAGATTTTCCAAATTGAATTTCAAAAGGGTTTTGAAATCCTTTTCAAGTTTTATAAATTCAACCAACACAAGAAAATGCAGAGGCATGATATGCACAACATGTTGAACCCTAACATGTGATATTTAATTTAGTTTTATTTATTTAATTCTATGATCACTAAATTATTTGAAATAAATCAAATTTAAGAAAATTCAAATCCAATTTCTATTTTCCAATTTTAGGGTGTTACAAATCTACCCCCCTTAAAAGAATCTCGACCCGAGATTCCCAGATTTTACTTACTTAAAGAGTTGAGGGTAGGTTTTTCTTAGATCTTCCTCTCTTTCCCAAGTGACCTCTTTCTCTGTATATCGATTCCACTGCACTTTGCACATCTTGATGACCTTACTCCTTGTAATTCTTTCAGCTGTTTCCAAAACCTTAACTGGGTATTCCTCATATCTCAAATCTTCCTTAACTGTAAGTTCCTCCAACGGTAACTGTTCTTCGGGTACTCGCAGACACTTCTTGAGCTGAGATACATGAAACACATCGTGAACTCCTGCCAAACTTTCTGGTAACTCTAACCGATAAGCAACTTCTCCACGTCTCTCAAGAACCTTGAATGGACCAATATATCTGGGTGCTAACTTTCCTTTCATATTGAACCATTTCACACTTCTCATAGGTGACACTTTCAAGTAAACACAATCACCTACCTCAAAAGACAAATCTCTTCTTCGGTTATCAGCGTAACTCTTTTGTCGAGACTATGCTATCTTCAGATTATCTCTGATTACTCGGACTTGTTCTTCTGTATCTCTCAGAACATCTGGTCCAAACACTTGGGTTTCTCCCGTTTGATTCCAGAACAACGGAGTTCTACACTTCTGTTCATACAAAGCTTCAAACGGTGCCATCTTAAGACTTTCCTGATAACTATTGTTATATGAGAACTCAGCATAGGGAAAACTCTTGTCCCAACTGGTACCATACTGCAAAGCACAAGCTCTTAACATATCTTCTAGCACTTGATTTGTTCTTTCTGTCTGTCCATCTGTCTGAGGGTGATAGGCTGAGCTAAAATTCAACACTGTTCCGTGGGACTCATGCACTTTCTTCCAAAAGTGCGAGGTGAATTGGGTTCCTCTATCTGACACAATCTTCTTTGGAACTCCATGCTGGCATACTATCCTTTCCATATACAACTCCGCTAACTGTGCTCCCATATAAGTGGTTCGAATTGGCAAGAAGTGAGCTACCTTAGTCAAGCGATCAACTATGACCCAGATTGAGTCATAACCTTTCCGAGTAAGCGGTAACCCAACTATGAAATCCATACCAGCTTCATCCCACTTCCATTTAGGTATCTTCATCGGTTGCAACAGTCCTGCGGATCTCTGATGTTCTGCTTTAACCCTCTGACATGTATCACATATTGCTACATACTCTACCACGTCACGTTTCAATCCAACCCACCAATACTTCTCTTTAAGATCTAGGTACATCTTAGTGCTTCCAAGATGTATTGAGTAGGTTGACTCATGAGCTTCTCGCAGAATCGTCTGTCGAATAGACTTGATGTCGGGGACACAAATCCTCTTCCCATACCACAATGTACCATTATCATCTAACCGGAAACCGGGTGATCTCCTTCCTTCATGTTCTCAACTATTTACTACAGATTCTTATCTGCAACTGACCTTCACGAATCTCCTTCTCTAGTGTAGGCTCCACTACCATCTCCATAGCATTAGCAACAATGCTCAAGTTCAGCACACAACTCTTCAAGCATAGGTACTGTCCGAATCTCATTAGCATAACTCTTCCTGCTAAGAGCATCGGCCACCACATTGGCTTTACCAGGATGATAGTGAACATCTAAGTCATAATCCTTGATTAGCTCCAACCAACGACGTTGCCTCAATTCAGATCGGATTGAGTAAAGATATATTTCAGCTCTTATGTCACACTTATGACCAATAAGATAATGTCTCCATATCTTCAATGCATGAACCACAGCTGCTAACTCCAAATCATGAGTAGGATAATTCAACTCATGCTTCCTCATTGTCGCGAAGCATACGCAACAACTCTTCCTTCTTGCATAAGCACACAACCCAAACCAAGACGAGAGGCATCACAAAGATAGAGAACTTCTAACTCAAGTCTGGTAAGGTTGACACAGGAGCTGTAGTCAATCTCTTTTTCAATTCTTCAAAGTTAGCCTGACAACTCTCTGACCAAACAAACTTGGCATCCTTCTCAAGCAACGCGGTCATAGGTTTAGCTAGCTTAGAGAATCCTTCAATGAACCTTCTATAATATCCAGCTAAACCAAGAAAACTACGAATCTCACTGACATTGGTTGGGGTTTCCAATTCAGTACATCTTCCACCTTACTAGGATCAACCGATATACCTCCGTTAGACACTACATGGCCAAGAAAGGAAACTTCTTTCAACCAGAATTCACACTTACTTCTTTTAGCATACAACTGGTGCTCTCTAAGCTTCTGTAATACCAATCTCAAGTGTTCAGCATGTTCATCATCATTCTTGGAGTAGATCAGAATATCATCAATAAATACCACCACAAACTTATCCAGATATTCCATAAAGACCTTGTTCATCAAATACATGAAGTATGCAGGTGCATTGGTAAGACCGAAAGACATCACCGTATATTCATACAACCCATACCTCGTAGTGAATGCTGTCTTGGGAACATCTGAAGCACGGATCTTCAACTGATGATAACCAGACCGAAGATCAATCTTGGAGAACACACAAGCACCCTTCAACTGATCAAACAAATCATCAATTCTGGGCAAAGGATACTTGTTCTTGATAGTTACCTCATTGAGTGACCGATAATCAACACACATCCTCTGACTGCCATCTTTCTTGTCAACAAAGATAACCGGTGCACCCCAAGGTGAAGAGCTAGGATGAATAAAACCTTTATCCGACAACTCTTTAATTTGTTTCTTAAGTTCTTCTAATTCTTTTATTCCGATCCTATATGGTCTTTTAGCTATAGGTGTAGTTCCAGGTATTAACTCAATTATAAATTCAATGTCACGATCGAGAGGCATACCTGGCAAATCTTCCGGGAATACATCTGGAAATTCATCAACAACCCACTCTGCTGGGTTGTCATTCTCCTCAAGCTGATTGACGGCAGCTGTCGGTGGAGGTTGCATAACCACCTCAACGCTGATCCTGCCCCCTGTAGGTGTAGACAATTCAACTATCTTCTTATCACACTTGATCATTGCATCTTGCTTTCTCATCCAGTCCAAACCCAATATAACATCGATCCCAGAGGTCCTCAGAACTGTAAGCTGAGCTTTGAAGTCTACCCCCCTTAGAGTAACAGTAACCAATGGACAATAACAATCGGTTCTCATAACCCCACCCGGTGAATTTACGATTATAGGATTTTTTATGACGACCCGTAGGGTTCGCAGTCCGATCTTTCGATGAGAGTTGGTGGATAACTCGATTGGTGGATGGAGATGACGTTCACGGCTCGACTACAACCGTCCAAGGAAGCTGCGCCTTAGCAACCGATACACCACCTCCGATGGCTGCCGTGATCTTGCGGCGCGACAACCAGCCACTAGGGCTCCCGTCCTGCAAGCAATCGAAGAACCAGCAAGAACAAGATGAACAAGCACTCAATTGCAAGATTAATATGAAGGTTTCAATTTGAGAACACAATATGGTGAGGTTCTGATGACAATCAGACGGACGGTTGATCCAACACGCGCGCTGAAAGGCGGTAGCAATAGCTAACTCGACGAAACAAAACCTAAACTATTTGTGGCGGCTCTAAAGACTTATAAGGAGTTGGGAGGACGACCACAAGGGTGTTGGGGTCGTTCTCCAACCCTAGGACGCGTCCCTAATGGACCCAACTTGATACATGGGCCACAGGCCCAAAATAAGGTGACGCAGCACCGGTGGACAGAAAAGGTCTCGGTACAAAAACGATGACTCTGGACGCATCTGATAAGGTATAGCCATGCTTCTGGATCCGTTGGAAAGTAGACTTGATAAGCTTTCCAAAAAGTGCGAGAATGTCCCAATCGGAGTCCGTATGAAGTCGTTGCATCCATCACAAGTTGGTGCTGTCCTGCAGTCCAAATCCAGCTAGCGCCCATCCCGTGTCCCGCTGATCCTCTCCATTGTTCCTGAGCAAAACAAGAGTGCACTTGTCTCCATTGTCTAAATATAATGGACAAGAGTTTGAGAATAAACTTACTTGATGATTGAGTTCACGGGCACGAGCACGAGTAATAGGACCAAGTGGTGCTGGAGATGGTGTTGGTGTGGTGTTGATGTCCTCATCATCCTCCCCTTCTTGCATTTGAGTCGTCCTCGACTCATGCTCATCTTCCTCTCCCAAATATGGCTTCAAATCTGCAATGTTAAATGTGGGACTAATCCCAAAAGCTACAGGAAGATCAAGCTTATATGCATTCTCATTAATACGTTTTAGCACTTTAAATGGTCCATCAGCTCTAGGCAGCAATTTAGATTTTCTCAATTCAGGAAACCTATCCTTTCTCAAATGCAACCAAACCAAATCACCAGGTTCAAAAATCAATTGCTTTCTACCTTTATCACCAGCAATCTTATACTTAGCATTCATGCGCTCTATGTTTTCTTTAGTTGTTTCATGCAATTTTAACATCAACTCAGCACGTTGCTTAGCATCAAAATTCAATTGTTCAGAAGTTGGTAGAGGCATTAAATCAATAGGAGCACGTGGTAACAAGCCATAAACAACCTCAAATGGGCACATCTTGGTAGTAGAATGCAATGAACGATTATAAGCAAACTCAATATGAGGCAAACAATCTTCCCACATCTTAATATTCTTCTTTAAAACAGCCCTTAACATAGTAGACAAAGTTCTATTCACAACTTCAGTTTGACCATCAGTTTGGGGATGACATGTGGTAGAAAATAAAAGCTTAGTCCCCAATTTACCCCATAAAGTTCTCCAAAAATGGCTAAGAAATTTAGCATCTCGATCAGAAACAATTGTATTTGGCACACCATGCAAACGAACAACTTCTCGAAAGAACAAATCAGCAATATGTGTAGCATCATCAGTTTTATGACAAGGTATAAAGTGTGCCATCTTAGAAAATCTATCCACAACCACAAAAACACTATCACGACCCTTCCTAGTCCTTGGCAATCCCAAAACAAAATCCATAGAAATATCTTCCCAAGGAGCATTAGGAACAGATAGAGGCATATACAAACCGTGTGGATTTAATCGCGACTTCGCCTTTTGACAAGTCGTGCAGCGAGAAACAAATCTCTCCACATCTCTCCTCATCTTTGGCCAAAAGAAATGACCAGCAAGTATGTCCTCTGTCTTCTTTGCTCCAAAATGTCCCATCAAGCCACCTCCATGCGCTTCCTGAAGCAACAACAAACGAACGGAGCTAGCTGGAATGCATAGCTTGTTAGCTCTAAACACAAAGCCATCATTTAGAACAAATTTATTCCATGCTTTTCCATCCTTACATTGCAGCAACACGTCTTTAAAATCATTATCATGTATATATTGTTGTTTAATTGTTTCTAAACCAAAGATCTTATAGTCAAGTTGTGTTAATAAAGTATATCTCCTAGACAAAGCATCAGCAATGATATTCTCTTTCCCTTTCTTGTGCTTAATGATATAAGGAAAAGATTCAATAAACTCAACCCACTTAGCATGTCTACGGTTCAGTTTTACTTGACTACGAATATGCTTTAAGGATTCATGATCAGAATGAATAACAAATTCTTTGGGCCACAAATAATGCTGCCATGTTTCTAATGTTCGCACGAGAGCATACAATTCCTTATCATAAGTAGAATAATTCAGAAGAGGCCCACTTAGTTTCTCACTAAAATATGCAATGGGTTTACCTTCTTGTAACAAAACACCACCCAATCCAATTCCACTAGCATCACATTCAAGTTCAAAAGTCTTATTAAAATCAGGAAGTTGGAGAAGAGGCGCATTTGTCAACTTATCTTTCAACATGTTGAAGGCATTCTCTTGTGGGGTTCCCCAAGAAAACACGACTCCCTTCTTCGTAAGCTCATTCAATGGTGCATCAATGGTGCTGAAATCCTGCACAAAGCGACGATAGAACCCAGCAAGTCCTAGAAAACTCCTCACTTGGGTGATAGTCTTTGGTACTAGCCAACCCTATATAGTGTCCACCTTGGCTTTATCAACCTCAATTCCCTGTGGAGTAACAACATAGCCAAGAAAAGAAACACGATCTGTGCAAAAGGTGCACTTATCAAGGTTACCAAATAAACGTGCCTCCCGTAGAGCTTTAAAAACAACACATAAATGATCAATATGTTCTTCCATAGATTTGCTGTAAATTAATATATCATCAAAATAAACAACAACAAATCTTCCAATGAAAGCACGCAAAACCTCATTCATCAATCTCATGAAGGTACTAGGTGCATTAGTTAACCCAAAAGGCATGACTAACCACTCATACAAACCAAACTTAGTTTTGAAAGCAGTTTTCCATTCATCTCCCAATTTCATGCGAATCTGATGATACCCGCTACGCAAATCCACTTTGGAAAACACAACAGCACCACTTAATTCATCTAGCATGTCATCTAATCGTGGAATTGGATGACGATATCGAATAGTAATATTATTAATAGCCCGACAATCCACACACATACGCCACGATCCATCTTTCTTAGGCACTAAAATAACCGGAACAGCACAAGGACTTAGAGACTCACGTATGTAACCTTTGCCGAGGAGTTCTTGCACTTAACGCTGAATCTCCTTTGTTTCTTCTGGATTGGTCCTATATGGTGCACGGTTGGGCAATGAGGCACCAGGAATCAGGTCAATTTGGTGCTCAATGCCTCGAAGTGGTGGCAGGCCCGATGGTACTTCACTTGGGAACACATCCGAATACTCCTGCAAAATGTTAGCGACAACAGGAGCAAAGAACGCTGCATATCATGAAGGGAAATCAATACCTCTTTGCATACTACAGCATAAGCAACAGTAGTGGAAGCATTCAACTCATTAATATCAGATTTAGTAGCAAGCAAACAATTTCCTATCAATTTTATCTCCTCTTTCATATCAGCAACAGATTGGTCATTCTTATTGCTCTCACTTTTAGCTTTTGAGGCTTTGGCTACATCATCTTGCATAATAGCTTCAGGGGACATAGGATGCAACACAATTTTTCTATCATGGTATAGAAAAGAATATTGATTTGTTCTACCATAATGCATAGAATCTCTATCAAATTGCCAAGGTCGGCCTAGCAGCACATTACAAGCTTGCATAGGCACAACATCACATTCAACCACATCTTTATAGGATCCAATGGAAAAATTGATTCGCACAAGTCTAGTTACCTTTGCCTTACCGCTGTTATTTAACCATTGAATGTAATATGGATGTGGGTGTGGTTTGGTGGTAAGCGCAAGCTTCTCCACCATGTCACCGCCAGCCAAGTTGTTGCAGCTACCTCCATCGATGATCATGCGACATGAACGCTCCTTGATGACACACTTTGTTTGGAACAACGTGTGTCACTGATTTTGCTCTGCCTTCTCCATTTGTACACTAAGCACACGCTGTACAATAAGGCTCTCATAGGGGTCGGCTTCACTTGCATTAATATGTTCTTCTATACATTCTTCACTACCTACATGGTCAGCGACAAGCAATGCAAGTGTGTCTTCATCAAAATCACTAGCGGACAAATACTCACCATTATCTTTGACGACCATAACGCGCTTGCTGGAACACTCACGCATCACATGTCCATATCCCTGGCACCGGTGACACTGAATGTCTCTCGTTCTACCTGTCGATGCTACGGACGAAGCACTTGCACTAGGCTTCTGGGCTGTCTTGACTACTGAATTTGTGGGAGTAGCACTAGGCTTGTCACTTGAGGATGGCATAGTAGCACGTGTGCGGGACTGCCATGAATTTGTCTTCCCTGCAGAAAAGTTATTCCGAACACTAGCACGTCGCCCCTGCACTTCCCTTTCAGCTTTACAAGCAAGATGAAACAAACGGGTTACATTAGTGTACTCTTTATATGAAAGGATGTCCTGAATTTCACGATTTAACCCACCCAAAAATCTTGCCATAGCAGGTTCCTCATCCTCCTCTAAATTACAACGCAACATACCCATTTGTAATTCTTGATAATACTCTTCTACACTTTTAGCACCTTGTCTTAGTTGTTGCAGTTTATGTAGCAAATCCCGTGCATAGTAAGAAGGAACAAATCTAGCCCTCATGATTTTTTTTAAAGCATCCCAAGTACGTGGTATGTTATTAGGATTTTTCTTATTATACTCTATCCACCATACAGTAGCAAAGTCAGTAAACTCACTAGTAGCAGCCCTAACACGTGTATTCTCAGGAAATTCGTGGCATGCAAACTTTTGGTCAACAGCAATTTCCCATGAAATGTATGCATCAGGATCATACTTACCATCAAAAGGAGGTATTTTAAATTTAATCTTACTGAAAGCATCATTGTTATTATGTACCTCACGTCGACGGTGACCCATACCTCTCCGATTGAAGCGTAGGCGATGTCGATCACTAAGGTCATTGTTATCAAGGTCCATATCACCAGAGTAAGCATCCTCGTCATTATCTTCGACTCGCTCCTCATCCTTGTGGGCGTCATTATGTTGATGTTGACCCTTGCCGTTTGTGTGGAAGTCATCAAAACGACGGAGAAGAGCGGCAAGGCTTCTGTCCATACGAGCAACCGATGCTTCGACTCCTGTAAGCTTGGTGGTGGTGGCAAGTTGGGCGGCCTCTAGTTGCCCAATCTTGTCATTGGTCACCTGTAAATCTCCATCGAGTCCTTCTGTATGCAGCTGCACTTGCCTTGTAAAATGTTGAATGATGCCCTTGGTGCGTGGAGATTGCGGCATGTTGTTATTATCCTCTGTTCCTGACATGGTTTAGAAGACAAGAACAACAAGAAAACAGGTGAAGAAATAAAAGCCCTACAACTATTAGGATGTAGCTACAACAAGGCACTCGCTCTCAACCTGTTTCTCAAGCTCTTACCAGTTCTTACCTTGCTCAAACAAGAGGGGTCAACAACCAGCAAGCCTGCAACCTTGGAAGTGAATGTATCGGTACCGTAGCACAACACCTGTCAAGTTGTAGTCGAATATCTGGAGCTGTAGGTGGCCAATGTTATGGACAAGGATAGATACTAGCACCACGTTAGTCACAAAAGCAAGTTGAATAATCGTTCAAAGGTGGTACTGTGCTGGTCCTAGCCTAGACCGTGCTAGAGACGCGAGCCTGGACACAAAGGAACTCACAAACACCACCTATCCAAAGGAGGGAAACACAAAGATCAACCCCCTTTTTTTCTGTTTTTTTTTCTTTTCTTTTCTTTTTGCCTTTTTTTTTGCTCTTTTTTGCTTCTTTTTTTTTCTTTTTTTTTGCTTCTTTTTTTTTTCAGGGATCCTCAAAGCTGATTATATGAACAAAGAGATGTCAAAAGAGCAAATCACCACACACACTTTCTCTCTCTCTCTCTCTCTCTAAAGTAAGCTTCGCTGTAATATGGTATGAAACTGGTAGTCCTGACTTGTAGTGCGCAACTTAAATATGGAAAACAACGCGGACGGCGACAATTTATAGCAGCGAAAACCAGGGTAGTACTCGGACTCGATTCCCGAAATCAACTCGGACTCGAACTTGACAGCAGCGAATACCAGGGTAGTACTCGGACTCGATTCCGGAACACAACTCAAACTCGAACTGGACAGCCGCGAATACCAGGGTAGTACTCGGACTCGAACTTGACAGCAACGAAATCTACTTAGACTCGGACTAGAACGTGACAAGAACTCGAAACTCTAAAGGACTATAACTAAAACCAGCAACTCGACACAACCGATGCAACCGACGACTCAACAAGCCCTAACTAAGTAGTACTAGCAAAAGGCTCAACGGGTTTATGGGATTACGGAAAACTAATCTACTATTTTTTTTGGCTTTTCTGGACTATAGGAAAAAAAATTGTGAAGAATTGGAAGTCTCTCACCGATAAACCTTGCTCTGATTACCAACTGATGACGACCCGTAGGGTTCGCAGTCCGATCTTTCGATGAGAGTTGGTGGATAACTCGATTGGTGGATGGAGATGACGTTCACGGCTCGACTACAACCGTCCAAGGACGCTGCGCCTTAGCAACCGATACACCACCTCCGATGGCTGCCGTGATCTTGCGGCGCGACAACCAGCCACTAGGGTTCCCGTCCTGCAAGCAATCGAAGAACCAACAAGAACAATATGAACAAGCACTCAATTGCAAGATGAATATGAAGGTTTCAATTTGAGAACACAATATGGTGAGGTTCTGATGACAATCAGACGGACGGTTGATCCAACACGCGCGCTGAAAGGCGGTAGCAATAGCTAACTCGACGAAACAAAACCTAAACTGTTTGTGGCGGCTCTAAAGACTTATAAGGAGTTGGGAGGATGACCACAAGGGTGTTGGGGTCGTTCTCCAACCCTAGGACGCGTCCCTAATGGACCCAACTTGATACATGGGCCACAGGCCCAAAATAAGGTGACACAACACCGGTGGACAGAAAAGGTCTCGGTACAAAAACGATGACTCTGGACGCATCTGATAAGGTATAGCCATGCTTCTGGATCCGTTGGAAAGTAGACTTGATAAGCTTTCCAAAAAGTGCGAGAATGTCCCAATCGGAGTCCGTATGAAATCGTGGCATCCATCACAAGTTGGTGCTGTCCTGCAGTCCAAATCCAGCTAGCGCCCATCCCATGTCCCGCTGATCCTCTCCATTGTTCCTGAGCAAAACAAGAGTGCACGTGTCTCCATTGTCTAAATATAATGGACAAGAGTTTGAGAATAAACTTACTTGATGATTGAGTTCACGGGCACGAGCACGAGTAATAGGACCAAGTGGTGCTGGAGATGGTGTTGGTGTGGTGTTGATGTCCTCATCAATTTTGCATTGCTACTAATGATGTTCCATGCATTCTAACAAAAAGCTTGCGATATGAAAGAATGCGATGCTCTGGAATCAAAAAGAACAGTAGCAGGGATGGAGTTGACAAGGAACGCACCCATCATCACTTCTGGTGCTTCCTGAGCTGCTTCTGTAGAGACATGGTTCACGCTTCTGTTATGAGAGGGCGGCTGGTACCTTCCTCTCTGGTTGTTGCTGTTCTGACTTGGAGGGTTTGGTGAGTTTTGCTTCTTGGGGCAATTATAGGACAGATGTTCGGGTTCACCACAAGCAAAACACTTGATGGGGGTGTTGGGAACATTAATCTTTGCTGAGGTACTGCTGGATGAGCCTTGACGAGGTCCTGAGTAACCACCCTGCTACTGGAATGGTGGACGTTGCTGGTTTGGGTTACGGTTCCCAAAGTTGGATATGCCTTGGTACCTCTGCTGGTAACCTTGCTGAGGATAGTTGAGACGCTGACGAGTGTTGCTCCCAGAAGCTTGTCCTCTAAGTTTCCTCTTCTTGTCCATCTCCCTGCGTTCATTGTCCAGGACGATGGCACGGTTCACGAGGGATTGGAAATTCGGGTATGTATTACCCTTCAGCTGCAACCGGAGTTCATAGTAGATCCCCTTTAAGAAGAGACGCTGCTTATCAGCATCATCCCTTACTTCATTGGGAGCATAGCGAGCTAGCTGCGAGAACTTGTCATGGTACTCGCTGACTGACATCTGTCCCAACCGAAGATTCCTGAATTCTTCTTGTTTCATCTCTATGATTCCCTCAGGAATGTGGCACGCCTTGAAGTCCCGGGAAAACTCTTCCCAAGTGATAGCAGAGCATTGCCGGGGCGAGCATCTTGGTATGTCTCTCACCAAGTCTGAGCTGCACCTTAAAGTTGACCAGAAGCATACAACACTTTCTCTTGGCCATTGCACTGTGTGATGTTGAGTTGCTTCTCCACCGCACGCAACCAATCATCCGCCTCCAACGGATCACTGGCATGAGAGAAGACAGGAGGGTGTCCTTGCAGAAATTCCCTCCGCTTGTTGACAGGTGGAGCTCCAGCAGGTTGATGGGGTTGGTTCTGCATGAACTACATCATAGCTTGCATTGTCTGCATCATCTGAGCCTGCATCTGCTCTGGAGTCATCGCAGGTGGTGGAGGTAGAGGGTGCTGGTTATTGTCGTTGTTGTTGTCACTAGTGTTGGATCCGGAGTTAGTCCTGGTGCGAGGCATCTATCACATAGAACATAAGAACAAATTTAAAACCTGACACGGGACGAGTCTGCAACTTTTCTGGATTTTCAGCACAACAACAATCTAGTAAAATAGTCATATCAGAAGTTCCCGAACTCAAACAGAGGCAAAGCTTATGTGGTTGGAAAGATAAAGAGATTATCTATAACTTTCGTAATTCTGACTTTTCTGGTTCTGACATTAACTTACTCATAAATTGAATTTAAACAGATCTGTCCAGAATACCGAACTGCGTAGAAACATCAACTTGCAGGAATTGTTTCTCTTAACTCCGATCAGATATGAAGGTGCTTCTTGCGGCCACGGAAAGATAAGGAAGTCTGCTGTTTTCAGTTAATGTTTTGTGATTTTAGGACATTTATAATTAATTAGGCAAAAATAACAAGATAGGGAGGTCTGAAAAGACAGATTAAAGAAAACTGCAACTTTATTTATTATTATCTTTCAGATAACCCAACCTAAGCTATGAGTGTTGTGGACAGACCCACAACCTCAACAATCATTACAAAGAACCAACTCACACATAAGCATAAGCACAAGCAACTAAACACTTAGAAGAACACTAGCACACACGACTCACGAACTAGCGTATAAACTATAAAGGGACTCCTAGTCCTAGTTCTTCTTGATCTTCTTGAAGTTCAACGGCAACCCAAACTCTTCACGAAGCTCATCTTGTTGTTGGTAACTGCACTTGAGCTCCTTGCGTAGCTCCCTTGCTTCTATTAGGAGATAACCATACATGCTCATCATCTCTTGAACAAAGTTGACGAGCTCATTCAGGACGGGGCCACCTTCACCGTTAGGTTCGGCGGTTATCCAACCTTGCTCTGCATCGAAACGAGGGATGTAATGGCGTCGGGTGTTGGCGATCCTTTCTCTGAACTTGTTGTGGATGGCCATATATGCAGCGAACGCGGCGTCCTTCATACTCGCTTCCATGGTAGGATGAGCAACACAGCTATGGAAGGTATAATCCACACGCTCTGCTGCTTGCCCACCAACACTTCCACAGATATAGATCTTCGCCTTCCAGTAGGTGTTGGCGAGGGGGTGTTTGTATTCCTTGAAAGTGTACATAGTTGCAACCTCAGGTCCTGGGTGGCATTCTATCACAAGGTCCACTAGCTAGGAGTGAGCGTAGCTGCTGTTCGCTCCTCCTCGGATATACTTAGTGCGAATCCACCCTGGCTCTTCTGGTAGATCTTCTTCGACGACATCAGGATAGAGGAATTAACGTCAGCACTTGGGGCATGGGGGCTTTCTTCCCCGTGATACTCTTCGCTACTGGAGATCTCCTGGATCTCCTCCTCTGGTTCTTCCTGAGATTCCATCATTGGCGATTGAGGTTCAGGAGGGGCACGTCCTCCGGTGCTGATGCGGGCTGACCGACGAAGGTTAGACATCTTGAACATGACAAAGATAGGGTTAGATTAGAACAAAATGTTCACAATAGAATAAGTCAAGTGTAGCATAAACAGTTTGAGAAAATATATACAAGAAGGTAAGCATGAAAAGAGAAGGTAAAGACAAGGTAAGAAGACCATTCTAACTAGGCTTGCGTCCTACAGTCAACACTTGCTTTGATACCAATTTGTCACACCCACTTTTAAGAATAAAATTGAATGCGAATAACTTATGTGTGCCCAGAGATCAATCACACACATAAGCCGACAAATCTTTAAATAGTACCATTACCGAGTGCTTATTACATAACGAATAATATTCTTAACCATAACAGCGGAAATAAAAATAACTCTCACGACGAAGCTCCACTTCAGAGGGAACGCCGACTGGTTGACCACTAGCCTAGTACTCCTCACGGTAGTCTTCATAGCCATCTGAAGGGGTTGAGAAAGCAAGAGTGAGCACTTAAAGTACTCAGCAAGAGTAACATAGGGTTATGAAGCTCAAAGGCTGACACTGTCTGTACTGCGGTCGCCTTTAACTTGGTCAAGTTTTACCAACACTTAGTTTTAGTTATGCATAACCCAATTAATAACCACATGATAAGATTAATAATCAACATTAACAATTAAACAACATGATCATCTACACTGTGAGTTTTCCAGGCCGCTCGTGACCGTGAGCACGGCTATCATGATAGATTTACACTCTGTAGAGGTTACGCACTTTACCCGCAAGCCGTGTTTCCCATATGCCCGGGTTAATTACTCCCAGAACACTACCAAGGTGAGCGGGTAGGGAACACTATGAAGTCTTTCAAAAGCCCTTTCTAGCATGTAGCAGACCCTACGGACCCAATGCAAAGGGGAATATGGGACACCCTGATGGTACCACCCGCAGCGGTCCCCACACAAGCTATACCCCATAACCAGCTCAGCAAAGGTGTCTTTCACGAACCACAAGGATGCTAGTCCAAACTTCATACTTAACTAAAGCCAGAGCCATTATAGCACTCGTGGTTGCATTTAAGTCCCAGCTTTTGCCCTACAGTGGGGTCCTATTCCATGTTGCTACAAAAGTCAATTTTATCTCATTGTTGCATATATCATTAATCAATATTAGATTCAATATTCATCATGTAAAGCATAGCAAAGCTACCCATATGCATAGAAACCCATGGTGACAAGGTACAAGGTAACAAGCTATGGTATAGATCTAAATAGGAATCAAATTTAGACACATGCAATCATGACTAGATGAATTAGGGTGAATAGGTAACAAGGATGATCCCATGTTAAACTTGCCTTGATCACAAAGCTCCTGGTGATCCTGATCTGCTGCAAAGAACTCTTGCTCACCGAAGATCTCACCGGCTGTACTCGATCAACATCACCACGCAATCATCCGAACAATCATACACGAAGCAATAAAGATACAATTAGAACAATACACCATACATAATAAAGAGGTTTATGAAAAGGTTATAAAACAGATCTATATTATACTATGATCACAAAGACGCGAGAACCACGCTAATCGGATCTAAAACGAATAAACTATAGATTAAACAAGATTTCGAAAAGGGCAAGATTAAAGCATTAAAATAATTAATTTACTTTGATTTTCAAAAGTAATTAACATAGATGAAATCTATACTACTGGATAGAGCATAAAACTATGAATCTAACGCAACTTGAACGGATCGATTTGGATTTAAAACGAGCAAAATATAAGCATTTAAAGTTCAGTGGCAAATAGGTAATTAGGGATTTTTATTTAATTTTGAATTAAAGCAGATCTGAAAAGGGAATACGTCTTCCAGAGAGGAAAGCGTAAAGACGAAAGGCGTTTTGGGACTGCGGGTTGAGACCCAGAAACTCGGGGTCTCTTTAACAAAAACGCCAGGCTGAAAGGGTATGGATGGATTAGATCCATCCGATCTAATCTGAACGACCCAGATTAGAAGGAGGGAGGAAGAGGGCGGCGCTCCACCGGAGCAGAGGCGGATGGCGACGGCGCCATGGCCGGACGGCCGGCACACGGCGGCGCGAGGTGATTAGGGGCTCGGGTGCTCAATCCGACCGGGAAAAAGGTCGGGGAGCAAGAGAAGCTCGAGGCGAACCCACCTAGGGCAACGTCCGTACTCCGCCATTCAAAAAGAGCGTTTTTCTACCAACCCTATTGTTGGTCGCTCGGAACAGCTCGTCCAAAGGCTCCACTTGGCTCGACATCAAGTTTCTTGTGAATATGTCATCGTATATCTCGATGGATGCGGATGAAATAGAAGTTGTCGGTGGTGCAATGCCCATCCTCTGCATGAGGACTACCTTGCCCCGCTTGGAGGTCGGTATGTACAATAGCGGTCGAGTGGTAATTCTGCTGCTCCTGATTTCCATGAACCCTTTTGGTTGCCGCCATCTACCTTCGTGGAGTGGCGATTAAGGGCGACCTTCTCCTGAGCTGCACCTTCTCAGTGAATTGTGCGAGATATCGAGCGGCCTCACGAGGCATGGGAGTCGTGGCACTTGGGTTAGCCATGGCTTGGCTATTCAGCTCACCACCTTCATCGACGTTGAAGGGTGGAGTATGGCTTGGCCATCTGAATGGTGGTCTTGCATCGACATAGATGTACCCACCAAGTACTTGTGTGGCTCAAAACCAAGTGGCCAGACCTCACCATCGACCACTTGCGCCACCGCACGGGGCGACGATTGTAACACCTTTGGTGTTTAACATTAAAATATGACATGTCATCATATGAATTAAGCATCATACATATGATTTGAGAACCTTGTTATGCATTGAACTAAAACAAGTTTATTTTTATGTGCTTAATATAGCTTGTAATTACTTGTGATGTATTCTAAATATTAAATTCAAACATAACCCAGAAACCCTAACTTAGGGGGGAAATAGTACCCCAAATATGAAATTCAAAAACTATAGAGACTTAGCACATGGTTGTTAAAGAAAATTTGTAGATTTTAATAAATCTAGTCAAAGTTATTTTTGGATATTTTGAAGTTTTATTCAAAAATACAGAGTTATTGTAAAGGGCGTAATTCAATTTAAACTTGAATTCAAATCCAAACATGAATTTTGAAAAATAAGAAGAATTTGAAAATCTTGATATTACCAAAGTTGTAGATTATTAAAAATTGGACAACTTTTGTATTTACACCTTTTCATGAAAACATTTGGAAGGAGGCCTAATTTGCAAAATGGACGCGAGGGCATTTCTGTGAATACAAGGAACAGTAGACTTGGGCAGTTGGAGGCCACCTCGCGCCGCTCATGGCGGTTGGCGCCTAGAAGATGGCCGATGGCTTCGACAATGTTCGTGACGACACCAGCATCGTTTGCACCATCAAACGAGCCGTCTATAAGTACCCAAGCTCCAGGACGAACTCGACTTTCCTCCCTGTTTCCGCCGTTGTGCGCCACCTCCACTCCGACGAGCTTTTCTCGTGCAACCGTCCACTTTCATCTTCAACCATCTGTTCCAAAGCCCCCGAAATCCTCTCACGCTCCCAACCAGCCACTTCGTTGAGCTTCGCACCCGCTAAAACGCCCTGCGCGACACCATCTTCTTCAACTCCGGCGTCTTTCCGCCGAGATCCGCCACGTCGTGGTCCGAGCTCTTCAAGCGGTTTCGTATCTAACCGAGCTTTGTTTCTAGATCTTGGTAATCTTGTGATGCTCGTGCGCTCACTAGTTTTCATTTTTTATCATTGGTTTGCGCACAACGCCGCAAATCGCATCGTCTGCGCCGCCGCCTTCATCTTCGTCGACGGCAACACTGCTCCGCTCTCTTCCAGCTCTGTTTAGCGCGCGCATCAGAGTCGCAGTCAGCTCCTGAGTCTCTAGAATTAGGTTGTTGATTGTGTAGTTCCCTAGGTTGCTCTATCCGCGTGCACCGCCGCGTTCGCCGCCGCCGTAGTCATCGGCGTTCGTCGTCCGTGCATTTCTGTGGTCCTCAGACTCGATTGAGTAGTGCGCTAGGGTCGTGTTGAGTTGCTGAGCATGGTTGTGCGCTTGATTTTGCCGGCGGTGTGCCGTAGCGGCCGGTGTGTGTTTGTCGGATCCCTGCTGCCGCCATTGTCGCCGGTGGGAGTTCTCTAGTTCCATCAAAGTAGGGTAGCAGGTGCGGGTTGTGATGGTGATTGCCTCTGTGAGCTCGGTTGAGCTTGATTGATCGCCGGCGGCGAGCTTTGTGCCGTCCAGTGTGGTCGCCGGCGTTTTTGGGTCGCTGACGGGTGGGACCCGTAGTGTCAGTGACTCAACAGTTCAGTTTTTCTATTTTTCTAAAAATGAATAGTAATGCAATTTGTTATTTTCGTATCTATCTTTATGTGTATCCATAAATCGTGAAATAAATGGTGTATACTCTCTGGCATGTGTAGTATTTAATAAAAATATAATATACTGTTGTCCAGTACATTTTTAATTCTATACAAATGCCTAGATTAATTAGAAAAGCCATTTTCAATGATTTTTCATGCTCTGTTTATAATTCCAAAACTTCTGAAAATATTTATGCAATCTGTGTAGACATGTAGGTTGCTGCAAAAAAAGTTTGAGGTCAATTGGACAAACTTTTAAAACTTGATTATTTAGTTAATTAATAAATAATTAATAAATCAATTAGAAACCTTAATCACTATAGGATTTGGGTGATTTTGGATTGTTTGCGGCACATGTGTCATTGTTTAGTGACAACGCAATATGAACATTTCATTTGATGTGATGTTGAGTGTTAGTGCTTTTTGCATATAATCATTAAAGTAATTAGTTAATTAATGAAAGCTTAGTTAATTGTTTAATGAACTAGTTGTACTATTCTTAGTGAATGAAAGTTGTAATCAAGATTATTAATCTTGATTAGTCATCACTTACCCATATGCTTTTGTGTTTGTTAAGCATCATGTTTACATTCGAGCATCACCTAAGCATATTATTATATCATGTAGATAATATTGTTGGTGGAGAGGTCCATCATATTATTGGTTTGGATAATCAACACTACGAAGTTGGATTTGATATCTGTGGTACTGAACCTGGAATTGTTTACCCTGCAAACCAAGGCAAGCCCCAGTGCATTTAAACCCTACCTTGTATTTAAAAGCTTTTATTTAAGTACACTTATGATTGATTATTGCATGGTTACTATTCAACTAAATTCCTACTTGATGCACAGCCTTACCTTGAATTATTTAATTCCTGTACCTTGATACCTATTTTCAAATACGCAAGTTACTATTGTTGCTTAGTATGCTTAGAACGATAATTGGTAGATGATTTCTGGTCATCTACCCATAGTGTATTGTTGTGGCAAATGGTTATGCACTTTTGAGAAAGAAATAGTTGTTGGAAGTAATAATCGGGACTGGGCGGACATGCTGTTTGGGAGCGATCACATACTTCTGGAAGCCGGACTCTGGCTATTCCAGTTTTAAGAACGGTTAATCCGCACTGGGAGTGGAGAGATGGCGAGAGTAGTGTGTACACTCCTAGTTCGTGGAGCCCGGTCTTCGCTGGAGCATATGGGTAAAGGTAGTATATACGAACTTTAGTGTTGTATATGGCGTGTGGTTGGGAAGCCCCAGCTGGGTTTAACCGGTTCGAATCGTCGTGTTCCTCGAATATGGAAACATAACCCTGTCTTTTGCATCGTAGTTAATGAAACTTAAACTGGATACATGATGATCCCTTTTTGAAGAAGGTTGTTGTCAAGTTATCGATGAGAATTACGATCGGTACTTGAGTAACTATTTATGAGAACTAAATCAATTTCAATTGTCTTTATAAATGCTTATTTATGCAAAATACTTGATTCTTGCAAAACCCCACTTGAATCCTATTACTTGCATGCCTTTAAAAATCCACCACCATTTATTTGTTGGGTAAGACTTGTTGAGTACTCCCGTACTCAGGGTTTGTTAACTCTTGTTGCAGATGACGTTGCACCCTCAGTCTGTGTAGCCCCGTGCTGCATGTCTATTGTTAGTATCGAGAATGATGAGGAATAATTGTAGTTGCTTGACTCTTGGGCAAAGTACCTCGCTTGGTTGTGAAATAAACTCTTTATCACTAGCTTGATGTAATATATTCGTTTGACACTTAAGTTATGTTTTCAAAACTTATGGTTTGTAATATGACTTATGAATTCCGCTACTTTGATGTAAATTAAATTATTATATTACTTATACAATGTCTGGAATGAGGCGATCTTGCTCGTAAAAGGGGTGAATGACTCGGTTCAATCCGATGACACCCGACGGATCTTGTAAGACTTGGATCATTTGTTGAGATTAAAGTTGGATGGACGATAATCCTGGCAAGTGGGCCCACAGACGGAAAACCCTGCACAACAAGCGACGACAGAGGCAGGTCTATCGTGCACTAGGGAGCCGACGCCAAAGAGATGGTGTCCACCAACGAAGCTTGAACCTCCCAAGAGCTTGTTTGTTGTAGCATGCAGGCACCACTAGTACAGAACCGGGTTTTAGCCCCGGTCTATAAGGGCCTTTAGCCCTGGTGCCTGAACCGGGGCTAAGGATTCGGGACTAAATGTCTCCCCTTTAGCCCCGGTTCGCAGGTCCGGGGCTAAAGCTCGACCTTTAGCCCCGGTTGGTAATACCAACCGGGGCTAAAGGGTGCGTTAGGTGGCGCAGGCGGGCCACTCGTGGCAGCACCCTTTAGCCCCGGTTGGTATACCAACCGGGGCTAAAGACCCTTTTTTTTTGGTATTTCTTATTTTGGTTTTCCAATTAGATTAGGTATTCAAATGTGTGTATTCTTCGCTTCTAATACATGTATTCGCTGCTAATACATGTATTCACGCACTTATAAGTTAGTTTCAAACATTAAACACAATTCGGAATATTACCAAAATTCATAGAAATGTCAATTTTATTGTACAATACAATAGTTCAACGATTTAGTACTACCAATTCGGAGAAGTGTAAGTCACCTATCTTGTAACCAATAATCTCATCGATGAACAACAACGTATTAAATAGTGCACTCTCAGTAGCTTCACACTTACGAGCACATGGTGTACTAACAACGTTTAACAGTGGTCGAGTAGTTGGAGGGTCTCCCTTCTTAGTCACAACCAACTTTGCTTGAAATCCTGCAGTAGTTAGTGTTGGCTCTTCATCAGTATATTGCAGTCATAACCCAATGCATCCATTACTTGGTTCAGAATGGCTTCAAAACTATACACTGCGTAGGTCATGTCATACTCCTCTACCTATAAGTATAGGGTTAATTATGAGAGCAATATTGACAACATATAACAACAAATCTAGGTATAAGTTATGAGTCTTAAACTTACCTTTGGCGAGTTCTGAGCCATTCGTGCACATAAACCCCGAATATCAGGATACATGTTGCGATTAATAGCTTCAATATTCACTAAAGACAGAGTAGGAAGTGTGATCCCATTTCTTGAGAGCGTGACAACACAAGCATAAACGGCATACTTAATAGCAACACCCCGCTGGCTTGTCAGTATTCCCACCTCTGAGATTTGTAACACATTGTGCCCGCCAACACCACCACGGCCACGACCACTACCACGACCACGACCATGACCATGACCCATCCTAACAGCAATTGAAAATGAAATACAACATTGGAGTTCTAGACCATTGTTTACATGATTAATCTGAACATCCACATTGTCAACCCCAAAATAGGCGAGTGTTGATTTAAGCCAAACAACTGGATTAATCATCTACATTACATATAAGACATGTTAATTAACTTGGATGATCTAGTCATATATATGAAACATATATTGATTATTAACTTACTATGTTCCGATAATTCCGTGGTACTACCGGAAATACCGGATCGAAACCCATCCAAATACAATAACCATTCCAACCAATTTCTTCCGGTGGTGGGAGATTACGACGTCCAACCATCTATATATTAAATCACATATACTCAGATTATATTTCATATATATTTCAGTATCCATCTATGTCTTTATCTATATAGCAATAATGGAAGATACATATATATATCAAATCATATACAGAAATAATGGAAGGTCTATATTTCTCTAACAAATCCATATATATATCAAATTTATCTATATAGCAATAATGGAAGATACATATATATATATATATATATATATATATCAATTCATATATAGAAATAATGGAAGGTATATATTTCTCTAACAAATCCATATATATATCAAAAGCATGAATGTGGTACACATAATACATTACTAAAACTAAATCAATTTCCTAAAACTAAATTATATAACTAACATTAATCAATTTCATAAAACTAGAATATATTACCAACATAAATAAATTTCCTAAATCAATTTAATAAAACTAGAATATATTACTTCTTCCTTCTTTCTCCTTCTTCTTTCTCCTTTACACACCTTTAGCCCTACAAAATCATTTAGACAAATGATAGATTAATTTGTGAAAAAAGCAACATAAATATAGTTGAGTCAATTTCTATATTTCTTTTGTAAACACCTTTTCTCCTCTCCTTCTTCCCCCTCTTTTTTCCTCTCATTTTTCCTCTTCTTTCTCTTCTATTCTTCTTCTTTTTTCTTCTTCTCTCTCCTTTTCTTCTCTGATCTCTCGATCTCTCTCTGGTGGCTGCTGATCGACCGGCCCGGCCTAGCTCTCTCGGATGGCGGGCC
The DNA here is from genome assembly GCA_022036555.1 of Microstegium vimineum. Lineage (NCBI taxonomy): Eukaryota > Viridiplantae > Streptophyta > Magnoliopsida > Poales > Poaceae > Microstegium > Microstegium vimineum. Next base: position 10,339,165 of record CM039138.1, on the reverse strand, counting down.
CGCGAGGTGGAGACGCAGCGGCGGCGCTCGGACGGAGAGCTCCTTCGACGGCGTGGCTCGGATGGCGGCGGGCTCCTCCAACGGCGCTCGGACGGCGGCAGGCTCCTCCGATGTCGTGGCGGCGGTTGTGCTGCATCGAGGAAGAAGGTCGGCCGCGCGCGAGATCTAAGACAGAGGGGAGGAGGAAGACAGGTGATCGGCCGCAGCTTATATAGGAATGCCACCTTTAGCCCCGGTTGGTACTAAAGGCCTGTTTAGGCGCCAAACGAAATTTTCAGGGGGCTAAAGCCATGTTTAGGCGCCAAACAAAATTTACTTTTCCAGGGGGCTAATGAAGATCTACATGCCACCAATTTTTTTAAAAAATAACCATTAAATTTCCTTTTGCTTTATTATACACTAGAAAAATGTATAACATAAAATCTTTTACTTTTTTATAATATCAAATATAAATGTAACTAACCATTAGAATTTAGTTAATGCAAAAGTATATTGTTCAATTAAAAAAAATGCTTGGTTACAAAGGTTAAACTATTTGTGTTTCACCATTCATTGTCCAATTATGCGACCTTTAAGTGTACCCTTAAATAGAAAATTGTTAATGAGACACTAAATGACCCTATATATATGAAAAACATTTGAATACAAAGGTTTTATAACTCATCAAGATCATTCATTTTAGAACTAAACTTTTTCACTGACAAACTTATTTGACCATCATCTTCAAAGAGTGTGTCCTCTGCCCCTGCCCCTGCTTCTTCTTCTTCTGTTTCCACCATTGCAGTATCATTGAAGTCACCATATTGAGCAATAATGTCATCAGGGTCCAATTGCTCTTCTTCGTCTTCCATCATAATTCCGGTTTCTCCATGCTTGATCCAACAAATATAGTGTGACATGAAACCCGAGTTCAATATAGTTCGAGATGGAACACCATCATGTGTTATTTCCGAGTCATACAAATACTAATGTATGCTCTATGAAAGCCTCGACATAGCCCAATCCCTCTTTGTAGAGAGATGCTCTTTGGCTACCCAAGCACATAAGCAAGTGGTCCTCACCTTCATAAGCCTTAGCTAAGGAGTTATTGAGCTTTGTAACCTCCTTCTTGAGGGTTTCATTTTCAAGTGTGAGCTCCTTTGCCTTGAAAAGCTTTAGGGTTTCCTCCTTCTTCCTTCATTTGCAAGTGTGAGCTCTTGTTTGCTTTTCCTTAGCCTCCTTTGCTCCATCACTTGTCTCCTTCATCTTCTCCATAGTGTACTACACTTGCCACAGGTAATGAGAGGGAGGTCTGGCCTTAGTCGTTTTGGAACCCGATCAGAGGCCGAGTGTCCCGAAGCAGTTGTCATCTATATACTCATTTTTCAAACTAGATATTATAAATTCCTTATATTCTAAACAAAGAAAATAAACAACTAAAATTTACATTTCTCTAAAATCATCAAATGTGCCATGTAGACAACTAAAGTATTCTAGGTAGGTACCTTCTTCATCTAAATATATAATTATTTTGAGCTCATGTGGCATATATATAAATCAAGAACAATCCACCATAAATTCATCATTTAATAAATCTTAATAAGAATATATATTTCTCAAACTAAGTTAAATTAATCTTGAATACTAATTTTAGTTGCCTTGTTCAAAATATTCAAACAATGTCAAGTGAATGAAACTTAAAATGGCAAAAAAAAATAAAATCATAAAGAAAAATGACATCTAGAACAAGAAACAATATATGTTGCAGCTAAAACATGAGAGGTTGAAGATAGTAACCTTTCAACGAGTCGATGGAGGCGTAGAAGTGATCAAATGAAGCAATGACCGAAGAAGAGATGAAGAACAATGAAGAACACACCAAGAACAAGAGCAAGAAATTAAACAGAGAGAAAGAAATGAGCTCTCGGGCTCGGGCAGGGGGAGGAAGAGAGTTCAATATAGGGGGGGACCTTTAGTCCCGATCCATAGAACCAGCCGGGACTAAAGGCCCAAAATTAGCCCCGGTTTGTGCCTTAAACCGGGGTTAAAGGTTTAACCCCGGTTGGTAACACCAACGGGGCTAAAAGTCCCCCCTGACAATATCTGACCAGTGTGCCGTTGGGATGGGACTTTTAGTCCCGGTTAGTGTTACCAACCGGGACTAAAGGTCTCTTTAGCCCAGGGCGCAATTTTCACCGGGACTAAAGCCGATTTTGGAAATCGTCGAAAGGTGTGTTCTGTAGTAGTGCACCTAGGCTCCGGTGTGACCATTGGTCTGCATGCAACGAGCAAGGCAGCAAGCTCATCCAGCGTCGACCAAGACGTGCCAAGCAGGAGGTCCCATGAAGGAGAATATAATTGGTGGAATATTAGATATATTGCATTGGGTCTCATGGGCTGATTATATAGGGTACATAGGACTAAGACCTCTTGTGGCTAGATAATATGGTACTATTCCTATTACTCTAACATCCCCCCGCAGTCACAGCGGGAGCGTTACAGACGGTGAGACTGGAGAAGAAGCTGACAAGCTAACATCTCCCCGCAATCATAACAGTCGATGCGTCATGTCTGCTGTGGCTGGAGAAGAAGTCAATGAGTCCTCATGCAAGATGATAGCCTCTTAGTGTCGAAGTAGCCGAGGTTGAGGTGGACGTGGTCAAAGCCGTGGAGGAGGTGCGGATCCGAGACGTCAATGGAGGCACACGAGTGCTCAAAATCAACAGCTTCTTGCTGGCATGTTCAGCAGGACGATGAGCCGACTAGATGGCGAAGGTAGATTGTGTAGCTTGGACGTGTCAACAAACGCACATGCATCTTCATTCAGCAACACCAGTGGCGGTGTCCGCGAGCTTGCAGCAGTTAGCGCAGACTTGGATCGAGAGCCAGTGTGATGAGGACCGGCAGAACAGGTGGCGCTACCGCCTGAAAAGGGCGGCGACACCAGCGGTGATGGTGTGACCACGAGTGTCAGCACTGCAGCCTAGGAGGGCGCAGCGACAACCTCATCCTCAGGAGTGTTGACGACGATGCAGCAACGAACGACAGGGCGACGCAATCCGATCTCTGATCGGGAAAAGAAAAATCCATGCAACGAAGATCGGGAAGGTGTCTACAACGACAGCCTGACGACGAACCCGGGAATGAGGCGACGGTGGCCCGACGATGAGTCCGGGGACGAGGCGACGGCAACCCGACGACGAGGCGGCGACGACGAGGCAGCGACGACGACGGGAGATCCCGATCTGCTACGCGACAACGACAATGGCAGCCGGATCAATAGGATCGGGCGCATAAACAGGGACGCTGAGATCGATCCCTCCCCGGGGGCACGTGGCGGAAGCGGCGGCGGCTAGGGTTAGGATCTAAACCTAGGCGAAAGATACCATGAAAGAGAATATAATTGGTGGAATATTAAATATATTGCATTGGGCCTCATGGGCTGATTATATAGGGGTACATAGGACTAACACCTCTTGTGGCTAGACAATATAGTACTATTCCTATTACTCTAACACCCCACAACGCCTCCACCAGGGGGTCTGGCTCCAGAAAACCGCTTGCAGTATTCGAAGAACCATCGTAGTTGCCAGGAGCACCCATGCTGGTGTTCGTCACTGGGACACCCCTACGTCATCGACATCATCTCCGTCATCGACGGTTGCCATCAGCACCTCCCTATGTGGTCTCATCGATCCGTGGTCAGTAAACTGCAGAGAGGTGCATCTTAGAGGCCAGTGTGTTGTTGACACGAGCTGTGCGACGAGGCAGGCCACCACCATTCGGCCCCGACTTGGACCGCTTGCGGTCCCTTGCGAGGTGGCGGAATCCGTGGCAGCGCAGGCAATGACGTGGTATGACAGGTCGCTACTCGGTGCGAGTAGGAGAGACAGTTGAAACATCTGTCGTGGAGCTGTGTTAGCATCTTCAGAGCCTGTCCGCACACTCGGGTCGCGACGAGGATCAGCCGAGGCAACTGCAGGTCCCACCTCCTGTCAGGGTAGGATCTCCCTCCACCCGTCGGCGTTAGGGGTGGAGACTGGTCTGCGAGCGCCGATGCATTGGCGGGCAGGGACCCAACCATCGACTGGACGAACATGTAGACCGTGCACTAGTCGAGGGCGTGGCCGGCTGCGGTTCCTCCGTTGTCGCATAGGTCACTGTCGAACGCCTGCTCCGCTGCGCCCCAAATTAAAACTATGACAGAACGAGTTTGGGTGCGCACGAAGGACGCTACGACTAGCTTTGTCGGGCGACGAGCGGCCTCCGGTAGGTTGTGGGGCGATCACCATGGACTCGTTACCGTCATCGTCAACCCACCGGCAGCGCTTCGTGTTTTCTCCCGAATACCGGTAGAACGGAGCCGCGGCCGAGGAGAGCGTGGAGCCCGGTGTCGACAGCAACGTGGACGCGGGGGCAAAGTGCAGAGGTGTTCCAGAGCCGGATGGCGCGGGGCCGGCTCATGTGGGGGGCAGCTTTGTGCTATAGATCTCTATAATAACCACAAAAGCAGCCAATGATGATGCAAACTTTGGTATATATTGTGGTGCGTATGACTCTTTTTTCTCGAATGGGTGATGTGTATGACTCCATATAACCGAAGCAAGACCCGATCCAGTTCCGCTTTATGGAAGAATTTATAAGACCTGGGCTAGTAAAGAAAAGTGGCTCAAGATTCCAAACTCACATTTTTGTGCAGGCATATCCTAACTCTAAATACACTGACCCAAGTTTGTGCGGACGAGTGAAATAAAGGATGCATTTAGTCTACAGTCTACTAAACTACATTCATCGAAGTTGTGCACGAGTGAAATAAAGGATGCATTTAGTCTACAGTCTACTAAACTGCATTGACCCAAGTTTGTGCACAAATAGAGAGAATCTTCTGTATGCCCCTAGAAAAAATGGTCGTTGCTTTTGTGCCCTTAAAGTAATCATTGGAACTTCTATATCGGCTTTAAAAATTTTCTTCCCTCTAATGTTCTTTCCGTCAAGTGGCGGTTAACTTCATGACAAAAAAGAGGGAGGGAAGAAAAAATTCAAAACAGGTATAGACAGTATTGTCAATATTAGTAAAATAGCTAGATAATAAATACATTCAAGATTGGTGAAATATAATCAGATGAAAATAAAATTTTATATGAAAGTTATAGTACTCAAAGAGATCTAAAACTTTGTAATTGAAGACTTTTTCATTTAAGATATTTTAGGAGCCCAAATATATTTATATTTATTAAGTTCTCATATCTTGAATTTTTTAATGTTTTTAATGATCTCTCATAGAGACACTATATCAAAGTTGCAATAGTCAAAGAGATCTAAAACTTTATAGTTAACGACCTTTTCATTGAGATCGTTTAGGAGCACATATATATAGTAAGTTCTCATATTTTAAAAATCAGTTTTTATTTTTATTCCAAATGATTCCCGACGGAGACACCCTATATATTTAGTCTCAACAGCGATGTATTATTTGTAACTGTTGGAATATGTGTGTGTACAGGCCCATGAGACCTATGTATGACTCTATTACATTGCTACCCTTCTAGGGTTGGCCCATCTATCCAATGACACAATTCTAGCATGGTATCAAGCTAGGGTTTCTCTCTTCCCTCCCTCCCTCTCCCACCACCAGCCGCCAGGTTCGTCGGCGCTGCCGCCACCGCCGGTCGTCGCCGCCATGGCCGGCCCCTCTCATCCCTCCTACTTCCCCTCCACATGGGCGTCGTTCGCCGGCTTCCTTGCACCCGCCGCCATCGGCTCGCCTGCACGAGCAGAGGCTCCTGCCACCGCCGTCGCGGCCCTGCTCGCCGCTGCGGGCGTGGACGCCGCGCCCCCTCCCAGCGCGGGCGCGGGTGCGGACGGCGCGGGCGCGGCCGACGCACCCCCTTCCGGCGCGAGTGCAACTAGCGCGCGGCCTCGATCTGCAGCCCCTGCAACCGCGCGTCCCCTCCCGCCGCAGCCCCTGCAGCCGTGTGCCTCGGCCAGCTGCGGGCTGGCACAAGCGCGGGCGCAGCTCGCTCGGGTGCCGCTGCCGCCCCCGCTGCTGCAGCCGCCGCCGCTGCATCTCTCGCCGCGGCTCTCACCGCCGCTCGGGTCGCTGCTGTGGGCGCAGCTGTCCCCCTACCCCGCGCCGGCACCGGTGGCACATTCTTCCCTGCCACACCTGCTGCCGCCGCCGCCCCGACAGCCGCGAACCTCGGACCGCCGCGGGCTGGTGCGAGCGCGGGTGGTGCCGGTACTCCTACAACCGCCGCGACCACTGCCACTGCGTCCTTCTGGCCTGCGCTTGGTGCCAGTCATCCCCTACCTAGCGCTGGCACGGGTGGCCCCTCCCCACCTACTCTACTGCACACTACAGCACCACCCGACTCCGCCCTCGCCGCCGCCCGGGTCGCTGCTGCGGAGGCCCAGGCTCGCCTACACACAGCGGCCCAAGCCTGGGAGCGCAAGCGTGCTGCGGCCGACGTCCTCGCTCGTCAGCTCGTCGAGGCGGAGCAGCTGCTCGTCGGCTACCCTGTGTACCACGACGCCAGTGCTCGTGCTAACCTTGTCATGGAGGAGCTCACTCAAGGCATCTAGCTGGGGTCCTCGTCTTCCTCGACTGCCCTAGCCGCCACCCCTTCGCCCCGTCCTTCGCCACCGTCGTCTCTTCCGGGTCCTCCTCCTCCCGGGCCGAGCGGGGGTGGGGGGCCGTGGTGGCCGCCGTCGACGAGGGAGGGGACGTGGTGCTGGCACGCTGATGCCACCACAGGGTGCACCCTGGCCCTCCATGTGGCCCTTCCAGGCTACCGGCGGCGAGCCTTGTCCACCGGCGACCATGATCGCTGACGCCGTCCCGTTCGCCCCACTCTCGTCACCATGGGCTCCACCTCCCGGGATCACGCCCGGCCCTGTCGGCGTGGCTTGCTCTTTCGGTACCGTCACTCCTCCTACTGGCCGAGACTGGATCGCTGACTCGGGTGCCACTTTCCACACCACTCCCGACCCCCCTCTCCTCTCCTCTGTTCATCCTCCTTCCCCCTCTCATCCGTCGTCCATCATGGTCGCCAATGGTTCGTGCCTTCCTATAACTTCCATGGGTGCCGCTCACACTCATGGTCCTTTTCGTCTTCCTGATGTCCTAGTGGCTCCCTCTATGGTTCACAACCTCCTTTCCATTCGTCGGTTTACAGCTGACAATTCTTGTTCTGTTGAGTTTGACTCATCTGGTCTTACTGTGAAGGATTTGGCTTCCCGGCGTCCTCTCCTCCGATGTGATAGCACGGAGCCCCTTTACACCATTCGGTTTCCTACATCCACTTCTTCTGCTCCGTCCTCCACTTCGTCGGCTGCATTCACTGCCACTACTTCCTCCACTACTTGGCACTGGCGTCTCGGGCATCCTGGTCGTGCCGCCCTGACACAGCTTAGTCGGAGCTCCGCCGTACCTTGTACTCGAGCTCACGATGTGCAGCTGTGTCATGCATGCCAGTTGGGTCATCATGTTCGTCTTCCTTTCCCTACCTCCACTTCACATGCGACTCAGATGTTTGGTCTCATCCATTGCGACCTATGGACGTCTCCTGTCATGAGCATTTCTGGCTATAAGTACTACCTTGTCGTGGTTGATGATTTCTCCCATTATTCGTGGACCTTTCCTTTACGAGTCAAGTCAGATGCTTTATCCACGCTCCTCCACTTTTTCGCTTGGGTGTCTACTCAGTTCAGCCTCACCATCAAGGTTGTCCAGTGTGACAATGGGCATGAGTTCGATAACCACACTTCTCGTGCCTTCTTCCTCTCTCATGGTATGCTGATCCGTATGTCGTGTCCCTACACCTCCTCCCAGAATGGCAAGGCTGAGCGCATGATTCGTACCACGAACGACACCATGCGCACCCTTCTCTTCCAGGCTTCACTTCCTGCTCGTTTCTGGGTTGAGAGTCTCCACACCTCCACCTACCTTCTTAACTGTCTACCTTCTGTTGCTTGTCCAGCTCCGACTCCTCACCATGCTCTTTTCGGTACCCCTCCTCGCTACGACCACCTTCGTGTCTTCGGGTGTGCCTGTTACCCTAACACCGCTGCCACCGCTCCACACAAGCTGGCACCCCGTTCGACTCAGTGTGTCTTCCTCGGGTACTCCCCTGATCACAAGGGGTACCGTTGCTTCGATCTCACCTCTCGTCGGGTCCTCATCTCTCGTCACGTAGTGTTTGACGAGTCTACCTTCCCTTTCTCCACCACCTCATCACCCACCACCACCTCCCACCCGGACCTCTTATCCTTGTTTCCCACTGACACGATGGACCAGCCACCTTTGCTGTTATTTCCTACAGATACTACTCCTCCATGCCAGCCGTCGTGCCCGACCATCGACTCACCACTCTCCGGCCCCTCGACGGGTCCGGACGCCGGCCCGCCGCCTTCTGGTGCGTGCCCTGCGCCCGACCGGGGCCATCGGCTGTCGGATCGTCTGTTTCGGGGCCCGCTCCCTCGGTCGTTCCACCACCGCCTGCGCGGTTTGGGCGTGTCTACCAGCGTCGCCCGCGGCCGCCTCCGGTACACCCGACACCGCCCGCCCCACCGCCGTCCCCGCCCCGATCTCCACCGGGGGCTTCTTCTCCACCGGCGATGCCTACACCGCCGCCCCTGCCGCCTCCGGCTGCACCCGACGGCGTGTACCACCCGCCTCTCCTGCACCGCCACCCGCGTCATGTTCACCCCATGGTGACGCGGTGCGCGGCCGGTTCCTTACCGCCCCGGGCTCTTGCGGCGATGCCCCGTCAGCAGCAGGTCTCTCCGGTACCCTCCTCCGTCCGTGACGCCTTGTCGGACCCTCACTGGCGCCACGCGATGGAGGAGTACGCGTCCCTCCTCGCCAACCAGACATGGGACCTGGTGCCTCGTCCATCGGGCTCCAATGTCGTCACGGGCAAGTGGATCTGGACACACAAGAGGCGGGCTGATGGTACCCTCGAGCGGTACAAAGCTCGTTGGGTTCTCCGAGGTTTCACTTAGCGCCCTGGAGTTGACTACGACGAGACCTTCAGTCCAGTGGTGAAGCCAGCTACCGTCCGCACGGTTCTGTCACTGGCTCTCTCTCGCTCCTGGCTCGTGCATCAGCTGGATGTCAAAAATGCTTTTCTCCATGGTACTCTGACGGAGACGGTCTACTGCAGTCAGTCGACGGGGTTCGTTGACTCTTCTCGCCCTGATATGGTCTGCCGGCTCAACAAGTCTCTCTATGGCCTCAAGCAGGCGCCTCGGGCGTGGTACTCTCGGTTTGCGGCTTTCTTGCTTACACTTAGTTTTGTGGAGGCCAAGTCAGACACGTCTCTGTTCATCTATCTCCATGGTGATGAGACTGCCTACCTGCTGCTCTATGTTGATGACATTGTGCTAACAGCCTCGAGCCCGTCTCTCCTCCGGCGCATCACCACCTCTCTTTAGCAGGAGTTTGCTATGAAGGATCTGGGTCTGCTGCATCACTTTCTCGGGGTCACAGTTGAGCCTCGTCCCATGGGACTCCTCCTTCACCAGCGACAGTACACTCGTGACATCTTGGAGCGAGTTGGGATGACTGACTACAAGCCTTGCTCCACTCCAGTTGACACTCAGGCCAAGCTATCAGAGGCCGAGGGCACCCCCGTGTCTGACCCCACTGCTTACCGGAGTCTTGTCGGTGCTCTTCAGTACCTCACCTTCACCAGGCCACACATCACCTATGCAGTCCAGCAGATATGTCTCCACATGCATGATCCTCGCGAGCCGCACCTCACTGCCCTCAAGCAGCTCCTCCGCTATCTCCGCGGCACCGTCGACTACGGTCTTCTACTCCAGCGGTCCTCCTCCTCCGAGCTCGTGGTCTACACCGACGCCGATTGGCCCGGGTGTCCAGACACTCGACGCTCCACTTCCGGCTACGCCGTCTTCCTAGGCGGCAACCTGGTGTCTTGGTCGTCTAAGCGCCAGCTGGTGGTCTCCCGCTCCAGTGCCGAGGCGGAGTACCGCGATGTGGCTAACGGCATGGCCGAGGCCTCTTGGCTTCGACAGCTTCTTGCTGAGCTCCACAACCCCCTCTCCCGGAGCACGCTTGTCTACTGCGACAATGTCAGTGCGGTCTACCTCTCCACCAACCCTGTTCAGCACCAGCGGACCAAGCATGTGGAGATCGACCTCCACTTTGTTCGAGATCGGGTCGCTATCGGCGATGTTCAGGTCCTCCACGTCCCGACCACCTCGCAGTTTGCCGACATCTTCACCAAGGGTCTCCCGTCCTCCACCTTCTCCGAGTTTCGCTCAAGCCTCAACATCACTAGTGGCTAGCTGCGTCTGTGGGGGGCTCGTGTGTGTGCTCTTGTTTCTTTCTTGTTCAGTCTGCAACTCCGTTGCGTCGGTAGTTGAGACTGCGGGAGGGTGTTGGAATATGTGTGTATAGACCCATATATGACTCTATTACATTGCTACCCTTCTAGGGTTGGCCCATCTATCCAATGACACAATTCTAGCAGTAACAAACCACACTGGCATCCCTAATTTGTCTCAAACAAGGCCCTCCTACGAAGTGGCACTACAGCAAAGCTAGAACGATAAAACACAATATCATCATTTAAAGGCTGCAGAGCAGTAACAATGAAACAAAGTCTCTAAGAAATAATAGAGCTTTCACAATCAGTGATATTTGATGCGCTTTGAGTGAAATATTCAAGAATGTGCAATTGACATGGCATAAAATACAGACACCACTTCCTTATCTTGCCACACAAACGTGCCTTGCGAATTACAACAAAGCATCAACGGCTTTGCAGATTACCAATGATATCATCAACTCAATTGTTTTCTCTATACAATGCAATAGCTATGTACAGCAGCTTACATAAGAATTCACAAATCTTCGGCACAACTAAGAAAAAATAAGGCAGCAATTTGATTTAACTGCGAGAAGTATAGGCTCCAAAATAAACCCAAAGGAGTTGAGCTTTGTCATCGTTCTCGGAGATCAATCATATCAAACTTTATATCAGTGTTCATGTACACATGGGAGCACTGCTCGTAGATTGGTGAACCATCAAGAGGTGCCTTATGAGGATGGAAACCTCTCTCTTGACAATCATGGATGACGCCCATACCACCTGGATCCGTGAGATGAAATATACCATGTTTTCTGGTCAAACAAATACATAGCCATGATCAGTCAGATGTCTCTGATGCTATGATGCTTACAAACTACAGAAAGGGTAACACAAACTATCAAACTGCCAAACAACACAAAAGTCGGTTAACTCCAGGTACGATAAGATTTGCCAAACCTATGGATAAAAGAATAACCACAACCAAACAGGTTTACAAGTAGATCATTTATATTTTAAAGCTTGTATAGACAATGATGACCTAAAGAAACTATACATTCCTCGAACCAAACAAGACTCAATCTAGTGGAACTAAGGTTTTTTCATTAAGGGAAAGGCACAGAAATTTGAGTCAAAGAAGACTCAAACCAAGGTGGTTGCCCTGAACCAATTAAGTTAGTCACGCTTCCTGAAACTATGTGTTCCTTATTAACCAAGTTATTGGAACATTGGTAAACAATGGAAAATAGATGAAACATTGAATAATTTGGCACCCATGAAAATCAGTATCAGGAAATGATGTACAGTATCATATATCAACAGAAGTGTTCAAGAAAAAAAAATTGATATCAACAGGATAGATGGATAACCTTGTTGTGTCAGTAGGTGCCATAACGATTGCAACTGCTTCAGGTAGCATGACCTATCCGCAAAAAGAAAGGCAAACCACATAATCAATTTAAGGCATCAAGTATTTTCAATTGATAGACCAGTAGATATTAAGCAAATTAGCAGGATGAACTATTTTTTTTATGGAAGAGGGGAAGGGGGAAGGGGGCACACTAACTATTGCACACATAAGAGGCGGATACCAAAATTTAATTACTAGAGAACACTTTGCCAAATCTAATCTTTGGGTATCGATTAGTATTCCAGAAGAGGATTAAACATATGTGACAAGTCATTGAGCTTATTCGATTGAAGAATAGTAGATGAACCAAATCTCATTCAATCTGGAACTATGAAAGTGCATTAAGAACATGTATAAGTATTGGAGAACATCTTCACAATAGCTAGAATCCACTATGTTTTTCCACATTTAAACAATAAAAAGAAGAGTTATGAATCAAATAAGATCAAGTGCTGAGGGACTGATTGCAGTAATGTAGCCAGAGAACTGTGCCATCAAATAAACAGAAGCATATTGTGAGATCCAGTTTGCCAGCATTACCTGATAAGAATAATGATTGTGGAGGTCAATGGAAGAAAGGAAGCAGGACTGTGTTGGATGTGTCTGAAAAAAAAGGAAACATTGAAGAATGTGATATTTCTCTAGCATGAGTAAAGCAATCAGTCAACCAATGCAACCACAATTCCAACTTCCAAGTAATTCCAAGACTATTTGCACTTTTGCAGGTACAGAAAATATCAAACACCACATGTAATTTAAAAGATATTTACAACTCATGAAAGATTGGAAGAATAAGAATTACCAAAATTACAACGGCCACATATAATATGAATCATAGTGTAGTACGTACAATGCTATGCAAACATGCTAAATGTTGGTAAGATTTTTCTGTACTACAGACAACCAATAAGATAAGACAAAAGTGCTGGATCATGCACTACTCAACATGCATAATGAGACTCTTAGCCTGGTGTAGCAAAAATGAAGACCACAGGCAAAAATCTCTATCAGACACCCAAGCTTCCATGTTAAGGGCGCTTGCAATGCTTAAGCAGGTACTTTTACACAAGGCAGAAACATCTTGAAAACAAGTAAGCATCTTCATCAGTCGTTCTTACAAATATCGAGTGTAGTTAAGGGCGCAAGTGAGTACCCAATAGCGTTTTGTGGGTCAGCTAGCCTAGTTCATCTCTCTCCCTAAATTAATTACGTGGCATGACATTCTAGTTCATTTTAACAAGTTTAAGGTCAACCTATTGACCCAAAACATGTGGGACTTGCATCCCTAGGTGTAATCCATATACCCTTTTTTCTTCTCTAGGGGATGTACACATACTCCCTCTGTCCTGAAATATAAGGTACCTAAGCAAATTTAGGGCATTAAAAATGGTAAAACAAATGACACATGTAACCCTCCCTGATTACCATATTTAGATTGGTGATAGACATTAATGGTAGCCTGGTAGGTATGCATGTGAATGTTGCCTTTCAGAGGGTTTGTACACCTAGAATCCCTTGTAATTTATGACAAATTTGAATGCTTGGATACCTTATATTACAGGATGGAGGGAATATAGTACATCTACCTTTTACTTGAGAAACCAAAAGAAAGTGTCCAAGTTAGATAGAACTCACATGAATCCAACCAAGAGTGAACAGTGAGCCCGTGTCCTGAACTTCAAATAGTTCTTCTTCATTTGTAGCTTCACACTGGACAAAGAAAGTCATGCGATTCAGTACTAAACTCAGGTACAGGGGTACAGCATTGCATGTGTGTGTTAACTTTGCAATAAAAAAATGGAGATGGAATGAGGAAGACAAAGATAAAAAGGAAGTAAAAACTAATTTCCTACCGTATTAGACGTCGATTTCTGCTTTGGAATAATTAAGGTGGTCACATAAAAAGTTCTCTTTTTCTACATGAAAAATACAATTAGTGTCAGAAATCCAGCAAACCACCATTCTTATTTCCAATAAGTGATGTATACATACCAGGGTACCAGCAAGAACCCCACAGGTTTCTAAGCTTCTTTTGGTGTTTGACTCAGCAACCCTTAGAAAACACTCCATCAACTTGATTGGCTAACAACAACGCACAATGAAATAAACAATCAAGGTAGGTCAAAAAAAATACATAAGTTAGAAATGCTAGAAACGAAATAGATCGCAGAACCAAATCTGTTATAGATGAAATACATATGTATGAACTGCAATGTGAAGACTGATATAGATTTTAAAAAGGAAAAGACGCATTTCAAACTTACAACATGCAAGTTCTGAAAACGGGCAGTTCCTGAGGTAAGAAGTCCTGGTGTTGGATCAGCAACACTTGATGGAGAAATTGGTCTTTGTACCTCTGCCAGAACTGGTGGAGGAGAAGGTTGTCTAATATTTAATTGGAACAAGTCTTCTTCCAAACTAGCCAAAGGAAGTGGAGTGCGTTCTTCTGCTGGTACGGACCATCGACCATCATCCAGAGAGAGAAGAGATTTCATATCATCATTGTCATTTGAGGAGCTATCTGGAGGTGGAAGTTGAGGTGCAGTACTGGGACCATGCGAATCATCTTGGTTCAAGATGGATGGCACTAAACTGCACAAGCAAAGCATCTGATAATGTCAAGCAATAGGAAACAAAATGACACAACTATGAGGATGGACTAGTTTCCAAATAGATATGAGTACTTGCATCTTGTAGCCCCTCCAATCAGTTTCATACATGTCTCCTCTAGTCTAATCTCATACACAAGGCTAAGTTTTCTTTTAACTTGGGTGATCAAGTAATCTTTCTTTTAAAATTCTATTTGATAGAGTCGACTTGAGCAATACATGCTCAGGTGCCCTTACATTGGTACAGAGCATTTAAAATATTTGTGAAAAATTGTACGAAATAGCTAAACTTTGTAAAACAGAAAAACTATTACAACATTACTCCATAACAAAGAAACAGTAAGGCTTTATCCAACTTGCCAATATCTCATGTTTACCATTACTAAATTATTGTAACCATATGAAATTATTGACATGTATTGTGGAATAATAATTATTATTACTAAAACAAAATTGGGATCTCCAAATGTACAGGTATCTTGTAAAAACAGAGGAAGTAATCAAAATATCAACGAACGCATAGGACGTACATGTGTTTACATTGGCCGAGTCTAATATAAACCCAAACATTGATTTTATTTTTTTTAAGTAACAAATACAAAGTAGAAATGGCATAAATCTTCCCAAAAAATGATAATATTTCATTATTAAGGAAACAAAGATATTGCGAGATCTGCATTTTGAAAAATAGAACAGTACAATGTCTCCAAATCAATGAATTTTAAATAAAACTGCCCTTTGCTATTTTTTACAACAGTTGGATTATTTTGGTTTTCCAGTAACCTGATACATGCTGGGATGGTATAATTTTTTAATCCGCTACAACAAGATTTAGAATGATTGAATGAAAGAATTTCACATGAAACAGTTCATACCCTAAGGTATCCCAGTTAGGGGCATAATTGAGTGGAGGTAGAAAGGAATTACAGACTGTTTGCAACAGAAATGAGAACAATGGAAAAGGTATACTTCTGCTAAAACTATCAGAGGTAATGAGCTATCACCTTGTTATATCATTTTGTGTTAATTCAAAATTGCTTGGATACTGAACCTGCAACGAGGAGTAGGTAAATGCATAAGATAATGCTATGTGATCAAATTCTCAACAAACATTAAACAATGAAGGAAAATAAGTATACCTTAATTCCAGTAACAGGCCCATTCCATCGGCCATTAAGACCATTAGGTCCTAATATGGAGTGTCTAGCTAGAGTTTCTTCTTTTGGATATGGTAGATTCATAAATCTGCATAGTTTAGATAACAGATGACAAGGTCTATTGCTCAAAAGTACCAAAAAAATAAAAAAGATCAAAGACACAACTATCTAACACAAATGGCTACTGATACATCAGGAAAAGGATAGGCGATCTTTTTATCTAAAGGGAGCACACTGGACAATATAAACTGTCTAGAGAAGAAAATAAAAGTCAAACGAAAGAAATTAGAAGAAATAGTCTAACTATGATTCTGACAAAGCACATAACTACATAAATTGTTGACCTGTTGCAACAACAATAACTTTGTAAGCCTCCTGACCTTTTTCCTCATGCAAGAATGTTTTTTTTTTCAATTTACAAACAAAGCATTTGGAATGACCAACCAACAGAAAACCCTAGATGCAGTGTTATTCTAGGAGGTTTAAATTCATTTATCTGATTGTAGGAAATTTGGAACATATCGATAAAGTAATACTAACTGATAGGATAAAGAGAAACTATGTTGATTTATTATTAAAAACATTAACTGCTCAACTAGAGCTATCCTTGAACTGTTAACCCAAGCCATCCAGTGAAGATTCTGAGCAATGAAATATAGCCATGTTTGTTTAATGAAGGAAAAACAAAATAATTTTAAACAATATATGCTCTGTTTCTTGCAAGCAGCACTAATAATTAACTTTTCTTTCTCGAATGTGCCCTAAGAATTAAGTTACTATATGAGGACCATAAGCTCCCTAAAAGTGTTTTTCTTAGGAATCATCAAGCTGCTACATTGTACCCCATCTAGTTCCATAATTCTTGCTGTTTTGGACAAGTTTGAGGCCAAACTTTTAGAACTTTGATTGACTATCACTAGCTTTTAAAATATTTAGTTTGAAGACATCATGTATAGATTAGTCCTTTGGTCTTAAAAGGTACTTTGATGAAACTATGTTCAGAAGGCCATATCCCTGTCCAAAACAACAAGAAGCATGGAACTGGAGGGAGCAGTTTGATAGCTAACTAACATGTCAGCTAATCTCCCCTTTAAGTAAGTGGCGGCTAGCAGTTAATAAATAATAACATAACTAAATGTCCACAATATAACTAAGCAAAGTGAAACAATAACATATCACAGACATAAAAATGACCAAAAGCTATGCATACTGTTTCTGGACGCTCGGTAATGATGCCACTTGTCTCCCAGCATGGAAGGGTTTTTGCAATGCTCCATTAGTGCTGCCTACAAATGGCTAAAGAAGAAAAAGGATAAGGAATTATAACATAGTATAAGTAAAGCACATGAGAATCTAAAAGTACATATTCTCCATCTCTTCTTCCCAGAATGCTTCATAATATTACAGGCTAGGAAATGCAGTGCATACCTGTAGAGTATAAGAGCTTGGAGCACGCTGCTCTATCCTTCGAGTTGTACCGTAGTTTCCATTTAGACTATTAGTATTAGATTCCACAGTACCTCCTCTGTTATGCTCAGCAACCTGCCGCTGCACAACTGGCTTCAATGTCTCAAGCTCTTTGATCACATCAATAAGTTTCTGCAACAAAAGACCATTCATTTTTAGATAAACATCTGGGGAAAACCATACAAGACCAGTCACAAGAAAGGAATTCAGAGATGAATTGGAGAAGGCAAAAGAACATCAATGTTTGCAAGATGTTCTACATCTACGTGCCCAACATCTGGGATCAGAAAATACTGTGTTCCTCAAAAGTATATCTAAGGCTAGAGATTTATGATATTCAACCGTGCAAAATTGTACACTTCACCAACTTTGCATAAAAAAGATAATCTCTAAAGTTGAGCTGAGAGAAATTACATCAAAAAATGCCTTTTCTCTTAACTTGAAGGCATGGTAATCATGATGCTTCGGAATCGTCTCACACAGCAAGCTGTAGCCAATCAGATGTCAAATATAACATCAATACAGATAACCAACAGTGAGTACGAATCTGACTGAATGCCCAGCCCACCTCGAGTATCTCAGAAGGATGACATATAGGTCGAGGAAGTTACTCTCGTTTCGATATATATTAGCCTGCCAACAACATTGGAGTACCAAAATTAAACACAGTATAATTCAACACTTTAGCAGTCGCATTAATTTAATGACGTAACGAAAATAATCCCCAGATCGACGAATCGCTTCGCCTAAAACCATCGAGGAAAACTGCGGCCAATCGCCCAATAACCCAGAAAGCTATACGTCAAACGACAATAGATGCGATCTAGAAACGAAGGAGCGATCCACCCCGCTGGGCTCGGGGGGGGGGGGGGGGGGGGGGGGGGGGGGGGGGCGGGGATAGTTAGGGTTTCGACCTGTCGGAGGAGACTACCCGCGATGCGGAAGTAGTAGGGGAGGCTGATGCGGTGGTCGACGGCGATCGGCCGCGCGCACGCCTCGATGTTGATGGCGCCTGCCCTGGCTGGCTGCGGTGGCCCCATGGCCTCTGCTCCGGCGAGGTCCTCTCCTCTGCCGACACGGCGAGCTCGCGGGGTTAGGAAGGGGAGGAATGGAAGTAGACTTCGGTAGCGGTGAAGGGAAGGAATTGCCGAATGTCACCTTGGACTGCGGGCGGCTGCGGTCTCTAGTAGCTACCTTTTGCGCTCGTGCCCTTGAAGATCAGCATATTTAAGTTTGACAGGTTTAAAGGTGTAAAACATTTTATTTATTTTCTTAAAAACATTTTTATAAAAAAAACTTACTTTCTCCATCCCAAATTATAAGACATTCCAAAAATCTTGGAGAGTCCTTGACCAAACTTATATGGTATAATATAATAACATTTATGATGTCAACTAACTATCATTAGATTCGTTATCAATTATATTTCATAATATGTTTATTTGATGTCATAAATCTTTATAGTCTTCTCTATAATTATTGGTTAAATTTGATATGCTTTGACACTCCAAAATTCTTAGAATGTCTTATAATTTGAGATGGAGTGAGTACTTTTTAATACAAGTAAACATTTGTGTGTGTTGTAACAAAATTTATATCTTGTCAGTTATTCTAATGTGTTTTAGAATCATACGATGACTTGCGTTTGGTTGGGTCAGATAGGGTGTTTTTGAAATCAACTTTTCCAAAAGTAAGTTGTTTTCTCTAGTATAGTTTTAAAACATGGTTTGATCCTTTTGGTTTTCTGCTTTTGAAAATGGGTGACATAAAAACATCTTTGATAGTTGTTTCAAGAGAGATAAAGATAAAAATATATTTATATTTATTTTATATAGCTTTTAGATAAATATATTTAATTTCTATAGAAAAATATATTTAGATAAAGATAAAGATAAAGATAAAGATAAAGATAAACAAATAGCTTTTAGCTTTTCTATAGCTCACATCCTATAACAACTTTCTTACAACTCGCAACTTATAGTAGCTTTGGAGTAAGCTATTTAATTTGTATGAGTGCATCTTGTGAGGTCGAGTCACGGACACGACAATTAAGTAATTAGTTTTTTTATATGAGATAAAAGCTCGAGCCAAAGGCAAAAACAAGTTTGGTTATGAATATCCCATCACACAAACATGTACCTTCAGATCATTATATTTCCATTGATTTGTCTAGAATTGTTGTTGTCAACCACCAAACTATAACCGCTCTTGTGCAAATCAAGAGAACAAAGATAGATTGGCACATGCCTCAAATTCATCTCCAACACAATGTGACATACTATTTGCTATAACTTGACTCGGGAGTCAGACTCTTCATATGGAATTAGGCTTTTGTCTGGCTCCATGGCTACGGCAGGGCAACCGTCTCTTCATACGATAAGGCAAGGCAAAGCACTGTCCTCGGCCACACCAGCTCGTGCCACCTCTTGGCTTGGGATGTGAAAAGATGCCCAAAGGTGCACTGTGGCAGATCAATTAATGAGAAAAACTGAAGAGTTGGTCTTTTTGAATTCCAACAGTAAGAGATATTTTGGAGGAGGGCGATCGACTGTGGTGACCTTTGGATTCCTTGATAATTTGGAATAAACGATTTATCCCAAAATTGTGGGCATGGTTGACATATATTTTGGCGCGGCCGGATACATACATGTGGACCCTGATGATAGAGGCAGGTGGGATCAGGTGTTGCCACTTGGATAGAATCGAATGACGGCTAAGGTAATGATCAGTTAAAGATCACCGGAAGAGGATTTCTCGACTGGTTGCAACAGAGCTTACACGTCGGGCCTTGGTGAAGGGGAAGATTGAGGCCCAAGTTATCTTTTATTTCCTTATATTTAGGATTTATACTATGGTCGGTTAGGGTATGTGCTATGGTCTATAAATAGCATAGTCGAGGTATTGTAATGGATACCCAACAAATCAAACACAAACCCTTCGGTCCCGGCCAAACCCTTAAAAGTAGGAGTAGAGTAGAATTCAGTGAAACCTTCGACGAACAGGGCAGCATCGACTAGATCGACCTCCGGTTTGCTTGTAAGTCTAGCCACGATTCATGTCTCGTTTGTACGGTTGTATTGTGTAACTCGTGCAAGCTCGATCTGAGCTAGTTATCGATTTGAATCTTTGTTCATGCGGTTGCATTGCTTCAATCTCACATGAGTGAATGTTTAAGCTAGTTATCGGCTCTATTAGATTGATAATCCAATAGATTCATTAAGTTATCGATATTGTTGTTTATCTTTCACAACAATATCTCGTCCAATCACAATCAACAGATTAGACTAAGCTTCAATTCTATCTAGATTTGTTGTTCTATGTACTTCTATGCGTATATTCCTCGAAACAATGGACCTAAGATTCTATCGGGTTGATCATGATTATTACATGTTGTGCGTTTGAGATATTTGCCCATGTAAGGACCTGATTAGCCTAGAGGGGGGGTGAATAGGCATGTTTAAAACACTTAGCAACTTTCTGTCAGTTGAGGCCACCAAGGCTTGCCTACGTCCACGTTGTTGAGGTGCGCCACACAAGGCTCAAGCTCGCCACAAAGGCTAGCTCTTTCCTCGGTCTCAAGTCAAGGGAATGAACCCTTAAGATGAGAGGAATGTATTATCAATAGTTGAGTGATACAAACTTTCCTAGGCTGCCACACGAAGGAGGCAAGCTCAAGGGCAACCTCTAATCGGCTAGGAGCAAAGCTCCAAGAGTAAAGAACTCAAACCGCCGGCCACCACGCAAACCAAATGCTTGTAGGAGTTGAAGATCCGAGGGAGAAGCTTCTTCTAAAGCTTGGAGGCTCAATCTCTCAAAGGTTGATTGGAAATCAATGGGGAGAGTAGTTGAGCACCAAGAGAGAAGGGAGAGCAAGAAGGGAGCTTCTCTTTCTGTTCTTGCGAAATCTGAGAATGAGAATGACAGAACTAGCCATTGGGGGAGAGTGAGGGGGTAAGAAATACCCCTTCACTGTCCAACGAGCAGATAAGTCGCGACAGTGCCGCCCTTGGGCCCGACACTGCCGGCCTGGAAGCCAGCACTGTCGGCCTGGCAGAAACAACAAGGAAATGGATCTTGAATGGCTGGCTGTTTTGCCCAACATGTATGTGGAGGTGTATGATATTTGGAAATATATTGCATTTGGTTGACTTATTGGCATGCGTGTTGAATCCCTCTTAATAGTATGGCATACCTAACTCAAATTCGAAATATAAAATGAATTAAAGTCCTTTGAGCTTGTTGCCATGCACTTTTGTAATTGGAGGGGTCCGTCAACCTATTCATCAACATCCTTAAGTTTAACCTGCTTGTCATACTTACAAAGTCTCATTAGTCTCCTAAATATGTTGTCATGTCACCAAAACCCACTTAGGGCTTGATTGCACTTTCAATCTCCCCCTTTTGGTGATTGATGACAACACACTTAGAACTTACAAAAGTGAATAATAATCTGAGACAATGCAAGTTATGGGTGTAGGAGCTCCCCCTAAATATGTGAGTTGGAATTTGAATTTCCAAATTGGCATGAAAAGCCAAAATTCACATATTGGAGTGAAATAGGGCTCCCCCTACATCCATGACTGTTGTGGGGTGCTGAAAAAGGTGTCACAAGTATATACGTGTAGATACAAACCTGTCTCAAACACAACAGAGTGCTTGCTATTGATAGCAGTCCGGCACTGCCGGCCTGGAGCCCGATACTGCCGGCCTAGCTACCAACAGCAAAGCTGCGGAAGCTCGAGCACGACCACACAACAAGATATATATATAAACTAAATGCACACTAAGACAAGCATGATATATATGAGAGAGTACATGTCCATAAATCACACAAATAAAGTACTTAAGTGACAATATTACAATAAAATAGTTTCATGTTGCTATCTCATCTCATAAACTAAAAACAAAAGATAACTCTGTAGCTCCTCCATGACCGTTGAAAGATGTTGTACCCCCTTCACTTAGTAATTCTCCCCCTTTGGCAACAAGTCACCAAAAAGGAGAAAAAGAACTAAGCAAAAAGAATACAAACTAGTCGTTGTCCTCCTCCTGCTGACATAAAAAGCGTCGGATCTGCGAACACCTCGGGCTTATACCCGAATTTGATATCCAAGGTGTGCCAGTCGATTGGACCAGTTAATCGACAAGGACGATAACTAGAACAACGATGAACGAGACGACGGCGATGCGCCCGGACGTCAAGGCTTAGATTGCTCAAAACGCGGAACTCACGAGGTTGACGGAGATTGTGTAGATGCAGCCCGTCGAAACTTCATAAGAACTCGTAGATAAACTAGAACTAATGCGATGAAAGTAAATTTGCTGAAAAAAGTAGACGAAAATAATAGATGTATTTGATTGATTGTATATCTTTTACACCACCCCTAGGTACATATTTATACTCCGGCAAAAGGAGTTGTAAACAGACACGACTCATACCTAAACAAAACTCCTATTTTTAAGGAAATAAATGACTCGTGCAAGAGTCGGACTCCAATTATAATAATAATATTATAATAAAACTACTAGTTTCCTTATCTATCTTCCTTACGATGAAACCTTTCATCGGCAGATTCCTTTAATCCGCAACCTTTTCCTATTGCTATCGACAGCTTTCTGCTGACGTTAGCCATATCATCCCGCACCCATCGACGACATTTCCGATCGGCAATGTCCTCATGTTTCCATCGGCAGCACCTTCCCATCGGTAAATATTCTTCTTTTTATCTTTGATGTTTCTTCAATCTCCTGCTTCTATCGGCAATATGATTAGCAGTATCCTAATGCCAATAAGGAAAAACAATCATCCCTCTACCGATCAGTGCATCCGGTTCACATTGACACATACAAAAAATGGTGTCAACACATGCCCCCCAATTTCGGAGTATGAAATATATCATGCGCCGGAATTTCCTCTACTGCAATCTTTCCCTTCAAAATGCCTATGCCATCATTTCGGTTACCGCGCGTCATTGTAAATTATCAACAACCCCCGCAATTATAGCGCCAACAGTTACATTTCCTTGATCACCGCACAAATTCACCATGATACCCTGATCACCGCACAAATTCACCACGATACCCTTCTATATCCCTGCTCAGTTAAAAAGGAAAACTTGAGATCCCTTTGACCTAGGCCTATAGAGACAGACCTAGGCCTATAAAGACCACTGTCTATTCTTCTTTTTCACCCCGAGTTCATATCATCCCTTTTCTTCACTACACCACAACTTAAATATAGTGTTGGATAGTGAGTTGTTATAAGCTGTTTTAACGTCCTACTGGTCCGACGTTATAAACTTATTGCGACACATATATCAGCCGTTGACAGTGGTGACGCTAAAAACCTTTAACGTCGGACCAACCTTTAATGTCGGACAACATAACGTTATATAAAAGATACCACGACAGACGGTCTGACATCTTTTGTAAACTTATAACGTCCCATAATCTGATGATATATATTTATAGAGACCTACTGTCCATCACTATGCATATAAATAATTAGCACATAATATCATGTACTGTTGATGTTAACGTTACAATCAACAATCAATAGTGCCATGCCATACATTCAAACAATCACAATCATCATGAACACATATAGATTGGATCAAATAGAGCTCACAAGTTATATTAAAGGCATCATAACATGTCATGCCAGTTTCAACACAAATTCATGGCAAACAAAAGCTCACAAGCTAAGATGTGTCATAGTTTGCTTGTACTCTTTACAAAATGATCCACCTCTAGTAAGTCCAAACAAAGTTTTCATCTATAGCTAGGAAGTCCAAAACACATCGTGATGAGCACTTTGATCCAATCAATAAGGCTGCACTCTACTTCCAGCCATTTCCTCCCACCACCTGTAGATAAAAATTGCAGAAGTCAAAATAATGAGCAGCAGCAGCAGAAGTCAAAATAATTTCCATATATTTCTGAAGCATAGACAATATCTGAGTGTTCCTTTGCACATATTCTTCTAGCTAAAATAGATATTACTATTACCATTTTATTGTTTATTATATACATAAATGTGGATCTTTCAGATGCAGGCATGAGTCATATTGTGAATTTTATAGCATTTCTGTCTCTGATAGTTTGTTCTGACTTCATAGTAGTCATTGGTTTCCTAGTGTAAATTCAATGTTTTTTCTATACCTTAATGGTCTTTCACACTGCCCAAGATAATTGTTGATACGACTCAATCTTATGAACTGAGAACACAGGACAGTGGCTCCACAAAGGTGACAACATTCAGCCCATTAGAAGCAACTATCACCAAACCCAGAAGCAGTCTATTTACATCTAAAAGCCTAAAAGTGAGGCTAACTGAGCTAGCTGGAGGAACTACATATGTCATGATCCCAAGTAAATTTTGCTGAAAGCCTGATAGTGAGGCTAACTGAGCTAGCTGGAGGAGCTAACTGAACTAGCTAGAGCATCTAGATATGTACAAGATAAATTCTTCTAAATTTTGCACTAGATTACACTAACACAAGTAAATTTTGCACTTCTAAAAAATATCTAAGTTCACTACTGAATTACACTAACACAATCCAAAAGTCCTAAGAACTAAGATATGTACAAGAGTAGCAAGTTGCATAAGGGCAGCAAGTTGTAAGATATCCTAAATAACATGTAGATGGAAAATTTGAGAATATAGCACATCTGTTCCATGGGATTATTTTTTAGCCTTGCAGACCTTGAGCTGTTAGAAATATCAGTTATTAGAAAATCTGGGCACTCATACATAAGAAAACAACAAACAATGAAAAGTTACCCTTTTATATGGCCAAGCAATTCCCATGTCCTTAGCATCAGCCATCTCTTGCACACCAAGATATGGGCGAGGTAGCTTTGCATCCCTTTTCATCACAAACTTGATAACAACTAGACAATGTTTCTTTCCAAGGGCTTGTTCTGCACGCAAACAGCTAGGATTAACTGAAATAATTGTTCCCTTGGCCACAGGTTCATCTCTCTGGAGTGCATAGAGTATAATGTCTTTCCCGATTTGCAGCAAACAAGGTATGTATGGACAACTTTGCATGGTTGGCTTTGGTAATTTCAGTTTTAGCCTATGATAGATACGACTATATTAGAAAGATCAATGCAAGAAGCAAGCAGCAAGTAGCCAACAACAAGCATCCATCAGTAAGCAGCGAGTAGCAAAGCACCAAGTAGCAAGCAGTGAGCAGCGAGCAGTCAGCAGCTAGCAGCCAGCAGCAAGCAAAAATGATGGCTATAACCAGCAAGTTAGGTGTAAGAGTAGTACTCACTGCAGATTCTGGGGTTGACCAATGGTTTTTGAGAAAGTTTCAATCATCATCATTTAGTCTTTTACCTTGTTTTGTCCATAACTTTTCTTCTGTTATTGTGCCTTTAAAAAACTGTCTCTTCAGGTTTGCTTTAAAATCCTTCCATTTCTTTCCAGCAGCATCCAAAACCCAGTCATAGGCTTTATCATCAATATCAAAATATTCCTAGTGTGAAAAGAAAGTAGCAAATGAGTACTAATCATGAAGTGAGAAAATAATAAAGGCCTACAAATAAAACTTGAGCAACTACCTTCATGTCTAACCATACTACATCCTTTAAGTCCTCATCAACAAGCCTCCAATCAGCACAGGCAATTGATATTTTCTGTCTCACATGGACCCCAACAGCACCATAAAACCTCCTAGCATTATCACCAACAGGCTGACCAAATTCATTGACCATAACTTTGATTTTAGGCATCCCAGGTTTCCTTGCAAAGGCTTCATCCAATCTACTGATACCTCTTCCATTCCTCTTGTCTTGTGTATTGCGGGGAAAAATCTGCTATAAATAAATGGAGAAATTAGAAGCAAGCATAACAAAAATCAACTATAAATAACTTGAGAAAATATGATGGGATATACAAGACCTTCATTATCACATAAGAAATCTCCAATCGATTCAAATTCGCAGTCATCTTCTTTAGATAAATCTTCTTCAGCTACATCTTCTTCAACTTGCCCAATCACATTCATTGCATGGCTTGTTTGTGGCCTTGGTCGCAGATTATGAACCCGCGTTGCTTGAACACGTGTGTTATGAGTCCTCTAAAAGGAAGCAGTAGAACAGTTCATGTAAATATTAGCATTATTACATGAGCAAAGTCATTGTAGTAGAACAATTTATATAAGAAATGACCTTTGCTCTTTTCCTAGGTTCAATGGGAGCAAGACCAAGTGATGCCAGCAGCTCGTTGTTCTCTGCAACATTTTCATCTCTCTCCAGCTCATACGTTGTCTTGCCCCTATTGATACTGTTTTCTCTTGCGCTTTTCATTTGTTTCCCTAAAACAAAGAAACCAAATATCAACAGACTATGGAAGGGATCAATAAAACAATCAATAACAAATATATGTAGCAACCATCACTTAAACAACACTTACTTTGTACACTTTGTTTTAGGCTTTTGCTTTTGAGGAACAACAAGTGTTCCATCTATATCAGTTCTAACAGTAGGGACTAGCCCATTTACAATATCCACTGTCACATTTGCACTTAGATCATGCAATGGCCATGGTATACTGTCATTATCCATGTGCTCATTCTCTAAATTATCTAAGTCGTACACATCTCTTGGTTTTGACTGGACAACAACAACCCACTCATGGTCAACTACTTCAGGAACATAGTATACTTGAATTGCTTGTGATGCTAAAATGAAAGGTTCATCTGATATCTTTTCGCCAGTATTGAACAAATGCTTAAAGTTAACAGATGTAACTCCCAAATTATCAGTTTTTACCCATTTGTCCTGCACACGGTTGTCAACCCAATCACAATTGAAAAGAACCATATTTCCTTTGTGATGATAATTCAGTTCAATAATATCCTTTATAATTCCATAATAGACCTTTTTGTTATTGAACTAGCATCATCATCAATCCAGAATTTATCCATCAATCTTTAATAGGGACAACTAGAAGCGGACCAAACAAACTAAAAATATAAACACAAGAACAGATCATGGCATCACATTCAACCACATTGTGCATACATATCATCAATCCTATTCTACATAAGATTCCATGCAAGGCAAGCAGCAGCAACTGTAGTGGAGTGATAGAGAGCACTTTACCTTATACTCAATCTAATCCACGAGCTAGCTCCTAGTGCTTGGTGAGGAGGTTGAGGCTTTTCTTAGGGCAAAGATCTAAGGAGCTACTTCTTCCTGCTAGCTACGATAGAGGAAACCATAGATCCATGATTTAGGTAACAAATCTCAAATATGTATAGAAAAAATAAGCTTACATACTAAAGAGCTATAATGATAGTATGGTTTCAAGGTTCAATAAAAAGGGACTTCTTCTCAGTCTTGCATAGGAACAAGGAACTTATGTACTAATAATCAGCACGCACAATAGCAACAGGTAAAAAAAATCAAAATACCATTTATTTGCAAATCTGTCAGTTCCAAAAAGAACAGCGAAAAACATTATCATGTCATACTTGATAGTTAGTAGAACAATTAAAAAAAGAACCAATCTGACGGTGGATGAAGGAGTGTCATATAAAAGAACCATTCCATAAAACTAATTTGTTGCAATATAGTTAATCCAAAAATGTGGGTGATGAATAAGCTCAGAAATTTCGAGCAAATTGTAGAGCAGTATACTAAAGTTTGTCCGCATTGACCTAAAACAAATGGGTACTGATACATCTATGATTGTAGATACTAGTGAGTGAAATTAATCAAGAATTCAAATATAAGTGCAGAGGGAGAGAGCGGCTCCCTTGTTTGGTTCTAGCCGGCCGGCTGTGCAGAGGGAGACAGGGGGACTTTAGTTACGTCTAGCAGTGCAAATCTGGATGGGGTAGGGCCTGAGATGGGCAGAGGGAATGTTGACCTACTTGAAGACACGTCGAGCCAGGTCACCGGTGGGGAGCGAGCGAGCTAGGTCACCGTTGGGAGGGGCCGATGTTGTCGTCTGGAGGGGCCGAGGTCGTCGCGCCGGGAGGGGGCGACGTCGCCGTCGGAAGGGGGCGAGTTTGCCGCTGGGAGGTACTGGTGAGGGCGGTGGCCGGCCGAGGGAGGTCGCCGAGGGAGGTCGGCGTCGGAGGGCGGTGGGGAGCGGACGTGTGTTGGCGGCGGTTTTTTTCTCTCACGATGGAATAGAGCAGGCGGAGGCTCTGTCCGTGCCGTGTGGTATGGCTTTGTCCGTGCTGTGAGCGTAGGGAAGAGAGGAAATGGGCCTGCTCCTTGGCGGGATGCAATGGCGGGCTTCAATATTTTTTCTAATATGTGGGTCCATGTAAAAAGGTTAGGCGAGAATTGTGTTGTTTTAGCGCGCGAGCGGAGTCGATCTATGATGACGAGCGGTGGGTCGCTAAAAGTATGATATAACGACTAACCGTCCAACGTTGAAGTGAAATAGAAATAACGTCGGACAGTAGGTAGAAAAAACGAGATATAACGACAAACCGTCTGTCACCAATATTTAACGTCTAACCTTCCAATGCTAATACGATATTTTTAACGACCCCCAAGTGACGCTAATTTTGGGTTGTGGTATAGTGCTTACTGACGCTCTCAAAGAATACTCTGGCAATCTTCAATTGGCGGTTCCCTCTTTCATTAGAAGATCCAAATTTTGCAAGAACTCCTCCATCCTAATGGCAATCAGCTTCAACGTTTCTGCGGTAAACTTCTTCCCCTCTTGCTCTACATTTTATGGGTTTTCTCCTCTGCACCATTTCATGATTCTTTTTCCCCTTTCTTCTTTATTCCCTAAATCTAGGAAATGCGCAACAAAGTAATAATCCCCACCGATCAGCCACATCTTTGCTGCCTAGGGCCGATGGGGAATACCGATCCAACCGATCTCATCAACGCAGAAACCAATCGTATCCCTTTTAGATCTAAACATTTCAATCTAGGGTTATGGACAGATATCTTCCGCTTGTGGCCCAAACCCACCAAAGGGTGGAAAAACTGGTACCTCAGGATGGCTAGGTCACAAGAGGTCTATTGGTCAGAACGCAATATAGATCAATGCATCAGATTGTCACTTGCCAATATGGTCAAAAACGAAAACATGATGATTGTTGCTTCTTATTTCTGGTCCGATACAATGAACGCGTTTCTATTCAGACACGGACCAGCCACTCCTACACTTGCCGATGTGTACATGCTTACCGGCCTCGACGTCTCTTCTGCCGATCCTGCTACTCTCTTCCGCAGGAAGTCTGAATGTCGGGTGAGCAAACGTAATATCGACAGTTCGACTGGATACATTCAAGAATATCAGAAGACCGGATCGGTAGGCCAGAGGGAGCACGCCACCTTCCTAAATATGTGGTTGGAGAAATTTATTTTTTGTGGCAGGACAGTTGGACCCACCAACATGTATCTTCCTACAACAGAATTCTTGGCCGACGGAGGATTTCCCCTTGGCCGATACCTCCTCAGTTCAGTTTATCATCTCCTGCACCAGGTATCGGAAAAATTGCTGCTAGGTGAACCCATCGGCAACCTCGGAGACCCTTGGTGGTTTATCAACTTATGGCTAAATGCCCATATGCATAAATGTCTTCATTTTCACTTATTTAGCCAGCAATTTCCAAGGGATCTGTCTGAGGATTATGCACTTGCCGAAGATGAATCGGCAACCCGTTCCCCACTCAATTTTGGGGAAGCTATAATAGTGGTACCAGGAACCGATGCTAATGAAGATCAATTCGGCATGTTCTTCCAGAGACTCTACTGTGGAATTCCTGCTGCAGAACGGGTTTGGTGGCCTTATATCGATGAGGATAACCGATTTCCACTCTCATTCAATCTTACCGACGGGAATATACCACAAAATGAAGCAATTATGAAGACCACCCTAACCCTTCGGGGCATTCTGGTCAATATCTTCGGAACCGGGAAGAATACTCACCCATCTTATGAATTCTATTATCCATCGGCAGCAGCAAGATAGTTAGCATTTGGTCAACTGCCGATCAAACTCAGCTACGCCAATGTGATAAAACCAAGAGGAGTTATCTCCAGTGCTATGGACTGGAATAAGATTGTCACTCTCCCCCCTTGGGCCGATGTAACTAACATTGATTTATCCTCTTGGGCGCCGACGTCCTTCATTACTGAGTCATACAAATCTTGGTGGCAAGAGTGAAAAAATCAACTATTTGCTGCATCATCACACTACTATCGACACTTGATTGACGTCGATTACGTTGTTCCTGATGACGCGGTGAGTTCATTTCCAATACTATTTTTTCCTTATTTCCTTTCAAATGCATCGGTAACTAATTTTCTACCAACAAGTCAACGATTTGATTTCCAAAAAGAGTAGGAGCGACAAATATTTCAACTTACGACCAATGAACCCTACATCGGTAATTGGCAGCAAGGCCCCTTCATTGGCTACCCTTATGCATCGAAAGGCAACTCCTAAGATCACCATCAGGTCCAAACCAACGCCAACTGATGATGCTGCCACCGCTGCCGCTGTCTTGGCGCAAGCCTTCACGGTAACAAGTCTTCACTTATTTGTGCCGACCACAACAATTTTAATTGGCAATTTTCATTTAACTCTTAATCTGCATCAAATTGTTTTCTCTTCAACAGACAAGTTCATCGGCGGCCATCCCAAATGTACAAACCTCTTCAGCTCAGCTTGCCGGTGCCCTCCAAGCGCAACAGTTAAAACGCCAAGGCTCATCAAGTACCGCTCCCAGACCGAAACGCCCAAAGCCATTAGCCCGAGTCACATCACCGGCCACGTCTCCTCAAGCTCCTACCGATACACCAACACTAGAGCCAACATCGACATCCATTCTCAATCAATCACCGATCGAGACTCTCAAACAAGGGACGGTACCATCACCGCAAGGGCTAGTCGCAACAGCAGACACAACACAGGCATCAGCTTTAGCACCAACACCAACTGTTCCTCCTACAGAAGCAAGTTCATCGACAACTATTGCCGATCCTCAGAACACAGCTACGCCAGCCACCCTACCAAGTCCAAGGCGAGAAATTGCTCTAAAGCAGGTAAACCAACTATCTATCATATACTTTTGCAAGATACAAGCCCTCAACTGACAAACTCTAATTCTTTTTCTTTTCAAGCCCAAGATTCCCCTAACAGCTTATTCTCCTTTGCTATCAACGTTCCAGATGATGATGATGAAGAAGAAAGCTCTGCCCAAGCTTCAACTGTCATATCGGTGGAAATAAGATCTAAACTTGAAGCATTGCTACTCCTACTGCAACAAAACACATCCCAACTAGTCCAAGACTCTAGTGCAGTAAGGGTAGCTTTCAGGGAAATTCAAGATCAACTGCCTACCGATATTGAAGAACCACTCTTCCACGCGACATTCCTCGAGAGCCGGCAGTTATAGTATAAAAAGGCTTCACGCCGCATCGCCGATAGAGCCGCTCAAGCAAAACTTGAAGAAGAAATACTCAACTTCAAGCAAACCGCCGATGAAAAGCATAAAGACATTGGCCGTCTGGAAGCTTCCAACATCGAGCTTGAACAAGAGATCGCTCGTCTATCGGCACAAAAAGAAGAATTGCTAGCTGAATTGGAGAAAGTAGATGAAGCTTTAAACTCAGCCAACTAGAAGAAAATTCAACTCCCCGACGCCACAAAAGTCCTGCAACAAGAGAGGGATGCCGACGCTCGCCACGCCCTGCTGCTGAAGAAGAAAACTAAGCCGATCGAAGGTGCTACCGATGACGATGCCAAGGAGATAGAAGAAGCGAACCAAATTCGCCTTCGCGCGATTTCATCTACTCAATCTTTGTTGTAATCGGCAATCATGAATTTGATGACCAATCTCCTTGTAATACAACTTTAATGCTTTTTCTACCGATGTTTTTGTACGATAACTTTGTCATCGGTATATGTGCATCGCTTTATGCATCCATCCAGATACTAGGATAATATTTCTTCAAATATTTACTATTGATTGCTCTGGAAAACGCAACCCCTTCGAGGGTCTCCAAAATATACGCGTTACCGGGAACAAACTGATTTATCCGAAAAGGACCCTCCAAATTAGGAGACCATTTTCCAAATTCTAAACTCTTAGTTCCAATCGGTAAAATTAGTTTCCACACTAGATCACTATCGACAAACTCTTTTATTTTCACTTTCTTGTTATACCACCTAGCAACCCTCTTCTTATTCTCTTCGATACTGATTAGAGCCCTTAACCGATGACCCGCTAGATCTTCTAACTCGTCCTTCATAAGGATGTCATACTCATCGGCTGTTAATTGGTCTTGGGAAAATAATCGCCTGGAACCAATTTTAATTTCCCAAGGTAGGATAGCATCATGTCCATAGACTAACTGATACGGCGAAACTTTGGTTGCACCATGACAAGCCATCCGATACGACCACAAAGCTTCATTCAACACTATATGCCACCTCCTAGGGTTTTCTTCAATCTTGCGCTTGATAAGCTTGATTACTCCCTTATTAGTTGCTTCGGCTTGGCCATTAGCTTGAGCATAATAAGGAGAAGAATTTAACATCTTAAAGCCCATACCGGCAGCAAATTAATCAAACTCCCCTGATGTGAACATGGTTCCTTGATTAGTTGTAATAGTTTTTGGAATACCAAACCGGTAAACAATATGCTCTTTAACAAAATCTATCATGTTTGCCGATGTCACATTCTTCAGAGGAATAGCCTCAACCCACTTCGTGAAATAATCGGTGGCGACAAGTATAAATTTGCGTCCTTTACTCGATGGTGGATAAATCTGGCCGATGAGATCGATAGCCCACCCTCTAAACGACCAAGGCTTGATTATAGGATTCATTGCCGATGCGGGTGCTCTTTGAACATTACCGAACCTCTGACAATCTTGACACCCTTTGAAGTATTTGAAACAATCCTCAAGAATTGTCGGCCAATAATACCCATTCCGCCTAATCATCCATTTCATCTTGAATGTCGATTGATGTGCTCCACATACTCCCTCATGAATTTCACCCATCAACATCTTTGATTCTCCTTCACTAAGACATCTGAGCAAAACTCCATCAATTGTCCGATAATACAATTCATCATCAAGGAGCACGTACTTGGTAGCCTGAAACCTCAAACGTCTATCAACCTTTTTGGATGGCTCCTTCAAGTAATCGGCAATCTCTTTTCTCCAGTCATCGGTAGTCATCACCGATACCGTCACTTCTTGAATCGGTTGATACCCCGAAGCGTACTGTGCTAACTGATTGTCCTCTTCATTATGTAACCCGGGAATATGCTCGAGGTGGTATTCTTAAACCCTTTCAATAAGAGCCTTTTACATGAGTGCCATTAAGAAAGATTGCAATTACACCGAAGCCATTAAAAAAGATGGCCGCACACAGGTAACACCGGTCTAAACTTTCTTTCCCGAGAAGCCATTCTGTCCGCATTGCCATCTAACGGTGTCAAACAAACACGTGAAATGTCCACTTTGCCCTACAGTGGGCCCTGTTTGTCAGCCACCCAAACCTTCTCTTCTCTTTCTCTCCTGGGCCTACAGTGGGCGCCGCAGTGGCGCGTGCTGGAGCACCGAGCCTGCATTTCCTGTTCTTGATCTCAAGTTCTCAACTCAGATAGGTGTCTAGTTGATTTGTCCACACACCGGCCAAGCAAACAACTAATATCCGTGCAGTTTCTTTCTCTTGGGTGGTTCTGAAGATAGTTGTGCCTGTTCTTGGTTGATTCATTTCTGTCCGTGGTCAGTCACTCGTCACTCTCTTGAGTTGAGTCCATGAACCACACACACCATCGACCTACATTTGTTCGTCATGTCCTTTTCTCATTCTGTGACGGCCAGGCGCGCAAGCAGATCATCTAAGACCCCCCCCCCACACACCAAAGAACCCTCGCCTCCTCCCCGGTCGATCGACCGGTGGTTAGATGCAACGAGAGATGGTGCGTGAACAGGGTGGCGGCAACCACCAGCACCATCAGCTGCCGAGGTACAGCCACGACAATAGCACCGGCGCCGGCGCCGCCATGGCCATCAGCGTGGCGTCGACGTCAAAGAAAGATAAGCCCAAGAAGATCTTGCAGCGCGACCTTGGCATGGCGCTGCTCAAGAAGCTCCGAATCGAGGAGCAGAAGATGATGGAGGGAGCCGCCACCGCCATGTCGGCGTCGGGTGCCTCTCACCTCGGCCACTTCCTCCCGATGCACCCTCCGCCCCCGCCGTTCTCGCTCAGTACCCTGCCGAGGCCCGGCGTGGATGTCGGCGGCATGCACTACGGTTACCCGCTGGTGCTCTGGGACCCATCGGTGCATGCGGCGCGTTCCTGTCGCACTGCGGGTGGAGCTCCGTGCTGGAGTCGCTGGTAGCGGGCATGCCCATCGTGGCGCTGCCAATGCACATCGACCAGCCGCTAGACGCCAACCAGGCCGCGAAGATGGGCGTCACCGTGCGTGTGCCACAGGAACGGTTCGGGGAGTTCTGTGCCGAGGACGTGGCGCGCACGGTGCACGCGGCCATGCGCGGGGAGGAGAGCCGCGCGCTCAGGCGCTGCGCCGCCGAGCTAAGGGAGGTGGTGGCGGCCGGTGCTACGTGGGCGAGCTCCGCCCCGGATGGCTGCTCGCGCAACCTGCACCCCTGGCCGCGAGGGCCGAGCAGGCCGCTGTGCAGAGCGCCCCGCTCCGTGGTCGTTGCCTCGCCCCACGTTGCCTACGCGAGCCCGCGCCGAGGCCGCGGCTTCTGCCGCCCACTCGCCCAGCGCGCCAGCGCCCCTGTCCTCGGCCCACAGTGGGCGAGCTCGTCCCCGGCCGCCAAGGCGCGGGCGAGCTTGGCTCCTTCCCTCGGCTCCTGCCAGGCGCGGTCGTGCAGATGAGATCGAGTAAGGGAGACAAAGGGAGGGGAGAGAAAAAAGAGTTGATAGGTTTAAGAGGGGTATTATGGACCACTACATTAGCCGGTCCCACATGTAAGGGCTAGCAAACGGCTGAAAATGAACAACACACGGATGGAATGGTTTCTCGGGAAAGAAAGTTTAGACCGGTGTTACCTGTGTGCGACCATCTTTTTTAATGGCTTCGATGTAATTGCAATATTTGTTAAAGGCACTCATGTAAAAGGCTCTTTCAATAATCGTAAACATTTCTCATAGTACGCAATTAAAATTTCACTTCGGCATTCATATGCTCCAATCAGCTGA
Source organism: Microstegium vimineum (assembly GCA_022036555.1). Classification (NCBI taxonomy): domain Eukaryota; kingdom Viridiplantae; phylum Streptophyta; class Magnoliopsida; order Poales; family Poaceae; genus Microstegium; species Microstegium vimineum. The sequence goes on along the minus strand of CM039138.1, from coordinate 10,304,027 downwards.
TTGATCACCAGCATAGAATCGCCAAAAATCTCAACGGCGTCGGCACCTACTTCCCTGAGCAATTCCAATCCTTTTAGCAAAGCCTGATATTCAGCCTGATTGTTTGTTTAAGTAGCTACAATCGGCAATGAGATTTCATACTTCTGCCCTCTAGGAGAAATCAAGACGATACCGGTACCTGCCCCCTCTCTACACGTAGATCCATCAAAGAACAAAGTCAAAGGAGCAATTTCCACAGCACCCACTGTACCACAATGCTGAGTAACAAAATCGGACATTACCTGACCTTTAACCGCCTTAACTGACTCATACCTTAAGTCAAACTCCGATAACGCTAGGATCCACTTGCCGATTCTTCCACTCAATATCGACATCGATGGCATATACTTAACCACATCGTCTTTGCATATGATGGTACATTCAGTCGATAACAAATAATGCCTCAACTTCATGCAAGAGAAGTCATATGCCGATGCTTTATAATCCTGGATGGGTCAACCAGCCACCAGCTCAGCAGCCTGGCGCGCCAATGTATTATTATGGAGGCCCAACTTACACTCAGAGCGGACCATCGGTACAGCAACCGATGAATGTGACGGTTCAGCCAACTCCGCCAAGTATGCCAAACTATCCATCGGTAAGTCAACCGATGCATAGTGTGCAGATGACTGGTGCTGCACCCGCGACTACTGCACATCTTCAAGAGGCGCGTCAGCCGAATCCACCAGTCGACAATCAGCCAATGAGTCGGCAAGAACAGGACGCGTACTGGGTCGGTAAGATTGCCGAAGTCATGAAAGAGCAATTCGGCATCAGACCCAAGGTCAACACATACTCCTATCGGACTCCGTACCCTCCTGCATATGACTTTATTTCTCTTCCAAATCGGTACAAGGTGCCCAATTTTACCAAGTTCTCCGGCCAAGACGACACGTCAACAATGGAGCACATCAACCGCTTCATTATCCAGTGCGGAGAAGCTGCCAGCAAGGAGGAATTAAGGGTGAGATTGTTCTCTTCATCATTGTCCGGATCAACATTCATATGGTTCATATCGTTGCCTCCAAATTCTATAATTACATGGGCCGATCTGGAGAGGCAATTTCACAAGTACTTCTTTGCTGGCATACATGAGAAGAAGCTTACCGATTTGGTCAAAATGAGGCAACGCAACGACGAATCGGTAGAGAGTTTTGCGCAGAGACTGCGGGACGTGAAGAACAAGTGCTACAGTCTGGTGCTTGATGATCGGCAACTAGCAGATTTGGCCTTCCAGGGGTTACTGCCGCACATCAAGGACAAGTACGCGTCCCAAGAGTTTGAGAGCCTAAGTCACCTGGTGCAGAGGATTGCCGATCAGGATATCAAAGCCTTTGAGCCCAGGAAGACGTGGAACAAGAAGGTGACCTTCATCGGGAAAGAAGAAGATTCCGGATCGGATGAAGAGCTGAATGTCGATGCGGCCGAATGGGTGAAGGATAAGAAGCCTGTGTCTTGTCCGTTCGGCCATAAGGAGACTGAGAGGTTCACCTTCGATATCACCAAGGCCGATAGGATGTTTGACTTGTTGCTGCAAGAGGGGCGAATCAAGTTGGCGCCCAACCATGTGATTCCATCGGCCAAAGAGCTCAAGAAGATTAGGTACTGCAAGTGGCATAATGCAACCTCACACAGTACCAATGACTGCAAAGTATTCAGGCAGCAGTTGCAGTCAGAGATCGAGTCTGGGCGTATTAAGTTCGAAAACTCTAAAGTCCAGAAACCGATGAAGATAGATCAGCACCCGTTCCCCAACAATATGGTGGAAATCAGCGAGAAAACCAAAGTGCTGACATCGAAAGCTGCCAGAAGGAATTCATCGGTAGACCCTGACTGCCAAGTGTCCGAGCACGACGCAAGGAGGTTTGCCGATGGCAGAAAGGGCAAGGAGGTTGCCGATGAGGGTAACATCGCCAACAGGGCTCCTGGGGTGGTGATCACTCACAAACAGTCAAGGCGATATCATCGGCAATCACATGAGAAATGGTATCGGCAAGAAGAAGAAGAGCATCGGGAATGGCTTTGACATAAGGACCACTGGAGGTGTCCTTCTTCGTTCATTGCTGGGAGGAAGGCATCAAGCTGCCCACTGCCGATAATTGTCCATAGTGCAATGGGTACTACACGGCCGATCGGTTAGGTAAGAGACCTTGTTTTGATGGTCAGGCACCCAGGTACGCCATGCCTCTTAGAGAGAATAGATGACACATGACCGACTGAGGGGCAAGCTCAGTGCCCATGATCGGCTCGGCAAGCGTGTTGATCAGGGGGAGCTGGAGCAGATGGCCAATGCTAGAGTGCCCGACGAAGAGAGATTCTCCAGAGATCCCAACATCGGAAGAAGTGTCGATGTAAGCGGTGGGAAGCAACACCAACCTGTCTGGAAGACCAAGCTTCCTCCATGGTGCCCTAAGGGTTTGACTAAAACCCAGAAGAGGAGGATTCAGCGCCAGCGCCGCGATGACTTATATGACGGTGCAGAGCCCTCAGGAGAGAAGCAATGGAAGCCGAAGCACAAGGACAGGGAGCCATCGGCAGATGTAAACATGGTTGTCATGTTGCCGATGGAATTCATGGCGCCCGTTAGCGATGATGAAGAGGCTGCCGATATGACACAATTGGTGCTAGATCCAATGGCGGCTATCTTTGAAAAGCCTGCCGAAGATGAGAGGCAGCACTTAAGGGCTCTGTTTGTTAAGGGCAAAGTGGATGGCCAGCCGATGACCAAGATGCTGGTGGATGGTGGCGCGTCGATCAACATAATGCCCTATGTCGTGTTCAGAAAGCTTGGCAAATGTGACCAGGACTTAGTTGAGACCGATATGAAGCTCAAGGACTTCGAAGGCAATGTGTCAACCGCCATGGGAGCCGTATGTGTTGACTTAACCATCGGCAGTAAGACCTTACCGACAACGTTCTTTGTGATCAGCGGCAAAGGTACTTACAACTTGCTCCTCGGAAGGGATTGGATCCACGCCAATTGTTGTATCCCTTCTACTATGCATCAGAGCCTGGTACAGTGGATCGGAGACAGAATTGAGGTCGTCCGTGGTGAAGCCCCATCTACTATTGCATCGGCAGAGTTAGAGACTTATGAGCAGACCAGGTGTATATCTGGCGAAGCCTGGGATAAAGAGTTCCTCAAAATTGCCGATTACCGCATCAAGCCGATCCAAGCAGTCAGTCCTGAGGGGGAGTCTTAATGGATCAGTTCGCCGATGATGGGAAATTGGGGCAGAGCTTTACGTCTGCCGATGATTTGCTCGAGATCGACATCGCCGATGGTAGTAAACCTAGGCCTACTTTTATTAGTGCTAAGTTAGATTCCCAATGTAAGCAACAGTTAACCGATTTATTAAAGGAGAATAAAGATTGTTTTGCTTGGGATTATACAGAGATGCCTGGTTTAGATCGATCGATAGTTGAACATCGGTTACCCATCAAATCCGGTTTCCAACCACATCGGCAGCCGGCGCGCCGATGCAACCCTATTATTTTACCCGACATCAAGGCTGAGATTACAAAGTTAATCGAAGCTGGATTTATTCGGCAATGCCGATATGCCGATTGGATCTCTAACGTGGTTTCTGTGTATAAAAAGAATGGAAAACTTCGTGTTTGCATTGATTTTAGGAATCTGAACAAGGCTACGCCGATGGATGGCTACCCGATGCCCATTGCCGATCTGCTGATCGACGCTGCTGCTGGACATCAGATTATTAGCTTCATGGATGGTAATGCTGGGTATAATCAAATATTCATGGCTGAAGAAGACATATCCAAGACTGCTTTCCGATGTCCAGGTCACGTCGGCTTATTTGAGTGGGTGGTCATGACTTTTGGCCTGAAAAATGCCGGTGCTACTTATCAGAGGGCAATGAATTTTATCTTTCATAAATATATCGGCACAATAGTTGAAATCTACATCGATGACGTGGTGGTTAAGTTTGGAGACTTCAGAAAGCATCTTGCCGATTTGTGGAAAATATTGGAGTGTACCAGAGAGCATGGGTTAAAGATGAATCCTAACAAGTGTGCATTTGGCGTATCGGCAGGTCAGTTTCTGGGTTTCATGGTGCATCAGAGAGGCATTGAAATCGGCAGAAAGTCTATTGATGCGATTAACAAGGTGGTTGCTCCTACCAACAAGACTAAGTTGCAGTCTCTGATCGGCAAGATTAATTTCATTAGAAGATTTATATCCAATCTGTCTGGTAAGATTAAATCTTTTAGTCCTCTGTTAAAGTTGAAAGCCGATCAAGAGTTTACATGGAAAGAAGAGCAACAGTCAGCCTTAGAGGAGATTAAGAAATACTTGGTGAATCCCCAGTCTTGGTTCCACCTCAACACAGGAAGCCTTTCAGGTTATATTTGTCTGCCGATGACGGTGTTATCGGATCAGCCTTAATTCAAGAGTTTGGAGGAAAGGAACGTGTAATATATTACTTGAGCAGAAGATTGGTGGATGCTGAAATCAGGTATTCGGCCATAGAAAGATTGTGCTTATGTTTGTATTTCTCTTGCATTAAATTGAGGCATTATTTGCTATCGGCCGAATGCACTGTTGTCTGCAAAGATGATGTGGTCAAGTATATGCTGTCAATGCCGATTTTGAGTGGACGAATCGGTAAGTGGATTTTGGCACTGTCAGAATTTGACCTAAGGTATGAATCGGCTTAGGCTGTTAAGGGTCAGGTGATGGCCGATTTTGTTACTCAGCACTGCAATATGGTGAGCTTTGTTGAGATTGCTCCTTGGGCTTTATTCTTTGATGGGTCTACGTGCAAGGATGGAGCAGGTATCGGTATTCTCTTGATTTCACCCCGAGGACAGAGGTATGAGATTTCGTTGCCGATTATTGCTACTTCGACAAACAATCAGGCTGAGTACCAAGCTTTGCTTAAGGGGTTAGAACTACTCAGGGAGGTGCGTGTCGATGCTGTTGAAGTCTTTGGTGATTCCATATTGGTGATTAATCAATTGATCGGGACATATGAATGCCGAAGCGTAGTGTTAATTGCAGCCCATGAGCGGTGTTTGCGGTTGTTGAAAGAGTTCAGAGAATACCGCCTTGAGCACATTCCAAGGTTGCATAATGAAGAGGCCAATCGGCTAGCACAGAATGCTTCGGGATATCAGCCGATTCAAGAAGTCACGACATCGGTAACAGTTGCCGATGACTGGAAAAAGGAGATTGCCGATTACTTGAGGAATCCATCCAGGAAAGTTGAAAGGCGTCTAAGGTTCCAAGCTACTAAGTATGTGCTTCTCGATAACGAGTTGTATTATCGGACGATTGATGGAGTCTTGCTTAGATGTCTCAGCAAAGAGGAGTCGAAAGAATTGATGGGTGAAATCCATGAAGGTGTATGTGGAGCGCATCAATCGGCATTCAAGATGAAGTGGATGATTAGGCGGAATGGATATTATTGGCCGATAATCCTTGAAGATTGCTTCAATTATTTCAAAGGGTGCCAGGACTGTCAAAAGTTTGGTAATGTGCAAAGGGCACCTGCATCGGCAATGAATCCTATAATCAAGCCTTGGCCGTTCAGAGGATGGGCTATTGATCTCATCGGCCAAATTTATCCGCCGTCAAGCAAGGGGCACAAGTTCATACTTGTTGCTACCGATTACTTCACCAAATGGGTTGAGGCAATCCCCTTGAAGAAGGTGACATCGGCGAACATGGTGGATTTCGTTAAGGAGCACATCGTTTACCGATTTGGTATTCCTCAGACCATTACTACCGATCAAGGGACCATGTTCACATCGGGAGAGTTTGATGACTTTGCTGCTAGCATGGGTTTCAAGGTGTTAAATTCTTCTCCTTATTATGCTCAAGCTAATGGTCAAGCTGAAGAGACTAATAAAGGAGTCATTAAGCTTATAAAGCGCAAGATTGAGGAAAACCCTAGAAGGTGGCACATGGTATTAAACGAAGCTTTGTGGTCATATCGGATGGCTTGTCATGGTGAAACTAAGGTCTCGCCGTATCAGTTGGTTTATGGGCATGATGCTGTCCTACCTTGGGAAATCAAAACTGGTTCTAGGCGATTATCTTTTCAGGATCAATTGACGACCGATGATTATATTACTCTGATGAAAGATGAGTTAGAAGATTTGGCAGGTCATCGGTTGAGGGCATTGATTAGCATTGAAGAGAATAAGAAGAGAGTTGCCTGATGGTATGACAAGAAAGTAAAAATGAAGGAATTTGCCGATGGCGATTTGGTTTGGAAGTTGATTTTACCGATAGGGACTAAGAGCTTTAAATTTGGAAAATGGTCCCCTAACTGGGAGGGTCCTTATCGGGTAAAGCAGTTTGCTCCTGGTAATGCTTACATTTTGGAAACTCTCGAAGGAGTTGCGTTTTCTAGAGCGATCAATGGCAAATACTTAAAGAGATATTACCCTAGCATATGGGTAGATGTGTAGTGCTCCGTTGAATGCCGATGCACGAAAGTTATATAAACATTGGTAAAAAACAAACTGGCGTCATATTATAAGTTAAAGTCAAGTATCAGGTTACAATTTTTGCTGATACAATAGACATTACAGCAAGGAGTGGATAACTGATATCGCACGCAGGCATATTTGCTCTATGTCGTCCATCTCCTTGGCGTCGGCGTCGGCAGAGCCCTCGACCGGCTTGATTTTCTTCTTCCATAGTATAGCATATCGTGCATTCTGGTCCCTTTCTTGCCGCAGGACCTTGATGGACTCGGATAGTTGGGTTCTCTGCTGGTTGGTTGCAGTCAGATCCCCCTCAACCTTCTGTAACTCCGCAAGCAGCTCCTCCTTCTTTGCCGATAGTCGGGAAATTTCTTGATCAAGGTTGCCGATGGAGACTTCTGCTTGGCCGATGCCTTTGTGCTTCTCATCGGCAATATGTTTGAATTTGAGCTTCTCTTCCTCGCTCTTGGCTTGAGCGGCCCTATCGGCAATGCGACAGGTAAGCTTCTGGTATTGGATCTGCTTAATGTCGAGGAAAGTTGCCTGGAGAAGGACTTCTGCTATGTCGGCGGAAAGATGGCTCTGGATGTCCTTGAATGCAATCCTTGCTGCCGATGAATCCTGGATGAGTTGAGACGTGTCTTGTAGCAGCAAGGAAAGCAACTCTTCCAGCTTAGATTTGACCTCTGCCGACAAGGTTGGGACGGAGCTCTCCTCTTCATCGTCATCTGGGACGTCGACGGCAAAGGAAAATAGGCTGTCCGCTTGAATGCGGCCTTGACGTCCATCTTCATTCTGAAGGTTTAAGCTGTAGGAGAAGAGGCTGTCTGGAGAGTCCTGAGCCTGAAAACAGAGGAGTTAAAATATGTCGGTTGTAAAATTATACTTTGAGCTTTAAGGTAATCTACTTACCGTCTTGAAGCGGATCTCTGGCCTGGGGCCTGGCATACTGGATGGTCCAGCTTCATCCTGGACATCGGCAGCGGATGCCGATGACTGGACCCTTGTTAGAGAAGCAGCCGACGCCGCTGGTGCTGGTATAGTTGTTGCCGGCGTAGCCTCCGATGTAGTGACAGTTTCTTGTGGTGGCAGTTCCACTCTGTCATCGGGAACCTGGGTCGACGGTGCCGATGCCGACGTCGCTGCTGCTGCGGAAGGTTGGGTTGTTTCTTCGCCGGGTAGTCTGGCCGACTGTGCTGATGACGACGCCTCCACTATCGTGGCGGGTGGAGTTATCCCTTGAGCCGGGACGTCGTCCATCGGTTGATCAGGTACACTCACCAATGGAGGTTCTGCCGATGACCCGCCGGTGGTTGGCGCAACAGAAGCCGATGGAGGATCTGCCGATGACCTGCCGGCAGTTAGTGTGATTGGGACTGGAGGCAGTCCTGCTGGCGGCGCATCGGCAGCTGATGGCGCAGTTGCAGCCAATGGTGGAGGAGAAGCCAGCTTCAGGCGCCTCTTTTTCATCGGCGCAGCAGCAGGGGAGCCGCCCCGCTTGGACGAAGACCGGGGGCATCGGCAGCCGGGCTGGAAGGTGTTTGCCTGCTGGAAGCAGATGCCGATGACCATAGTGCCTGAAAATACAAAGCAAATTATGCAAGATAAATGTTGCCGATAAAACAGTATGTAACCGGTACAGGTAAAAGCGAGTTTACTGCATAAACCCGTGTCAGGGCAACGGTAGCGGCCGATGTAGCCTGGGTTTTTGTGGGTGTCGGCGCAGGTACCTGTTGGGGCGTGAAGGCGGCCAGCGTCGGAGCTTTGGTGCCGATGATCGATATGGGGCCCATTATCCGAAGATTAAAGGGCCTACCACTGTTACTCATTGTGGGAACCAGATCATCGGCCTGTCAGGCGCAAAAGAGTTAAGTGCTAGTACCGATGAAAAAAATAAAGTAATAGAAGTACATCAGATAGTAGACTTACTGCGTCATCGGGGATGATGTAATCAGCGTCAATCAAGTGCCGATAATAGTGTGAAGACTTGGCGAGTAGCTGGCACTTCCACTCTTGCCACCAAGACTTGAACTCGTTGGTGATGAAGGAGGTTGGCGACCAGGAGGACAAGTCAAGGTCTGACAGATCGGCATCGGCAGGAAGGCTGATGACTTTATTCCAGTCCAGATTACTGGAGATTGCCTGCCTAGGTCTCACTACCTTAGAGTAGCAGAGTTTGATCGGCAGTTGGCCAAATGCCAGTTGTCTCGTTGCCGCCGATGGATAGTAGAACTCGTAGGATGGTGGGGCATTCTTCCCAGATCCGAAGATATTTACTGGAATAGTTCGGGGAGTAATGCTGGCCCTCATGATTGCTTGGTTCTCGAGCAGGCTCACATCGGTCAAGTTGAACAGCAGCGGAAACTGGTTGTGTTCATCAAGATATGGCCACCAGGTCCGTTCTGAGGAGGGGAGTCCATTGTAGAACTTTTGGAAATAATAGCCGAAGTGCTCTGCATCGGCATCGGTACCTGGCAGCACTATGATAGCCTCTCCAAAGTTAAGCGGAGGGCGAGTTGCCGATTCATCATCCCTGTATCGGTAATCTTCCGATATGTCCCTCGGGAATTGTTGGGCAAATAAATCAAACTGGAGGGCCTTGTGCATGTGTGCGTTCAGCCATAGATTGACAAACCACCAGGGGCCTCCGAGATTGCCGATGGGCTCTCCTAGCAGTAGCTTATGGGACACTTGATGCAGCAATCGGTAAACTGATCCAAGAAGATACCTGCCTAAAGGGAGCCTTGTTCCATCGGCAAGTAATTCAGCCACTGGGAGGTGCATGGTGGTCGGACCGATAGTTTTGCCGCAGAATATAAACTTTTCCAACTACATGTTTAAGAAGATGGCGTGCTCCCGTTGGGTTACCGATCCGGTTTTCTGGTTCTCTTTGATGTAGCCTCTCCAACCGTCGATATTCCGAGTGTTCACCTTGTACTCTGATTTTCTGTTGAAGAGGGTGAACGTATCGGCAGAGGTGATGTCCAAGCTGGTCAGCATGTAGACATCGGCAAGGGTTGGGGTAGCTGGTCCATGCCTGAAGAGGAAAGCGTTCATGCTATCGGACCAGAAGTATGAGGCTGCCATCATCAAGTTTTCATTCTTCTCCATATCGGCAATTGAAAGCCTAACGCACTGATCCAGGTTACGCTCCTGCCAGTACACTTGCTGTGATCTGACTATTCTCAGGTACCAGTTCTTCCATCCCTTAGTAGGCTTGGGCCATGAATGGAATGTGTCCTTCCAGAGTCCTAGATCAAAACGCTCAGATCTGAACGGTACCCGGTTGGTTTCTGCGTTGATGATGAAGGTGGGGTCTGGATTGCCCATTGGGCCTAGGCAGCTGAGATTGGAACTGGCAAGTGGGATGACTACCTTGTTGTACAGCTCCTAGGGTTTGAATAAGAAGGGATGAATCAGAAAAAGAATGGAAATAAATCTAGGTTTTTGCAAGGAAAAGAACCATGCAGAGAGGTTGGATTGAGTGGAGAATGAGTCTTACCTTCGGGATGTCGACTTGGATCGCTATTGGAAGTCGAAGGAATGATTGTAGTTCGTCCTTGATTACAGAGGAACACTGTTGCTCGAGCTTGTGTTCTTCAGCGAGGATGGAGTTTGAAGACGAAGGCAGGAAGGTGAAAGTGAAAATGGGCTCGGGTAAAAAGGTAGTGTGGATCCCGGTAACTTTTATAGTCCTGTTCAGGGGTATTTTGGGGTTCTGTTCCACACTGTGCAGGAATGTGGAGAGGCCCGCGGTAGATACGCGTGGTGATCGAGGTGGTTTGCAACTGTTTGTACTACAATCGAGGGATTTTATTATTAAATTGCAGTTCCACATGCGGGGATCGAGGAAACCGTACCTCTATCTCGGGGGTAACGGCTACAGCAACGGCTATAGCGACGGCTACAGTGGAGAGAATTTCGGCACGTAAAGTTATACGCTCTAAAATTGGGGGGCATGTGTTGACACCGTTTTTCGACACATGTCAAATGGGCGCATCTGAGCTTTGGCAATCCGGGCGCATCGCTGTTTGCCTCGTTCAGCTCTGCTCTAGTTATCCTTGATCAATCTGAGCCTTGACGTCCGGGCGCATCGTTGTCGTCTCGTTCAGTTTGTTCTAGTTATCATCCTTGTCGATTGATTGGTCAAATCGACTGGCACGCCTCCGGAATACCGAGCTTTGGGTAATAGCCCGAGGTGTTCACAGATCTGACGCTTTTTGTGTCAACATGAAGATATCGGCTAGTTGCTTTTCGGTGCTCACATGGCGAGTTGCGATATCTCCTTTTAATTCGTGGTCTCTCAAGAAGTGATGACGAATGTCTATGTGTTTGGTTCTAGAGTGACTAACCGGGTTATTTGCAAGTTTGATGACACTCTCGTTATCACACAAGAGAGGTATCTTGGTGAATTGACATCCGAAATCTTTTAAGGTTTGCCTCATCCAAAGTAGTTGAGCGCAACATGCGCCGACTACAACATACTCGGCCTCGGCGGTGGAAAGGGCTACACAATTTTGCTTTTTAGAGCTCCAAGACACTAGGGGTCGTCCAAGGAATTGACACGTCCCCGAAGTGCTTTTTCGGTCTACCTTGCAACCGGCGTAATCGGAATCCGAATACCCAAGTAGATCGAACTTAGAGCCCTTATGATACCATAAGCCAAGGTTAGGAGTGAAAACTAGATATCTCAAGATTCTCTTAACGGCCACTAAGTGGCACTCTTTCAGGTTAGCTTGAAATCTAGCACACATGCACACACTAAGCATTATGTCCGGCCTAGATGCACATAAGTAAAGGAGAGATCCAATCATGGAGCGATATACCTTTATGTCCACGGATTTCCTTCCTTCATCAAGATCAAGATGTCCATTAGTTGGCATAGGAGTCTTGATTGACTTAGCATTGGCCATGTCAAACTTTCTCAACATATCATGGGTGTACTTGGTTTGGCATAAGAAAGTGAAAGTGCAATCAAGCCTTAAGTGGGTTTTGGTGACATGACAACACAATTAGAAGACTAATGAGACTTTGTGAGTATGACAAGCAGGTTAAACTTAAGGAGGTTGATGAACAAGTTGGCGGACCCCTCCAACTACAAAAGTGCATGGCAACAAGCTCATAACGTTTAAATTCTTTAATACTTTGAATTTGAGTTAGGTATGTCGTACTATAAAGAGGGATTCAACACGCATGCCAACAAGTGGACCAAATGCATATCTATACAAATACATCACACCTCCACATATATAGTGGGCAAATCAGCCAGCTACTTGAAGATCACATCCTTGCTGTTCTGCCCAGGCCGGCACTGCCGCGACTCATTCATCCAGTGGACAGTGAAGGGGTATTTCATACCCCCTCACTCGCCCCCAACGGCTAGTTCTGCCATTCCTATTCTCACATTTCGCAAGAACAGAAAGAGAAGCTGCTCTCTTGCTCTCCTTTCTCCCTTGGTGCTCAACCACTCTCCTCCATTGATCTCCAATCATTCTTTGAGAGATTGAGCCTCCAAGCTTTGAGGAAAAGCTTCTCCCTCGGATCTTCACTCCTACAAGCATTTGGTTTGCGTGGTGGCCGGCGGTTTGAGTTCTTTACTCTTGGAGCTTTGCTCCTAGCCAGCTAGTGGTTGCCCTTGAGCTTGCCTCCCTCATGTGGCAGCCTAGGGAAGTTTGTATCACTCATCTATTTGCTAATACACTTCTCTCATCTCAAGGGTTCATTCCCTTGACTTGAGACCGAGGAAAGAGCTAGCCTTGTGTGGCGAGCTTGAGCCTTGTGTGGCGCACCTCAACAATGTGGACATAGGCAAGCCTTGGTGGCGAGCTGAACCACGGGTCAAATCTTGTGTCACCGTGTGCTTGTTACTTTACTTTCATATATCTTGTGTGCAAGGTGATTTCTAGGGTTTGGACCCGATCTACTCGGTGGGTGTATTGCTACCACTTTCAGGTGGTGCTAGAGGTTCCCTACACCTCTAGAAAGGTTTCCATTCAGGCACAATTTACATTCTCAATTTACATTTTGAATTGTGCATATATCTGTTCTGGTGACTAGCACTGCTGCCCCAAGTCTAGCAGTGTCGGCCACCCCGGCAGTGCCGGCCTCCCTGCTGACAGCAAGTTGTTAAGTAGTTTTTAAACAAGCCTATTCACCCCCCCTCTAGGCTATTAGGTCCTTTCAAGTGGTATCAAAGCAAGGTTACCTCAAGAAGCACCTAACAGTGTGAGGTAATGGCCGAAGAGGGTAAAGTTGCGGTGGTTGACCCCAAAATGGTTGACCCCAAGGCTATGGAGGTACACTCCACGGACAGTAGCGAGAGTGGAAACTCATAGAACTACTTAACCTCTGCTGCCATGTCCTAGAGAGAGAAGGCAAGAAGAATAGAAGCAAGAAGATTAAGAAAAGAAGGAAAAAGATTACAAAGAGAAGAAAAAGCTCTCAATGAAGAAATAAGCTTGAAGCTTGCCGAGAAGCTTCATAGAAGAGAAGTGAAAGCTCTCAAGAAGGAGCTCAAGGCAAAGGAGGAGGAGCTCAAGAAAAACAAAGAGCAAGCCTCTCAGGCAGAGGTTGAATCAAGTAGCTCCGACGGTGATGATGATGTATCATACCGTTGCTCCAAGATAGAGAACAAGGATGAGAAGAAGAAGAAGGAGGATGGCAGCAAGAAATACTCCACCATATCCTTTAATTATTCATCCATTTCAAAGCATGAGCATAAACCTTTATTCCATGTTCCCGCTGGCAAGTTGCCTCATTTTGATGGGACTAACTTTGCCAAGTGGAAACACTTGATGAAATCTTATCTTGTAGGTCTTCACCCCGGTGCTTGGGAGATTGTGCACAAAGGATGTGATCCTCCGGTTGACTCCACAAGCCCTACCACCACTGAGCTTCGCTGCATACAACTCAATGCACAAGCAACTAGTGTGTTGCTAAGTGCATTAGATGGTGATGAGTACAACAAGGTGACGGGTTTGGAGGTTGCCAAGGATATATGGGACACCTTGCACCTTGCACATGAAGGTGTGAGCAAAGTGAGGCAGTCCAAGATTGATTTGTTGATGGCCAAGCTCAACCGGTTCGTGATCAATGAAGGTGAAGGGCCACAAGAAATGTTTGATAGATTGATGACTATGGTTGGCAAGACCACAAGGTTGGTGGTGAAGAAGTCAAGACCACAAGGTTGTCAAGATCATGCTTGAAGCCTATTCTCCAAGAAATGAAACTGTGGTAACATTGATTAGAGACAAGAAGAGGTTTGAGTACTTCACACCAAGTGACGTTCTTGGAAGGATCATCACTTTTGATCTAAAAAGAAAAGAAGCACAAGAAGGGAAGAAGCTTGGAGAGATGCAAGCAAGGTTGGAGGGCATGAAGATCAAAGATATGGCTCTCAAGGCAAACAAGAACACAAAGAAATTAGCCCCTAGCTGTTCCAAAAATAGCAAGCATGCATCTTCAAGTAAAGTTCAATCAATCAAGACCATCAAGCATGAGCCCGAAGCTTCAACATCAAGTGGTGATGGAAGTGAAGATGAGCAAGAAGAAAGTATAGATGACATGGCCCTATTCATGATAAGATTCAACAAGGGTATAAAGAGCAATGGGTACAAGCTCACAAGAAGGAAGTTCTCCAACAAGAAATCAAGAACTTGCTTTAGGTGTGGTAGCATAGAACACTTCATTGCCGATTGCCCAAACAAGAAAGAAGACAACAAATTTCGCAAAGGCAAGAGAGAAGACAAGGGTGACTACAAGAAAGGAAGAAGAAATGTGGGTGAAGCTCACATTGGACATGGTTGGGATGAATCAACCGATAGCTCAAGTGAAGAAGAGAAGATGACCACCATAGCTATTCACAAGCCATCCACTTCACCAAGGCTCTTCAACAACATGTTCGATGATGATGAAGGCTTCCCTCACACTTGTCTCATGGCAAAGGGTGAGAAGGTAAAATAAAAACCCAAAGCCAAATCTCCTCCCCCCAAGGACATATCTAGTAGTGATTCTAGTGATTGCTCTAGTGATGATGAATCTAGTGATGAAGAGATAAATGAAATAACTAGTAACATGGATACTAAGACAAAACTCTTCATTGCTAATATATTGGATGAATTAGAGGCAACCAAAGCTGAGCTAGCATCTAGAGAAAAGACTCTTATCAAACAAGAGGATCTTTACATTGCTAGTGAGGAAGCTCTTGAATTAGAAAGAAGTGAGGTGAGCTCTTTGACTAAGGCTTTGGCCAAAGAACAAGAAGCTCATGCTCTCACTAAGAAGGAGTGTGGTGACCTCAAGCAAAAGCATTGTGGCTTAATTGAAAAGCATCAAGAGCTTGAGGCACAATACTCTCTTCTTTGGGAGGGCAACTCACATCTCTCTAAAGCAAATGATGCCTCTTCTCCATCCACTAGTCAAGGTTGTGGAAAATGCTATAATGTTGATATGAATGCTTATTCCACTAACCTTGCCAACATGGAGGCCATGAAGAAAGAAATATCTAGGCTCAACAATGTCATCTCAGTTTCAAAGAAGAATGACAAAGACAGAGTTGAGCCCAAGAAAATCCAATACAAGGATGGAAGGCATCCATCAATAAATATGGGCTTGGACACACTCAAGGAGGTAAAACCAATGGTAGAAAAATGATCAAAGGCATTGAGTGTGTCAAATTTGAAAAGAAGGGAAGCATTGGTGCAGATAAGCCTACACAGACAGCAACTCTGCTGGACCAGAGGCCGGCAGTGCCGGACCTCAGGCCGGCAGTGCCGCGCCCCAAGAAAGGGAAGACTACCATTGCTTCACCTGATCAAGCTAAGCCCCAAGCCCATGCTAAGAGGATGCCCCAGCAAAAGCAGGTTCTTAGAAACCCAAGGACTCAATCTGGGTGGCCAAAAACAAGTTTGCCTATCAACCCAAGACAAGGTCACCTCAAGGGAGTTTGTCCTCATGCTATATGTTGAAATGCAATGACCGTGGTAAAGTCATTGCAGAATTTGTGGGTGATGAGAAACATGATAAAAGAAGTATGAATATTTGGGTTCCTAAGATTGTGGTGACTAACATGTAAGGCCCCAAGATTGATTGGGGACCTAAATCTAGGAACTAAACTTGTTTTGCAGGTATACTCCCCGGTGGATCAAGTTGGGTGCTTGACAGTGGATGTACCAATCATATGACCGGAGAGAAGAGTATGTTCTCATCATATTCCCCTACATCAAATGCAAGTGAGAATATCATCTTCGGTGACAACTCCAAAGGGGAAGTGATTGGACTTGGTAAAGTTGCTATTACTCTTGAACATTACATCTCAAATGTATTACATGTGAATTCATTGAGTTATAACTTGTTGTCGGTTTCACAATTGTGTGAGATGGGCTACAATTGTCTCTTTACGGATAAGGGTGTGGAAGTCTTTAAGAGGGAGGATTCCTCTATTGTCTTTACGGGTCGCTTGAAGGGCAAGCTTTACCTAATTGATTTCAACAAAAGTAAGGCTAAGCTTGAGACTTGTTTAGTGGCAAAATCTAGCATGGGTTGGCTATGGCATCGCCGACTAGCTCATGTTGGGATGAGGAACTTGGCCAAACTCCTAAAAGATGAACATATTCTTGGACTAACCAATGTTCATTTTGAGAAGGATAGAATTTGTAGCGCTTGCCAAGCCGGAAAGCAAGTAGGTGCACCTCACCCACCAAAGAGCATTGTCTCCACCAAGCAACCATTGGAGCTAATTCACATGGATCTCTTTGGACCGGTGGCCTACATAAGCATTGGCGGTAACAAACATAGTTTAGTTATTGTTGATGACTTTACTCGTTTCACTTGGGTGTTTTTCATGTATGATAAGGCACAAGTGCAAGATAAGGTGAAAACCTTCATTAGAAGAGCACAAAGAGAATTTGGTTTCCAAATCAAGAAAGTTCGTAGTGACAATGGAACCAAATTCAAGAACACTGAAGTGGAGGAGTTCCTTGATGATGAGGGCATCAAGCATGAGTTTTCAGTTCCATACACCCCTCAACAAAATGGTGTAGTAGAGAGGAAGAACTAGACACTCATTGACATGGCAAGGACAATGCTAGATGAGTACAAGACTTCAGATATCTTTTGGGCCGAAGCCGTCAACACCGCTTGCCATGCCATCAAACGGCTCTATCTACACAAGATCGTGAAGAAGACTTCATATGAACTTGTTGACACCATTTTTTGGCACGTGTCAATATGATCTAAGGATTGTGCCGATCGGCAAAAGGCTAGTTGCCGTTCCTTATCGGCATTGGGATATTACCGGTCAGATTGCTGATAAAGGCAAGAGTGTTGCTGATGCAGACAGGGATTTGTTGCCGATTGAGGCAGGAAGACACTGTTGATGAAGGCAAGGAGATGTTGCCGACAGGAAGAACATTGCCAATGAGAATTGAGGCTCATTATCGATGTGATGAAGGAAACAATGTTACTGATGGAAGCAAGAAAGCGTTGCCGATGGGAGCCAAAACCGGTTGCTGATATGAGGAATATTGCCGATGAGGACGGAAAGCTGCTGATGAATGATGATGCCGATGGAAGCAGGATGAAGTGGCTGGCGTCAGTAGAGAATTGCCGATGGCAATAGAAGGAAGGTTGCGGATTGAAGGAAGTTTGCCGATGGAAGGTTTCATCGTGAAGGAGATAGATATGGAAGCTGGTAATTTCATGCTAGTATTAATAGATTTATTTCGAGTCCGACTCTTGCACGAGTCGTTTGTTTCCTTTAGCGTGAGTCGTTTTATTTTCTTTAAAATGGGAGTTTTTGTTTAGGAAAGGTACGAGTCGTGCTGGAGTATAAATATGTATCTAGAGGTCGTGAAAATCATATCCAAGCATATCAATACAAATCAATTACCTTTTTATTTACTTTACCAGTAATTTATCTTTACCGCATTAGTATTAGTCTATCTACGAGTTCTTCAAGTTTCGACGGACTGCATCTCATCGACCTCCGTCAATCCTTGCAAGTTCCGTGTTTTGAGCAATCAGAGCTTTGACGTCCGGGCGCATCGCTGTCGTCTCGTTCTGCTATTGTTCTAGTTATCCTTGATCAATCTGAGCCTTGGCGTCCGGGCGTATCGCTGCCGTCTCGTTCAGATTTGTTCTAGTTATCGTCCTTGTCGATTAACTGGTCAAATCGACTGGCACATATTTGGACATCAAATTCGGGTATAAGCCCGAGGTGTTCGTAGATCCTGACGCTTTTTGTGTCAACACCTCTTTTGGCACACCCGGTGGGACCAATTATACATCTATCATGGGTGATAATACCGACGTCAATCCGAGGAACGTCATTGAAGTCTCCGAAGACGATCTGAAAGGTGATTAGAAGTTAGCTATGGAGCGGGCTATGGAGGAGTACAAGCAGTTATATCTGAAGTCCTTTAGCCTCAACAGGAGCGGCGAAGCCATCCAGAAGCAAGATCCGTTGTTGTCGCGACAGGTCACTTTCGACGCCAATCCTGGTAAATTACAAGAGATGGTTAATTCTGCTTTAAATCAAGCATTAGTTAGCCACTCCAATGTGTTGTCCAATACTGTATACAATGCTATCATATAATCTTTCAAGGGAAGACATGCACCCTGTTATGTTGGTCCAGCGTATCATAAACTTGGATCGGCATCTATAAACCCATCAGCAGTTCCAATGGCGCCTTCCACTCCTGTGGATCCGTCTGCCGATGTGGCTACGCCACCAAGATCGAGCCCTGCAAGCGTCACTCCGTTGAATACAGATCTGGTGGCATCGACAATGTCAGGACCCGCAGCTAAGAGTCAGCCAACTCCCGTCAACTGGTGGGGATACGGTATGCCTCCAAATCCATCTGTTGATTCCAATCTAATCCAGGGTAACAGTACAACATGGAGGGGTCCTATGGCATCGGCAATGTCTTTGCAGCCGATGAATATCATGATGCATTATGCTACGTCTGCTCCAAGTATGCAATTGTCGTCAGAAGAGCTTCAGGTGGAGATACCTAAAATGCCTCTAATGCCACCATCGACAAGTTCTTTACCAATGCAGCAGGGTCCTGCAAATACGAGTCAGCCTATGGTTGTGGCAAATCCTCAAGCTGTGGTACCCGCAAATCAAGGCGATCATCCAAGGGTACAAGGGCAACAAGCGCCAGCTGGTTATTAGCCATCGGCAAGTCATGTGCCGATGACATCTAATATAAGTTGGATCGGTCAATTACCGATTCAGCAGCAAGTTGTGCAGCCTGGATACCAAGTGGCAAGAGCTCCGCAGTATCATCCGCCAACGAGTCTTCAGAATGAAATATCGGTACATCAGCCGATAAGTGCTACTTCGCCGCAGTACTCGCAAGTGAACGTGCACAATGGGACATCGACATATCAACCGATGAATACAATGTCACAATACAACCCAGTGGATGTTCAAAATTGCCCATCGGCAACTCAGCCGATGCATAATGTTCAACAACAGGTGACGCAACCTGGATGTCAAGTGGCAGGGGTCCAACACCACCACTTATCATCGGGATTATATAATGATGCATCGGCGTCCCAGCCGGTAAACCCTCTATTCCCGCAATATATTCCAGTGGGTGTTCAAGGTGGTCCATCGGCAAATCAGCCGATGCATGATGTTCAGCGAATTGATGTTGCCTCTGCACCAACCGGTTCGGCCAATTTACCACAAAGAGATGAGAAGGTACATCAATCTGTTCAACCAGTCAGCATCCAGCCAGTGCATCGGCAGGATCAAGATGCATACTGGGTCGATAAGATTACCGAAGTGATGAAAGAGCAATTCGGTATCAAGCCTAAGGTTAATACATATTCTTATCGGACGTCGTACCCTCCTGCGTATGATTTGATCCCTCTCCCAAATCGGTACAAAGTGCCAAATTTCACCAAATTTTCTGGTCAAGATGATATATCAACAATGGAGCACATTAACCGATTTATTATCCAATGTGGAGAGGCAGCCAGCAGGGATGAACTGAGGGTGAGATTGTTCTCGTTATCGTTATCTGGATCGGCATTTACATGGTTTATTTTACTGCCTCCAAATTCTGTGATCACTTGGGCCGATCTAGAAAAACAGTTTCACAAATACTTATTTGCTGGCGTACATGAAAAGAAGATTACCGATTTGGTCAAATTGAAGCAGCGTAATGATGAATTGATAGAAAGCTTCATGCAAAGAATGCGAGACGTGAAGAACAAGTGCTATAGCTTGGTACTTGATGATCGGTCATTGGCGGATTTGGCCTTCCAAGGATTACTACCGCACATTAGGGACAAATACGCGTCTCAAGAGTTCGAAAGCTTAAGCCATCTTGTGCAAAGGGTTGCCGATCAAGACACCAAGGTTTTCGAGCCTAGAGAAAATTGGGATAAAGAGGTGTTGTTGACACCGTTTTTCGACACGTGTCAAAATGGGCTGAGACTTGATTGGTCAGCGGTCGTTCGCCATCGGTATCAGGAGTTAATAATGCCGATAGGAGGGTGCTATGAGTTTTGCCGATGGAAGCTGATGAGCCTTGCCGACCAAATCGGTGAAGTCTTGCTGGGACTGATTGCCGATGAGGAGCCTTGCCGATTGCCGATGAAGGGGCTTTGCCGATTGCCGATAAAGGTTTGTTGCCGATTGCCGATGGAAGATGGTTGCTGATTGCCGATGAAGAAGATGCTGCCGATTGCCGATCGGAAAAGTATTACCGATGCCGATGGGCGTGATTTAGCACTTGGTAGCAGCAGAAGACTACCGGTGGCCAAAGAAGGAAGTTGCAGGGATCTGCCGATGGAAAGTTCCCATCGAGGAGTACAAGGAAACTGGTGTTTTATACCAGTATTATTGTGGTAGTTTGAGTCTGGCTCTTGCGTGGGTCGTTTATTTTCCTTTAAAATAGGTGTGTTTGTTTAGGAAATAAATATTGTTATCCGGCTCCTGCGCGAGTCAGTTTCCTTAAAAGTAGGAGTTTGTTTTAGGAAGGATGTGCATCGTGTCATTGTACAACTCTCCATGCGGGAGTATAAATATGAGCCCGAGGGCTATGGAATAGATATATCAATCCAATTCAAACCAAATCAATTACTTTTATCTTATTTACCTTTCCAGCAATTTATCCTTTCTTATGCATTAGTTATAGCTTTAACGAGTTCTTCAAGCTTTCGACGGGCTGCATCACCTTGATCTCCGTCAAAATCCTTGCTAGTTCCGCTTGGGAGTACCTCTAGGCTTTGGCAATCCGGGCGCATCGCTGTTTGCCTCGTCTAGCTCTGCTCTAGTTATCCGTGATCAATCTGAGCCTTGACGTCCGGGCGCATCGCTGTCATCTCGTTCAGTTTGTCATAGTTATCATCCTTGTCGATTGATTGGTCAAATCGACTGGCACGCCCTCGACATCGAGCTTTGGGTAATAGCCCGAGGTGTTCACACATCTGACGCTTTTTGTGTCAACACCTCTTTTGGCACGCCCAGTGGGACCCGTTTATATAAATATATTTATCATGACTAATCCTAGGAGTGTCATTGAAGTCTCCACAGCAGATCTGACAGGTCATCAGAAACAGGCTCTGGAGCAGGCGATGGAGGAATACAAGCGCTCGTATCTTAGATCCTTCAGTCTAAACGGGATCGGCGAAGCGGTCCAGAAGCAAGATCCGCCGTCGCCGCGGCAGATCACTTTCGACGCCGATCCTGGTAAAATACAAGATATGGTGAATAATGCGTTTATTAGCCAATCTAGTGTGTTGTCCGATGTTGTATGCGATGCTGTTAAGCAAACGTTCAAGGGACAGGCACCATATTATGTTGGTCTAGAGCGTCAACTCGGATCGGCATCTGTTGCGATCCCATCGGCGGTTCCAAGGGTGTCTTCACCGATCATGAGCCAATCTGCCGATGAGGTCACACCACCAAGATCGAGCCCAGCAGACTTTACTCAGGTGAATACAAATCTGGTGGCTTCAGCGATGTATGGACCGGTCATCCAAAGTCAGCCGACTTCTGCCAATTGCTGGGGATATGGTATGTCTCCAAGTCTATCTACTGATTCCAGATTGGTCCAAGGTAACCATGCAGGGTGGACGATTCCTATGGCATCGGCAACACCTATACAGCCGGTGGTCCCAGTCATACATTATACTACGTCCTCTCCAACGATGCAGCCGCCGACAGGGGATTTTCAGATGGCAATGCCCAGAGTACCTTATGCTCAACCGTCGACAAACCACTTGCCGATGCAATGAAGCCCAGCGGCTGCAAGTCAACCTATGGCGACAATGGCTCTTCAAACTGGAGTATCTACTAATAAAAGTAGTCACTCTGACAATTACCCGGCGTCGCGAGAGCAACAAGTATCAGCTGGTTGTCGGTCATCGGCAAATGCTTGGCCGGTGCAGCAAGGTGTGCTGATTGCCAATCAATCTGTATCGGCAGTCACTCAGGTCGTGGTACCCATGAGCCCAGGCAATCATCCAAGGGTACAACAAGGACAAACGTCAGCCGGTTATCAGCTGTCGGCGAATGCTTGGCCGATGCGACGAGATGTGCCAACAGTTAATTAGCCTGTATCGGCGAACTCTTGGCCGATGCCACAAGGTATGTAGAGTGTCAGTCCGCCCGCATCGGCCGTAGCTGTTCAACCTATGGTGGCTACGGATCAGAGCTATCGTTCCAGAATACCAGAGTCGCAAGCCCCAGCTGGCTATCGGTTACCAGCAGCTGTTTGGCCGATGCAACAAGGTGTGCCAATGGCCAATCAATCTGCCTCGGCAATGACCGCTCAGGATGCGGCACCCGCAGGACAAGATCAATCGATGGTGAATCCCTGGCCAATGCCAAGTGTGTTAAATGGCAATCAACCTGCATTGGCAATAGTTGCTCAGCCTATGGCGTCTGCAGATCAACACTGTCATCCGAAGGAACAAGGGTTGCCAGAGTCAGCTGGTCATCATCCGTCGGTAAATCACCTACCAATGACACCTAATGCAGGTTGGATCGGTCGGTCATCAATTCAGCAGCAGTACGTGCGGCCTGGGCGCCAAGTGGCAAGAACTTTACAGTGTCATCCGGCGAGTTTTCATAATGAAGTATCGGTACATTAGCCGATAAGTGCTACACTTCAATACTCGCAGGGAAGAGTGCACAATGAGACATCGGTACAACAACCGATGAATGCAATAAATACAATGCCACAACACAAGCTAGCAACGGTGCAAAATTATTCATCGGCAGCCAAGCCGATACACGATGTTATCATGACTAGTGTTGTGCACGCGCCAAGTGTCCCCACCGCTTTGGCGTCAAGACCTGGAGAGATAAATCGGCATACTCAACCGGCTGGCGTCCAGAATGGTTCATCGGTTAATCAGCCGATGTGCGATATTCAGCGGATTGGTGTATCAGTTGCCCCGAGTTGCTCGCCACAAGAGCATAAAGCACAACTAGTGGGCATCCAGAGTGGCCCATCGGTCAATCAACCGTTGCTCAGTATTCAACGGGTTGGTACTGTCAATAAGCCGATCGTTCCGGCCTGCTTAATGCAAAAAACTGGAGAGATGCACCAATCTACTCAGGCAGTAGGCGTCCAGGATTGCTCATCGGTTAGGCAGCCGATGCTTGATGTTGCTGACGTGTCGATCGCTCCAACTTGCTCACCACGGAAACATGAAGGAGTCCGTCCATCTATCCCACCAGAGGACGAATCTGTGCATCGCCAAGACACAAAGGTGTTTTCGACCAAGGTAGAACATTCGGAGCTGGACAAAGAACCAGGCCTTGACATTGCTGAGTTGGAAACGTTCACTTTTGATATCACGGACGCCGATCAGGATGGGGAATCACTTGACGAGATGAACGTCGGTACTGTTGAATGGGTAAACGATGGAGAGCCGATGCCATGTACGCTCAACCAGAACAGGGCTGGAAAGTTCACCTTCGATGTCACGAAGGCCGATGGGATATTTGACTTACTGCTTCAGGAAGGGCGGATTAAGCTAGCCCCTAATCAGGTAATTCCATCGGCCGAGGAGCTCAATGATACCGGGTACTGCAAGTGGCACAATAATAATTCTCACAGTACCGGCGACTGCGGAGTGTTTAGGCAGCAACTGCAGTCAGAAATTAACTCTGGGCGGATCCAATTTGAAAGTCCTAAAGTCCAAGAACCGATGGAAATTGATCAGCGCCCGTTTCCAAATAATATGGTGGAAGCCGGCGGCAAAACTAAGGTGCTGACGTCGGACGCTGCTAGAAAGAGTGCATCGGTGGATCCCGATCATCAGATGGCCGAGCGTGACATCGGAAAGTTTGCCGATGACAGGAAAAGCAAAAGAATTGCCGATAAAGGTGCTTGTGTCAGCAGGGCTCTTGGCATAGTAATCACACACAAGCTACCAAGGCGGGACTATCGGCAATCACGAGATGAACGGTATCGGCAGAAAGAAAAGGAACAACGGGAGTGGCTTCGTCGGAAAAATCATTGGAGGTGTCTCTTCTTCATTTACTGCTGGGAAGAAGGCATTAAGCTACCCACTGCCGATGACTGTCCTGAATGCAATGGGTATCGTACTGCCGATCAGTCAAGTAAGCTTTGTTTGGGTGATCAAGCATCTAGGTGCGCCAGGCCGCTCGGAAAGAGGAGATCGGTACGCGACCAACTGGGGGGCAAGCTTAATGCCCGTAGCAAGCTTGGCGAGTGAGTTGATCGGAGGGAGAGCAAAGAGCGGACCAAGACAAAAACACCCGACGAAGAAGTGCTCTCCAGAGATTCGAACATCGGAAGAGATGCCGATGTAAGTAATGAAAGGCAGCACCAGCCCGTCTGGAGAATCAGACTCTCTCAGTGGTGCCCTAAGGGTTTAACAAAAACCCAGAAAAGAAGAATTCAGCGCCAACGCCACAATGACCTGTACGGTGATGCAGAACTCTCAAAGGAGAAGCGGTGGAGGCCAAAACGCCAGGATGGAGATCCATCGGCAGACAGCAATATTGTGCCGATGGCCTAATCGAGGTCAATCTTGGACTTGCAGGCTTGGGGGTTGTGATCGGCAGATTGGCGATCCCAATTATTATACTGACACCTACCGATGGTTTGTGTATGGGTTGTTATACTGCCGATAGGTTCGTTAACTGCCGAAAGATGGTTGCAAGAATGATTCTGCTGCGCTTGTGCAGGATAACTTAGTGTGTGTTGCACGTATTCTGGAAGTTGCTCCTCGTGCTCTTTGCTGGATCTGTCGGCATTATCCTAAATCTGATCCGATCGAAGTATGAAACATCATTGCCGATTATTGTTACAGTCGAGCTGAATACCAGGGTCAGTTAATAAGTTGGGATTACTCAGGATTTTAGCCGACTTGATGAGTTATGATATCAGTGATGATTGCCGATGACTGGGTAAACAAGTTTGCCGATGATACTCTAGAATGGAAATTGATTTTATAGATCAGAATTGAGTTCTAGGCCTGGGGGTTTTCTAATCAAGTTTCTATCGGATAAGATAATCTGCCTCCAGCGAAGCATACATGCCAGAAAATTCTCAAAGGGGTTGACGTACGACGTATTCGTTTGAATACCGATGAGAAAGAATTGTAATACATCGGTAAAAACATGCAAATATTATATTACAAGACGAGATCAAGTATCGGATTACATTCTTGCCGATACAATATGCATTACAGTAAGGAATGAATAAGGTCTATCGCACGCAGGCAAATCTGTTCTATCTCGTCCATCTCCTTGGCGTCAGCATCGGCAGAGCCCTCAACCGGTTTGATCTTCTTCTTCCATAAAATGGCTTGCCGGGCATGCTGGTCCCTTTCTTGCTGCAGAACCTTGATGGAGTCAGACAGTTGAGTTTTGTGTTGGTTGGCTGCAGTCAGATCTCCCTCGACCTTGCGTAACTCCGCTAATAGCTCCTCCTTCCTTGCCGACTGTCGAGAGATGTCTTGGTCCAGGTTGCCGATAGAAGCTTTTGCTTGACCGATGCTTCTGTGCTTCTCATCGGCAAGGTGTTTATATTTAAGCTTCTCTTCTTCGCTCTTGGCTTGAGCGGCCCTATCGGCAATGCGACAGGCGAGCCTCTGGTACTGAATCTGTTTGACGTCGATAGAGGCTGCCTGGAGAAGGGCTTCTGCTGCGTCAGCAGGGAGATGACTTTGGATATCTTTGAAAGCAATCCTTGCTGCCGATGAGTCTTGGATGAGCTGGGATGTCTCTTGTAGCAGCAAAGAAAGCAGTGCCTTAAGCTTGGTCTTAATCTCTGCCGGTAAAGCTGGGACAGAGCTCTCTTCCTCCTCATCATCGGGTATATCGACTGAGAAGGAAAATAAACTATCTGATCGGAGGGGGTCTTGGCGCCTATCTTCATCCTGCGGATTGAGACTGAAAGAGAAGAGGCTATCTGGGGAATCTTGGGCCTGAAAACAGAAGGGTTATAATATGCCGATTCTAAAATTATACTATGAGTTTTCAGGTGATTGACTTACCATCTTGAAACGAATTTCTTGCCCAGGGCTTGGCATTCTAGATGGCCCAGCCTCGTCTTGGACATCGGCAGCAGGTGCCGATGGATGAGCTTCTGCCAGAGGAACAATCGGCGTCGTTGGCAATGGTGGCATTGTCATTGGTGTTGCTTCCGGCATAATACTTGATTGTGGCGCTGATGCTACCCTTTCATCGGGATCTTCGGTTGGTACCGATGCCGATGTTACTTCTGCCGCTACGACGAGCGGGACTGTCTCATCGGCGACGTCGGTTGACGGTGCCGATAATGTTGCTTCGGCTGCTGTAGGTACAGCTGCTTCATCAGGGACATCGGCTGATGGTACCAATGCCGATGCCACCATCATGGGGGTTTCTTCGTTGAGAGCTTCGGTTGATGGTGCCAATACTGCCTCCACCTCTGCAGCGGATAAGGCTGCCTCCTGACCGATGACGTCGTCCATCGGCTGATCTGGGATAGGAGCCATTGGAGTTTCCGCTGATGACACGCCGACTGTTGGTGGTGCTGCTTGTGCCGATGACGAAGATGGGCTAGCCAACCTCAAACGTCTCCTTTTCTTGGGTGCGGCAGCAGAGGAGGATCCGGCCCGTTTCGATGAAGACTGGGGGGCATCGACAGCCGAACTTGGAGGTGCTTGTCTGCTCGGGGCAGTTGCCGATGACCTTATAGCCTGAAAACATTCAATGCAAGTTATAGGAAGTAGATGTTGCCGATTAAACAGTATATAATCGGTATGAGTGAAGATGAGTTTACTGCAAACACCCGCGTCAGGGCAGCAGCAGCGGCCGATGTAGCCTTGGCTTTTGCAGGTGTCGGTGAGGGTACCTGTCGTGGGATGAAGGCAGCTAACGAAGGAGCCTTATGGCCAATGAGTGATACAGGACTCATCATTCGAAGCTTGAAAGGCTTGCCGCTCTTGCTCATTGGAGGGATCGGGTCATCAACCTGTTAAACGCAAGAAGGTCAAATACCGATAGCGAAGGTACAAATGAGGAATGCATCGGGATGAGGGCTTACTGCATCGTCGGGGATGATATGATCGGTATCGATCAAGTGCCGATAATAGTGTGATGACTTGGCGAACAGTTGACACCTCCACTCTTGCCACCAAGACTTGTACTCATTTGTGATGAAGGAGGTTGGCGACCAGGAGGATAAGTCAAGATCCGATACATCAGCATCGGCAGGAAGACTGACAATTTTGTTCCAGTCCAGAGCACTGGAGAATGTCTGCCTAGGCTGCACTACCTTGGAGTAACAGAGCTTGATTGGCAGTTGGCCGAACGCCAGTTGTCTTGCCGCTACCGATGGGTAGTAAAATTCAAATGATGGGGGGGCGTTCTTTCCCGATCAAAATATGTTCACTGGGATAGCCCGAGGGGCGATACTGGCCTTCATCATTGTCTGGTTTTCAGGAACATCCCCATTGGTAAGATTAAATAACAATGGGAACTGGTTATCTACATCGGCATATGGCCACCAGAGCCGTTCTGCAGCAGGAATTCCATTGTAAAACTTCTGAAAGAAGAGGCCGAATTGCTCCGCATCGGCATCGGTCCCTGTCAGCACAATCGTGGCCTCTCCAAAATTGAGTGGAGAGTGAGTTGCCGATTCATCCTCTCCGCACTGGTGGTCCTCTGGTATATCTCTCGGGAATCGTTGAGCGAATAAGTCAAGCTGGAGTGTTTTCTGCATATGTGCGTGCAGCCACATGTTAATAAACCACCAGGGGCCTCCAAAATTGCCGATGTGCTCACCTAGCAGTAACTTCTGGGACACTTGATGGAGGAGACGATATACCGATCCTAGAAGATATCTGCCCAAAGGAAGCCCTGTCCCATTGGCAAGCATCTCAGCTACTGGGAGATACATGGTGGTAGGTCCAACTGCCTTACCACAGAAGATGAATTTATCCAACCACATGTTCAGGAAGGTGGCGTGCTCTCTTTGGTTTACCGATCCAGTTTTCTGGTATTCCTGAATGTAACCCGTCCAGCCGCCGATGTTCCGAGTATTTACTCTGTGCTCGGCTTTCCTATTAAACAAGGAGGGGATATCGGCAGAGGAGATGTCTAAACCGGTCAGCATGTGGACATCGGCAAGAGTGGGGGTGGCCGGTCCATGTCGGAATAGGAACGCATTCAGGGTGTCTGACCAGAAGTAAGAGGCGGCTATTAACATGTTCTCATTCCTCTCCATATCGACAATGGATAGCCTGATACATTGGTCCAGACTGCGCTTCTGCCAGTAAACTTGCTGCGCGCTGGCAACTCTGAGGTACCAGTTTTTCCACCCTTTGGTGGGCTTGGGCCATGATCGGAATGCATCTTTCCACAATCCCAAACCAAAACATTCAGATCTAAACGGAATCTGGTTGGTTTCTGCATTGATTATATAGCTGGGATCCGGGTTCCCCATGGGGCCTAAGCAACTGAAGGTGGAACCAATAAGCGGAATCACTACCTTGTTGTACAGTTCCTGAGATTCAAAGGAGAAGGCGAAGAGCAGTCAGAAAGGAACGAAGACAGATCCAGATTCGTGCGGATTGCAGGAGACTAGATTAGATGAGGAATGGATCTTACCTTCGGGATGTCCACTTGGATCGCCATTTGGAGCCGGAGGAGTTCTTGGTTCGTCCTTGGATTGCGAAGGGTACTGTTGCTCGAGCTTGTGTTCTTCGGGGCAGCCGGAGGTTGAAGACAAAGGCAGGAAGGTAAAAGTGAAAATGGGCTCGGGTAAAAGGGACGGTATGGACCCCAGTAATTTTATAAGCCTGTTCAGGGGCATTTTGGGGTTCTGTTCCATACCGTGCAGGAATGTGGAGGCGCCCGCGGTAGATACGCGCGGTGATCGAGGTGGTCTGTAACTGTTCGTGCTACAATCGAGGGATTTTATTATTGAATTGCAGTTCCATACGCGGGGATTGAGGAAACCGTACGCCTATCTCGGGGGTAACGGCTACAGCAACGGCTACAGCAACGACTACAGTGGAGAGAATTTCGGCACGTAAAGTTATACGCTCCGAAACTGGGGGGCATGTGTTGACACCGTTTTTCGACACGTGTCAAAATGGGCTGAGACTTGATTGGTCAGCGGCCGTTCGCCATCGGTATCAGGAGTTAATAATGTCGATAGGAGGGTGCTATGAGTTTTGCCGATGGAAGCTGATGAGCCTTGCCGACCAAATCGGTGAAGTCTTACTGGGACTGATTGCCGATGAGGAGTCTTTGCCGATTGCCGATGAAGGGGCTTTGCCGATTGCCGATAAAGGTTTGTTGCCGATTGTCGATGGAAGATGGTTGCTGATTGCCGATGAAGAAGATGCTGCCGATTGCCGATCGGAAAAGTATTACCGATGCCGATGGGCGTGATTTAGCACTTGGTAGCAGCAGAAGACTACCGGTGGCCAAAGAAGGAAGTTGCAGGGATCTGCCGATGGAAAGTTCCCATCGAGGAGTACAAGGAAACTAGTGTTTTATACCAGTATTATTGTGGTAGTTTGAGTCTGGCTCTTGCGTGGGTCGTTTATTTTCCTTTAAAATAGGTGTGTTTGTTTAGGAAATAAATATTGTTATCCGGCTCCTGCGCGAGTCAGTTTCCTTAAAAGTAGGAGTTTGTTTTAGGAAGGATGTGCATCGTGTCATTGTACAACTCTCCATGCGGGAGTATAAATATGAGCCCGAGGGCTATGGAATAGATATATCAATCCAATTCAAACCAAATCAATTACTTTTATCTTATTTACCTTTCCAGCAATTTATCCTTTCTTATGCATTAGTTATAGCTTTAACGAGTTCTTCAAGCTTTCGACGGGCTGCATCACCTTGATCTCCGTCAAAATCCTTGCTAGTTCCGCTTGGGAGTACCTCTAGGCTTTGGCAATCCGGGCGCATCGCTGTTTGCCTCGTCTAGCTCTGCTCTAGTTATCCGTGATCAATCTGAGCCTTGACGTCCGGGCGCATCGCTGTCGTCTCGTTCAGTTTGTCATAGTTATCATCCTTGTCGATTGATTGGTCAAATCGACTGGCACGCCCTCGACATCGAGCTTTGGGTAATAGCCCGAGGTGTTCACACATCTGACGCTTTTTGTGTCAACAGGTGTCTTTGACTAAGAAAACATATTCGAACGAAGAAGCAAGTATCGGTTTAGTTGAATGGGTAGAGAATAAAAAGCCGGTATCTTGTCCGTTCGACCAGAAAGAAGCTGAGAGATTCACCTTTGATATCACCAAGGCTGATAGGATGTTTGACCTATTGCTTCAAGAAGGGAGGATTAAGCTGGCGCCTAACCAGGTAATTCCATCGGCCGAACAGCTTAGAAGGATTAGGTATTGCAACTGGCATAATGCGACTTCGCACAATACCAATGATTGCAAAGTATTTAGGCAGCAGTTGCAATCAAAAATCGAATCTGGGCGAATCAAATTTGAAAATTCTAAGGCCCAGAAGCCGATGAAGATCGACCAGCACCCGTTTCCAGCTAACATGGTGGAAACTAGTGGAAAAACTAAAGTGCTGACATCGGAAGCTGCCAAGAAAAGCGCATCGGTGGATCCTGAACATCAAATAGCTGCGCATGAGGTAAAGGAAAGAGGATCTGCCAATGACAGAAAGGGCAAGAGAGTTGCCGATGAGAGCAACAATGACAAGAGGGCTCCTGGTGTTATAATCACGCATAGGCGACCAAGGCAAGAGTATCGACAGTCACGAGAGGAGCGATATCGGCTGCAAGAGGAAGAAAGGCGCCAAGAGTGGCTTCGGCATAAGGACCACTGGAAGTGTCCCTTATTTGTTCATTGCTGGGAAGAGGGCATCAAGCTGCCGACTGCTGATAATTGCCCTGAGTGCAATGGGTACTACCCTACTGATCAGTCAGAAAAGAAGCCTTGCTTTGATGATCGGGAACCCAGATATGCTAGGCCGCTCAGAGAAAAGAGATCAGCACATGATCGGCTGGGGGCAAGCTCAACGTACACGATAGGCTTGACAAGCGTATTTGTTAGAAAGAGCCTGAGTATATGGTTGATGCAAGGGTGCCCGACGAAGAGATATTCTCCAGAGATCCAAACATGAATGGTGCAAACACAAACGGGGAGAAACAGTACCAGCCTGTTTGGAAAACTAAGCTTCCTCAATGGTGCCTCAAGGGTCTTACAAAGACTCAAAGGAGGATGCAGCGCGAGCGCCAAGAAGATTTGTGTCACGATGAAAATCCTTCCAGAGGAAATCTCCAGTTAAGCAGTGAAGGCCAAAGCGCAAAGATGAGAATCCATCGGCAGATGTCAATATGTTGCCGATAGCGTAACTAGAGTCGATGGCCTTGGGCATTTTGGCTTGGGAGCAGCACTTGGTGAGCCCTGGCATTTCAACTCTTACACTTGGGGGGCATCGGCAGGCTGAGTGAAGAGTTTGTGCACTGGGAGCAGCACTGCCGATGAATTTGTTGGCTACAAAAGGAGATGTTCGATACAAGTCAAAGGATTGTAAGAGTAGCTCTGCAATGCTTACGTGCAATAGTCAAGGAAGTGGTGCAGGCATTTTGGGGGAGATGCAGTAGAAGAAATTTCGGTGCATAAGATATCTTATACTCCGAAATTGGGGGCATCTGTTGACACCGTTTTTTGGCACGTGTCAATATGATCTAAGGATTGTGCCGATCGGTAAAAGGCTAGTTGCCGTTCCTTATCGGCATTGTGATATTACCGGTCAGATTGCTGATAAAGGCAAGAGTGTTGCTGATGCAGACAGGGATTTGTTGCCGATTAAGGCAGGAAGACACTGTTGATGAAGGCAAGGGGATGTTGCCGATAGGAAGAACATTGCCGATGAGAATTGAGGCTCATTATCGATGTGATGAAGGCAACAATATTACTGATGGAAGCAAGAAAGCGTTGCCGATGGGAGCCAAAGCCTGTTGCTGATATGAGGAATATTGCCGATGAGGACGGAAAGCTGCCGATGAATGATGATGCCGATGGAAGCAGGATGAAGTGGCTGGCGTCAGCAGAGAACTGCCGATGGAAATAGAAGAAAAGTTGTGGATTGAAGGAAGTCTGTCGATGGAAGGTTTCATCGTGAAGGAGATAGATATGGAAGCTGGTAATTTCATGCTAGTATTAATAGATTTATTTCGAGTCCGACTCTTGCACGAGTCGTTTGTTTCCTTTAGCGTGAGTCGTTTTATTTTCTTTAAAATGGGAGTTTTTGTTTAGGAAAGGTACGAGTCGTGCCAGAGTATAAATATGTATCTAGAGGTCGTGAAAATCATATCCAAGCATATCAATACAAATCAATTACCTTTTTATTTACTCTATCAGTAATTTATCTTTACCGCATTAGTATTAGTCTATCTATGAGTTCTTCAAGTTTCAACGGGCTGCATCTCATCGACCTCTGTCAATCCCTGCAAGTTCCGTGTTTTGAGCAATCAGAGCTTTGACGTCCGGGCGCATCGCTGTCGTCTCGTTCTGCTATTGTTCTAGTTATCCTTGATCAATCTGAGCTTTGGTGTCCGGGCGTATCGCCGTCATCTCGTTCAGATTTGTTCTAGTTATCGTCCTTGTTGATTAACTGGTCAAATCGACTGGCACACCTTTGGACATCAAATTTGGGTATAGACCCAAGGTGTTCGCAGATCCTGACGCTTTTTGTGTCAAGAGAACTCCTAACCGGTAACAAACCAAAGGTGTTATACTTTAGAGTTTTTGGGTGCAAGTGTTTCATACTTAACAAGAAACCCAAAACCTCTAAGTTTGCACCTAAAGTTGATGAAGGTTTTCTTCTTGGTTATGGATCAAATGAGCATGCCTATCGTGTATTCAACAAGACCTTAGGGAAAATTGAAATCGCGATAGATGTGACATTTGATGAATCTAATGGCTCTCAAGTAGAGCAAATTGATCAAGTGATTGTAGGCAATGAGGAACCACCATGTGAAGCAATCAAGAACATGGTCATTGGTGACATCAGGCCACAAGAAGTTCAGGCCACAGATGTGGAACCTAAGGACGGTGAAGCTACTGCCCCAAGATTGGAAGAAAATGGGCCAGCAGTGCTCCCTGGTCAGGGCTTTGCCCCTGTGGCCGGCACTGTCGGGCCAGAGGCCGGCACTACCGGACCCAGCAGGCAGGCAGACAGCTAGCCCATCTCCTGCTACTCCAAGGAACCTACAACCTATCTTTGAAGAGTATGAGTATGATGACCAAGCTGACTAACAAGAAGCCACAGAGCATCCAAGATTGAGGCAAACAATTCAAAAGGATCATCCCGTTGATAACATACTTGGGAGTATCCGAAGGGGGGTAACTACTCGTTCACATTTGGCAAATTTTTGTCAATTTTACTCTTTTGTCTCCTCTTTGGAACCTCTCAAGGTTGAGCAAGCTCTAGATGATGCTAATTGGGTGATGGCTATGCAAGAAGAGCTCAATAGCTTTGAAAGGAACAAAGTTTGGTCATTGGTGGAAAGACCCAACACTAATGTGATTGGAACCAAGTGGGTCTTCTGCAACAAGCAAGATGAGCAAGGCGTGGTGACAAGGAACAAGGCAAGATTGGTGGCTGTTTCACTCAAGTGGAGGGTCTAGACTTCGAAGAGACATATGCACCGGTAGCTAGGCTTGAAGCAATTCGAATGCTTTTGGCATATGCTGCCCATCATGACTTCAAGCTCCAACAAATGGATGTGAAGAGTGCATTCCTCAATGGCCCTATCCAAGAGTTGGTCTATGTTGAGCAGCCACCGGGTTTTGAAGATCCAAAGTTCCCACATCATGTCTTCAAGCTCCATAAGGCGCTCTATGGGCTTAAGCAAGCACTAAGAGCATGGTATGAATGCCTTAAGGACTTCTTGATCAAACAAGGCTTTGAAATAGGCAAAGAGGATCCTACTCTCTTCACTCATAAGCTCAATAATGATATCTTTGTGTGCCAAATATATGTCGATGACATAATATTTGGTAGTACTAACCAATCATTTTGTGATGAGTTTAGTAGGATTATGACTAAGAGATTTGAGATGTCTATGGTGGGTGAGCTAAAGTTCTTCCTCGGTTTTCAAATCAAGCAACTAGCCGATATCTTCACTAAGCCTCTCGATGAGACAAGGTTTTGTGCTTTGCGTAGTGAGTTGAATATACTTGACTCTCGTAATGTGGTTTGAACTATAGCACACATTTGTTTGTCCACCTAGCGACTTAGGCAAAACTTTGAAAAGTTCCAATTATGTGCTTCAAAACCTTTTTTTGAAAGAAACTTGAATGTGTTGGTCATTGTATGATTGATGATTTGCTTACTGACCAGCACATGGAAAGGGGTATGTGTCCAAAATTGCATAAATATAGAGTATAGCAGTGGCATAGTGCCTCACTACCTGGCAAGGCTAGCAGTGCCGGCCCCAGGCCAGCAGTGTCGGCCCGAGGCCAGCAGTGCCGGGGTGTCCGGCAGTGCCGGGCTAAGGCCGGCAGTGCCGGGACTTAAAGGACCCGAGCTTGTCGGGCACAAGTCCTTGCTCTCGGGTTTTGCTTTATTTCCTCACCCAGACCCTAGGGAACACCATCCCAAGTCATATCCCCAACAGAAACACCTCTCATCTCTTCTCTCAACCCTAATGAGACACAAGGAGGGCCCGAGGTCCCTCTCTTCCCCCCGGCAGTGCTGCCCCTTTTGGAGGTGCTGCCATTGGAGGAGGTGTGGAGGATCTTCCCTCTTGTGTCAAGCTCCATTCAAGCCTGACCTTCTTCATCCTCTTCCCTCTATCTCAAAGGTAATAACATGAAACCCTAACTTGGGTCGATCTATGCAATGTATGGTTTTTGAGATGGGATTTAGGTTGTTAGTAGTTGTATTATGTATGGTGATGTATCTCTAGTAGCTAGATTTGATCAAAACTTAGTTTCAATGGAGGATTGATGAAGCATGTGTTGGTGTTATCTGCACCAGGCCGGCAGTGCCGGACCCTGGGTGGTAGCACATATGCATATGCTTCTACAATCATCCGTTGACCCTAATTTTTGGTTCAATCTCTCCACTAGATTTCCAGTTACTATTCTAAATGCAGCAACTTACCCTTACCCTTGTTAAATGCATAGATGGATGCCGGTGGATCACATGGCGGTGGAAGAGGAAGAGTGAGGTCCAAGATTCGCACTCAAAGAGCTGATGATGGCCTGAATCCCAGGCAAAGAATCATTCAAGAGGAGGAGTTGCAGAGGGCAGGGAGAACCATCAGAGAAGGTGTTTGTCCTTGGACACCCCCGGATTTGGGGTTGTTCGATGGCTCACATCTTGTTGAGCATCCTGAGGAGGTGCTTGTCAGAGAGCCTCACGACACCCCTGGCAGAGTCAGAATCAACTACCAAAACCAGTGGAGGACAGTCCAGGAGCAAAGGGCCATCAATCCCTATGATGTGCAAAAGGACATGAGTGTAGATTACAGGTTCTGGAATGTGTTTCATTCCGACTATTATCTCACTGTCCTTTTTCAAGCTGCCAAGCCCAAGATCATCAAGATGAAGTATGTTGATTGGGAGCACTTGGAAATCAAGAGAGATCCTGTATTTGTCAGGGTAATTGATCAGTGTAGGCAGCATGGGATGTATCACTGGATGGGATTCCAGAATGGGTGGAACACAGAGATCATTCATCAGTTCTTCTCCACCTACTATCTTGATAGGGAGAACTTTGTGATGCACTAGATGACAAAGGGTGTGCACTACAGAGTTGACTATGTGACCTTTGCTCGCCTCCTTGGCTTTGTAGAGGAGGACAAAGAATGCTTCAATGTTCATGATGAGAGAGGGCTGCTAAATGATGAGATTTCTTCTCTCTACATTGAGCCTCATAAGGCAGATGGTCTTATCAAGGGTTTGAGGAGCAAGTATTATATCTTGAACAATCTCTTCAGGACCACTCTCTATCCCAAGGTGAGATCCACTTCAAACCTCTACAACAAATCCAAAAATGTCTTAAGGAGGATGAGAGATGGAGCACCACCATTTTTAGTTGCTCGCTTCTTATGAGATGAGATATGCATTGCTGCAGAGGATGCTAGAAGGGGCCTGCCCTATGCTCCATATCTGATGTTCATCATTGAGATGGTGACTGGCCAGATCTTCAACAAGGACATAGTCCATGAGCCTTACAGAGCAGAGAAGGCCATTCACTCCACAACAGTTCAGGAAGTAAATACTCCTCCCAGAGAGAGCACCAGGGCAGCAGCCCCAGACTACCCTGAGTCTTCAAGAGCAGCAGCTAGCAGAGGCAGGAAGAAGGGCAAGCTTGGTAGGATCTTGAAGAAGATCTTTGCTGACATCTGCTATGCAAATGATCACTCTTATCAGACCAGGCTTGAGATCAGGGAGCTCAGAAAGGAGCAAGGCCTCAGACAGATTGATCCTCCTACTCCACCTCCAAAGCTCAGTGAGGAGTCCACCTATGATGGTGAGGATGATGATGAGGAGGATGATGAAGAGGAAGAGGAGTTTGAGTAGCCCCAGACTCGACGATGCAGCAAGCGTGGATCTGCTCCCAGTACTCACTTCACAGGATTTCCTGATGATGATGATGGTGGTGAAGATGATGATGGAGACGACGACGATGACCACATGGGGGAGGACAACGACTAGCTTGTATTCTCTTTTCTTTTTGTTCTTTTCTCTTTTTGGTGACTTGTTGCCAAAGGGGAGAATTACTAAGTGAAGGGGGTACAACAAATCTTCAACGGTCATGCAGAAGCAGCAGCTGCCAGTTATCTTAGTTTTTAGTTTGTGAGATGAGAGAGCAACATGAAACTATTTTTATTGTAATATTGTCACTTAAGTACTTTATTTGTGTCATTTTTGGACATGTACTCTCTCATATATATCATGCTTGTCTTAGTATGCATTTATATTTTTATATATCTCGTTGTGTGGTCGTGCTTGAGCTTCCGCACGCTTGCTGTTTGCAGCCAGGCCGGCAGTGCCGGACTGCTCAATAGCAGCCCCTCTGATTTGTGTTTGAGACAGGTTCATACGCATCACGTATATATTTGTGACACCTTCTCAGCACCCCACAACAGCCATGGATGTAGGGGGAGCCCTACTTCACTCCAATGTGTGAATTTTGGCCTTTCATGTCAAGTTTGGAAATTCAATTCATATTCACACATTTAGGGGGAGCTCCTACACCCATGACTTGCATTGTCTCAGATTATTATTCATTTTTGTAAGTTCTAAGTGTGTTGTCATCAATCACCAAAAAGGGGGAGATTGAAAGTGCAATCAAGCCTTAAGTGGGTTTTGGTGACATGACAACGCAATTAGAAGACTAATGAGACTTTGTGAGTATGACAAGCAGGTTAAACTTAAGGAGGTTGATGAACAGGTTGGCGGACCCCTCCAACTACAAAAGTGCATGGCAACAAGCTCACAGCGTTTAAATTCTTTTATACTTTGAATTTGAGTTAGGTATGCCGTACTATAAAGAGGGATTCAACACGCATGCCAACAAGTGAACCAAATGCATATCTATACAAATACATCACACCTCCACCTATATAGTGGGCAAATCAGCTAGCTACTTGAAGATCACATCCTTGCTGTTCTGCCCAGGCCGACAGTGCCGGGCTACAGGCCGACACTGCCGCGACTCATTCAGCCAGTGGACAGTGAAGGGGTATTTCATACCCCCTCACTCCACCCCCAACGGCTAATTCTGTCATTCCTATTCTCACATTTCGCAAGAACAGAAAGAGAAGCTCCTCTCTTGCTCTCCTTTCTCCCTTGGTGCTCAACCACTCTCCTCCATTGATCTCCAATCATTCTTTGAGAGATTGAGCCTCTAAGCTTTGAGAAAAAGCTTCTCCCTCGGATCTTCACTCCTATAAGCATTTGGTTTGCGTGGTGGCCGGCGGTTTAAGTTCTTTACTCTTGGAGCTTTGCTCCTAGACGGCTAGTGGTTGCCCTTGAGCTTGCCTCCCTCGTGTGGCAGCATAGGGAAGTTTGCATCACCCATCTATTTGCTAATACACTTCTCTCATCTCAAGGGTTCATTCCCTTGACTTGAGACCGAGGAAAGAGCTAGCCTTGTGTGGCGAGCTTGAGCCTTGTGTGGCGCACCTCAACAACGTGGATGTAGGCAAGCCTTGGTGGCGAGCTGAACCACGAGTCAAATCTTGTGTCACCATGTGCTTGTTACTTTACTTTCATATATCTTGTGTTAAGGTGATTTCTAGGGTTTGGACCCGATCTACTCGGTGGGTGTATTGCTACCACTTTCAGGTGCTGCTAGAGGTTCCCTACACCTCTAGGAAGGTTTCCATTCAGGAACAATTTACATTCTCAGTTTACATTTTGAATTGTGCATATATCTGTTCTGGTGACCAGCACTGCTGCCCCAAGTCCAGCAAAGCCGGCCACCCCGGTAGTGCCGGCCTCAAGCCCGGTAGTGCTGGCCTCCCTGCTGACAGCAAGTTGTTAAGTGGTTTTTAAACAGTTCTATTCATCCCCCCTCTAGGCTATTAGGTCCTTTCAGAAAGTCCCTTCCTTGAGTTGCTTGATTGGAAAACCGAGGAAGAACTTTAGCTCACCCATCATAGACATCTCAAATCTTTTAGTCATGATCCTACTAAACTCATCACAAAAGGATTGGTTAGTACTACCAAATATTATTTCATCGACATATATTTGGCCCACAAAGATATGATTATTGACTTTATGAGTGAAGGGAGTAGGATCCGCTTTGCCTATTTCAAAGCCTTGTTTGATCAAGAATTCCTTAAGGCATTCATACCATGCTCTTGGTGCTTGCTTAAGCCCATAGAGCGCCTTATGGAGCTTGAAGACATGGTGAGGGAACTTGGGATCTTCAAATCCCGGTGGCTGCTCAACGTAGACCAACTCTTGGATAGGGCCATTGAGGAATGCACTCTTCACATCCATTTGTTGGAGCTTGAAGTCATGATGGGTAGCATAGGCCAAAATCATTCGAATTGCTTCAAGCCTAGCTACCGGTGCATATGTCTCTTCAAAGTCTAGGCTCTCCACTTGAGTGAAACCTTGAGCCACCAATCTTGCTTTGTTCCTTGTCACCACGCCTTGCTCATCTTGCTTGTTGCGGAAGACCCACTTGGTTCCAATCACATTAGTGTTGGGTCTTTCCACCAATGACCAAACCTTGTTCCTTTCAAAGCTATTGAGCCCTTCTTGCATAGCCATCACCCAATCCGGATCATCGAGAGCTTGCTAAACCTCGAGAGGTTCCAAAGAGGAGACAAAAGAGTAAAATTGACAAAAATTTGCCAAATGTGAACGAGTAGTTACCCCCCTTCGGAGACTCCCAAGTATATTGTCGACAGGATGATCTTTTTGAATGGTTTGCCTCAATCTTGGGTGTTCTTTGGCTTCTTGTTGATTAACTTGGTCATCATACTCATACTCTTCAAATATTGGTTGTAGGTTCATTGGAGTTGCTGGTGAAGGACATGCTGATGCCTGTCTGCTGGGTCCGGCAGTGCCGGCCACAGGGACGGAGCCCTGACCAGGGAGCACTGCTTGCCCATTTTCTTCAAGTCTTGGGGCAGTAGCTTCATCACCTTGAGAGGCCACATCTGTGGCCTGTACTTCTTGTGGCCTAATGTCACCAATGGTCATATTCTTGATTGCTTCACATGGTGGTTCCTCATTACCTACAATCACTTGATCAATTTGCTCCATTTGAGAGCCATTAGATTCATCAAATGTCACGTCTATCGCGATTTCAATTTTCCCTAAGGTCTTGTTGAATACACGATAGGCATGCTCATTTGATCCATAACCAAGAAGAAAACCTTCATCAACTTTAGGTGCAAACTTAGAGGTTTTGGGTTTCTTGTTAAGTATGAAACACTTGCACCCAAAAACTCTAACGTATGAAACCTTTGGTTTGTTACCGGTTAGGAGTTCATATGAAGTCTTCTTCAAGATCTTGTGTAGATAGAGCCGGTTGATGGCATGGCAAGAGGTGTTAACGGCTTCAGCCCAAAAGATATCCGAAGTCTTGTACTCATCTAGCATTGTCCTTGTCATATCAATGAGTGTCTGGTTCTTCCTCTCTACTACACCATTTTGTTGAGGGGTGTATGGAACTGAAAACTCATGCTTGATGATCTCATCATCAAGGAACTCCTCCACTTGAGTGTTCTTGAACTCGGTTCCATTGTCACTACGAACTTTCTTGATTTGGAAGCCGAATTCCCTTTGTGCTCTTCTAATGAAGGTTTTCACCTTATCTTGCACTTGTGCCTTATCATACATGAAAAACACCCAAGTGGAACGAGTAAAGTCATAAATAATAACTAAACCATGTTTGTTACCGCCAATGCTTATGTAGGCCACCGGTCCAAAGAGATCCATATGAATTAGCTCCAATGGTTGCTTGGTGGAGACAATGCTCTTTGGTGGGTGAGGTGCACCTACTTGCTTTACGGCTTGGCAAGCGCTACAAATTCTATCCTTCTCAAAAAGAACATTGGTTAGTCCAAGAATGTGTTCATCTTTTAGGAGTTTGACCAAGTTCCTCATCCCAACTTGAGCTAGTCGGCGATGCCATAGCCAACCCATGCTAGATTTTGCCACTAAACAAGTCTCAAGCTTAGCTTTACTTTTGTTGAAATTAACTAGGTAAAGCTTTCCCTTCAAACGACCCGTAAAGACAACAGAGGAATCCTCCCTCTTAAAGACTTCCACACCCTTATACGTAAAGAGACAATTGTAGCCCATCTCACATAATTGAGAAACGGACAACAAGTTGTAACTTAACGAATTCACATGTAATACATTTGAGATGGAATGATCAAGAGTAATAGCTACTTTACCAAGTCCAATCACTTCCCCTTTGGAGTTGTCACCGAAGATGATATTCTCACTTGCATTTGAAGTTGGGGAATATGATGAGAACATACTCTTCTCTCCGGTCATATGGTTTGTACATCCACTATCAAGCACCCAACTTGATCCACTGGAGGAGTATGCCTACAAAACAAGTTTAGTTCCTAGATTTAGGTCCCCAATCAATCTTGGGGCCTTGCATGTTAGTCACCACAATCTTAGGAACCCAAATGTTCATGCTTCTTTTATCATGTTTCTCATCACCCACAAACTTTGCAATGACTTTACCACGGTCATTGCACTTTAACATGTAGCATGAGGACAAACTTCCTTGGGGTGACCTTGCCTTAGGTTGATAGGCATATTTGTTTTTGGCCACCCAGATTGAGTCCTTGGGTTTCTGAGAAACCTGCTTTTGCTTGGGCATCCTCTTGGCATGGACTTGGGCTTGATCTTGATCAGGTGAAGCTTTGGTAGCCTTCCCTTTAGTGGGGCGTGGCACTGTCGCCCTGAGGTCCGGCACTGCCGGCCTCCAGTCCAGCAGAGCAGCTGTCTGTGCAGGCTTATCTACACTAATGCTTCCCTTCTTCTCAAACTTGACACACTCAATGCCTTTCACTATTTTTCTTCCATTGGTTTTACCTCCTTTAGTGTGTCCAAGCCCATCTTTGATTGATGGATGCCTTCCATCCTTGTATTGGATCTTCTTTGGCTCAACTTTGTCTTTGTCATTCTTCTTTGAAACTGAGATGACATTGTTGAGCCTTGCTATTTCTTTCTTCATGTCTTCCATGTTGGCAAGGTTAGTGTAATAATCATTAAAATCAAGATTATAACATTTTCCACAACCTTGGCTAGTAGATGGAGAAGAGGCATCATTTGCTTTAGAAAGATGTGAGTTGCCCTCCCAAAGAAGGTTGTATTGTCCTCAAGATCTTGATGCTTTTGAACTAAGCCACAATGCTTTTGCTTGAGGTCAACACATTCCTTCTTAGTGAGAGAATGAGACTCTTGTTCCTTGGCCAAAGCCTTAGTCAAAGAGCTCACCTCACTCCTTTCTAATGCAAGAGCTTCCTCACTAGCAATGTAAAAATCCTCTTGTTTGATAAGAGTCTTTTCTCTAGATGCTAGCTCAGCTTTGGTTGCCTCTAATTCATACAATATGTTAGCAATAAAGAGTTTGGTCTTAGGATCCATGTTATTAGTTATGTCATTTATTTCTTCATCACTAGATTCATCATCACTAGAGTAATCACTAGAATCAGTACTAGAGATGTCTTTTGGGGGAGGAGTTATGGCTTTGGGTTTTGATTTTACCTTCTCACCCTTTGCCATGAGACAAGTGTGAGGGAAGCTTTCTTCATCATCGGACATGTTGTTGAAGAGCATCGGTGAAGTGGATGGCTTGTGAATAGCAATGGTGAGCATCTTCTCATCTCCACTTGAGCTATCGGTTGTTGAATCCCAACCATGTCCAATGTGAGCTTCCCTCTTCCCTTTCTTGTAGTCACCTTTGTCTTCTCTCTTGCCCTTGCCAAACTTGTCTTCTTTCTTTTCCTTTGGGCATTTGGCAATAAAGTGCTCGGTGCTACCACATCTAAAGCAAGTTCTTGATTTCTTGCTTGGGAACTTCCTTCTCATGAGCTTGTACCCATTCTTCTTGATGCCCTTGTTGAATCTTCTCATGAATAGGGCCATGTCATCAATGATTTTCGCTTGCTCATCTTCACTTTCACCATCACTTGATTTTTGAGGCTTCGGGTTCATGCTTGATGGCCTTGAGTGCTTGAGCTTTGCTTGAGGAAGCTTGCTTGCTGTTTTTGGGACAGCTAGGGGCTGCTCTCCTTGTGCTCTTGTTGGCTTTGAGAGCCACATCCTTGATCTTCATCCCCTCCATCCTTGCTTGCATCTCTCCAAGCTTCTTTCTCTCTTGTGCTTCTTCCCTTTGCAAATCAAAGGTGATAATCCTTCTAAGCACATCACTTGGTGTGAAGTACTCAAACCTCTTCTTATCTCTAATCAATGTCACCACAGTTTCATTTCTTGGAGAATAGGCTTCAAGCATGATCTTGATAACCTTGTGGTCATTGACTTCTTCCCCACCAAGTCCTCTTATCTTGCCAACAATGGTCATCAATCTATCAAACATCTCTTGTGGCCCTTCACCTTCGTTGATCACGAACCGGTTGAGCTTGGCCATGAATAGATCAATCTTGGACTGCCTTACTTTGCTCTCACCTTCATGTGCAAGGTGCAAGGTGTCCCATATCTCCTTGGCAACCTCCAAGCCATCACCTTGTTGTACTCATCACCATCCAATGCACTTAGCAACACACTAGTTGCTTGTGCATTGAGTTGGATGCAACGAAGCTCGGTGGTGGTGAGGCTTGTGGGATCCACCGGAGGCTCACATCCTCTATGGACAATCTCCCATGCACCGGGGTGAAGACCTACAAGATATGCTTTCATCAAGTGTTTCCACTTGGCGAAGTTAGTCCCATCAAAGTGAGGCAATTTGCCCGTGGGAACATGGAATGATTAGAAATGGAAGAATAGTTGAAGGATACGACGGAGTATTTCTTGCTGCCCTCATCCTTCTTCTTCTTCTTCTCATCCTTCTTTACAATCTTGAAGGCTTGGTATGATGCATCATCATCACCATCGAAGCTACTTGACTCAACCTCCACTTGAGAGGCTTGCTCTTTGCTTTTCTTGAGCTCCTCCTCCTTGGCCTTGAGCTCCTTCTTGAGAGCTCTTACTTCTTGCCTATGGAGCTTCTCGGCAAGCTTTAGGCTTCTAGCATCATTGAGAGTTTTTTCTTCTCTTTGCAATCTTTTGCTTTCTCTTCTCAATCTTCTTTCTTCTTTTCTTTTTGCTTTCTCTCCTTCAGATATGCCAGCCATGATCAAGTACTTGTTCGTGGCTACGCTCTCATCGCTGTTGTCCGTGGAGTGCAAATCCACGTTCTTGGGGTCAACCAGCTTGACCTTACCCTCTTCGGCCATTACCTCGCACGGTGAAGTGCTTACTGAGGTAACCTTGCCTCTGATACCACTTGTATGGACCTGATTAGCCTAGAGGGGGGCTGAATAGGCCTGTTTAAAACACTTAGCAACTTTCCGTCAGTTGAGGCGGCA